>CM034151.1:318126530-319370677 GCA_019776745.2 Taxus chinensis | reverse complement strand
AAAAGCCTTATCAGAGCTTGTGAGTCATGGACTTGTTCATTTAGGGTAGGTTCTCTTTCATCAGAATAATCACCTTGTCAAAATCTCTCAGAGCCCCCGCCTATATCAACCACCTCACCTCACCATTTGTCAAAGCAACAAACCTCAAGGGACGTGGCGTATGTCCGATATGTTGTGATTATACAACTCTTTTCACCTATCGACTTCTTGCCTATGCAAGGTACCTAGGGATTCAAGCTCATCCTATGTTAATCTGTGGTTTGTTTGGCTCTTCTCAAACTACGGGACACCCTTTCCTCTTTGCCTCGCATCTAGGATTGTGTGTTGATCTTAATCAGGGCATGGTTCCCTTTTCTTTGGGTAAGCTAACTTTCACTTTACCTATACCTACATCAACATCGCCCATACCTTACCAACACCAACAACATTACCCTACCAACATCAAATTTTTACCAAACGACAAATTGCTTAAACCGTACCAAATTGCCTAAATTCACCCCTCCCTGATCCTACGGGAGAACTACATCGGTCTGAGGCCCGTCCTTGCTTTGTGCAATGGGCTATGTAGGCAGCACTTAGGAGACATGGGGTCTCCCAAGGTTAGCTCGACCATCCCCTACCATAACCTATCATGTGTGGTAAATATAAATATTTTTGTGTATTTCTATTTAATTACATTTCTCTTTGATCCTTTTTCAAAACACCGAAAGTCAAAACGACAACATTCTTATTATTATAACACAAATCAACATACATATCTCGTTTTAGTTAGATGTTAAACAAATACATCTTCTATATCATCGACGCGCAGGTCGGTACTCTTATTTATTTTTATACCTTGCTAACATTTATTTAGACCCTCACGCCTCATCCCAAACTAGGTGATGATCGTGATCGTCGACCCCTCTCGCTAGGCCTCTCTGTCCTCAAAGGTACCACGGCTATTGGTACCACCCACTGATCTGCCAATCTCTCTCCTGTAACATGTGAATACGCTCTCTCGCATGGAGGTATCTAGCCTCTAGTCCCTCCGCTCGTGACTCACAAACATCGCAAATATCTACCTTTGCTGCAACCCCTTGTTAACCATTTGGCCCGACCCAAGGCCGCACCCAACCACTTGGCCCGACCCAAGGCCACACCCAACCACTTGGCCCGACCCAAGGCCACAACCAACCTATTTGGCCCGACCCAAGGCCGCACCCAACCATTTGGCCTGACCCGAGGCCGCAACCAACCTATTTGGCCCGACCCAAGGCCTCACCCCAACCATTTTGGCCCGACCCAAGGCCTCCACCTACCAATTGGCCCGACCTAAGGCCTCAACCTACCTATTTGGCCCGACCTAAGGCCTCAACCTACCTATTTGGCCGACCTAAGGCCTCAACCTACCAATTGGCCCGACCCAAGGCTGCAGCCTACCATTCGCCCGACCCAAGGCCGCAACTTACCTATTCGGACCCGACCTAAGGCCTCAACCTACCAATTGGCCCGACCCAAGGCCGCCAACTTACCGTATTCGGCCCGACCTAAGGCCTCACCTACCAATTGCCCGACCCAAGGCCTCAACCTACAATTGGCCCGACCCAAGGGCACTCAACCTACCATTGGCCCGACCCAAGGCCTCAACCTACCAATTGGCCCGACCCAAGGCCGCAACTTACCTATTCGGCCCGACCTAAGGCCTCAACCTAACCAATTGGCCCGACCCAAGGCCTCAACCTACCATTTGGCCCGACCCAAGGCCGCAACCAAACCATTTGGCCCGACCTAAGGCCGCAACCAAACCATTTGGCCCGACCCAAGGCTGCAACCAAAACCATTTGGCCCGACCCAAGGCCGCAAACCAACCCATTTGGCCCGACCCAAGGGCGGCACCTAACCATTTGGCCCGACTTAAGGCCGCACCAATTAACCATACCATACCCACAATCACCGTTTTAATTTATCCATCCATCATGTAGCTTTTTTGTTCAATCGAGCTCACCTGTTCGTGTTTAGCATGATTAGGGTCCTTGACTTGTGATCTGTTGACCAACTTTGCCTAGACCTAGGACCGTGACGTTTATCTCAACCAAACCAACCATTTGGACTACTGCCGAACATGCCTAAACGTTCTTGTACTTACCTGTTTATACCCTGGGAGCTACTTCCTATGCCTTGGATACCAGGATTATATCACCCTTGTTTGGATAAACTATCGACCTTTGCCTATACATCGCTGGTTTGCTCGTCAATCATGTACCCTAGTCATACTATTGCATTTCAACATGTGTATGCTTCCTTGGACCTACCCCACACCTTACCATTCTCTCAACAACATATACCCTTTATCAACCCTATCCCTGATTTCCCGTTCACCCAATCTGTGATAGATTTGAGGGGGATTACCTATACCCTTAACAGGGGAAACCACTTCATATTATTGTCCGCGCAGCTTTACAAAACAAGCTACACGACAATAAGGGGCTAATGTAGACACCAAATTCGTGTCTTACGATCCCTTGTGACCCACATCTCATCTCGTAACCTAAACTCATCACCTAAACCTTACACAATTATTTATTAATTACCTCATAATTGATAAATCCACATCGCCTTACCCGCCACCTCACTTGCCCACCTCACCATGACTTAGCCCTAACCCTAAACTAACCTAATTAGGACCCATGACTTGGTCTAGACTCACATCCATAACTAATGCCTCCTTACTCGCACCCAAAGCCGACCTTCTAAGCCACTTGACCAAGCCCGCAACTGATCTCTCGGGAGAAAAGCAGGGAAGGTGGGCTATTTTACTAAAAATAGCCTACTTTTTCCTAACCGATGCCGGTTCCTACTCGACCGCCGTCGGTTACGTAATCGCCATCGGTTCCCTGTAAATGGGCTCCCCAAACTAAAACAACGGATCGGAATTTCATTTTTGGAGATCAGTCGAAGGATTGTTGAATCAAAGGAGAGTCCAAAGCGATTAGCAGAGTCCGGAACTTCACTTGACCAAGCAGAGACGAGTGAAGAAACCAGAAGTGTTGGCAGCCAAGGAGATCAACTGGCATCTTCGTCAAAAACCAGTAAGTTACATCTTGCATGTCCTCCATTATAACATTTCTTATGCTTTTGGAATTACAGTCCTCCCAAATCCGTTTTCTGGATCCATTATCCAACGTACCATTGCCTCTAGCTGTCATTCTTTTGTTTCTAACCATCCCGTTTCCCAAAAACTATCCAAAAATCAGCCATTACAAACTCCACAACCAGCCCAGAAGATCCTAGAACCCACCGGTATCGGTTATCAGTAACCGCCATCGGTTATAGGTAACCAGCATCGGTTCCTTTGATCAAAAAACCAGGAAAAACAGCCTTTCCCCTACCCAGTTCAGCCAAGCAATTTAATTGATATTTTACAGTATTTTGTGTTAACTCATATCGGCAGGGGAACTGACCACCTTCGAAAGGAAGTTTCATATTTCCTGGGCCCAAGGCAGTTCCCTCATTTACTATCTAATCAAAATCTTGTGGTCTTGTGTTCTTATTTGCAGGTAGTCCTTCCAAGACAAAAAGGAGTTCTTCGCAGTCAACCTGATCTTTCTCTACGGTACGCGCACATCATCTCGACATTCTACAGGTATTCCTCCTAACCCTAACCTTATCTGTTTCTATAAGGAACGAAGCATTTCCGAGTGAAACACTTTGCATGTCGTTGGCTAGGATGTAAATCTAAAATCCATCATCGTTACATGTGTATTAGTCATTTGGTTGGTCACCTTGGCTTGTTTGAATCCATTTGAATCAATTCAATTTTAATTATTCTAATAATGTGTTTAAGTCACATTTATGGGTTAAATTGTGTCTACTTGATTAGGGAAGGGTTAATCAAATTTATATTTGATAAAGAGGGTTTGGGCCACCTAATCATAGACTAGGTAGGCCCCACCACCTCTCTTAATATGAAACTTTTCCCAAATCCCTAATTTGGGCTAAAATTTGAATTTTGGAAGGATACTTTGAAAGTTGGGGATCTTTCTTACATCAATATAAATCCCTTAGACCCTACCAATGGATAGGGGGACTCTTTCCAAGGTTCAAAATGGATTTTCCCTCCCTTTTGACCCTTTATTGTCCTCATATTCATTTATGATTTTGATTTTGGGAATTATTTGGGAGTGCAATTTTATTTTATTTAACTTCTCCTTCATTATGATTCTTATGTTATTATTGAAAGGGACTCCAGGTGATATGGATTTGGGAAGGGTATGAGTGACACACATCACCATTCCATTGGTTAATGTTTCCTAGCATTCTCTTACTTAACCTTCCATTTTGGAGAGGGTTGGGACATCTAGGTTCATTTTACTTGAAGCTTTTGGGGATCTTGGAGAAGGAAGGATCTTTTGGAGATTGGATTGCTTTTGGATGTGGTCATATTTTGCTTGTGACGTAGGCCTCACATTTCTTCATTTTTCTTATTGTCACAATGAAATTTTAATGTGTTATTTCTTGTGTTCGAGTGCTTGGAGAAATATGTTGCATTTGTATTGTTTGAATCTTTTTTGTTGTTCTCCATATATCCCCTTTGGAGAGGGATTTTGGAGTGTTGGGGAAGAGGGAAGAATCAATATTACTCCCGAATGGCTTGACATGAAAGCTATGTAGGTATTCCTATTATACTCCCATCATTTGGTATTAGGAATTATTAATAGCACTCACATCGTTTATTGTTATGTGGGTTAATATTTAATTAAGTGTTTGTGTGAGGTTGTTTGTAACAACTCACGTGTAATATAAATAGGTGGTCAATTCTAGGATGGTTGAGTTTCTAAGTAACCTCCTACTTGTAATGAGATCCTTATATCCTATATATCTCTCCTGCATCACTAAATTAAACAATAGAATGAAATATTATTATGTTTTCTCTTATGTAAACTCTATAAGAGAAGGATTATTGGTTTTTTTATGGAGAAATAGTAATATACGATGGGGTAATCTCTCCTATCTGAGCTACTCAGTGAAAACAATAAGCATTACTTGAATGTTTAGACATGCGCATTTACTTTTATTGGAGCAGACAGAGGAAGAACTAAGTGATACGCGCTACCATAATAATTTCAAGATCTTAGCAAGAGCGCAAATCTGGTTTATGATGTCTGATCTATTATGTCTTTGTTGAGCTATTCAAACCATTTCTCGGCTATTCTAATCTACCACTGACTTGTTCCACTATTGGTAACCATCTCTCAAGTTATATCTCCTTAATACGTGACTTAACGAAGTTAACTCCACCACCAAACTATTGCATTGAATTTTACACATGCATCCAAAATTATTTGCCGCCTCTATGATTGTGAAGATTTGATATTTTGTGTGGCATGTTTATCAATGTTTTCTAGGTAGATCAAACCTCAATTTATAAAATTAATGATTGTTATTGTTTATGTGCCACATTTCAAAGATTCATAGTATAATTTTTTTTTACAAGAGGTCAAATTGATAGTTATAATATGTGTGTTGTAAATAGTATTTTAACAAGAGTCGTAAAGTGGCCAATTCCTACCTTTAAATTGTAATGGCAGATTACAATAATTGAGGATGTGAAGATGAGTATATTGTAATAGGAAAGAATGTGGTTTGTCTAGAACAGCAAGGAAAACTTTGTATAATCCAATTCTTGCCTTTAAATTGCAATTGTAAATTGTCATCATCGAGGATGTAATTTTTTTGGAATGAAGTAAGGCTCAAAATTTGTCATTTCATTAACAAATAACGAATAGAAATGAAACAAATTTGTTTTTTATGTTATATTTTTATATAGAATATTGTAAAAATAAAATTTCAACATTAGAGACCTAAACAGTCACAAAAAAAAATACAGATTTTTGATTGGCTCATAAATGATGAATATAACATGAATAAGGAAGTTAATGAGGTAATACCCATTAATAAAAAATCAATCATCTCTCAAACACTTGACCTTAGTAGTCTTTGGCATAAGCGCCTGAAAATTCTAAGAGTAAAAATGAAAGCTCTCACAAGATCATCTGGTTCTACTCCTGTTATGCCTATTTATATCATGCTTACCAAATGACCTTTTTCAATAAGGCCTCTATTCTAATGTTGAAATTTTTTTGTCATTGACATTTATATGTATCAACATGTCATCAATAAATGTCCATATGTGTACATAATCATAAAGGAGGAAAAAAGTAAAACCTACTTGGCAATTATTATACCTTTCATGAAAAGTTCACTGATGACAGCTCGAACACCCTTTGCACTCTGAAGTACAGTTTCTCAACCTAATCTATTTCGAAGAAATCTCGGAATTAATCAAAGTATTAAGAGCTACACAATGTAAAATATTGTAGAAATCTCTCGTATGAAATTTTTTGAAACTTATACGAGGCTAGAAAGGCATGCCATCATAGATCTAATGCTTGAGCTATACTTATTCATACATGAACCTATTTTAGATGTAAATGTGATATGAAATCTTCAAAGCTACATTTAGGCAGTCATAAGGCTAGAATCATGCATTGGCCAAGAAACAACTTCGTCATGACACCCACACACACAATAAGATGGCCATTTTTGTTTTTCTCACCGGATTCGCTACCTCCACATCTCCCGTAAATGATGCCCCATCACAGTTTCTAACCTCTATGCGGTTCCAATTATAGAAGTTTGATTCACATACCATTTAAGTTAGCTAGTACAGAAACATAGGCCATATGACCTAGATCTCAGAAATAATCTGAAGGAAAAGCCACATAATGCACTTGTTTAACAAAGTACAGGGATGCACGAAGTGGATGCAAGAAAGTAGAATTTCCAATCCTGTTACTAAATATTATTCTTGTGATAAGATCATTAGGTTGTACAGCCAAATCTAGACAGTACGAAAAAATTGTAATACCAACTCAAACTTAGAACCTATGTAATTATCTACATTTTACAAACTTATGTGGATTCAAAGACCATTTTATCTAAATCTTGAGGAATGCCACATATTGATTCATAAGGAAAGTTCTATTGATGTGGGAACAAAAATAGCCTATAGGATTAAAAAATGGAAAAAATTACTTGCTGCAGACAGTACCCCTTCCTCAGACATGAGGAAAGCAATCACTTGGTAATGCTTGATAAATGGAATACTATAATTTATATCAAAGAGCACTTTGAATGGGAAAAGGATTTTGACAAAAGAGAGAGAGAGAGAGATTGGTGTATTTTTTTCCATGTAATTGGATGAACCCAAGCGGGTTTTCTTGCTTGCAGAACATGTTGTGACATATTTACACCATGCACCTTCTTGACCAAAATATTCAATATGAATGGGACATTGTTCTTTCAATAAACAAGAACTAACATTTTTCTTTTCAAATGAGAAAAAAAATTCCCTTGATATTATAAATAGAACTATGGTGAATTTCAGGGAATGCATATTAATAACTTAAACAATAATCTTACCTCAATGTGAACAATTCAGTTATCTACTCTTGTTTTGAATCCCTTTGTCAAATTGATAACCTAGTGGGCTTCCATCTAGACAAACTGCATTTAACACAGATTGAATAAATGATCTAAACATATATGGCTTCATTTTTATTAATTGCACTAAAACAATCAGGGCAGAGTAACATGAAAACTAGATGAATTTGATCTACTATTCTTTTTTTAATAACTGCAACATTCTCACATAGAATTAAATAGGGGTGTCTATTCCTATCATTCTCTTGCAACGTAAGAAAAGAATTTATGCAATTTTAACCACGGGATAAGAAGTTAAGAGCATGAAAGTTCTCCAGCTCTGTGGGTTTCATAGGTGCTCACTAAAAGAGGAAATTTAGAGCCTACGGCACAGCAGTAAGGGCTTGGAACTTACACCAAAGCTGCTCAGGTTCAAGTTGTGGTGTGACCGTGACTCCCCAATACTTATTCATTCGTTTAAATGACCAGACATTGAAGCGGATGCAGTGTTAGCTTGCCTTCTGGGCATACAAGTGAGAGGATTATCTAGTACCTACATCATTCCTTACCAGATGCCAATGGAGATAGGTTTATGCCATTATGCATTGGTAATAGGATAATAGTTCGATAAATTCTAGAATTCGGTAGAAGATAAATTCAAATATTTAATTCACAACTTCAAGAGTTAAAAGTTGAAATAAATGCTTATAATAAATAATTTAGTGGGTAAAATCAATTTTAAAGTTATCTTGTTGATATTATGTCACATCCTTCTTTTTGCATGCTATTCTTAATAAATGTTAGTACACGTGTCAGCTTGAAAAAATTCAGATCAAAAAATTTGTAAATTTTTAGTATTGGAATAAGGATCAAAATTTCTCATTTCATTAAAAAGTAACCAATAGAAATGGATGGAGAGAGCGATTTCAAATTTTGGAATGAGTGCGAAAAGATGAGCACGTCTATTGCAGGGATTCACGAGGAGAATCTGCAGGATGGTAGGAAGGATGCACACTTCACAACAAAAAGGGACAAGGTGGAGCCAAATACGTGACCCCCTATTACGTGGGCGTAGCGAGTGGTTGGAAAGGCAGTGAAACAGGAATCTACTATCAATCTCAACCTTGTTTGCAATGAAAATGGTGTTTTCTTGGAAATACCGGAACAAGTAGCCAACCGGGTGAAGTCTTCAATGTGCAATACAATTTTAGCCAAGATATCGGGTAGCAGACTAAATATTGAGGAGTTTGGGAAATGGGCTAGTAGGAAGTGGATGCCTAAAGGGTTGATGGAAATAGCAGTGTATGTTAATGCTTTCTTTGTGATCAATCTATCTTTGGAAGAGAATTTCTTACAAATCCTAGCCAGAGGACCATGGTTCATGGATCCGACAGTGGTTTTGGTGCAAAAATGGCAACCTGGCTTCAATCCTTTGGAAACAGTCATTAAAGAATAGCCTATTTGGGTTAGGCTGTCAGGTTTACCTTTGGAATATTAAGATTTGGACATTTTGCAGGGAATAGCCAAATCCATTAGGGCCATGGTCATCATAGATCTAGTGACTTGTGCTAAAACTATACTTCTATTCGCACGATTTTTGTTAATGTGGCCCCTGAAACCTCTTTACATAGAAGCATTGATATCAAGGCACCCTGGGGAGTTCATACCCGACTATGAGTTTACACCGTTTATGTGCTTCTCGTGTTTTAAGGTAGGTCGCAATATTAAATCTTGTCCTAAAGCCAAAGAGGAGGTTGCTCAGAAATCTCATATCAAGAAGGACAAAGGAAGCAATAAGGAATATATGAAAAGTAAGGGATTTCTGTAACAAATGGAAGTGGACCCTCGAAGGTAAATCCTTCATGGAAGCAGATAAAAAAATTGTCGTAGATTAAAGATCAGATTCCAGAATGCCTAGGACATACTCTAGAAGAAGAAACAATTGAAGCAGGTCAGGAGGAGGTCAGCAATATAGTAGCAGATCAAGACCCAAAAAAGGATGAAGATGTGGTGGTTTTTCAAAGATTGTCAGGAGGATAGTATTGTTGGATCCATGGTTTTGGATACTATGGAGGCAAGTTTTTTGCCCAAAGACCAGTAGAATCACTACTGGTAAGTAATATGTTTAAGATCCTAGACGTTAATCTGGAGGACATTCCTAAAGTAAACGAGGATCTCCAACGTGCTCTTGAGACTTCTAAAAATGACCTAAATGAAATAACAGTTGAATACACTACGGATAAAGAAGGGATAAAAGGAATTCCCATTGAGGTATGTTTAGCTTTCCATGTCCCTGAGATGGCTAGCATGTCGTCTCCAAAACGAAAACCAACCCTGAGAACTAGAACAAAGGCAGATGTTGGAGCCAAAAAATCATCTCCAAGAAGATCGTCTGAAAAGGAAAAGAGGAAGAGAGCCACAAATAAGGATATTATGGAGGGGTGTCAAAAACCATTGTTGGTAGGTTCTAAATCCTCCCATTCTAAATGATTTTCTTATCTTGGAATATAAAGGGCCTAAACCAGCCCTGTAAGCATATGATTTTATTTGACTTCAAAATTAAGGAAAAACCGGATGTAATAATACTACAAGAAACTAAGATGAATCAGGAAAAGATGAAATACTTTCATGCTTCCTTTTGGAAAGAAACTGGATTCTACTTACAATCCTTTGCAGGGGCATCTGGGGGTCTTTTGTGCATGTGGAATAAGAATATTTTGGAAGGCTTCCCCCTCATCAATAGTTGACACCATATAGCCATTTGTTTCACTAAAGTAAACTCCAGAAATTAATTTATTCTGTCTAACATCTATGCTCCTAAAACCACAATTGGTAGAAGGATGCTCTGGGAAGATCTGACCACCTTCATAAGGATGTTTAGCAATTTAAACTAGATCATAGGAGGTGACTTTAACACACCTTTGATTCCCTCATAAAATAAAGGAGGGGTGAATGTGCATACTGAAACCATAGAGGACCTTGCAAATTTTCTAGGATGGAATGATTTGATGGATCTAAACCTTAATGGTACAAAATTTATCTGGTCTAACAGGAGAGAAGGGGAAAATCTGATTCAAATAAGACTGAATCATTTTCTTGTGAATATCCATTGGATTCAAGAGCAACAATATATCCTCTCCTCACTAGCATGCATTGGTTCGGACCACAATCCCCTGATTCTTAAATTTAGTGTTAGGGAGCAGCCCATAGGTAGACCTTTTAGGTTTGAAAAAATGTGGACCACTCATCCGGAGAGCTGGAAAGGAAGATAGAAGAATGGTGGAGCTTGGAAGTCAATGGTAATAGTATGTTTAAGGTGGTTGCCAAACTTAAAAATATTAAGGTAAATCTTAAAATTTGGAACAAGGAAGTTTTTAGCAATATCTTTCTCCAAAAAGTATAATTGTTGAAGATCTTCGTGTTATGGAAGAATTTATGGAACAAGGAGGATGGAGCATGGAGGATGGAAAAATTAAAGGAAATAGATCTATTGGATGAATACCACAATATATTGTGCAGAAAAGAGATATATTGGAAGCAAAAATCTATAATTACTTGGCTTAAAGAAGGTGACCATAACACCAAATTCTTCCATATCTCTACCACCATTAGAAATCTAACAAAGGAAGAATTCAATAAATAAAGAAAGATAATGGTGAAATGGCTATGGAGGATAAGGATATCTCTACTACCATTGTCTCCTTCTTCAGGAACTTGATTTCTTGAAGAACAACTTTCAGATGAGATCTCTAGAGATGAAATCCTTAATCTTTTTTAACCGGTTATTAGCCAAGCTGAGAATAGTGAACTCATAGTCATTCCTTTTGAGGAAGAGCTATTAAATCTATTCTAGATGCTATGGAAGGTGATAAAATCCCAGGGCCAGATGGCTTCCCTGCTTTCTTTTTCCAAATGTATTAGGATATTGTTAAGAAAGAAGTGGTTTTAGCGGTCCAAGAATTTTTCCGATCTGGAAGCCTGCTCAAACAAATCAACCACACTTTTATTTCTCTCATACCAAAAAAGCCAGGAGCTAAATATCTGGGGGAATTTAGACTTATTATTTTATGCAATACTATGTATAAGTTAATCTCTAAAATTCTAGCTTTCAAATCAAGGGAGACTCTCGGTAAATTTATTTCCCCAAATCAAAGAGAATTCATGCCTGGAAGACAAATCTTGGACAACATAATCACTATTCATGAGACAATACACTCTGTGGAGCTCTTAGGTAGGGAGGCAATGATTGTGAAACTGGACATACAAAAATGCTATGACAAGATATTCTGGGATTTCATGTACTCCCTTTTAATCCCAACTGGGTTACCATCCTCACTTCATCAAAATGATCCAATCTTGCACTAAAGACCCGAATATTTTATATTATAATTAATGGTAATCCCAATGGTTTCTTCAAATCGGAAATGGGTTTGAGGCAAGGATATCCCCTATCACCTTTTTATATATAATAGTTACTCAAACTTTGATCAGGTTATGTTCTAGGGCTCAAAGCGATGGTATCATGGAAGGTATTAAAGTGGCACATGGAGTTGAGAATCAATGTCTATAATAATTTGCGTGATGATACTATTATTCTTTCATTAAGAAATGGTCAAGGCAGTCTCGGGCCTTTAAAAGAATCACTAAACAATATGAAAAAGTTACAGGGAAGAGGATAAAATTCGGAGAGAGTTCATGTTTCTTCATTAATGTGGGAGAGGAGCAAAAAAATAGGTTTGCCAACATTATGAAGTACAGTATCAAGGCCCTCCCAAATACATACCTTGGAATGCCTCTTTGTGGGAAAAATTTAGAGGAAGGAGGTTGGAATAAACTAATAGAAATATTTCATAAAAATTTGGCCTCTTGGAAAGGTTCTTTGCTTTCACAGGCTGGAAAAACTCATTTCCTTCAAAGTTACTCACAGGGTATTGTTGTGTTCATTATGACCATATTTACCTTACCAGTTAGAGTCAAGAAAGCTATTTAAGGCATACAAAAATAGTTTTTATGGACTGGATCAGAGGAAAATAATAGAATCCCTTTAGTTGTTTGGGACAAAGTCACTCAACCTAAGGATAGGGGTGGTCTTGGACTAAAAAACATACAATTCATGAATCAAGCTCTAATAGCTAAGGTTGGCTAGAGATTGCATAGAGAGGAGGGCACCTGGGTCAAAATATTGAAGGTGAAATATTTGTGGCCCTTTGGTGGAACTTTAGCACTCTTCTCTGATATGGAGCTTCCTAGAGGTTTTATTTTCTAGAATAATCTATGCCAAACTAGAAATTTGTTGATAAAAGGAAGTAAATGGAATCTTGGTGATGGAACTAAGATTAAATTTTGGGAGGACCCATGGATCAAGGACAGAGCCCTGAAAATGGAAGAGCCATGGAGGGAGCTTTGGCCATTATTTAACCAAGAACATGGAGAATTAGTTTGCAACTATTGGAATGAAGAGAGGAAGTGGATCCCCCTCCTTCCTCCTCCCCACTACCTTGGGGATTTATAGCCCTTCCAAGACCTAAATAAGAGCCTTAAATATTATCATATACCCCATGATAGAGCTCACGATGAGATCGATTTGGAGAACCATGGATACATGGGAGTATGGGGTTAAGTCTAGTTATCTGTTAAATTTTGAGCATATTGAACCCAATACTCTTTGGAGGTAGGTCTAGAATAAGAATATTATTCCAAAAATCAATATTTTCTTTTGGGAAGTTGTTAAAGGTAATATCCTAACTCCTGATAGAATAAGAAAAAGGGGAGTAATCATCACTAATAGATGTGGTCTTTGCAAGTGTAATGAAGATTCAATCCAACATCTCTTCCTGGAATGCTCCTTTTCCTTTCAAGTCTTCTCTGTTATCCTAATAATTTTTAAGTTACACATGGTCCTTCCCAAGGATGTGGCCCTTCTTCCTAATTAATGGAGCTTCAATTTTTAGCATGATCTAGTTAAGGAAATCTAGAAACTTTCCCTCCCTCACACATTATGGGGGATATGGTTGGAATGAAATAATAGGATTTTCAAGAACAAAGTTTCTAGTCTGGAGAAGGTTATCGATAAGGTGAGACAGTCCCTTAAAGATAATGTTGGTATTTTAAATCCCAAACAGTCTAAAAAGTGCTCAGATTGGGAAAGAAGCATTCTTAGTAACATGGACATCATTCCTAATAGTCATGTGAA
Organism: Taxus chinensis; assembly: GCA_019776745.2. NCBI lineage: Eukaryota > Viridiplantae > Streptophyta > Pinopsida > Cupressales > Taxaceae > Taxus > Taxus chinensis. The sequence continues at coordinate 319,357,020 of CM034151.1, read as the reverse complement.
GGAGAAGGTCATCCATAGTGTTAAATGGTCAAAAACCCCTGACAACAACTTCAAGCTCAATTTTGATGGCTCATCCAAACTAAAGGACAATGTGGTTGGTGGAGGGGGTCCGATTCATGATCACATGAGCAAGTGTATCGGTGCCTATGTGGGTGCAATTGGTAATCATACCAATAACTATGCAGAAGAAAATGCTATGCTCTAGGGCATCGTGATGTGTAAAGATCTGAATTTAAAATCCATCATTATTGAAGGTGACTCCTTGTGTGTTATTAATGCTCTTAAGAATTAGAGTAAATGTGGGTGGAAACTCATCAATGTTATCAAGGAGGCTCGTGTAATTTTAGAATCATTTGATAAAGTGGACATTCTACACACTTACAGAGATGGTAATAAACCCACTGATGCACTTATTAATCAAGGCAATGATATGTTTGAAATAATGATGTGGTTAGGGACATGTATTCCTTGGGAAATCATTAAAAAAATGATTAATGATGACACATATTAGGAGGTTGTGTAATGATGGAGTATAGGACTCACACGCTTGGGATTTTAAAAATACTTTCTTCCTTTTGGAAAAGGTTATGATTCATTTGATTTGGAATTTACTCAGGTTTTTTGATATTGGCATCTACAACTAGTTGGGGCTCGAGGAAAGGAAAAATGAGCAAACTATGAGAGGCGACAGGGTTCAAACTAAGCCTACTAGCTTCCTTCACCTGAAAAATGACTCTATCTTGTGGAAATTTCTGCATAAAGCGGGCTTCACTAGGTATATTCGGTGTTTAAATGGTATTGACCCTATGCTTTCTATTGATTTTAGCAATGCTTGGATGGATGGGGGTTTTATTTTTAGGGGGTTCAAATTAGGGTCTCTAAGGTAGCCATAGCTAAGATAAGAGGTCTTAAAATGGATGGGCTCAAACTCTATAAAGATAAAACTCGTAAAAAAACATGAGATACTCACTTTTTTTAGGCCGATAAGCATATTGTTGCCTATGATGATGGTATAGCCCGTACTTGCCTCCCCAATCGTTGGGCTGATGTCTACATAGTGGTCATGAAATCCCTAATTTTAGAAGGAAAATTCTAGAAGATTTTCTCTCATCACCTCTCTATTTTAAAATTCTTTCGTAGAAACCAAACCATGAGTCTGGATTTTTTTCTTTACAGGTCCATCTTTTCCACCATTGAGAACTTCAAAAATAAGAAAATTGGCATCCCTCTCCATCAAGGCCTGATTCTTTTTCTTGTCCAAAAAATCCAACCCATTATCCCTACCCAACCTGGGCATAATATTGAACTTGGGTCTGACCATGAAACCATGGCATCAGCCCACAAATGTATGAATAAAATGAAAGGAAAAGACACTTCTGCGGGGATAGCGGATGTTCTGTGTAATTTGAAAAGGGGGTTTAGAATGTGGGTGAGAGTTCTGGTAATAGGGATAAGGATTTTGTGGAATGGGAGGCTAGATTGATGTGTGCTAAGTCGACTACTGATACTATTCTCATTGTTAATAAGAATCTAATACAGAAATTGAAGGAGTGTCATCATAAAATAGAGGTCCAAAACAAGAGAATTGGGGGTATTCAAGCTTATTTTTTTATACAAGAGTAGAGGATCTCTATCCTTCATAATCAAATGGCCAAGGAAGACAGCAAGCCCAAAATGAATCTCATGCTTAGCAGTTTTGACAGTGATGATTCTAAGACTGATGAGGGTTCTGACATGGAGGTTGTGAACACCCAAAATAAGGACAATGAGGAGGAAATCCTAAAGGATTCTACAAGTATGGACACCCAAACTATGGTAAAGGGGGATAAAATACCTAAGCGAGTGATTATTAAATTTACAGATAGGAAGGATGGCGGGCCGAGCACCAGATCTCACTGTAAGGTTATGGAAAACTAATGGCTAGCCTTTGGTTGCCCTTTTTCCTTTGTCCTATTGGTGATTCGTTTTAGGTTTTTTATCAAAAATGTAAAGTTTAATATCCATACTTTTTGTAGTCTGGATCTTTTTTGTGGTGGTCTGCTGTCAAGTCTTTTTGACTTAGCCTCCATGGCGTTTTGTTGGTTTTTTTGCTGAAACTGGACTCTTTATGTTCAGATTTTTTTTGGTCCCCTTAAAACCAAACTCTTTTTTATCTTATCCAAAAAAAAATGTTTTTGTATTTTATTTTTATATAGAAATTTGTAAAAAATAAAATTTCAACATTAGAAACATGAACATTCATAAAAAAAAACTACAAATTTTGTATTGGCTCATAACTAAATTATGAATTAACTGAGCTGAAAGGTATAGTATCATGCCTTGGAAAGAACTAATAATAGTTATTTAACTATATTAGAAATCTAAAGTCAAAGTTGTTGTTTTTCCTAGTTTAGGTTATCTAAAGCCTTTTGTGTTTTCAAATAATTTGTGCTATAAGTATATGTTATTAGTTTTCTTAATTAATTTTTATCAAAAGACAAGTTAAGTGTAGGTATAGAATTTTTTATCAAAGTGTCAAAATTGTTGTTAGAGTTTTCATTATCATTTTTTTCATTTTGTAAAATATCAAAAGTCATTTGTCAAGAGTATGTCCGTCAAATTCCAAAAACTTCAATAGAGTTATTGTCTTGTCATTGTTCGAGTTCATTCGTCTTATGGAGTCATTGAAAATAATTGTTATAATAAAAAAATTGCTTCACTTTTAGCTAGATGCATTTTCGATGTAACCTGATGTCCATTTGATAGGTGGGTGAATGTGTAAAATTTTGCATTTCTAATGATAATTTTGAAGGTTACAAAGAAGGAAAAAAATTCCCCATGACCCTGCAAGGGGCACTGCTCCTTCACCCCCCTGGGGGCTACTGCCCCCAAACCCATGTTTTGGAATTTTAAAACCAAAGAGAATATTGGTGGGGAAGATGTGTCGACAAAAGGAGGTGGAAATTCAAGTTCCAAATTCTAATCTGTTGAGTAAGCAACACAATAATTAGAGGATGGAGGCATCGAAGGTTGGATTTTGATCAATAACCTCTCGTTAGTCATCAATGCCTAGGCCACATGAGGGTTTGATGATATCTTTGTAAGAGTGTATTTACTTTTATCATTTTTAGTGTGCTTCATATTTCAGATTTCTTGTTTGGTTTGTTGAATAAGTGGAAATTTCACATTGTGGGGGGAACATGACACCAATGTTCCATTTCTAGTTTCCTTTTTTAGTTTGTAATGTATGAGCACAATTCATGAGTAATCCCATGATGGAAGAATAGGATTAGAGCTGATGATAATATTACAGCATCATGATATTATGGTTGTTAGTTGTCTATTTTGAAAACCATCCCAAAGGTTTGCTGATTATCCTGAAAACAAAAACATCTTTTGTGGTTGTTGGTTTACCACTTGAAAACACATCTCGAAGGTTGGTTATCTTCAAAATAAAACCATCTAGATCATGAGTAAACATAAAAGTGGCATGTTTAAATACAAGCAAGGTTTTCCCCATGTTCTCACTAAGGGGGGGATGTTAGGAATTATTAATAGCACTCACACAGTTTATTGTTACATCAGTTAATATTTTTTTAAGTTTCTATGTGAGGTTGTTTGTAACAACTCATGTGTAATAGAAATAGGTGAGAAATTATAGAATGGTTGATTTTTTTAGCAACCTCCTACTTGTAATAGGATTTTGATATCCTATATATCTATCCTGCATGAATTAATTAAACAATAGAATGAAATATTATTATGTTTTCTCTTATGCAAACTCTAACCAAACACTCCATTTGGTTGATGTGGGAAATGGTTTTCCATATAGTTTGGAATCCATTTCCATTCCTTTCCAAGGAAACCTCCAAGGTTTGAAAAATATTTGCAAGGATTAGGCAATGGGTGATAAGTTTTAAGGGTGAAAATAAGGAGTTTGGGAGGCTTGTGGTTTCTTGAAATTTTTGAAAATTCATTTAGTTATATGAAAATGCGATTAAAATGGGTGTTTTTTCCCCTCTTCCCTTGTTGAAAAGCATGTATATTCTTGTATGTGAATTGGTCTTTGATTTATTGGTGTTATATTATGTGGTTATGTGTTTTCCCTCTTGATAAGAATGGAGATTATTGTGTATTGCATTGGATTTAAACTTGTTTAGTTGAGTATATGTTTTGGTGTCTACCAACTAATTCCCCTTCTGCATCTTGGAAGCATGCATCCTCTCTCTCCCATGGGCTTAGAGGGAGGATAACATGCCTTCCTCATTTGGAGATGGAATGTAATGATTTCATTTGGTTGGGTGAATAACCAAGCCAGCCACCTTGTCTTTGGAGACATCTACTTGACGATTGAGCATGATTTTTATAGCCTTGCTTGGAGTATTCATTGCTTGTAGATTTGGAGGTTTTAATCTCCACATGTGTTCCCATTATAGGGAGGCTTATCCACATGTATTTTAGATTGCACAGGTTGCATTGTAATTTTGTAAGGGAAGGAGAAATGTGGAATGGGTTGAATTAGACTTGAAATGTTCATTGTTATTTCTTGTACTGATTTTGTTGGGAGAAAAAAGTTTTGATCTTGTGTAAAATAAAACTAAAAAGAGATATCTTTGTTCCTTGTTATTTCAAAAATGTAATGAAGTTGAAACTCTTACTTCCTTCCTTTCCATTTATAAAATGTGTTAGAAAAAATATCTTGATGTTCTTCCCTTGTAAACTTACATTATATTGAATTGAAATCCTTAATTTTATTTCTATTAAAATATTTGAGTTGGAATGGGATGGAATTATAAAATCTTTTTTAGAAAATTTCTTGTCTAACTGGGGCTCCATTGGCTTTGTCCTTGGATTATACTCTTGAGAAACTTTGTAAATAATATTTTAGTCGTTTCTTGTTTAAAGTTGTTAACCTCTATAAAAAGGATGTCTTTCTTACCTTGATTCCTATAGATTATTTTATGTGGACTTTAAACTCTTTGGTTGTGGCTTTAACATGTTTAGTATCTAGGAGGATTTTGATATAGAAATGGAAAAATAATATTCTCCTTAAGTTATGTAATTTGCAGTTATAATAATGGCTTGATTGTTGTAGATATAAAAGTTAAGTATATTGAAGAGAGTTACATCCATTTGTTATCTCATTGCTTTTTATTTTGCTTGTGTTAAACCCATATTATTTCCAATTCTTACATAATTTCTTCCTCAAATGGCACTTACTCCCAGTATGGTTCTTATCTTCCTTTGATCTCAAGGATATTATAAGAAAATATTAAAAATACCAAACATAGTTATGATTATCTTAATATTCAATTGTATTCAAAAAAAGAAATCTCTTAGTTTCATTAGTTGATTGTATATTTAACAATTCGATGTGTGTGTGTATACATATATACATACAATTTGTGTGTGTGTGTGTGTGTGTGTGTGTGTGTGTGTGTGTGTGTGTGTGTGTGTGTGTGTGTGTGTGTGTGTGTGTGTGTGTGTGTATGTGTATGTGTATGTGTATACTTACACATATATATACATATACATACATACATACATGTGTATGTGTATGTGCATGTGCATGTGCATGTGCATGTGTATGTGTATGTGTATGTGTATGGAATAGTGAATTTTTCTATGCAAACATAGTTATACATATGATTAAAGTCAAACAGTTGTTCAAATTGTTCTTAAAGAAAATAGGTTATTTTAATTACATTTGAAACTAGTTTTCAAATCTCAGGGTTTGAAGAGAATTTATTCAATTGCATTTTCCATTTATATATATACATATATAAAATGTATGGTGTTTTGATGCAGGAGCATCACTGCAAACATGCAATTTTGGCTTGTAATATCTAAATTTTGGTTTGTCAGTGCGATTGTAGGTGTGATTTTGAGGCTTGTAATTTTGAAATATGAATTATGCACTTTCCCTCCAAAAGTGAAAGATTGAAGTTTTAAGGGAATTTTGACTTTATTTGGTGAATGGATGTGATCTTGGAGAAAATAATCTTTGTAAATGATGAAATCAGGCATAACAAGAGTGTATTAGGCCTTCTCTAAGAGTAGGAGTCATGACAAGGTGGTTAGAGCTTGATCTTAAGGGATATTGGTTAGAGATTCTAATAGAAGACTCCAAACCTTAGTTATATGAGGAGAAGAACCTATATAAGACATAATTTGTAATTAAATTATCATAAATTTGAATGGTCAAGAGGAGACAAAAGAAGCTCCAAGGAACTTGAGGAACAATTCTTGTGTATACACAACTTGTGAGAGTTTTTCAATCTGTTTTGTGAATTTTTGTGATTATTATACTTGTGCATGTAATCTGATAGAGATTTTGAAGGTTAATAATTCTATTACAGTGAGTTTACATTGATTTTTGTGATTTTTCATCGGTTGAGTGAGGATGTGAGCTTGAATAACATATATAGATCTGTAGAAGTCAGTTTCGAACTCTTTCAAGTCAAGTTGTTAACAATGATGAACAAGATTTTTCTAAAAGGTTGAAGGTTGTAATCAAGAGAGGAATATTTAACATTTACAAGCATCATTTCATTCCAGCAAATATCTTACTAGACAGGTGAAAGGGTTGTTTATTTGGGATAGATGAGATAAGTCAAGAAACCCATGTTCTTAAGGGGAGGACTAGCGAGTTCAAGATCATTTTTTGAAGCTTGAAGGAATTTTGAGCATCACTTTTAAGGTTCACACATGAAGGAATTTAAGTTAAGAAATTGGATAAAAAAAATTCTTGAAGTTTATCTATATCCATTTGATTGCAAAAATACTCTTATCGGGCAAGTAGAAAACCCTACCTAGGGTTTCATAACAGTTGGCTTTTGGGAGCCTTAAATTTTGTATTTGGCTTTGAAAATTTGTATACATTATCTAAAAAAAAATTGTAAAGGATTTTTGAGGATTAGAAGATTTAACGACCTCCAATTAGTCACTATTCATGACAGTATAGGATAAGATTGTAGGAGTAGGCAAAACCAAGGGTTTGATGAAGATTAGTGGTTTGAAGGCCTTAACAATTGAATCAAGGTATGAAATTTTGTACTTATGACCTTAAAACCTCCCTATCTGATTTTTTAAGGTTCTAAAGCTTAAACCACCACAATTTTTCTACAATTTTTGACATTTTTTATTACTAGTATTGACACATACTGTGAGGGCTAACTAAAGACTGATATAGTGAGGTTTGAAAAAAAAATTCTAAAGGAAGGTTCCATCAAATTTTATACAAAGGAGGAATGAGAAAATGTGTGTTTTGAACAGTCTTTAGTTTTTAAAATTATCCTTTGGTGAAAATTTTAAGTCAAAAAAACCCTTAAAGGAGAGAGAGAGAATGAAAAAGAGATATAACAAAAGAGTTGGGCCAAGAAATTTGACACACACCTCAAGGAAGATATTGGGTGCTCAGAAATGTGCTTATTTTTATCTAAGTAGTGATAGTTTGTTCCAACTATGAACTCACCAGTGGCATTTTCTTAAGAAGCTTGGAAAGGACAGTTTTGTAAGGAAGAGAGAGAATTGACACTTTTGATTGATTTCTATCATTTTGATGGATGCATTGGCTTATTCTAAGGTATTGTGACATGGTTGAATGGTTGAGTAAGTAAAATAAGGTCATAAGCTCAAATTTTGCATGATTAAGGGATTTTTGCTAAGGGAAAAACAAGTAGTTTTGAAGACCTTAGAGATTGTTTTGATTTTTTGTGATCAAACTAACATAATGAGTTGTTTGAAAGTAATTAGGCTCCGCATCATGTTTATTTTTAAATATAAAAAAGGAGAATAATTTAGGAAGGGTTGCAATCTAAATGTAACCCCTCTTCCCCAACCCCTATGTTTTTCTTGCTAAGGGAGAAACAACTAGTTTTGAAGACATTAGAGATTGTTTTTAGTTTTTGTGATCAAACTAACATAATAAGTTGTTTAAAAGTGATAAGGATTTGCATCATGTTTATTTTTAAATATAAAAAAGGAGAATAATTTGGGAGGGGTTGTAGCCTAAATGTGACCCCACTTCCCCAACCCCTATGGTTTCCTTTGGTCACCTCCCATAGAAGGCTTGGGGACTCGGCCCCAACACTTCCCTCTTCCATGCCTTAAATGGCCACCCCACGGTATTTCCTATGTTTCTTACTTAGGTCATGACCTACTTCATCTCCATCATATCGGTATCCCTATTAAAATACCTTGATACAATATATATATTGAAAATAGCTATGAAATCATGTAAATAAACACACAATTAATATATTGTATATCTACACAATATTGTCCATTGAAACCCTAATATAGGGGGAAAAAAATAAAATTGAATGAAGAAAAATTAAACATATTTATCCTTTTTCCTCCATGAAAAGATCTCTATAACCTGCAAAACCATATAACGAGAAGAAATGAAATGAAAATGTAATTAGGAAGTAAAAGAAATAAATTAGGGTTTTCACATAAATCTAGGATCAATGGTGAGAATTCATTTGATCTTAGGGTCCTTATTCAACCTTAAATGATCCACTTGTTTAAGTGAACTCATTATTGGATTTTTACATTTTGCGGATGGGGTTTATTCATTCCCTTCATCACTTTGAATATGGATGAGTTTTTTTAATCAAAATGGAATTATATTTGTGTATTTGATGTTAGGAATTAATGTTCTTTAGTGTGTGGTCGTCTAGATCATTTTATGTCTCTTGGAGAATATTAATACTTTGATATGATAAATAGACCCTTAGTTGAGCTAACGTCTCAAAATTAGTCATCTAACTTTACTTCTAATTTTGGGACCTTTGAATACCGACCTATTATATGAGGAATGCTCGTGGTTGAATTAGATGGTGATGGAGATATAAATAGTAAACTCAACTTGTGTAAACGTTTTCATGGGTTACATTTTTTACCTTTGATGAAATTCATCGATGTGGAATAACAATGAAATTAAAACTCTTACTTTGTTTGGTTGGATCCCTTAGTGGGAAATATGTGATTTAACTCAAGTGTTGTTAACTGAGAAATTAATGATATGGTTAATCTATTTCATCCTTTCCTAGATAGTGTTTTCAAATATAAATTGGTTTAGTTCCATCTATTTTATAGCATAATAAAATGTTGGTGATGATTTATCTAACAACCACAATTTAGCGCAAGAATCATTTATATTATTTCTAGTCCTAATCACACAAACAATGGTATTGAAGTGAAAGCATTACTTTCAGTTCAGTTCAGTACATCCTTAGTGAGTTAATTGATTTGGAATAACAATTATTTAATCACGTTTAATTCTTATTCAATGTTTTTAAAACAATTTGTCCCAATTTTTACTGGTTATTTAGATGATTATTTGGATTGTGAAAATCATGGGCATGCCATTTCAAATGTAAGTGTTTGTACATAAATTACATATCCATTTAGCCATATTTGGATTCTAGTCTCACATTGAGAAAAATTGAATATAGGAGGGGGACGGAATCGACCTAAGGACCTCTCTTCTGGAATATTTTTGTAGTTGTGGAGCTCAGTCACTTCTTTAACACCTAGATTGAATTAGTTATATTTTATTTTATGTTCATTGTTTGGGTGAGGTATTTTCAAATTAAAAAATATTAATGGTAACGGATCAAACCAGTGACCCCTAGACTTAAAATCTAATGCATTTTTGTTATGTCATTATGCGATACTGGTAAAGAGTTGTGTTGAGAATTATGCATCGCATGTGAATCTATGAAAGGTCATGCATTTATCTCAAGATACCAAGTGAATGTGCATGTGTATATATAAAAATATAATGACATACTAATAATCCAGATAGTATAGGAAACAAACTGTAACATGTAAGTAGAATAAGCTAACAAGATTAAATGCAACCAAGATATGCGAATGTTGGGTGAAATTGATGGTATAGTGTGAAATGTAAGATGTGTAGAAGGTAGGAGTAGTGTTTCCCCCCAACGGATGTGTATGAGATGAGGTTCATTTAAATATGATCCCTCATCAGTCAAGAATGAACCATAGAACAATAGTGCGTCATCGGGAAATGAAGGTGTTGTATGCGATGGAGAGTAGATACTAAGAAAGATATATCATGAATCATTGAGCATGAAGTGTAGATGATGTGAGGTTCATTTTATAATTGGACCCTCAACAGTCGAGTTGAACCATGGAACTAGAGCGTGTCATTGGTCAATGACAATACAATGTGTGTACCAAAGAGTATAGGGGTGCTTAGAAAGATTAGATATGAAGTGTGGAGTGTGAAGTGTAATAGTGATGGAGATTTATGAGATGAAGTAAGATGGAACACATCATGATGAAGAGGTTTGAAATGTATCATAAGAAAGTATATTGTCGTCACAAAGAGAGGTAGAAGTAAGACTAGGACTAGGGTTGGATTTTGGGTCGACAGGAGGAAGTATAAAGAGGTAAGATATTACAGGGTGAATTGGTTGGTCTTGTTTTGTTCATGGTTTCTTATTTATAATTGGTAATGTTGTAGAGGACTTGATAGGAGGATGGGATGGGGTACAGATTTTTAAAGGTGGTTACTTAGTTGGAATCAATAATGTTGTAGAGGACTTGATGAGGAGGGGGTGGGGTAAAAAATTTTAAAGGTGGTATGGCATTGGGTTGGATAGGCAGCTCTTGACTGACTAGATAAGGAAAATTATTAATTGCAAAGGGATGTTTATTAGACATGGAGGGATCATATTTGGGAGCCTTGTGGGATTTAGAAATTGGAGATATAGCAGCATGTTGTGTAGTAAATGAAATAAAACCCTGATCCTCAAGGTTCTTAATTATTCATTTTAAAGCATAGAAATCATTGTCATGATGTTCATTAAGTCTGTCATAATTGTAAAATGGGAGACCTTTGTATTTAGAAAGTCGATAAGGAGGGTAGTAATGGGTAGGTGGAAATTTGATCAACTGGTCATTGAGGAGCTCGGGAATAATATCATGTTGCTTAGCATTTAGATCAAACTTGAGAGGTGTTGGTAGCAGTAAGACTTGGGCTTCGCTTATATGAGCACATGTAGAAGACATAGGATTAGGATGAGGTGTAGAAGAAGAACTATCATATGCCTGTAAAGCATCCTTAAGATGTTAGATTTCATCTTTGAGGGATGTAATCTTGGTTTCCATAGCTTGAAACTTATCTTGAAAAGTATGGTGTAAAGCTTGAATTTCCTCTAAGATGGGTTAATTGGATGTGGGATCAGGACGGATAGGGTCATCAGAGAGACGGTCAAAAATGGCACTTACTTGTGCAAGTGGAATATTATAAGGGAGGTACATAGTGTCTAGGGAGTTTTGGAGAAAATATTTACAAGGTTGGTGCATTTGAAGCAATTTCTGCAAGAAGACTGGAAGATTTTTAGGATCCATGAAAGAATATCGGATAGAGTAGGAAAAATAAATATCCAATTGTTTGATCATGAGTGGGGTTCACTAAATGATTTAATCTAAATTGAATTAAATATTAATTTCCAAATAACTAATATAGTGTATGATATAAAAGTGATAAAATACAGTAAATGGAAAAGCAACAAGAATGCAATAATATGAAACCCTAAACAAATGAGGGAGATAGACGCCTTAGTTGGTTCTTTACAATATTGAGGTTTTTTACCTTAAGCCTCAACAATAACACGAGGGTTAAGAAATTTTCCCTTTTGTTAAGGATGTGTAAGGAAAAGATAATATAAATTCAAATAGATGAATAGAAATAATTTAATATAACATAACAGAGTATACACATTGCATCAACCATCACTCTTTATTCATATCTCAAGATAAATTACATTAGTCTCTTACACGCTTCTCATATATATATATATATATATATATATATTTTTCTCTTCTCTTTTGTTAAATACTCTCTATATTATTCTATATTCTACCTTCCACACTTCACACCCATACATTTGTGATTAAGTACAATAAATATCATCTCTTACAAAATTATCCAAAAGAGACTTCTTTTGGTCATGACTCTGTCGGCTCAAGCCACACTCTATTTCTGGTCTTTGTGGTGTGTCTCTAGGTAGACTTCTACAATTTTATACTATGTTTGGCGTATTTTTCAGCCTTCTAAGGATTTCTTTAGTCTTAGGCAACTTTTACTTCTATCCGCAACTTCCTTTGTGTCCCACGGGTTTTCCTTCACTTTGCAGATTGTCTTCAAAATTGATGAAGAACCTTGTCAACATAGGTGATCTGGACTAAGGAATTTCTGAAATAGAATGAGAAGAGTGTCATCGTGTCTCACTGGAGGTTATGTAACCTAAAAATTCAAAGGATAGAAGTTCCCACTGGAGGACAGGAGCACCCGGGTGCTAGTGACTGGATCCGAGTGCTAGTGTCCACCCAGGTGATCAGGTTCTGATCTTTTCTATGTAGGAGGAACTTCGTAGTTGATCCTTTTTTATCGTTATGGTCTCACTTCAATGTCACCAATTGTATTTATAACCTATCAAATAAATTCCTAACTGCACATACCCACAAACCACATCAAATCCTAAAAATAAATATGTAGTATATGGAGTCGGCATGACCCTGGCAGTCACCTGAAGAATGAACTTAGTACCGAGTGATGCACTACATTTCAGACTCTGTGTATTTCTATGTGTAATGATTCCCCAGGATGCCCTTGTGCAAGTTACACAATGATAGTGGGCTAAATCTAAAATGTATCAAATGTATACAATGTGTGAGATGAAATAGAATAGACTTCCCCTCCTATGCTTTGTATGCAGAAGAATGCAACCCTCTATCGCTTGAGTGAATGTGCTAGATGGATGCTTTGTAATGTTATTGTGCCTTTCGATGCAAACTTATGTGGTAGTAGATAATGATAGTTCTTGGCCCTTCATTTGGGAGCTATAACTATGTCTATATATGATTCCCTTGTATGAATTTCATATTTGACAATTGAAAGGTCGACCCAAAGTTGTAAAAGGTGACCCAAAAGTAAAAGAGACCTAAAAGAGTAAGAAAAAAGAAAAAGAGTGTCAGGAGTACCCATAAGGTACATAAGCACTTGGGCGCTTCTATCTAAAATGGGCACCAGTGTCTGAGGCCATAAATGATAAATCGGTCAAATATTGACAGGTCTGTAGGGTGTGTAAGGTCAAAAAAGTATAAAAGATGAAGCAAAAGGCCCAAAATACTGTAGTCACAAAATCATGCACTTTAGACAATTATTTATCCTGATCTCATACTACTATTTAGCAGGTTCTTGAACAAAGAAAGTACTAATTAACCCCCATCCCTTTGGCCATTTTATTTATTTTATTTCATAATTTGTGACCTATTGCACCTACATTCCCAGCCATTTTCGCACATCCCCCAGAATTTTAGATGTAATTGGGGCACCCAGATTTAATATTGGGGTGCCACAGGCCGCCATGGTCCCACCTAGGAGTGCCTTGATCCTTCTAGCACTTTCCCGCCACTTTTTTGGGCCTCTTCTAGCCATTTTTCATCCTTATCTTTTTTTGTGGTCAGCCTTTTCTGGGTTTAATTACAAAATTAGAGCAAGAGAACCCTATAAATATAAAGTTATGAGACCATAATGAGGGTCCTAACGTCACTTACTACTATCACTCCATCTAGAGTTGCATCCATTGCATCACTTGCATCCACATAGTTCTATGCATCAAGGCTAGGAGATCTGCATCAACACACACTTCATAGGGGAATGGATTCTATTCTATTCCATGCACACATGCTATTACATTTTCTACATTTAGTTATTACTCGCTACTTCACATAGTGTGACAGGCACAGGAGCACCTAGGGCACAACATGAACACACACACCAGAACTACATTTTGGTCTGAAATGTAGTGCAATGCTCAGTTTAGTAAGCCCACTGTTGTGGCATCTGAGGTCAGTCTGACCCATTCATTTGCATCTTTTATTTTTTAGGGATTTGATATTTTTTCTCTTTTGCAGACCTTTCAAACATCATCTTACTTCATTTGGTACATTTAACAAAATTCATTGAATCCAGTGTGACAAGCGGTAAAGGTTACAGACTATCTTCTAGCCCTAAAAAGACTAGCTACAAATATTTTAGAGAGACTAGGGTGCCTATTTCAGCAGAACAGGGTACCCCGGGGTGCTCCAGTACCTTCTCGGGTGATGCAGTCTATTTAAATCCTCCAAATCCACCCTTTTTTGGGAACTTTGTGCAGTTGTTCTTGCTTCTGGAATTTCCTATCACACCTGCAACACTCTGTGGCAACTACCTGCAGTCAACTGAGTTCTTTCCTCTCTTTAATCTTACACATTAGGGTTTTATTTCTATTATTCCAATTATTTAGCTAATTTGCATTTCCTTAGAGTATTTATTTACAACATTTATTTTCCTCCTAGATTAGATTAACTATAATTATAATTTCCCCCAATTAGTTAATTTTAGTTAATCATTTTGGTGAACCCGACGTCTTCCTCATTTAATCTTCTCTCATTTTATGCTCGTCACCCGTTGTGGTCATTTTGGATCTCTTCAATATTGCGAGCTCCCTTTATCTACTCATTACACCCCTAAGCCCATGGCCAACACCACCACATATATGGCTTAAAACAATTTAGAAAACTCCAACGAGGTTCCTCTCCATGAGATAGAATCATCTTATAGTGAAAATTCCTATGATGAAGACACCAATGTTGACCAAGACCAATTAAATACTATTACTGACTTCCACCAAGCCTTACGTGAGAACCCCATGCATCTTCCTCATGTCTTACATGCTTTAATCACTATTAAGAAAGTTCACGATGCTTCTCCTACTGTGGTTGCTACTTCCGCGCCTATGTCCTCTGCTCCACTTACTAATGTTTCCACCACTCCTATGGTATCCGCTCTGCCTACTCATGTTTCTACTCCCATGTTCTCTACCCCGCCCACATATGTTTCTGCCCCTATTAATACAACCACCATTCCTACCACTCACCATGGCACCTCTCATATGCACCTCGGATCCTCTTTGAATTCTCCAAATTTGACATTTTATATCAAGATTTACAAACACACATACGCCAACTTCAGTTAACTACCTCACGTGTTGAGCCATCCCTAGACTCTCAAATTTTGTTGGATACTCCTTTTGCCCCTGCCATATTAGCATAGCCATTACCACCCAATTTTTTATCACCTAAGCTACCTATCTTTAAAGGTCATAGAGACCCACAAGAACCTCTTCGAGCATTTCATGTAGCATGCCTAGACTATGTAGATGATCACATTATACTAGCTAAGATTTCTCCACGTAGTTTACAAGACTATGTCATGTGTTGGTTCTATGACCTACTCGTACATTTGGTAATCTCTTTCACACAATTGTCTGATTCCTTCCTTTCCCACTTTTCTATCAACATTGGCTCCAAAATATCCTGCGCCCAATTGGAACAACTCAAGCAGGCACTTAATGAACAATTATCTGATTAAGTCTTGTGATACAAGAATAACTTATCTAATATGTCCAATGTAATTGTAGATTCCGAACTTCAAGATTTATTTATTCAAAGCTTTTACCGCCTCTACAAGAGAGTGTTTTCTTTAAGACATTCCCTTCATTTGACCAAATTTTCCATACTCTCAAACTCCATGAGACAAAACTCTTAACCATCGGCAAACTCAGATATCAAGAGCACGTGTCATTGTCCACCTACTTTCAAGGTAATCCAACATTTAAGTCGTCTACAACCAAATCAATGGATACAAAAAATATTGTAAACACAATCTCTACCCCAAAGGAACTTCGGTCACAACCATATAGGTGTCCCCTTACCAAACTTAATACACCTCTAAGTCTTTTGTCACCCCAACTCCTCGATAGTAATATTATCACCTTACCTACTTCCTTACAGTTTGACCCATCTTTCCCCAAAGGACGTCATTTCAATGAGGATTCCTATTGTGATTATCATCAATGCATAAGACATCCCACCTATCGTTATTTTCAGCTATAGCACCTCATCTAAGGTTTTATTGATAATGGTCAAATTGAGCAACTAGAATCCAATCCAACGCTACCTAAAAATGACAATCATATACTTAAAATATTTAATAACCCATTCCTAAATTATAACACACAAGAAACATATTCAACTGCCAATCATATTTCACACACCATCTCTCCCACTAACTTTGGAGCTTTAGATTTATTAATTTCTAACACCGAGGTTTCACCACCTATCATTTATTTTTCCAATGTCGATTATCATGCCAAGTTTACATCTGACCATTTACACATTCATGCATCTATAGGTTCCACCCCCATCAACAACACTAAGGTTTACCCATCATGGCCTATTAGTGCTTGTTCTATGTCACTCCTTAAATTTATCCATTATCCTCTATCTCAAGTCAAATACCCTTTCGAAAAACCTTTTGACGTTGTTATGTTCCATGTTATAGCTGGCCCTCTTACTATTCTTGTACATTTCCTTGTTGGAAACATAGTTGATGGTTGCGACATGCTCTTAGGTCTCAATTGGATTCGTCACTCACAATCTATCATTTCCATGAATCATTTGCGTCTCAAGTTCATTCATAACAACCAGGTCATCTCTATCGATGGTGTCCCTCCATCCACTCCGTGGTTTTCCATTATCTCGTCGCACGACAACAAGTCTATTTTGTCCTTCATCTACCACATCACACTCTATGTTACCCAAAGCACAATCTACTCCTAGTTTTCCTACTTTTGTATCTTATGTAAAACCATGTCACGCCACTAGCCCTACACATAAGTATCATCTTATTCCTCACACAATTATGGCATCACGACGTAGGTTACCACCTCTATTTATTCCACATGGACCTTCTTCACTGTCACATTCCACATCATGCAGATCACTCATCATCAACACATTTTGTAACATCATGACCTTCTTCATATATTCATCCCTCGCATGCACATAGGCTTCATTTCCTACTACAGGGTTTTCCTACTATATCTTCATTATTAGGGAATAGTCATATGCTTTCGTCACCCACACCAGATGAAGAACATTCTTCATTCACCCTCATTAGATAGTCATTCATTCACACATACTCGGGGGGCACAACACTCCACCTTCCCTCCTCCTTATTTAGTCTTAGCATCGTCACACTCATTCTCCTTTACATGTTATATCTTTTAGCATCATCACCTGATGACACACTCTTGTGATTCAGTTCACACTTGACTATTGAGGGATTACCATTACATTGAACCCCACACACTGCACTATAGGCACTACACATTTACATTCTATCACAAGCATCGTGCATCATACACCGTCCATTCTACACTTACTCTACATTCTACATTATACTACATAAACATATCAGTCACTCTACGTATTACATACGCCATTAGGCTATTTCACACTGTGCATTTATACATCACCTATATTCTACATACTACTCTAGGTTACATTACATATGAGTCTAGCTTTACATTTCATCACTACATCTTATATTACTAGTCTATCTACACCTATTACATTACATATCCTATCCATTTAGCATCACATTCAACATATCACACATTTACATACCCTATTCATCACTTGGTCATCTATACTACATTATCTTCTACACGCTGCAATCACTACCCAATGACGCACTTTAGTTCATTGGTCCATACTCGACTGCCGAGGGTTTACAAATCAAATGGACCTTACATTCACCACACGTTTACTATTCCATTTTTTTTACCATATGACATTTCTCACTTAGTGACATATGACCTTAGGCTACATCATCACCTATTATATCATCTTGTCGTGACATACACCTTAGGTTACATCACCACTCCTTATCACTCACCTCATAGTGATATATGTTTAGTTTTAAATCATCACTCATTTACTCATCTCATAGTGATACACACTTAGGGATAAATCATCACTCCATACTTCATCTCAATGTGGTATATGCTTATGCTATACATTCCACGCACCTCTTTTATATTTCACATATCATCACCACTACCCATATACACATGCACCACAACGCATTAGACATGATATACACACTACTCAACCATTTCCTGATGACACACTCTTGTTTATGGTTCATTCTTGACTGCTAAGGGGGAAAACAAAATGAACCTCGTTGCATACATTTCCATCCGCTTAGGGGGCACGTGGCTCCTATCATTCCATTTTCATCCATCCACAACATATTGCATTGTCTTGGGGGCATTTACTCATGTTTTACATGGTCACATTACTACACATGTTAGATTGATTTCTTCTATGTCATTATTTATATCATCCACACATATGAGTTCACACCTTCTTCTAGTTGTGATTGCAGATACAAGACTCTTACACATGGCATGGATGCTCTCCTTCTACCCTTCCTATACTGGTCACTAGGGGCATCCACATTCATCTCATCCAGGTGCTATTGTTTCATTTTGTACTTAGCATCTTATATTACTTGATCATACATGCTTTGACATATTGGTTATTACTCTAACATGCTAACGGGTGTTCCATGTGAAACACTTGTTTTGCAGGATTACATGTTTCCATGACTACTTGTTTGTTTGTCTGTACTTGTCTATTCTTGTTTACTATTGTTTGCGGTCTTGCCCTATGTTTGGTGTGCACACGTGTCTATTGTTTGCGGACATGATGGCCTTGTGTGTCTTGCGACATCATGAGTGATGTCCCATGTTTGTAGCCCACTTTGTGTGGCTTACTTGTCTTCTTACGTGTTTACATTACATTGCTTGGTAGATTTTACACTGTTTGCATAGCTTATACACTGTTTTCTACATGCATGTCTTTGGCTAGCCTTTTTCTTTTTTATGCATGTCTTGGTTTCTACTAAGAACTTTCCACAATTATAGTGTACATGTGGTTGGCCCTCTTTTGGGGCCACATGTCTCCTATCTGCGATGTCACATGTGCCCCCAAAGAGGGGGGCATCATTTGGGGGTTTCTACATACTAACACAATGTATTTACACCGGTTCAGTTCAGTGCACTTTCCACCCTTGGCATTGTGGGTTACATATAATGAGTGGGTTTAAACCAATCTACGAACTCCATACACAATGGATTTTATAGGACATGGTGTCCTTAGCATTTATGGAGTAGTTACAGGCTTGGAGGTTACAGTGGGTGTGCCTCTCTACACTACTTCATCCAGTGGTGTCAGATCACCCAAAAAACCTAGACAATATAAAGATCTCTACACATATTTCTGTGGAGTAGTTACAGGCTTGGATGGTTACAGTGGCTGTGCCTCTCTACACTACTTCATCCAGTGGCATTTGGATCACCCAAAAAACCAAGACAGTATCAGGATATCCTTCTACACTCTTTCTCGACATGGATCAGGTGTACATGTTCCATTTTCATTTCCATTTACAATTATATTTACATTTTACATTTACATTAGTGTATTTTACATGTGTCTTTTATATAGCATTATTACACTTACATACATACATATTTGACTACTTGAGCATTTTCTCCTTGTAGGTCCATATGAGAAACAAGCAGTCAAATGGGGAAAAAACAAGTGACAACAACAACAAGAATACAATAACAAACAACAACAACCTTCTGTGATAACACACATGATTTACTAACCATGCAGGTACACATTGTGGTAGCTACACACACGTGTTTCACCCTAGGTTCACTCTCATCACTTTTTCTTTGTGCATTTTTCATCTATAGTTTCCACGCTCCTTCATATTTTTATCATTCCATGCTTTGTCTAGTCCTTCAGCATGTTTCTACTACACTCTTCATGGACATCAGGTACGCATCTCTATCTACTTTATGTTACCAAGATTTCCACTCACCAACATAAAGTGGGGGAAAAATGTAGTCACAAAATCATGCACTTTAGAAAATTATTTATCTCGGTCTCATACTACTATTTAGAAGGTTCTTGAGCAAATAAAGTACTAATTAACCCTTGTCTCTTTGGCCATTTTATTTATTTTATTTCATAATTTACAACCTATTGCACCTACATGCCCAACCATTTTTGTACATCCCCCAGAATTTTAGCCATAACTGGGGTGCCTAGATTTAGTATAGAGCACCCCGAGGCACCCTGGTCCCACCTGGGGGCACCCCAATCCTTCTAGCACTTTCCTGCCACTTTTTGGGCCTCTTCTAGCCATTTTTCATCCTTATATTTTTTGTGGTTGGCCTCTTCGGGGTTAATTACCAAATTAGAGAAAGATAACCCTATAAATATAAAGTTATGAGACCATAATGAGGGACCTAGCATCACTTACTACTATCACTCCATCTAGAGTTACATCCATCTATTGCACTTGCATCCACATAGTTCCATGCATCAAGGCATAGGAGATACTACATCAACATCACACTTCATAGGGGAGGGATTCTATTCTATTCCATGCACACATGTTATTACATTTTCTACATTTAGTTATTGCTCACTACTTCACAAAGTGCTAATTGGCACAAGAGCACCTAGGGAAATGCACGCACGATACAAGAACACCACAGGGCACACACACACACACACACACCAGAACTACATTTGGGTCTAAAATGTAGTGCAGTGCTCAATTTAGTAAGCCCACTATTGTGGCAACTAAGGTCAGTCTGACCCATTCATTTGCATCTTTTATTTTTTTAGGGATTTGATACTTTTCTCTTTTATAGACCTTTCAAACATCATCTTGCTTCATTTGTTACATTTAGCACAGTTCAGCGAGTCCAGTGCGACAAGCGGTGAAGGTTATAGACTATCTTTCGGCCCTGAAAAGACTAGCTGCAGAGATTTTACAAAGACTAGGGCACCTGTTTCAACAGACCAGGGCACCCCAGGGCACTCCAGTACCTTCTTGGGCATTGCAATATGTTCAAATCCTCCAAATCCACCATTTTTGGGACCTCTGTGCAGTCATTCCTACTTTTGTACTTTCCTGTCTCACATGTGACACTCTACGACATCCACTTGCAATCAGTTGAGTTATTTCCTTGCTTTACTCTTGTACATTAGGGTTTGGTTTCTATTAGTCCAATTATTTAGCTAATTTGCATTGCTTTAGAGTATTTATTTATAGTGTTTATTGTCCTTCTAGATTAGATTAACTATAATTATAGTTTCTCCCAGTTAGACAATTTTAGTTAATCAAAGACATTGTCAATTACTAGTTTTCTTGTTTAGGAATCATGTATATATTAGTATTCTCTAGGACCTAGAAATGTACCCAAGTGAATACATTTTGTGTCTACATTGTTGTCCCTCTAGATGCTTCTATCTTTTTTCTTTCTTTTGCCAACTTTTCGGATGTGACTTCTTTCTTGTCTTATGTTATCACCCGTATTCGGCTTGTATATCGTTAATGAAAAACTTTAAGTGAAGGAATCATATATATACATGAATCATTTAACCTCATTAGGGGGGAAAGCATTTCAAGAGGCACTTACTATTACAAGGAGATAAATATTTCCAATCTACTACATCATCAAATGACTACATTATTCATTGTATAGGGAAGCCATTTTAAATTCCATACCACACATTTTGCATTGGGATAAATTAGTTGTAGATTGTTATTCTTTGTGTCACTGGCACTAGGGAAACCTAGCTCAAGGGAAACTATTCCAAGTGTGTGCGCGCACGCACTCACACACACACACACACACACACACACACACACACACACACACACACACACACACACACACACACACACACACACACACACACACACACACTAGAACTACATTGATCCTAAAATGTAGTGCAGTGCTAAATACAATCACATTGGGGTGACCACCGAGGTCAATCTGACTCAAGTATATGCATTACTTATTCATATAATGTGTGTTTGAGTATTGTGTAGGTAGCTAGGGTTTCTTTTACAAGTACAAGTGTAACTGAGAAAAATTGTAGCAAACCTGATGTGAACTACCAAAATAGGGAGCGACAAGAAGCGACATAGAAATAACCATGACCGAAGCTATTTCGCAGACACTAGTTCCCAGAACAGATGCTAGTACCTAGGCGACCATGTCCTCTCCCAGGTGCTTTTATACCTAAGATCGTCACATTCTAGTTTCTGGATCAGATCTTACACAACCTAGATTTAGCCTTTCTTGATTTGTAAATTTCCTCTTAACACAATAAATAGATCATATTCTTATTGATAACTTAATGATAATTACTTAAGTTCCTTTTAACCAATATAATGTGCATAAATAATCAAAACTATATTGCAAATTGAGAAAAGAGAATGCAAAGGATACACAAGAATTTATCCTAGAGAAACCCAAGGTGGGAAAAACTCCACTAGGTAAGAAAATTACTTCCCTTTCACTATCTAATTCTCCAAAAATACAAAGTATGCCAATAATTGGCCTTCAAGAAGGATTCAACACTCCTAATTGTATTTTCTTGCTCATAATCCTCAAAAATGAAGAACTCGCTCTTAATGAATAAAACAAGAAAGAAATACAACTCCTGTTTGCTCACACTTGAATTCCCTCAAAATCAATTGCCTAGAATGAATAAATGCACTCATATTTATAGTTACTTTGCCCCAAGGATGGAAGGAAGGTGAAATGAACCATTTGAGAAGCCCAAACATTTACAATTGTTCAAATTCTCCATTTTGGTGCTAAAGGGATAGGTCTGTGTGGTAGTTACACAATCCCAGCCAAAACACATCCAAAATGCTTCCAAAATGTAGCTAAAATGTAGCCAAACCACAACAGTTTTAGGGTAGTTCACAGTTAATAAATAAAACTTAACCAGAAATGGTCTCTTTTTTCATTCGAAGGTGTCTGGATCACCTTCAACCTAACTTAGCCATTTTCCTAGAATAATGAACATGTTGAGGGTATGTTTTACAAGTATCAAATATGGAGAATACATAGAATTGGGTATTTCAAATCCATTTTTGGATCATTTTTGGATCAGTCACAAGCCCAGAATCAATTCAGACCTACAGTGGCATGTTGAGTCATTCTACAAACCCATTCTATCACTCTTTCGTGTACTTTTATAGTTAGATATTGCTCAAGAACATTGTTATATTTATTTGATCAACAGGGCCCTTACATATATTTAAATTTTGTTAAATCAAATCCCACATGGTTTTGTAATTCTCCAAAGAGAAATTAGAGCAACCTTGGGGTTGCACTTGATAAATGGTTAAGATTAATTTAATCCTAAGGCTCTAATTTAATCCTAAAATAGTGCTTTTTACTTTTATCTTTTAATTTGGATTGACTAAATTTGCTAAGTTACTACTTAAGATGAATGTTGTTTTAGGAAATTAATTCTAAGGCTAAGCTAGCATTATTAAACCTATTAAGGTTAGTGAATAACTGGTGGGGGTGTTTTATTTAATTTGTAATTATAATATTGTGATAAATTTGAGTTATAAGCACATTATATAAATCACGCCTTAATTAATCATAATAGTATAAGTTAAGTAATAGTCATACACAACTCGAAAATGGTAAACATTTATTTATTTTATTTATTTTTACATATCATTGATTCGGTTAGTGGAAATTTTAACTATACATTGTAATGTTAAATAATGTAGTGTTTAATATAATTTGTCCCCTTTTCCATATAATACAATTATAATAACAGTTAATAAATTATTATTAATGATTAAATAATGAGTAACAAATTATATAATGTTATTACGACCAAGTCATGAACCCTTCCCTAATGTTAAGCAAGCATTGAGTCTTATTGCAAGTCTTTCTTGGTTGGTTTTTTTTCAAATAGCCCCTTGATTGGTAACCATGGTCGGGGTATTACATGGCACTTGAACAATGTACTATATAATCCATGACATTATAACTAAAATGTTACGTTAATATATTAAAATACTAATTTTATCATGAATATCATCATCTGTCATAGAAAATTACAACATGAGACAATCTTTGAGAAAGATTGATGTAACATAAAAATAAAAATGACTAAAATGAATGAGTAGTGTGAGTGATAAAAATATTACCTCAACCCAAATAAAATATACTTACATTATACATACATTTTCACATTTAGGAGGAGATTTTCATATCTCATATCAACTGTGAAAAGTGAAAATCTTTTAAAGAAAGATACAAAAATGAAAAGGAGATGACAATAATGCAAGCATGCCCAAGTAGTCCAAGTAGGTATACAAAAAATAGGGCTAAAAACATCATATGAATTAATAAGGTGCTAGTAGTGAAACTAATAAACCAATCTAGAAGGCCTAGAGGTAATATAGGATGTGAAGGTGTAGCCAAAAAGATTGTTCTAATTGACATGTAAATAAATAGGTTGTAAAGAGGTAGTCGAGAAACTCATACTAACTAGCTTGTAAATAACGTAAAATGTAAAAAGTTAGGTGATAAATTCATACTAATCATCTTTTAGATGATATAGGATATAAAGGGGTGGTTGTGAAACTCACATTGACCATCTTGTAGATAGTATACGTTGTAGGATGTTAGCTAGGAAAGAATAAACCTAACTAATATGAATATAAAAACAAATAGGATATAAAGTTTTAAATAGGAAAAAGAATAAATCAAACTATCATGCTTAAGGATTGTGAACAAATAGTACATGAAGTAAGGGGTAGCTGAAACATTCAAGATAACCGGCTTATCTTTAATATAAGATGTAAGGTGTTAGCTATGAAATGAATCGACCAAACTAATAGGTCTAAAAACAATATGTCCCTAGGATGTATAACTCAGAATCCCTAAGATAACTAGGAGAATTTTTAGAGAGAAGAGATAAATGATCAAGAGATAACATCATGAAAGACAAGAAATGTAGAAGATACTCAAACATGGATTGTATACATGAATGTTTGTAAGGCCCAATTCCTATCACAATGCTAACATGTATGAAAATATATGGGGAAAAGGATGAAAATTATATGGAAAAGACTTAGAATCTAGCATTTTTGAAAAGAGTATATAATGATGTTTAAAAATAAGGGAAAATAGGTGTCATCAAGGAAAAATATGTTCTTTATCAGAATCATGACACTTAAGTCAAATTAGAAAGAATATAAGTTTGTGACATCAAGAAGTGAATGAACAAAGATTTGTAGGTGTTGATGAAGGAAATATCATGAAGCATATAATTATACCATGTTGCCTATGATATGCTCTAATAGTAAATGTTATATCCTACCTTTCCACAACATTTTCCCCATTCTTTAGAAACTCACGTATAGAGAAATAAGCCTACTAAAAATATTACATACAAGAATAAAAAGGTAGGGACACTAAATGAATGATATGAGACTCCCTACACGAGTCATAAAAACACACCCTAGTCAAATAATCTTCCCACATTATCAACCAACAATTTTTAGGCATACTCACAAAGATGGTTGATCATAGAAATGAGTGAGACATAGATGTGGAATAAATAGAAAAATGTAATAGAATTTAAGAGATGGTGATTAGGGATCCTCGGGAAACTAATGTGTGCATTAATTGTTCGACCATGGAAATATTTGAAAGGGAATATTCACATCAATATTGAGTAATAAAATCTGATATATATAACTCTTAATCAAGATGAAAATCATCATATATGAGGAACAATAATCACTAGTTAGTGGTTAGAGATAGTAACTTGCTTGTGATCCATGATTGGGTTTATTGTAATCATTGTATATGTAATTGCCCTAGAGTTTGATGCATTGTGTGTTTATAGTTGTAATTTGGCATGAACATATGTTAATGGATGTAATTGTGGGATATGTTTGAATATAATGGATGTTTCTTCCATTATCTATTCATCTTATGGTTCAATTTATTTTATGTACATGTATGTTTACATTTATGTGTAAATCCCCATGGCTTTCATTTGATCCTCATAATTCTCTCTTGAATGAGGTTATCATGGTTGCTTACTGTGATTCGGGATAGACTTTCATGTGTAATCTTTATTTAAAGTTACATTGTAAATAGAGCTTTGTTCCCCACCATGAAATCTATAGGCTGTTTTGGTTCCATTCCCAAACCTCATTACATTAGTTGTGAGGGTTTTTTATGTTAACCAGTGCATGGTCAAAAGTATTGAGCCTAATCATGGGTGTTTCTGGAATATTTTAATGATTTTGCACTGAAACCCTGGGAATAGATAGCTAAATTTGTGACATGCAAGGGTTAGTTGCTGAAAGGGTTTGAGGTGCATATGGATCTATGTTGATTGATGTGAAGATGGATCTCCTCATCAAGGATGATTTTCCATGCATAATTGGAGAAAAAAAGTCTGTTGAGGTTTCTATTAAGGACTCTTGGGGAATGTAGAGGACCAATCTTACTAATTTCAGTGAAACCTTAAGAGGAATGGTTTGGTAGAAGAAAAACGTATGCCATGGTGAAAAACAATCTTTAGAAAAGAGGGTATGTGGACTTAACTCCTTAAATGATGGACGAGAAAAGGTAGAGGTGTGGACATTATCATGGAAAGAGGGTGTTGCAATATTATTGTACATAATATTAGATAATCCTAAGTGTTAATTAGGAAATATTTTGTCTTATTGTTGGAACTTTAAAAGTTCCCATAGGTAGTTGAAGAGTCAAGGAGAATATGAAGTGTAAGAACCATTCTAATGGCTTTTTATTTGTGAATCATGCCATTTGTTTATGTTGAATAATAATATAAAATTTGGTTTGCACATTCCATTTCATTCTCTTTCTCTTTCACATAGTCCATTATTCCTAGCCCAAGATTGATATCAAAGCGCAGGGTTTTCAACAATTGTGTTATTCCATTCATCCTCTATTTTTCATTCTAGTCAAGAACATTTTCATGCAAATTCAGTTTTTGTTCTTTTGATCAGTTGTACAGAATTCATACCTGTAATACAGCAAAAAAGTGTCTAATTATAATTATATTTATTTGGTTTGCCGCCGCTATATTTGAGCATAGCTATCCTCTTGGTCTACATTTCAAATTATTAAATGGAATCTTGTAGCTTTAATTTCCAAACTACTAGCGTTAGAACTTGAGGTGCGTAAATGAATGATTATCGAGCTATTTTTGAATATTATATTGGTGTATCTATTGCAATCAGAAGTTTCAATTTCCTAACATCACATGCAAGTGCGAGTCTATGTTGTCACACCAACTTTCTCAAAAAAATTGCGTTAAACCTTACATTTTTGCCGTCCCAGTACATTTTTGCCTTAGGTAAGTTTCAATCTAACTTTATTCTTTGTTATTTCAAATTCAAATCCACATGGTAAGTTCAAAGGATTATATTGGCTGCATTTGGTCTTACACTGCATTCAAATTTAATTTGGAACATTTATTTTATATAGCTCAAGTCTAATTGATATATACTACATCTCTCCCTTCTCCAAAAACCAGTAGTTTGATTTTTACTATTTTTTAAACTTTTCTTTCAAAATAAACGTATAATTTTTATTGGAGTATATTCCCATAAAGGAATAATGTATTTTTATCAATTCCAAAGCATTTTATTTTTCATAATCAAAGCAAAAAAAGTTGTGTTTGGTATTAGTGATGCTCTAGTTTGCGTTTATCAGTAAATTCATCATGTTAAACTATTGCATCTATCAGTTAAATGAGTTACAACAACGTGTCTATGACATCATCCATATAAATTGTGAGGGAGTAATAAGGAAACATTTATTTTTCATTTCTTTTAGCTCCATTATCAATCCGCATATGTTGTTTGACATATCTCCCGAAAACAGCTTAGATAAAATGAGTATATATGGACGTTATGCCCATGTATGAGGTTTTCTTGTTAAGTGGGTGTCACTGAGAGAAAAATCCTTTACACGTATCACACGTGTACCACATATCATTATGATCTCACATACTTTAACATCTCTTTCACATATAAATGAGTATATAAAAAGGGCAAGCTTCTTCCACATTGTAGACACTTAAATTTGAAAATTCACTATATGACACAACTGTTGGTTTTGACAATGCACTCTTGTTAAGATAAATGCAACTTTTCCATTCCTTCTTAGCACGTTCAGAGGTCTCTTGTTTATCTTGTTCATACTTGCACAATGACATGTCATTAAATTCTAAGAGTACAATGCAAAAAATTCATATACGAACATCAACTGACAAGTTCCAAACTTCATATTGCACGTGTTTCCTTCCTTGGTCGAGGACATACGGTTTGGTTAGGATTGTATATATTGTCTTGGCTGACTTGTATGGTCTAGAGTAATCAAAGAGCTTTGCAACATGGCCGACAAAAAGGGTTTGACAATAACAGATAATTCCAGGCAACTGATAGTGTTAAGAAGTTACAAAGCCAAAAAACAAGGAGGTCTAAGACCATACAGTAGGGTCAAGATCATACAAAAGGTCATGACAGAGTTGTACAGTCCTGCCCCAAGTTAGTTTCTAGTTACGGTCTCCAAAATGAAGCATCATTAGTTTCAGATCTCCTTGTTCCAGCAGCGCATCCTCCTAGAACCTCCCAAAATCATCTGTAATTAGTTAAGTGCGCTCATTCCTTTGTGTTTTCAAGTTTTTATCTTGTTTAGCATATTAGTTACAAGTTTAAAAGTATTATTCCGATTTCGGTAATTAATGTTAGAAATTAATCAATCAAAATAATCACTCGTTGTTAATCCTCACATCCTTTAGTGTACTAATTCACTAAAATCAATTAGGTTTCATGTTAAATCTAATTTGTGTAAAAACACGTGTATTGATAAGTATATATGAAGGGTGGGTATATTGAAAGGTGTGTCGGTGGTATATTGAAAAGGAGACCTATTAGAGTGATAAGGTAGCCCTCCATCTCCTTGATACAAAATGACTTCAATAAAATCAATTTTTGGCACAACTTTGACCAGTAAAGATAGCTAGTTAGAGTGTTCTATGAAAGTGGAGAACACACTCATCTTCAAATATTTACGGTTTGACATTTGTGACTAGGACACAAAGGAAACACCACCTACAGATTTAAAATAAGACAATATTTGAAGTAAAATAATTTGAAAGCATTGGCCTTAATGAGGGCCTTAGTTGATGCAGAAGTCTCTCATCACATTTAGGGGTATAATACTGCTTGGGAAATATTAAATAAGTTGAAGGCCTTGCATGATTCTCTCTTAGAGTTGAAGTTCATATAATTGTAATTAAAAAATTTCAATCTTAAGTTGAAGAATGGTGATGTCGCGAGTTTAGCCTCCTAAATTTGTGCAATCAAGCATGATGTAGAAGTCATTGATGTAAAAATTGACATAGATATAACTACTTCCATAAAGACACTTCTTCCTACATATTCAACTTGTTTGAAGTTTGTATAAGCATGAAATCAATTAAAGACTCGCAAATTTGATCAATCGATTACGTTGTCCACTAAAATTGTGTCCCGGAAACCCCAAATGAGGATCAATAGCTCAACAACAACAATGGGAATTCCTCCAAGGTGTGGAACATTGTATCCTTGAGGAAAACTTTCGAAGATAGCCAACTTTGATCCTAACTACTCTAATACTAATCACTAAGGTACAAACTTGCAAGAGAAAAATGGAGAAGGAAATCATGAAATGTAAATGTGGTGATACACCAATGAAGAATGGGATCACTCTCTCCCTGTTTGTATTGACACAATGCATAGAATTGTGCAAGTATAATCCACACATGGTATATCACAAACATTCAAAAGGCGAGAGATAAAACACAATGTTTAGGGGTAGATACAAACGACAATTAAATTTATATTAAGCTTATAAGTATGTGGTCTTTTATAGAGGTGAGATAGGCATCGAACGCATTGCAGAGATTATAATATAGAGGTCTAAGACACTTGGGAATGTCAATACCCAAAAGGGAAGAGTAACTTTTCACTCAGGAAAAGAGGAATGCTTTACAATGAGATTGTCCTACCATTTATAATTGAGTAGATAAGAGGAGAGCCGAAGAGAAGACAAATCTAAAGATTTGAGCTCCAAAATCCTACTCAAACTGCAGTTATAAGAAATAAATGATTAGACTTGAAGCCCGAATGCTGAACCTTTGCTAAAACAATGAAGAGATCCCATGTTAGTTTCAAGTGGGTAGTTCCTTTATTGCAAATAGGTTTGCATGATTAATTGAAGTGTTGGGCTCAAGAATATGACTTTTATCTAGCTTTGCAACTGATTAGTGTTTGCATTTAATGGAAATAGCAACAAGGATATTTGAATGCATATTGCTCACAAGATAGGGCAGCTTGCGACCCAAGATATATTCCATTAGAAATTTCTCCTTGAGATCTTTCCAAAGGATCCAAATTTGCTCGATTTAGTGTCCCCAATGGAAATTTATGGCTAAAAATGTAGAGCTCTACAACGCTACTTGTACCATTAAAATCTTGGGCTAAATTTTGATTTTTAAGCTTTAGTCCCCTTTCTCCCGCCCCCCCCCCCCAATTGGACCACATGTCAAGCTCTGATTGGTCTCTTAGAAGGTCATGCGGTAAAGCTTCGTGCTCCTACAAGCTCTCAACTCCTTGACCAATGCCTTATTATCAACTCCGTGGGTGTACCGATTTGTGCCACATGGCACACATCGGTGTCCCCGGGCTCATTTCTTCTTTTCACTATTTTGTCTCCTACCTTTAAACCTCCCAAACCACAGAATTCTTGATTTGCAACCACATGGAGCTCTTTCGGGACTTCTTTGTTCAAGACTTATTCTCCGCTCAAACCCTTCAACTAAATCTTCTCAGTGCTCAGCTTCACAAATTTGTGCCACATGGTGCAATATCATGATTCCAAGTTATGGGCATTTTTCCTTCCTTGCTTGCTTGTTAATTTCCTTTTGAGCTCAAGGCATGGGACCATGACATGTGTCATAATCTGGTATCCCCTCAACTAACTTTCTATGTTGTAACCGCTTCGAAGCTTTGTAAAAAGTGTCAGCTATGCAGAGCCTATAATCTAGCAAAGAACTTTTGCACATGATATATTGAGGTTTATATGTTACTACAGAGTCATTCATACTGGCATAACGATCATGATATGTTGGGGTTTATATGTTACTACAAAGTTGTATAAGCAATTCTAGTATGCACTGAGGGATTTTTTTGAATTTATAGAGGAGAGGGAATGATCGAGCAAGCAAACATACTCATCCCACAACCAATTGTCCATTATGTTGGTAAGAGGGCCACATCCATTGTGGTTGAATGAGGATTTTTGGAGTCATGGAAGCAATCCCAAGATGCCCTGAAGAGGCATATCTGACTTGAGTAGTAAGGGATGCATTTAGAGCCAATTGCATAACATTTTTTAAAAGTTTTTTTGGAAGCCACAAAGGAGGAGAGGGGGCATCCAATCAGCCATCATGTTAGTAAGATGGCCATTCCATTGTGGTGTCACTCCTATTAACATAGGGATCATGATATATTGGGGTTTATATGCTATTGCGGACTGACTGCTAGCTAACCAATGCGGGATTAATTTTTTGATTTAATGAGGATTTTTAGAGTCATAGAAGTTTAATTCCAAGATGCCACATGAAGAGGGATATTTGACTTAGGTTAAACAAGCAAATGTATTTTGAGGTAATCCTGTACATGATATTTATTTTTGGGATACACCGAAGGCCACGATTAATCAACCATTTTCTTAGTAAGGAGGCCATTTCAATTATGGCATCACCTTGATCTAATATATAGGTAATGATATATTGCGATTAATTATATGTTATTGAAGGACAAAGATCGAGTAACCAATATACAATTATCTTTTTGATTCATTGAGGATTTTTCTAGAGTCATAGAAGCAATTCCAAGATGAATTGAAGAGGTATATCCTACTTGGGTAGTTGGGTAGTAAGGCATGTATTTAGAGGAAATTGTACACGATATTTATTTTTGGAATTTCTGAAAGACACAAAGGAGTTGAGAGGTGGCTAAGCCTCATCTACAACCAATGTATCATTATGTTAGTAAGAGGTCCCCTTCTATTATGGTGTCAACATAAGGATCATGATATATTATGGATTATATGATATCATAGACCAAGCAAACCAACCAATGTGGGATTAATTTTTTGATTGAATGGGGTATTTTTTTGAAGTCATAAAAGTAAATCCAAGATGCACTAAACGAGCCGAGTAAACAAACATTTTCATCATGCAACCAATCAACCATTGTCGCAGACCAAGTCAACCAGCCAATCCAATTAACTAATGTGGATTTTATTTTTTATTGAATGCAATTTTTATTTTTTGAAGCCACAAAGGAGGAGATGAGGAAGGCTCGAATAAGTAAATGTACTCATCCTCATAACCAATTAACCATTATGTTAATAAGAGGGCCGACTTCTATTGTGGCATCCACCCTATCTGTATAAGGATCATGATATATTATGGTTTATATGTTACCACGGATGAAGCCAACCATACAAATATGGGATTGCTTTTTTGATTCAATTAGGATTTTTATAGACTTGTAGAAGCAATTCCAAGATGTACTAAAGGTGTAACGAACCGTATACACCAAAACCTTGAGGCATTAGTTGAATCCACACACTAGGATCATAACCTCTCATCACACTCCGTAGCCCAAACCCCGAGTTAGATTTGCACCTGTATAGCGAGAACACATCCAATCCTTTACAAGCCTTGTATGAACACTACAATGTTGAGCATAGCCATACACTTCAAGGACCATCGAGGCATTGGAGTGAATATCGTTACTCAAGCCAAAGATCATAGCATAACCAAGGTGTATTTAGAGGTGATTGTACATGATTTTTGATTGAATGGGAATTACTTTTTTGATTCCATACGAGTATTTTGAGGGGATTCGTAGTAAGCATTTACAAGCTCATATTGGATATGCATATTCAACCATTACCATGGTAGTAAGATACATTCAACCTTTTCCTTGTTCGAGATTAATTTTTTGACAAAGATGAGGATGTATTATAGTTCATTGACTAAGGTCAGTGAGTGTTAAGAAGTTTTTTTTTGGATTTCTTTGAAGCCATAAAGGAGGATAGGAGAAGGCCAAGCAAGCATAAAGATCATGATATATTATGAGTTTGTATGTCTCCTTGATGGAAGTCAGTTAACAATTAGGAGATTGTTGGATTATGATCACCTACTTCCTTGTATTCCTATTTTTGGGTGGAATCGAACAAATGATTCCAGGATTGTGAACATATTTTTAGCTCAGTCCAAACACTGGGTACTTGTGAAGATTCATATCGACCAAGGGCTGAGATTAAACTGATGCCCACATTTTAGGATTTTGTCATGTGGAAAAGGAATCGCAGTTAACAACTAGTCATGATGTTTCCGTGTTATAAAAGGTTCTACATATCTTCGTTGCATTTATGAGCATAGAAGACAATTATGTCAGGGAATTTGTGTTAGAAGTTAGAAGGCTAGGGGGGGGGGGGGTATGCCAAATATGATTATTTAAGAGTGCTCGAGTTAAACAAGTCAGAACTCCATTGTTAGGCAAAGACATGAGCAGGTTTCACTAGTACTTACAGAACATCTTTCACAATATCCTTCTAACTGAATGTTGTTTCGGCCCTCGAATATGTTGAATGAGACCAAAATTCTTGAGAGCCTTGGAAAATTTGACCAAATTAGGCCTTCTTAAAGGCATTTTTCCTGTAGAGAATCTGAAAGCTTTTAGACAACAAAGCCTAGGGAAAATTCTGTACGCCTCATTTGTATGAGTTTCAGTATGTTCCTCTCAGTAGTTTCTACATGCAGTAAGAACCCAAAGAAGCTCTAAGAGAACAGCTCCAAATAGAGGTAGTTAGATACAAGAAAAGATAAATGAAACTTTGTGCATCATTATATTGAACCCAGCAACAGTCTGGATCAGCAGATGTATAGGAGGAATCAACTTAACATTCT
Source organism: Taxus chinensis (assembly GCA_019776745.2). NCBI lineage: Eukaryota > Viridiplantae > Streptophyta > Pinopsida > Cupressales > Taxaceae > Taxus > Taxus chinensis. Next base: position 319,323,177 of record CM034151.1, on the reverse strand, counting down.
GCAGAAGTGAAGGCAGGACTATCTGAAGAACTGCTTGTAGACTTGAGCAAAGCTGATTAACTAAATAAAAATAGAAACTTTCAGGAATATACAATAGTAGCTGATTAGTACTGCTGAGCATTGTATATATCTACTTGTAACGCTCCTCACGAAACTTGCCTGTCAAGTATTCGAATCCACCGGTTTTATTGTATCCTCGCTAGTGCTTACAGAGCGAGCACATCTGTTTTGTATTCATTTTATTTCTTCGCATAACAGGGGTCCTCCCTCGAATGCCAAAAGACCTGTTTGCCCGTGGTGGTCATTCTCTTCCCATTTTGCGTAACCATGTTCTAGGAACTCCTCTGTAGAGTTATCCAACAGGAAAGATTCCAAACATACGAGACCTAAACAGTTCTGGGGGACTCCTGTATTAACTCTCAAGATAGTTCATTCCTAATTTCATACTCCAAAGACTGCATTGTCTGTCAATGAAAGCTCTCCAATTAATTTGTATCGCCAAGATCATAATTGATAGTGCATAAATATCTTCTAAGCACTTGACTCCAGAACCACTACAGATTTTTTATATGACAAACCTTGGCACCATTTCATTAAAGCAATCTGTTTTCACAGGTCCGTCAGATCTTTTCCTAAAATTAGGAGCACAATGTCTGATAACATATAAACCAAGATCCTCGTCCTACAGCAATCAGCTTGAGTAAACTGTATTTTGCCGGCGCAAGTTACATCTTAGGATGCCAGCATTTTTGTGTCAACAAGATCTTTCTAGATCTGCCATTGAAAAGGGTCGCATGGCCTATGGCTGACTTGGTTAGGCAGTTGCAGTTAATACAGTCTTCTATGATATAACATCAGACTTATCTCAAGGTCAATGCTTCGGCAATGGCCTGTAATGCATTCAAGATATGGCAGTGCGTCAAGAATCCTTGGCGACTCTAGATAGGCTTCCGAGTATTTGGATTTAATGAGAAAAATTACACACTTTACAGTGAATATCAATGTCACTTATTTCCAGAGTTTAACACTCTTGGTTCTTGGAGTGACAAGCACGACTAAACTTGCCTCATAGCTCAAAATGGTAACCCTGTCCTCTCTAAAAAACAGCCAGATTCATCATTAACTGAGGAATCTGAGAAAAAATTTTGAAAGTGATACTGACAATTAAACACTCTAGGCGAATCATAGGCCTAGAACCTATGACAAAGGCTTAATTTACACAAAATATTAATTAACATGAAATCCTGTCATAATCTCTATCAGTATGCTTCTGCTGAACATTTAATTTATCGTAATTATAACTGCTTCCTTTCCTAATTCTCTCCAACTGAGGACCCAGAGTAAAGATTATGAGCATGAGCAAACAAGTAGAGATGAGCAGTGGAGAGAAGATCATTCCCGTTCTACAGCTATCGTAGGGCCAAATGTAAATTCAAACACTGATGCCAGGTAAATGGGATTACTCCGTGGGGAAAATGACAAGGGAAAATTATTAATGATACCCAATACAGATGCATCTTCAGATCCTGTGGGAAGGAGTCTCAGGGATGTAACTGGTAGTTTGTTCATAAATAATCTCAATCCGTTTCAACCCAGTTTTGTTGTTTGACTTTCAAACATGTTTTTGTTGTTCCAGCTTTGCCGCTGGATAGAGGCAGCTTCACTAGAACGTCATTGTTATTATGTTGTGCCTCCATTGGAACATGTTGCATCAACCATCTGAAAACTGCGGGCAGAAGCAGTGGTGGAACACGAGAGGGCGACATGTTGGAATCGGCATGAAATCTAGTTTGGAGCACGCCCAAATTTATCAGAAATATACATATAATAGACAATCCCATCAAGGAAGTTGTCTAATTAGAACAAAACAACTTAAAATATAATTAAATTATACATATAGCGCACAGAGTCCCATCCAGAATTTGTCTAATCAGAAGAAAACTGTATCTTAAAATATAATTAAATATTTATACATATTACCTGATTTTGAGATAGAACGTAATAACTTGTTGTATCGCTTCGTAGCGTAGGAGTTATCATGACCCTAGGTTATCACATGGTTCAAAGATGATGAAAAATCTGTAGTATCTTATTTTCACCATAATGTTATAATGCATAAATGCCAGGTGGATGAACAATTGATTGAGTGAAAGCTATTTGTAGGTTAAAGGACACCTCTGAAGACCTCCATTAGTTCTCCTTCATACTTAAGCCGACTTCGAGTGGGTGAAGAATAATTTGTATTAAGGAAGATCCAGGCTAAAGTTTGTTCTTATAGTATTCATTATGCTTGGTCAGTATGAGGATAGGCTCATACATTTTATCTTAGTCGTTCTTTACGAATGCAAGGATGCAGAAGAAATGCCCAGTTTGGCAAGAGATGTGTTGCCACCAACGCAAAGAATCTTGATTCGACAAGATACTAATCCACATACATGTGGAAAAACATGCCTCTAGGAGGTATATAAGGTTATTTTCTAGAGTTGTAGAAGCAATTCCAAACATGTATTGAGAGGTATACCTATAACTTGGGGTAGTCAAAAGCATGTATTCAGACGGTTGACATTTGGGACTTATGAAGTCACAAAGTAGGAGATGAGGAGGTTGTCAGTAAGAAATTCGATACTCATTCTTACTGACAAATCAACATCTATATGTTAGTAAGAGGCCCACTTCCATTAGTTGGTGTCACCCCTAATTTTTTATAATGATCATTCATATTAATGGGGTATGCATATGTTATTGTGGACCATGCCAAACAACAAATGTGAGATTGATTTTTTTATTCACTGAGGATTTTTAGCAGTCATAGAAGTTATTCCAAGATGCATTGAAGAGGCTATATCTAACTTGGGGTGGTAAGGAATGTATATGATATTGTATTTTTAGGATTAGAAAAGTTATAGAGGAGGAGATGGAAGAGGCATAAGCTAACTCAAATATACTTATCCTGCAATCAATCCTCTGATATCATAATGCAGAGGCCGAATCAGGGAAACATACTCCAATCCTTTGTTGATGTCATCCCTTATTGGCATAATGGACCATGATATATTGGGCTTTATATGTTACCGCGATGCCACTGCCAACTAACGAATATGAGCATCAATTGCTTTGGTTGACTGAATGCAAAGTTTTAGAGGTGTAGAAGCAATTCCAAGATGCATCAAGCCCATAATACCAAGCATGTCCGTCATCGCCGCCTCTGAAGACGTCGACGACATTCCCTGAACTGAAGACAAAAGAGTAGGAGTTTTATCTTCTTGTCTTACTCATATACACTGTGTATTTATGGGAAACATGAAACAATAATAATATCTATTAACATCATTGTCGATAAATTTATTTAAATATACATATTTAAAATTACTATATTAATATTTGAAATTTTCAAATGTTAATTTATATTATTAAAAATATTCAAATATTGATTTTATCTTATAAATATTTGTGGCACATACTAACCAATGATACGTATGTGTAGGTGTTGGCGAGAAAATTTGTCGGTGGACAAATTTATGGGTTTCTTGCCAATACTATGGGAATCTAAGTCCCTCTACTTAAACGGTGCAGCTTTCGTGTTTACATATGCGTGAAAAGTGATTTATGTGGTGGTCTTTCGACCGAGGATCCAACAGGGGCACTCCACTGACCCTGTGGCAAAGCTAGCAATTTCTTGCTAGAGAGTACTTTGCAAGAGAAGGGGAAGGGAGTGAGAAAAAGAAAGGAGGGGATTAATGTCGTGGGTAGAAAATCATAGTCCCACACCCATTAATCAAAAAGTTCCAACACGCATTAAATTTAAGAAGAAACAACCCTGCAAATGGCAACAAGACCAATTAGGACTTACGAGCACAAAGAATCAATAAATCCCTCAGTCAAAAAGGGCTATAAACTCCTTCTTCTTGTATTGATGCTTGAGCAGAAATTGTACAAAGCAAGAATAGAGGAATGCAAGAGTGGGAAAATAGAAGAATTTCAGCTATCTCTTTGTTCCTTCACAAGAATTACTCTCTCATGAGATTGCAAGTTGACAACCAGCTAAGAAGTTAAGAATTTCAGAAGAAGCTCAAATGAGGAGCTCATTACAATTTATAGAAGAGAGGCAACTCTTCATTTTCCCAGTGACACTTCATATACCTTATTTTTTACTTTAGACTATTTGCATTCCTTATCAAATATTAAGTCTCTTTTATAAAAACAAGGTGACTTAATTTTACATCGTATTTCTAAAGTCACTTTTTGAATATTTTAAAGGCATATTAAAAAGTGCAAACCCCAACGAAGAATTAGAACATTTGAAGAGAGAGAAAGTTGGGGGGAAGGAAGAGAAGAGAGAGAAGAAGAGAAGATGTTTCTCTTGATGAAGTCCGTTGATTCTGATCATTGGAATGCTCCAAGGCGATGAAACTCTGAATCTCTGAATCCTTTGCACCCTGAGAAGCTCCTTTGGATGGTTCTTAGACACCCTGGGTTAAGTGTTTAAGAACATTGTTGAATGACTTTGTTGATGACCACAAACACAACTCACAAAAATCCCTTCTGAAGAGATAGAAGCTTAGAACCGATCCTGCCGAGTTTAATGAATTGTTTCACCGATGACCGCAACTTCCACCCTGCATGTGATATACTTGAGGCCCGAACCATGAAGTGAGTGTCGATAGGCACTGTAGAGTTCCCTGAGATTGATCTTAAATGCCCTGTGAGAAATGCCTATGATGATCCTGAATGATGATGTTGACCCGAATGATCATCCCCCTATATCTTATTGTGCCAAAACTGCCCTTTGAGTGTGACTTACCATTAATAGCAAGTGCTCAGATGAGAGACTTACTATTTTTGGTAAGAGGTGGTTTTTGCCTCTTCTTGACCATCCTAATGTGATGAACTTCTTCATTCACTAATGTGCACACTGCCTTCACCTCGGCCACATCTTGGGGTGACTTACTATTTTTAGTAAGCACCCATATAAGGGGCTTACTATTTTTGGTAAGTGTTGGTTTTCGCTATCTTCTGCTCTGGACCAATCATTATGGCTTCCTAGTGATCTTCAGTACACACTGCCTTCGCCATAGACACTTTTGATGATGACTTTCCAAACATAGCAAGCATGTATAGTAAAGCTTATTATTTTTGGAAAGTGGATTATGATGCTCATTTTGCGACGGGACACATTTTTTAGAGTAAGGTTTGTAAAGTCCGCAAAGCAATTCCAAGATGCATTGAAGAGGAATATCTAACTCGAGTAGCAGGGAAATGAACATATGTATCCTACAACTAATCGATCATTAAGTTAGTGATAGGGCCACCTCCAATCTAAGTTCACCCTTATTGGCATAAGGACCATAATGTAATACCACATACCATTCCAACCAACCTAGGCATGATTACTTTTTTGATTGAATGCAAATTTTTAGAGGTGTAGAAGCAATTCCAAGATACATCAAGCCCACAACATTGCCCACGCTAAACACAAAGGAGTAAGAGTTGTATCTTATTGTCTTACTCGTATACACTAACTCTGTATTTATGGAAAAAATGAAACAATAATAATATTTATTAACATCATTGTCGATAAATTTATTTAAATATACATATTTAAAATTACTATATTAATATTTGAAATTTCCAAATATTAATTTATATTATTAAAAATATTGATTTTATGTTATAAATATTGGTGGCACGTGCTAATCAATTATACGTATGTGGAGGACAGAGGTTGGAAATAGAGTTACTTTCAACTGTAAAATATGAAACCCCTTTCACACTTGGAGTTGGGTATTTCCACGAGCACCCCTCCACCATGGCTTATGTGGGTGGACATGATTTTTATGCACGTTAATGCCATGTCCTCCATTTGTGCTCCCAAGAAAGAAGCAAAAAAAGGATGACCACATAAAGTGATGCTTTTTAGGCAATTTCTTCTATCGGCCAGTTAATCGAAAGCCAAAAATAAATTTAGGCGTGAGGATCTTTTGATATTTTTTGGGAGAGTTCTTTCTCCCCTAATATAACCTATCAACTAATTACTATTGAACTATAATTTATTTGATGCAATGAGATTTTCGATGATATAATTAATTTGAAATAAAATATTATAATAATTATATTTTTAAATATTTATTTTTAAAAAAATTTAATGGTAAAATAATTTTGAAATATTTTGTTTGTATTATAATTTTGTTTTACAAAATTAATTAAAAATAGATAATATTATATTTTTTGGGATAATTAGATATAGGCGTGAGGACCTTTTGATATTTTTTGGGAGAGTTCTTTCTCCCCTAATATAACCTATCAACTAATTACTATTGAACTATAATGCAATGAGATTTTCGATGATATAATTAATTTGAAATAAAATCTTATAATAATTATATTTTTAAATATTTATTTTTTTAAAAAATTAATGGTAAAATAATTTTGAAATATTTTGTTTGTATTATAATTTTGTTTTACAAAATTAATTAAAAATAGATAATATTATATTTTTTGGGATAATTAGATATAGGCGTGAGGACCTTTTGATATTTTTTGGGAGAGTTCTTTCTCCCCTAATATAACCTATCAACTAATTACTATTGAACTATAATTTATTTGATGCAATGAGATTTTCGATGATATAATTAATTTGAAATAAAATATTATAATAATTATATTTTTAAATATTTATTTTTAAAAAAAATTAATGGTAAAATAATTTTGAAATATTTTATTTGTATTATAATTTTGTTTTACAAAATTAATTAAAAATAGATAATATTATATTTTTTGGGATAATTAAATATAGGCGTGAGGACCTTTTGATATTTTTTGGGAGAGTTCTTTCTCCCCTAATATAACCTATCAACTAATTACTATTGAACTATAATGCAATGAGATTTTCGATGATATAATTAATTTGAAATAAAATATTATAATAATTAAATTTTTAAATATTTATTTAAAAAAATTTAATGGTAAAATAATTTTGAACTATTTTGTTTGTATTATAATTGTGTTTTACAAAATTAATTAAAAATAGATAATATTATATTTTTTGGGATAATTAAATATAGGCGTGAGGACCTTTTGATATTTTTTGGGAGAGTTCTTTCTCCCCTAATATAACCTATCAACTAATTACTATTGAACTATAATTTATTTGATGCAATGAGAATTTTCGATGATATAATTAATTTGAAATAAAATATTATAATAATTATATTTTTAAATATTTATTTTTAAAAAAATTAATGGTGAAATAATTTTTAAACATTTTGTTTGTATTATAATTTTGTTTTACAAAATTAATTAAAAATAGATAATATTATATTTTTGGGATAATTAAATATAGGTGTGAGGACCTTTTGATATTTTTTGGGAGAGTTCTTTCTCCCCTAATATAACCTATCAACTAATTACTATTGAACTATAATTTATTTGATGCAATGAGATTTTCGATGATATAATTAATTTGAAATAAAATATTATAATAATTATATTTTTTAAATATTTATTTTTAAAAAAAATTAATGGTAAAATAATTTTGAAATATTTTGTTTGTATTATAATTTTGTTTTACAAAATTAATTTAAAATAGATAATATTATATTTTTTGGGATAATTAAATATAGGCGTGAGGACCTTTTGATATTTTTTGGGAGAGTTCTTTCTCCCCTAATATAACCTATCAACTAATTACTATTGAACTATAATTTATTTGATGCAATGAGATTTTCGATGATATAATTAATTTGAAATAAAATATTATAATAATTATATTTTTAAATATTTATTTTAAAAAAAATTAATGGTAAAATAATTTTGAAATATTTTGTTTGTATTATAGTTTTGTTTTACAAAATTAATTAAAAATAGATAATATTATATTTTTTTCAAAATAATGTTAAAAAATAAATTTTGAAAGGTATACATATCTAAGTTGCTACTATAGATATCTAAATTTGGACTTATGGCCTTTACTAATTAATTTGTGTTATTTATCTGAGGTCGTTGCTCATTGTCTACTAAAATGACTAATTATTACACACATTTTGCACAATTAATAGTCATAGCCAACTGTGATGTATACATCTTATTTTTTATGCTTGTTAACCATTTCTTTTGTGTATTCGTTGTTGTTGCATATTCCTCTTGAGTCGGTGTCTCAAGGGCCTGCCAAGATTAGGGTGTCATTGGACTTGGTCACTATTATCCAAGATAACCCTCCAAGATATTTTGGTAACTTGCAAAACAATTTTGGTCTTAGAAGATTTTTTTTGAAAAGGCCACGAAACACTAGTTTTTAGTGTATCGCAGATTTCAAGAACTTAGTGTTCTATGGACCTTCCAAATCCATGGAAAAAAATAAATCAGTCATAAGTCAAAATGCCACGGAACAAAGGATTTAGACTTCTGCGGGCTTCTCAAAGGATAGTGTTCCGCAAACTTCAAAAGTCTACAGAACGAAGGATTTTGGCCACGGGTTTCAAAATCTGCACAACAGAAGGAGTAGACTTTCGTGACATGCAATAAAGGTTTAAGTCCGTGGAACATTGATAAATATGCCAAATAAATATATTACACCAAACATTCAAAAACCTGTTAAACACTCAAAAATGAGGTAAACACACAGGAAATCCATAAAGCAAATAGAAATGGTTTTTTCAGCATAACTTTTGATACGGTCATCCAATTTTGATAAAAAAAAAATTGTGGCATTGGAAAGGTCTCTCTAGGAGCTACATTTTCGCATTAGAAAATTTAGGATATAATGAAGTTTGGGGGGTCAAAAGTGAAAACACGGGTTCATGAGGAAAAAGGGTAGTTTTTCTTGCAAACAATGTTCAACCACTCCCACCAACCAAATTAATGACGAATGGCACCCATACCTTCTTCTGTAAGTGTGATTGCATGGAGGGATAGCCTTCTCAGTGGCATGTGTGCTTTCATAGGTGTTTGAATACGTTTGGTCAGTAGTTGGCATGGAACTCGGCATTTTCCCTCTCTTTCCCTCCTCTCCCACTTCTTTATGTATTTGCAACTCATCTCATTGTAAATGATATTTTTCCAAAATTGGTAAAGGCACCATGCCAAAATGGTATCCTAAGTGGATGTGAGTTGTAGACATTCATTTGGTCTGGAAATGCATTCTTGTTGCTTCTACTTCATATGTAATGGTCTGTGCATCCTTTTTGGTAATAAAATATTGTTTTGTAGCTCCTTCTCTGTCCTAGCTTCTATTTCATTGCATCTTTACCTCTCCATCCACTGTTGGGTATGTTGTGCATGTATTTATCCTTTTTAGGTTCTATTTTATTGTGTTTTATGTGTGGGATGGTTTGGGTGTGTTATTTTGGGACTATGGCACATATGTTTGCCCTCTCCTTGATTCATCTCCTTCTCATTTCTCCCTCCTGGAGATTGATCCCCTTTTCTTGGTGTTACCACCTCTTTTAGCTTAGGATTTCCCTTTCATGCATCTCTCTCTCTAACCCTGGTCCCTTGGATGCTTAGATTAGGTTTAGATAGTTTTTCTTTCAGCTGTAGGAGTAACTTTAGCATTAGGATTAGTAGAGGAACTGACTTTCTTTTGAGGTTGATCTCAATTTGCAAGTCCCACATTGTTGAGATCATCCTATGTTATCCAAAAGTATCGATCTTCCATGATCAAATCGAGGGTGCTACATTTGTGCGTTAACAATCATGTGGGCTAGACCACAACATTTGAGAGATCACTATTATACCTTAGTTCCCTTTCTCATTCCTTATTTCCTCCCTTTGTTCACACATTACACCCATTTATCCAATTATCCCCATATATCTATTATTTTATGCTTATTACATGTCATTATCCTTACTTTTAGTTACCGTGGACCTTTGTCATTTACCTCTATTTATCTTTCAGCTTCCACATCACTTATTTTTCATCCTTTGACCTTAAGGTTCCCCCAAAGCTAATGTCATCACCCATGGGCGATGGTGTTGGGTTTTGTTTTTCATATTTAATGTTGATGGCATCGGGGATATATACTCCGCTGCATTTTTAACAAACCACCACAAAAAAAATCATTTTTATCATACATGAAAGCACTTACAGCTCGCATATTTTCACACTATTTAGCACCTACTTGTTGGACCTGGAGTATTGGAACTTACCTATTTTACATTTGGGTCACCATAGTGAGTTAGGACTGGAGATATTCTTCTTGATATTTCACCTTCTCCACCCATAATTATTATCTCTAGGTGCTAATGTTTCTAGGGAGGATTATGTATCAATAGTCACATGCAAGATATATGTAAGTATTTTTAATGATTTTTAGTCTTTTATCCTTCATATATGTATGTTGTTTATTGGTCATTCATTGCTATAAACTAGAGTAGATGTATGATTTATGTGATCTATTGCATTTTCTTAAATATTATATTATACCCATAGGCTTTATCCATCCCTTGATTACTCTCATCCTAAATCCTAGTAGGGTTTTTTTTATCTTATGTATAGGCCTTGGAAACCTATAACTATCCTAGGGTCATGGTCACAATCCTCTATAATTACATCACTAACACTCCTTGAGAACCTTTATAGCTACATCATATGTATGAACTTATATTTGGTCCACATATTTAAGAGCCGAAATAGAAACCCGTATTTTCCCATCATACTCTGGTGAACTAGATATGAGTCTTATTTTTCCCTAAATTAGGCTAGATTTGCTTTGTTTTTAGAATTTCCTTCTTTTTGTACAGAACCATATTGCATAATTGATTTTATCTACACATTGATCATTTTATTCAAATGCCATTGGCCCCTATATAATCATTCTTCATGTTCAATATTGTCATAAACCTCTTTGCTTTTACATTTAACATATTTGATGTCATCAACTTGTGGAAACTCCTTACATGCCTAATCTTTTCAAAACAACATTCATACAAAACTATTTTTAAGTGTCCCTGTTTTACGATGGAGTACATGTTTTGTGATTCTACTACATCCTTTATCAAACCATCTCTGTGTGACCATAATAACCCTAAGGATGGTGGTTTTACCAAGTTATTTCCTCATTACACTGATTGTTTTACCATATGATTTGTTAGTGTTAAGAAGCTGAAACCTCCACCTTGAAATGTTTAAACTAGATCCAACAATTGAAACCTTTTCTTTGAAGCTGAAGAAGAATGGGAACTTGAAGATGTTCTTGATTCTAATTATACTCCTACTATGAAAAAAATTCTTCAACAATTTATTGAATATGTAAGGGAGTCACACGATATGCTACAAAAACTCATTCAAGACTATCTTTCTCAGAAGGTTGATTTAGATATCAAACATATTGAGCCTCATCAAAATGGAGTGAATCCCAATCCATCCAATAACACAAATATTCTTCTAAATACTAATCTTAATAAAGTCAGTAAACAACTCATTGATCACCTAAGTCAATAGTATATTATGACTACAAATCAATTCTTATAAATAAAAACCAATCTAGCTCATCTCGCTAGTCAACCACAAACAGTCTCTTGGGGTATGGAAAAATAAGGTCAGTCCCTCTTATCCTAGTTGGAATCATTGGAGCACCCATTAAAAGGAACGATAAGTAGATTGTTCCAAGACACAAAGATCTCAAATGTTAATAGATCATCACATTCAATAAGATGAAAGAAATTCAATAAAATAACTTTACAAAAAGTATTGTAAATAAAGAGTAACAATCTAGTATATTATATCTCATGGAACTTTATTTAGTACAATGAGAAGTGGCCTTGCTTACTAGTCAAGACCATAGATCAAGGGAAGAACTAGACAACAAAGAACTAGTCAAGACCATAGATCAAGAAAATAACTACACCTAACAACTAGATAATATCCTCCTAATATCTAAAATATCCACACACAAGTGGGTGAGAATAAATAAAATAGAAGGTAAATAAAATACCTAGGTGAACATGAACTAAGGTAAACAACCTACTCTAGCACCCCCCCTCAAGTGAATCTAGGGGCCCAACATAAAAGTGGCATATCCACATTATGATTCCCAACAAAAAAGTCTGATCAGGTACTCATGTACAATATATCCATGAAGAAATCTCAAACCAAAATTAGGAAAGAAAATCCTGCTAGAAAAAAGAGAAATAAGAAGAAATATGTCCTCATGAACACCCCCAAAGATAACTTATGAAACCACAAGCATGCCACACAACTCAAGGTAGCAAGGTGACACAAAAGGATTCATAAAGATGTCGGCAACATACTGTTGAGTTGTAATGTACTCCAAGAAAATAAATCCATCTTGAATGTGATGAAAAATGAAGTGGATGTGAACCTCAATATGATTTTTCTGTTGGTGCTCAACAAGGTTAGGGAAATGTGAATTGCACTTTGGTTGTCACACAAAAGTACAGTCGATGAATCCTGTGGGAATCCAAACTCTATCAATAAATATCGAAGCCAAAGAAGTTTCTAACTTTACATAACCACTGTCATGTACTCTACCTCTATAGATGAAATTATAATAGCCTATTGCTTCTTGTACACCCAAGCAACTAGAGAAGAACTAAGCCAAAAAATAACCATAATTGGATCGGGTGTCATCAATAGAATCGGCCCAATCAAAATCAATATATCCAACAAATCAAGTAGAACCTATGGTGTAGTGTAGTCCAAAGTGTGAAGTGCCCTACAAATGTTGTAAAATCCTTTTAGCAACCTGTCAGTGACTGATGTGAGGAGAATGTGTAAACTAAGATACAAGCTCTACTGTAAAGGAAATATCAGGGTGAGAATGGGTCAAGTACATCAAACTTCCAACCAACTACCTATACAAGGTAGGTTCATAAAGAGGAGTGGTGTAGGTGTAAGTAAAAGTAACCCCATACTTAAAAGGGGATGGACTTGGCTTGCAATCAGCCATATAAAAATTTTCAAGAAGATCATGGGGTACTTTTGTTGACTCAAATGAATACCTGAATATGTCTAATAAATCTACAAACCAAGGAAATAATGCAATAACCTGAGATTTGTCATGTCAGACTACGTGGAAAGAGTCCTTTGAATGGTCTGAATGTGGGAAGAAGAGATATCAATAAGTAGCAGATCATCAACATACAATACAAGTATAATAATATCGTCACTAACATGATAAGATATATTGTAGGATTAGAATGGTAGCAAACAAAACTAGTAGATAGAAGAAAATAATCTATCTTCTCATACAAATCTTGAGGGGCATGTTTGAGACTATAGAGAGACCTACAGAGTCTATAAACAAGATAATCTAGTCATGAACAAATCTAACATATTACACTCCATGTATATTTCCTCCTGTAAATCTCCATGTAAGAAGGCACTCTTCATGTCTGTTGGATGGAATTTATGTCACTGAATATGCCTAATGGAAGTACATAAAAACAAACAATAGTTAGGGAATATCACCTATCAATAAGGTGACATTTCTCTGCATTTGAGAGGGTCAGTTGTCTCATATGATGGGTTTTATTTTTTTATTTTTGGTGTTTTTAACCAAAAAGTAGGAAAGGGAAACAAAATTGGAAAAGGGAAAGAAAGTGATTTAATCTAATTTGAATTAAATCTAATTTAAGATTAATTATTGTAACAAGTGATATTCAAGTGATAAAATACAGTTGTATCTGAGAAATAAGCATTCAACAATGTAAAACCCTAAGGAAATGAGGGAGAGTTTATGGATTAGTTGATTATGTGTGTTCTAGGAGTGATCGTGACTGTGTATCTGTTAGAACATGATGAGAACAACGCCCTAATGGTTTGATGAAGATTCAGAAGTATAGAAATATGCAAGACAAAAGGGCCCAGAGGACGATATGAGCATCCCAGGTGTTAGTGACCGATATGGGCACTAGTCTCCACTTAGATGCTCATGTTCTGAATTTTTCTAGGTCGAAAGGTCTTCACTCCAATATGTGCTTTGTCACTTTGAATTCACTTTTAGGGTTTTGATTGCACCTGTAACTTGTAAAATAGGAGACTACTTGCACATTTCCACAAACCAAGTCAAATCTAATAAAACAAATGTAGAATGTGGAGTTGGACTGACTCTGATGGTCACCCAAAGAGTGAACTTATGACCAAGTGTTGCACTACATCTCAGACTCAACGTAGTTCTATGTGTGTGTGTATCTATGCCCTAGGTTTCCCTTGTGCAAGTTACACAATGATAGTAGGCTAGATATAGATTTTCAAATATGTAGAATGTGTGTGATGGAATAAAATGAACTCCCCTCTTATGTTGTGTATGTAGACCAATGCATCTGATGTACCTTGTATGAATGTTCAAGATGTATGCTTTGAAGTGCTCTTGTGCCTTTGTGAAATCTTAGGTGGTGATAAATAATTCTTATGATGATTGGCCCCTGATTTAGAAGAAGTAACTAAGTATATATATGATTCCCTTGTTTGAATTTCACACTTGATGACAAAAAGGATGAACCAAAGTGTTAAAAGGTGACCAAGAAGTGTAAAGGACCTGTTGTCTAAAATAACCACCTTGGTTATTTAGACAACTTACAGTTCCATTCTGGCTCTGACATCAAGTTTTTAAACTATGCACACCGTTGGATTCCTTGGAATTTTTTTTATTGCAGTTCTTCATGCACACCCTTGTGTGCCCTTCCTGCTATCCTTTCTTCCCTTTTCTCCCTCTTGTGCAGCTTCTGCGTGCTTTTGCTCCTCTCCTTCATTCTTCTATCTCCTTACATTTCTACTCTGCTTGCATTTCTTGTGCATCCACTTTCTTTCCCCTTTCACTTTTCATCTTCTTGCACTTTCCTTGTGTAATTACTTTTGCGCATCATTTTCTTGTGCTCCCCTTCTTCCTCTCATACTTGTGTACCTTTATAGATATGCACCTTTTCTTCCCACTCCTTATACACCCTCTTGTGTGTGCTCGTAGATCTCTGCATTCCTCCTTGTGCATCTTGCTATCGCGCATGTGCCAAGTGCAATCTTCTATTCCAGTCATTGAGTGCCACATGTCAAATTGTCAATTGGTGTGCACAACACGCAACCTATGATAACATGTCAACTGTGCACTGAATTCTTATGGTAAATGAATGCCTAAAATGTGGCAGAAAAGACAAAACAAACAGACAGTCAACCAAATCATGCATCCTTTCATATCATGGCATGTGTCTTTTGTGTTCAACTTGTACTACATATCTTTAAATCACCATAACTTCTACTACAGAGCTCGAAATTTGGTGTGCCTAGTCTTGTTGCAAAGTTGTTGATGTGGGCTACATGCTTGGCTTTTCAAAATCAGATTTTGGGTGAGATTTCAACCCAACCACCCATATTTGATCAGATTTTGTCTCCTTCCTTCTTCTACAAGCTAATTTGACATGGGGAGGTGAATCTGGCAGTGCTACAAGCGCATTTTCAGGTTTTTATTGCTTGTTATTGGTGGTTGGATTTGAAAATTTGAGTTTCCATCTTTTTTCCCTCCTCTTCTCTTCCTCTTTCTTGTATATATTGTAGAATAATGCTCTTTTGTAAAGGTTGGACCCTCTTAGTTGGTTAAGAGCATTGTTCCTTAGCATTATGAGTTGTCGGCCTCAAATCTGAGTCATTACATCTAGATCCTTGCCTCTTTCATCTTTGTAATCACATGTGCATCACTTGGAAGTAATAAAAGTCTTATTTTGTGGCTATCTTTTTCCCTAGTTTGACTTTTATTGCATCTTCTTGTCTTCTTTACATTGTTTATTTGTTGTGCATATTTATATCTTTTGCAAGGCTTTTGTTTGTTGTGCTCTATGAAAACAAGTGTATGGGTGTTATTTCATACTGTGGCATGTTTTCCTACCCTCCTTGTGTGCAGTTTCTCTTTTTTCACTCAACTGAGAGTTTTCATCCTCCTCTTTCTGGTGTTATCACCTCCCCTTATCTTAGGTTTTCATTTTATGCATCTCCTTCTCACCCTGGTCCCTAGGAATCGTAGATTAGTGATAAGTAGTTCCATTTCCCTTCCTAGGAGTAGTTTTAGCAGTAGAAATAGGTAGAGGAATTTGGCCTTCTCTGGAGGTCTGTCTCAAGTGCAAGGTCCCACAACTTGGAGACAGTCCCATGTTGCCTCAAAGCCCTAGTTCATCTTGATCTAGGATGGGTGTAATTTTGAGCTCCAACATTTTTGGCATGCCCGGTGAGAGAATATTGAAGAGCTATACATCTTCATTTCAACAAGTTTGATGTGTTCTTATTGAAATCCAGTCTTTGGAGGCTTGTTTTAACACATCTGGTGACTCCCAAGATCCAGATCTACTGATTTTAGCAGTCAGCGCACCATTTTTGTGAGAAGGATACATACTAGACAGAGTCTAGTAGTTGAAGAATCCTTTGAATATCTCCAGTTATCTCCAAGAAGAAGAAGTAGTAGAACCGTCGCGCGTGAATTTCCATCTTCTATGTGCAAGGTGCAATCTACCCCTCCTCTTGGTAGACCCTTTGCGTGTTCTACCATAGTATTCAAACCCTTTTTTAGCCATGATGTAGATAAATATGCCCTTTGTCAGCTTCAATGGCGGTATTCCTTTAGCCCTTTCCACACAACATGATATACTAGTAGCCGTACTCAAGAGTATTCCATTTTTCATTGGTGAGAATCAAGTTACCCCTACTGAGCACATTCAAGACATTGTAAATGTATGCTATTTGTTCACCTAGTTACAGAAGATGATGTAGTTGTAAGGATGTTTGCTTCTTCACTCAAAGGCAAAGCACTTCAATGGTACAGAAGCTTAAGACCTGCCTCTATTACCAACTGGGATGGACTTGGTACTACACTTTGTAATCAATTTGAGGAGAAAGAAAACAATATCTCCTTATTAGAATAACTCACAATGATCAAGAGAGCTCCTAATGAGCTCATGGATGACTTCAACTTTAGATTTCAGAAAACATGGGACAAAATTCCAGCCCTCTTAAGACCAACCCCTCAAGGTGATTTTATTTACTTCTTAAGAGCTTTGAATTCTGACATTGCAATTGATGATACAATCTATGGGTGTTGTGTAACTTACTGATAGCTATCCTATAGCCATTAGGGTAGAAACTTGTCTAATCCAAGATGGTAAAATATCCCCTAGACTACCCATGCCTTTGTTCCCTAAATTGCCTCAAACACCTCAGCCATCCATTGCTCCCATTCTTGAGTAGAGTTCTCAGTCCATTGCCTCCACATCCTACTCTCCCCAAAAGCAAAAATAGGATGAAGAAATGAAAACCTTGATTAGAAATTTTTCCAATAAAGTTATATCCTTAAAAAAATAGCAGGTGCAAGCCTTTAGAAGTAACTCTAATCAAGGATTTAATCAAAGCCATCAACCCTTTAGAAATCAATATCCAAATCAGAGATATGGGAAAAACTAGCAAAATGATAGATGACATGTTAATGTGCACCTCCCATTGCAGACAGTTTCTCCTGTGTAACCCCTTTCTACGCCCAGCTCAAGCAAAGCACTAGTTCCGGTACAAAATAACAAGGTCCAAGAGACAGAATGGTGTTTTCCTTGCAACTTTCCTCACATTCAGTACAACTACGCAAATTCCTTATGTGCACAAGCCTACATGATTCATAATGCTTCAAGCTATGATCCTTCCACCAGTACGTGTGAACTAGAAAATGAATAATTTCCATAAGTTGTTCCTGAGACCAATCTTATGTTTTTTAGGGTTGAGGAATTTTGTGCAATGAACCAAGCTATGGATAACTCAAATAGATCGTGCACCTAGGTTTCTAACAACACAAGGTACAAGAAGAGAATGCTGGAAGCTAATGCACATCCTTCTACTTCTACCATTCAAAATGATCCTCAAGCATCAAAGGATGTGAACTCATACACCAATAGTTCCTAGTGCACAAGTTCCTGCAAGTGAGTTTCCATGCAACATTCCAACAAAAGTGGCACATGCCCCTCCTTTGGTAGGTCATCTTGTAAAAGCTAAGGTTCCCTTACCTCTGCACCTAGAGACAATCAAGAAAAGATGTTTGTTGTGCCTCAAATGCATAAGTCCATGGGCCTTCCATTCAACATTGTGACCAGATGAAGAAGACAAATGTAAATGTCACAATGTGGGATGTTTAGCCATTTCATCTCAGCGTGACATGTTGCATGAAGCTCTAGCACAACTCCCACACATTGATCCAGTTATCCAAAGACCTCAAGCCACTATTAATCTTTTTCAAGTAGAGGAGAAGTAAGTAAGAAAAGTTATCAAAACCCCACCCTTCTATATATCCTTGATAGTAGGAAAACATCTTGTTCACAACTGTATGATTGACTCAGGGGCTAGTACTTTTTTTATGCCTAAGAAATTTGTTGATGTCCTAGGTCTTAAGTACAGCCCTATGTCTAAAGGAGTTCTGCAACTTGATGGTTCAATTTTCACTATCCTAAGAGTCATCAAGGATCTTGAGTTAACCCTTCATGCATGTCCAAGTATAACTATAACTCAAGATGTGTCAATCATTGATTTACCTCCATTGTTTTCCATTTTCTATCAAGAGATTTCATAGCCAAGGTGGGTGGCTACTTGTCTTTAATTGGTCTCATATGCTACTAAGAACAAGGTATGGTACCAGGTTTACCATACAAGTTGAGCCTATATTTTCCTATCATGTTGAGTCATATGACCATCCCCTCTCCAAGCTAATTGCCTCATCCAAGAAGGCCAAGAACAAGATTGGTTTTAGAAGAGTAACCTATTCCTCCTTCCATACCTGATCTATTATTAGATGAATGGGCTAAGGAGAACTATGAATTTGATCCCTATGATACAACTATTGAAATTGGTCTTGGTACTTATTACATCCTTGAAGAAGCCTTGTTGCCTACCCCGCTCAAGAAGAATGATGAAACTTCTGGACTATGGAAGATGTATTTTGATGGTTCTAGAAGTAGAAATGGCACAGGCACAGGTGTTGTTCTCATCTCTCCCAAGAGTGAGAAGTTATTCTTCACACACAAGCTTCAGTTTGCATGCTCCAACAACGTAGTAGAATATGAAGCATTGGTGCATGGTCTTCTTATTTATGAGAAGAGGTAGATCAAGGCATTGCAGATCTTTGGGACACTAAATTGGTCATCCACCAGGTCACAAACAAGTGTGCAACAAAGAATAATCTTTTGAAAGCTTATAAACATAGATTTTGGGACCTCTTGGAGAGATTTGAAGCTCTCAATCTATAGGTGGTGCCAAGGAAATTAAACAAAGAAGCAGATCAGATGGCAACCCTTGGTTCACAGTTCTCACCTTCTGAGGATTTTTTCCAAGGAAATGCACAACACATCAAGATGGTGGTCAGGCCATCCATTCTAGATAATGAAACTAGTTAGAAAGTGTTTGACAATGATGCACAGATTGTCTAGTTCATTCAGAATGAAGTTGAGTTTTCTTCAAACATGCAAGCTGACTTGCATGACAACTATGGTGACCAAGTGATTCAACTAAAGACAAATAAGTTTCCTAAAGGGCTGGTCACCTTAGAGCATATATTTAGTCTTGATGATGAGTTCAAGGGTAAAGAAAAGTATATACATGCAGTGTGAGAAGAATACACCCCAATCACTATTGCATGTGGAATATAATTGTTTCTTGAGAAAGAATGCACGCAAGATGAAAAACAGACCTTCATTTCTCTATGTCAGAAATATGTTGACATATTCTCATGGGAGTATGAAGACCTCAAAGGATTTGATCCAAGTGTTTCTCAACACTCCATTGACCTTGATCCTAGTATCAAGCCCATCAGACAAAAGCAAAGGCCCGTCAATCCTAAGATAGAGCCCCTCATGAGGAAGGAGTTATCCAAACTCATTGAGGAAAAGATTATATTTCCTATCAAGTACTCTACTTGGGTGGAAAATCTTGTTCTAGTGCGCAAGAAGAATGGTGAAATCAAACTTTGTGTTGATTTCAAAGATTTGAATAAGGCATCTTTGAAGGATCATTATCCTTTGCCTTCTATGGAGCATATTTTGCAGACTATGGCTGGCATGTAAATATTTTCCATGTTGGATGGGTATTCTAGTTTCAATCAGATCATGGTCAAGGAAGAGGATCAGTTCAAAACAACATTTACAACCAAATGGGGAACATATGCCTATCAGAAAATGCCTTTTGGTTTGTCAAATGCAGGTGCAACATTCCAAAGAGAAATGGACATTTCCTTCAAAGGATATATCAATGAGTTCATCCTAGTTTACTTGGATGACATAATTGTCTTCTCAAAGCAGAGTGTAGATCACATGATGCATCTGGAGAAAGTCTTTGAGAGATGCAGAGAATTTGGGGTATCTCTTAACCCTAAGAAGTGTAACTTTGTTTTCCATAAGGTAATATTTTGGGCCATATTGTTTCAAAGGATGGTATTGCCATTGATCCTGAGCACATTCTCTGCCATCCTTTCTCTCTCTTTCTTCAGTGCACAAGAAGGCCTTGTAATCATTCCTAGGAAAGATCAACTTTGTTAGGAGATTCATTCCTAACTTTGTAGGATTGGTTAGGCCTATCACCCTCATGCTCAAGAAGGACACAATCTTTAAGTGGACAGTAGAAGGAAAAGAAAGCTTCAACAAAATCAAGCAATAAATTGCTTGTGCCCCAACACTCATCAATCTGGATTACTCCAAGGATTTCATCCTTTATGCTTATGGAGATGATGCTAGTGTTGTTGTTGTCTTGACTCAAGAAAATGAATAAGGACTGGAGCATCCAGTGGCTTTCTTCAGTCAAACACTGAAGGATTATGAATTGAAATACAGTCACATGGAAAAACTGGTCTTTTCCATCATGCACGCTCTTAAGAAATTCAAGAGTATGCTCACCACAAATCATGTTAAGGTGTTAGTTTCACACTTTCATGTGAGAGACTTCATCATGGGAGAAGAAATTAGTGAGAAAAGAGCTAGATGGGTGACCAAAATCATGGAGTATGATGTGACTATCAAAGCCACTAAGATTGTTAGAGGTAACGTGCTCTGTAAGCAGATTGTTAACAAGGATGTGCAGAATGATCAAGAGACTTCATTGTTTCTGGATGAAGAGCCTCCATGCATTGAACCTGAGAAAAATGAAGATCATAGCATGTGTAGTTGGATAGAGGTGATGAAAACATTCCTCTCATCTAGTGCATACCCTCCTAGTTTGAGAAAGCAAAGAGGTGACATCTGAGGTTACACTCTATTCCATATGCACTCATTGATGGTGTTCTCTTCAAGAAACATTGATGGTGTGTTTATGAGATGTATTGATGGTGCACAAGTTAAAAAAGTGTTAGCATAATTTCATGATGGATTCTCTGGTGGACACTTATCTTCCAAAGCAACAACAATGAAGATCATTAAGGAAGGATAGTTTTGGCCTACCATGTTTGCAGATGCGCACAAGTGGGTCATGAAATGCAAAGAATGTGCTTTCTTTGCAGAAAAAATAAATTGGCAACGCTTCCCCTCCATCCAATCCAAGTGAATCATCCTTTTTCATAATGGGGTCTTGACTTCATTGGTATGATCAATCCTCCTTCAAGCATTGGTCATAAGTGGGTGCTGACAGCAATGGATTACTTCACTATATGGAAAAAAGTTGTTGCGCTCAGGTAATAAACTTAGTCAGTCATTCTTGACTTTCTCGGAGGTATTGTAACAAGGTTTGGTGTTCCTCAGACCATTATCTCTGATAATGTAAAATCCTTCCTTGGTACTAAAATTTCTGATTGGGCTCTTAGTCTTGGTATTTATTTGAAGACTTCTTCCAACTACTACCCCCAAGGTAATGGCTTGGCAGAGTCTACTAACAAGAACCTGATCAGAATCATGAAGTGGAAAATGAATATCAACCAGAGGCAGTGGCATACAAAGGTCTCATGCATGTTATAGGAAGAAAAAATCATGGTGAAGAAGGAAATTGGTACTTCACCTTATAAACATGTATATGGAAAAGAAGCTAGGATTCCTTTATCACTTGAATTTCCTTCATTAGAGCTAGCCCAACAATTGGAGTTTGAGGGTGCAAACCAAAGAGAAATCAGAATGGCAGAGTTGGTTGAACTTGAAGAATTAAGAAACTCTACCATGATCAAGTTAGAACAACATCAATAGATCAACTAAGTAGTGGTTTGATAGAAAAGGCTAGACTGCAAGATTTCAAAGTGGGTGATCTGGTCTTGAAATGGGATGCTGATAAAGCTAAACCTAGGTGTCATTCAAAGTTTCATGCACTTTGGAGTGGCCCATACATCATCAGTTCTTGTAAGGAGGCTAACTCTTTTAAGTTATCTCACCTTGATCGAGATGCACTACCAATACCAGTTAATCGGATTTATCTCAAACACTTTCATTCAGTTCTTCTATATCATTGTACATATTAGAGTAGTTTTAATTCCTCTAAGTGCACTCTACTGCACACATTATTTTTTTGTACATAGTTCTTTCCCTTCACGTGCACTCTTGTGCATGTCTTTTGTTTGCTTTCTAGGATGACAATGTTCACAAGTTAAAGATATTCCAACTTGTTGGCAGTACCTAACAAATTTTCAGTACATGTTCTTAATCATTCATAGTTCAGACAAGTGTTTTCAAGTGACTTCAGGGGTGTTCTTCAAGTTGTAGATCAAAATTCATGTTTTCAGGTAGACTCCATGCCCAATGGATGTTTCAAGGCTACTGATCTCCTTCATCTAATAGCAAGATGGCCCCAAAATTCACCAAACTTTTGTCCAAAATAACCACCTGGTTATTTGAAAACTTGCATAGCTTCTATTCTTGGCTCTGAATTCGAATTTTTTAGGTTGCACGACTACTTGGTTTATTTCCTTGGCACTTTTGCTTGGCTGTAGTTCTTCATGCACACCTTTTGCTCCTTCTTCTTCACGCTTTCCTTCCTTGTGCTTCCTTCTCCAACTTCTGCTTCACTTTCCATTCCTATTTCATTATTTTCATTCCTTCTATTCTCCTTCATTCCTCCTTGTGCGTCACTTTTTTCCGTGCATCTCTGACTATGCCTTCACATTTTACCTAAGTCCTTGGCATGCTCTTCCCGTGCATGCTCCTTCTTCCCAAGTCATGCATTTCATCACATGCCTTCCCCTTCTTCATTCTTTCCTTTGCATTCCCTAAATTTGCATCCTTTTAGTGCGCTCACACATTTCTTCTGCACATGCTTCTTCCTTCTTATCTCACATGCTCCTTTGACTCAGATGCCCATTGCCTTCCACATACTTGCATACCTTTACACGTATGCACCTTTTCTTCTCACTCCTCAGGCACCCTCTCTATTGTGTGCTCACATACATTTGTATTCTTTCCTCTCGTGCCTCTTTCTCTTGTGTGCACATGCCAAGTCACAATATCTTCTGCCAGTCATTGAGTGTCATGTGTCAACCTTGTCAGATTGAAGTGCACAACACATAACCTATCAAAAAATGTCAGCTATGCACAATAAATCCTTATCAAATGGATGCATACATGTGGTAAAAAAATTACAAAACAAACAGACAATTCAGCCTGAATCCTTCAACCAACAGATCATGCCACATGTCATTGTGTGTTCAGTTATACTGTAAATTTTCAAATCATCATAACTTCTGCTACATAGTCTCATTCATTCGTGCGACTCTTGGTCTTGTTAGAAAGATGCTGACAAGGGCTACACTCTAGGGTTTTAAAATCATATTCTTAAAGGATTTGGTAGGTGGAAAATAGGGAAACATGACTCAGGTCATTATTAATGCGCACATCCAGTCGACTCAACCACCCAGATTTGATCATATTTGGTCTCCTTCCTTCTTCTACAAGCTAAGTTGACATGGGGAGGTAGATCTGACAGTACTACAGGCACATTTGTAGGAATTTATTGCTTTTTGTTGGTGGTTGGATTTGAAAATCTGAGTTTCCCTCTCTTTTCTATCCTCTTTTCTTCCCCTTTCTTCTATAAATTGTTGAACATTACTCATTTGTAAAGGTTGGACTCATTGGTTTGCAAGAAACATTTTTTAGAGCAGTGTTCCTTTGCATTTTGAGTTACAAGCCTCAGATATGATCTATTGCATGTATATCCTTTCCTCTCTCACCATTGTAATCGATTGTGCATCAATAGGAAGTAATAAAATCTTATTTTGTGGATATTCTCTACCCTCATAGTTAATTTTATTGCATCTTCTTGCCTTCTTTTGCATTGTTGGTATGTTGTGCATTCTTCATATCTCTTGCAGGGTTTTTTTTGTTGTGCTCCATGAAATGAGAGTGTGAATGTTGTTGCAGACTATGGCATGCTATGTCTTTCCCCTTCTTGTGTACATTTTCCCTTGTTTTCACTCATCTAAGAGTGTTTCATCCCCCTCTTTCTGGTGTTATCACCTCCCCTTAGTTTAGGTTTTCCCTTTCATGAATCTCCTTCTCACCCTGGTCCCTTAGAATCATAGAGTAGTGATAGGTAGTTGCATTTCCCTTCCTAAGAGTAGAAATAGGAAAAGGAAGTCGGCCTTCTTTGGAGGTTTGTCTTAAGCACAAGGTCCCACAATTTGGAGACAATCCAATGTTTCCTTAAAGCCCCAATTCATATTGATCTGGGACAGGTGCAATTTTGATCTCCAAAAAGACCGAAAAGAGTAACAAGCATAAAGATAAGGATAGGGGCACACGAAAGGGACATGAGTGCCCGAGCGCTTATGTCCTAACTAGGTGATAGTGTCTGAGGCCATAGAAGATAAATATGTCAAGTGGTGGCAAAGCTGTAAGATGTGTAAGACCAGTCAAGTGTGAGAGAAAAAGTAATCAAAATGCCAAAGGGAGTTGTTAACCACTAGTTTTCTTACTTAGGAATCATGTATACATTAGTATGATTTAGGACCTAGAAATGTACCCAAGTGCATAGATTTTGTGTCTACATTTATGTTGTTGAGTGAATATTGGATAATATAAAGTAGATAAAATATGTATATTGTACACATGAGAATCAACACGTGATTCCAAATGCACTCATCCTACTGAGGTCGTGGTAGGATAGCTAGAATGTGTAGGATTGAGGGGATGTTGAGAGGTAGCTATAGGAGAATCAAGGACTAATAATGGGTAGTGTGAGTTCCTATGATTTGAGTTGGAAAAGGGTAAATTAGAGGCTATGTATGGGTAGCTTAAGTTCCTTATTGTTTAATTGTTTGACTTGATTGGAATCTCAAGCTATGTTGAAATTTTGTTTTATTAACTAAGAAAAGAAAATAAGTGTGTTTTAATCTTTTAATTATCTAAATTCATTCCCGATTAACTGACCAAAGCGAAATAAACAATCTAATCTATTTGTCTAAAAATGAACGAATTGAAAGAAAATAACTAAACAAACATTGATATTCACCTACTCTAAATTAATTAAAACAAAATAACTCTACAAACACATATAAAGAAACTAATTTAAATAAAACAATCTACTTCTAACAACAAATAAAATAAACAAGGAATAGCCGAATGTAGTTAGTCCTCTGTTGCAGGATGTGAAGCTAAATCCAATTCAAAGGAATATTATTCTAATTTGTAGTTTTGTATATCTAACTTATTCTAATTGCTTAACCTCATAATCATGGGAATAAATAAGGCCTCTCAGAAGCAATTTCCTGTTCCACTGATACTTCCCTAGTAAAATAAATAAATTTTCTCCGCTAAACTAACAATGAAGAATTAAAATAACAAGAATAGACGTAGAAACTCCCTCAAGCTTATTTCCCTTGCAGATCCATAAGGATAAGAAAGGAATAATTTATCCACGGAAGATTGTTCGTATGAATATAAAACTGGAAGTGAAGAAATGAAACACATAAATATTCTAAATGAATAAATTATTGCACAAAACCTTCCTCCAAATTCTTTCTCGGGAAGATCCACATGGATTAGCGAATAAGAAAATATCAACGGAAAGCTTCTTACTCATAGTATAGAAATCACAAATTGCACCTCTTAAAATAAGTGTAAAGCTTTGAAGAAATTAAAAGTACACTCCAACCTGGTTATTATAGAACTGTGATAACTTCCTATGGGTTTTACCCCATATTCAAGAAAGAGCATACGCTCAATAAAAATTCTATTCAACATAATAATTAACATCATAGGTTGCAATTATATAGAGGTAGATATTCTAACTACTAACACTAATCTAGGATGGTTTTTCTAACCACCTAGATTCTCTCATAACAACTAACTATCCCTAAACTAGCTCACACCCTTTATTCTATCAACATTCCCTAAAATCACTCACTTAAATCCTACGAGAGTGTTATTCATATCTCACTAAAATTATTATTATTGCCCACACACTCACAATACACCCATGTTATGACTAATTCCTAACATTCCCTCCCTTTTTGCTAACATGGGGAGAGGACACAATAGTCTAGATTTGTGACATTCATTGACCTAATTTTCATAAACCCCCCCCTCATTGTAAAGATCCCCCTTGGATGTCAGTTACAACTGATAATGCATCCAAAATAATCTTCAATACAATTTTTTCAAAAATATATTAACTTCCCCCTTTTTTGAAAAATAGCTTATCCCCTTTACAAATATATATTTATATCTCCCTTCTTACAAATGAATAATTGCATCTTTAAAAATATACTTCCCTCACTTTTTTTTGAAATATATATCTTTTATAATTTCACCCCTTTTAAAAATAACTACCTGCATATTACCAAACATGGGTTGAAATATAACTTCCCAAACCACAAATGATTTTACAAAATACTCCCAGCACTTGACCTTTTAAAAATGAAATAGAAAACTTTACATGTATCCATGTCTTTAAGGTTTCATTATTTCACATATGCATTTGAGAGAAATGGCTACTAAGAGACAAGATAAGTGGCAATGATAGCTAGGATTTTTGACTCTGCAATATGTCGGAAAGAGAGAAAATTTAGGAACCACACCACCGTTTGAAGGCCAGGATGAGCCATGCCAAAATTTGGTGTAGGCTCTATGTAACTCACCCAATACCGAGTTAATAGGTGCATGGAGAAAGAGCCTAGGGGTTATGTATAAAAATGATGAGACGAGAACCAAGTTGAAGTGTTAATGAGTGGTAGCCTAAGTTAAATCCTCGTTTCTAATGTAAAACCTTATTTGATCTATGGAATGTAGTTGTAGGGTGTTGCAAGCACCAAGAGCTCATGGAAGCCAAATGTTGAGTTGCATTGTTTTACAGATCTACTCCCAATCACAAAACGTCAAGATCAGGTTCATCAAGGTAGTATTATTTAAACGCAAAGCTAATCACCTCAAAGGATGTGAATACAAACTAGAAGGATCTATAGGAATTAATTTGGGTGAGATATTGATTTGGGGAGCAGAATGCAAGGTTCATCATTGAGTCATTGAGGTGCTCACCAAGGAGGAGAGTGAATTTGAAGCTTGAACTAAATGTTTTGAATTCTGATGCATATAATAGTATGATCCAAGTGTAGAGGTCTATAAAAGAATTTTTTTAATCCTTTAATATCCATATATGTCTATTGTACGGATTTGTATAAAACTAGAAAAAATCCCTCCAAAAATGTTGAATGGGATAGATATCACAAATAGGTGCTCATACAAAACTAAGCTAAATAAACTTAATTTAAGCATGAACAAAATGAATATAATGGATGAAAAACTATGGATTGAATGAACATGATGGAAATTATTAGACAATGTAAATTAATGGTGGATGTTAATGGGTTTATTATGAGGTTTGTGGTATCTGTTAGTACCATTGACAAATATGCAAGAAGGTTGAACAACACAAACTCCAAATTTCGCACGAGGTTTGTGATATCCCACTAGTCTTTCATTTGCACCGCTTGACTTCACAATAAATGAATGGGCACAGAGGAAGGGAATGGGGTCACAGAGGTTTGTGGGATTTGCTAAGCCATTTCTTTAATCAACTTGACAAACGAAGCATGAGTGGGGTGAGATTCAGAGAGGTCTAGAAACCTACTATGATACCAAATGTGGGTTTTACCCCATATTCAAGAAATAGCATACACTCAATAAAAATTATATTCAACATAATAATTAACACCATATGCTACAATTATATAGAGGTAGATATTCTAACTCCTAACACTAATCTAGGATGGATGCTCTAACCACCTAGATTCTCTCCTAACCAATAATTATCCATAAACTAGCCCACACCCTTTATTCTCTCAACATTCTCTAAAATCACTCACTTAAATCCTATGTGAGTGTTATTCATATCTCACTAACATTATTATTATATCCCACACACTCACAATACACCCATTTTATGACTAATTCCTAACACTTCTAAGTGTGGTGATGATCCTTTTGTCTCCTCAGCTTCCTTACCAGACATGACAGTCTAATTGATCCAGGGAACAGTGTTGGCTAGTTGTAGAAGAAATCAAGAAGATGTTGGAGCAAACGGGTTACAGGAAAATGCTCACAAATGCAAGTAGGAAGCAACAAAGCAATGTACTGATTTTTGTTTTTGTGTACTTCTTGGCAGGATTTTGGCAAATTAATGGTGTAATTAAAATAAAAATCTCCAACCCATGAGACAGGTAAAAACTTGGTTTTTATAGAAAAATGGCTGAGAAGAAGTCTAACACACTTGGAAATCAAGAAGTGTCAAATAATAGCAAAGAGAGGTAGTCAAAATTCTAATAATAGTAAATAGAGAAGAGGATTTCCATACGTATCCAACAAGCCAAAAATTAGGTGAAATGGTCAAGAAATAGGTGAGAAATATACTCACAAACTTGAGACATGCATATAGAACACACATTTCATATTCTTGGGTAAATGCACACAAAACCGCCAGTCTACATAGACTAGCAGTTACGCAACTGCCGTGGTGGTTACGGAACCAAAATTCTAGGTATACTGGGGGTTATGTGACTTAAAGTCACGAAACCCTCGCAATAAGCAGAAAATGGCTCAGAAAGATTAAAAAATCTAAGTCATGGATAAGTTAAGCAAAACAAGCAAGCTAGTAGAAAGGGGAAAGGATACGGACTTCGTCATTTTTTTAGAAAAGAGTAAATTATCATCGAAGAATTTTACCATACCACTAATGTGGAACATTTGTAATTTTGGGTACGTACATATTTCCCCCTCGAAGAATTGTTTTAGCCATGAATGGGCGTAAAACGTGAATTCTGAGTTTGGTGCTCCCAAATGGGAAAGTTAGAAATTATACCTTAATCGTTAGTGTGTTGAAACCACACCAATCTAACCTTCTTGCCACCTGCAAAAGAGGGACGAGAATCAAGTTCAGACATAAAACCCATATTGATGTATTTTCTCGTTTAATTTAAGTTAATGAGTTAGCTACTAAAGAAAGTGCACAACTCAAAACATGCAGGTTTTATAGTACCTTAGAAGCATGATGTATGTGCATGAATGGGCATTGAGTAGTTGATCCTTATTGTAGCTGATGACCTACAAATAAGACAAACTGAAAAGGAGATTGATTAGATATGATATATGGGGGTTGCACAAACACTGCTGGCTCTAATAAGTGTGGCCTTCCTTTCATGGATGTCAACCCCCATTTTTTTAGAGAGAGCGAAGTAAAAGATGAGTAGTAGATAACATGCAGAAATAGAAGTACTACTAAATCTGAGAATAATTAAGATCTGATCTAGAAGCTGATTTAATTGAAAGAATTGTAACTTAAATGATACCTGGTCCAAGTCGATAATGACCCAGATTGGTCAGAGGTAGGTTGACGACAACCTAGGAGTGAGGATTTAGAATTCAAGATGAATATGTAAACCTTTCAAGACCTGGATACAGTTTGGATGCAGCAAAGGATTATGTTTGCTAGAGTCAACCTACAGAAAGGGAATCCGAGGGAGCAGAAACTAGGAAAATCATAGAAAATGGGATTGAAAAGGGTAGATTGAGAGTCAAGACCCTAGTTGACAATGACCAGGGTGACGCGATGACAAATGGGATGTAGATGGATTGATTTAAGTGTAAAATAGAGGCTAGGTGGTGGTTTAGCAGGCTGGGGTAGAGAAATAACATATGCAAAGGTTGGCAGATGACTCTAGAAGTAGAAACAAGTTACAGAAGGATGGGTCGGTGACAATCTGACAAGGTCGATGGTGAATGTAATAGAGTTAGATAAATCTGATGTCAAAAGGATAAAATGGAAGACCTAGAAGTAAAGAAACTGAAAGAGAAGTTTGATGAAAAATATCTGAATGCTACTGAAGATGAATTGATCCTACAAAAGCTTAGGTATAAAGAAAATAATGATAATACGATAAAATATGAATAAAGAAACACAAATATAATAATAAGTTCATAAAGGATGATCAGTGAGTGATGTCAATGATGCAATCATGTTTAAAGAGCTCTGGGAGATCTGTAACTATTGTAAGAATGCTCAACCATGAGATTCAATTCACAAGTCACTAGAAAGCTCCAAAATTTGCATGCATATAATTTATTATGAAAAGATTTAACTAATTTTTATAGGGTCGATGGCGACCGGGCTAGGTCATCGCTGACCACGAGGAAACTTTCCCCAATGGGGTGGATTTTTTGCTTTAGGTTGGGCTTTCGTGTTTTTAAGGAGGTAAAAAGTGCTTTAAAGCTTATGTGTGGGATTAGGTTGTTTAGGGATGACTATTGGGTAGTTAGAAAATAAGAATGGGTGGAAAAAAGTATAGGGGTTTATATTTAGGATAAAAACGTCCTAAATAGCAATTTTATTAGGGAAATCTAAGAGATGCGAATATTGATTAATTAATTAATTGGAATTAATTAATTAATTAATATTAATGATGATAGGATAATAAGTGAGAAATTTAAATAAATCTGTAAGGGGGTGTATTTAATTAAAGGGGGACCTAGATAAGAGCTTAGAAAAATATGTGCAAGCAAGTAAAAAAGGATAGAGATATTGAATTTAGGTATCTACATTTGCCCCTTTTTGTTGAGTGGTTTGCACTAGAAATCCATGAGATAATAATTATGAGAGAAGAGGAGTATGATGAAGATTGATGGAAGGTTGATGATAAGCTCCCCCTCAAACGGGGGATCGATGATGCCATATGAAATCAATCACATGTTTGAGAAAGGTAGATGACGAAGGGTGGGTGGGTGAAGAAATATGGGTAAAATGATAGTGTAAGGAAATATTCTCCAAGCAAAAAGGATCGCAATAAAAATAAAACTAAGGTGGTGACTCTGATATCACATTTGTAGAGCATAATTGTAGTCTCAATGGAGACAAGAAATAATGTTCTACGGGCTAGTGAGTGGAAAAAATCACTATAAATGGAGAGAATAACTGGGAAAGCTCTCATATGGATGCAAGCCAATGGGTCATAATATGCAATAAATGTGATAAAATGTAAATGCTTCATGTACAAGGAATTGAATAAAAACTATGTCCACAAAGGACGAGTATGCAAATGAGGGTACCCCAAAACATAGGACACGAGAGAAATGTACACGATTGGAAAAGTGGTGGTGAAGTAATATGCCCCAAATGGGGATGCGTCTGTGAAGGGACGATATGGAAGCAAAATTAAGTAAAATGCCCTAGCATAGGACATGAATAAGGTATGGCCACAGAGGGTGGATTTGTGCGCAAAATGGATTGGTGAAGTAAAATGTTCCCCAAGGGGGGAAGTAAATATGGTCGCAAAGGTGCTTAGAGAGTATAAAGGGATAATTTAAATATTGGATTAAAATTTCCAAGAGGATGGAAACGTAAATATGGCCACAAAAGGTGGACTTGAAGATAATACACAGAGGATATTGGAAACGAAATAAGGGAAAATTAGGTGAGGTGTAGGATGAAGAGATGTGACTGTAGGATAAGACAAACAATGATGGCATCCTATGGGTATGAATGACACTACATCATATCAAGGAATGCACAAGGAAAATATGTCTCCAATAGCATTGGAGATAAACAACAAGGGGACCCATGTGACCCAAAGCATATGTGACCAAAATAGATGTTAGCAATGTAACCATTGATAGTTAGTTATATCAAAGATCATAAAGAGACACTAGATGCAATGAACTCATAGACCTAATGTTAACACAAAAAATGGGTTTGAGATGTAAATTATTCATGGGTAGAAGGTTCTTCATGAGTGGTGTTCCCTAAATTTATGCCCCATCTCTGGGAAGGGGAAAGAGAAGAGATCAATGCTAGAAGAAAGATTGATCAATGCAGGAAGCTTTCTTAGGATGTTAATAAAATGGAAGGTTGATCAATGTGGGAAGCCTTCAATGCCATGAAAGAGTAGCCATCCTTCAAGGGTATGGTCTACTTTATACATATGTATATAGATGGAAAAAGAAGAATATATATGATAGGTCTATCCTTTTGAGGGATCAGTCTATTTATTTTGATTTTTGATTTGAATTTATTTTTTTTTATCTCGTTTTTTACATGAACAACTATCCTTCGAGGGAGCAATCTATTTTTTATTTGATTTGAATTTTGATTGGAGCATCCTTTGATTTTTATTTTGACATGGGGAAGAGCTTGGAATAGATAACTAGACCACTTAGAAGGGGACAATAAATGTACAAGAGACACCCCTAGACCCTTTGCATGATTCCGACAGGAAAATGAGAGGGTGATGGATGTAATGATCGTGGAGTTCTCACAAAAGGGGAGAACCTATCCATAAGGAATATTCTATGGGTAGATCCGTGGTGCCCATATTTAAGGTCACATCTAGGAAGTGACGATAGACCACATAATTCCAAATCACTATGATGAAAGATGGAAGAAGCTAATAATGGAGGGATGATCTAAGGATATGACTAAGAGCTCACGAGAAGACATGCTAATAGTAGAATGGTCACAAGTGCAAGGAATTAAGAGGTTCCACTTCTGGTTTACCACCAAAGAAGGGAAATCTTTCCATGCAATGTCTTGATTAAAGTAATAACATTATGATTTGAGTCACATTCAAGAATAGAATGTTAGCTTATAAAAGATGAAATAGAATGAGATAGATGAGATAAGATAAAATAACTATGTGCTACCCTTAAGGAAGTGAAACTATATGCCCCTAACAACATGAGTAGATGGTCCCCCAAAG
Organism: Taxus chinensis; assembly: GCA_019776745.2. Taxonomy (NCBI): domain Eukaryota; kingdom Viridiplantae; phylum Streptophyta; class Pinopsida; order Cupressales; family Taxaceae; genus Taxus; species Taxus chinensis. The sequence continues at coordinate 319,290,073 of CM034151.1, read as the reverse complement.
GGAATGACAAATATGACAACAACAATGGGTTTAGGATTGAAATATGGTGTTGGGAAGAGGAAAAAATATGGCCACAGAGGTGGAATTTTATGAGAACATAGATGAATGGTCCTTGAATGGAGGGATAAATATTTCCAAAATGGTGGAATTTGAAGATATGATCCCCCAAGGGGAGGACGAGGTGATAAGAATATTTGATTTAGATTGAATGAGTTGGATAAAGATTGTAAAATATGCATGACTCCCTAGCAGTGAGGAAAGGAGAAATAAATGTTTCAAGTAATGACCAAAAAGTGGGTTTAAAATGATGCCAAGGATTGAAAGGATTTAATCCTGAAGTGGATCGATCTTAGAATTAATTCCCCTAGCATGTATGGATGAGGAAGATGGAAGGGGATAAAAAAGAAAGGGAGGATGCTCCCCCAACATTGGGTAACTTAGATGTAGATGAGATAGTGAATGTCGAAAGAGTTTAGATGGGATCATATCGGATTTGGATTGGATATATGGTTGGCGATCATAGGGGTGATTGGCGTAAAGAAAAATAATATCGATGAAGAAAGGAGGACCTTCCTGTAAGGGGATATGATGTGCAAAGGGATGGATGAAGGATGATGCTTCATAATTTTGATGGATGGGGATATAGGAATAGGAGTTGGATTGGTTGCGATGGATGGAGAAGGATGGATTTTTTAAATGAGGAAATCATCTTTCTCAATAAGATCATGAATAAATAGTTGTGAAAAGGCCTTACAATGCTCAATTTCATGACCTGGGGTATGATGATAGGCACAAATGCAATTGTGATTGAACCATGATGGTTTCTTACTATTAGGATCTTGAAAAGGATTTGATGGGAGGAAGCGTGATGGTAGATATTTGGATTAAATGTCTAAGGATCTCTGTGTAAGATCCAATAGAGGTGGTGTAGGGAAGATAACTCTTGTGAGGCTTGATAGGATGTTTGGGCTTAGGTACAGATGTAGATCAGGATGGGTAAATTAGGTGCCTTGAAAGATGAATCAAATTTGGGAGGAGATTTAGATTGTTTGGGTTGGAATTTATATTATGAGATATATTAGGTGAAGGTGCTAGCCCTAAAATAGATGAGGGTGTGCCTGGGATATATTTTTTAATGTTGGATCACTGAGGAGAGGTAAGGTCTAATTTCTTATGAGGGTGCATGGGAGACTTTTGGGGATGTTTACCAAGAGTCTTAGATTTTGATCGAGAAGATTTACCCTTGGCAAGGATGACTATAATCTCAACCGGTGGATTTGAAGATTGTGGTGTAATTTTTGGACTGGTTGATGTAGAAACAATTGATTTTGAAGAGGGAGAATGAATCCCCCTTGTGTTTGTCTTAGATGGAGGTGCTTGCTTCATAAATGTTGCAAGGGGTATCATTGATATATTCACAAATTGAGAGGATGTGACTGGTGCAGAAGTGGTTATAGATGTAGATATAGGAATGGATGTTGGAGAAGGAGTGGGCGTAAAAGATTGGGATGGAATGGATGATGTAGTCATATGTAAAGATGTAGGTACATGCATCGAGATAGGTGTTGGGATAGTTGTAAGTGGGGTTGTAGAGGTATATGTGGTAGAAATGAGTGTAGTTGGGATTGATGTGGAAATGAGTGATGTAGATGTAGTAATAGGTGTGTTTGATGTAGATGTGGGTGAAGGAATATATGTTATAGGTGTAGGAATAGGTGTGGATATCATTGGGACCAAAATAGGTGTTAAAGATGAATTTGATGTGATAGATTGGGGCATGATAGAAGTGGAAAAGTAGGAGGTATAGTCAAATTTGATGTGGATGTGGTAAGGGTAGGAGTAGATATAGGTATAAGACAAGTAATAGAAGTTGATATAGGTGTGGTAGTCATGGATACGATAGGTTCTGAATAAGGGGTGGGAATAATGTCTAAGGTAGGAGCATGTGGAGTCATTGATGAGATAAGATCTTGATTGATGGTGTTAATGGTGTAAGCATTTGGTAGTTGAGATGTAGAAGGGGTGGTTTGATTTGTTGGTTTTTGATTAGGAAAAGGTTTCTTAATTATGTCAAGGGGTTGGCTAGGTGAAGTGGTGGAGCTATCTATTTGGATATCCCCTTGATTTATAAGTTGTTGGATGTGATATTTGAAGGAACAACACTTCTCAATGTCGTGACCTTTGACTTGATGATATTTACAATAGTGGCCTTCATGATACCAAGTGGGCTTGGGTTGTGAGTCATCCATGGGTTGTATGGGAGGAAGTTAGATGGAGTGTACCACCATCAAATTTTCAAATACCGAACTATAGGATTCCCCCAAGGGGGTATAGTTAGGAGATGGTCTAAAATCTCTTTGTGAAGACTTCGTGTGAGAGGAAGATGTGAATGGAGATTGAACCATGATGGTATTGGCAGTAGTTTTAGACTTTTTGCTATGTGTAGTGGGTTTGATGAACTCATTCTTGGGCTTGTTTGATCGAATCTTGAGTTGGCCTTTCTCAAGGGCATGAGTTTCAAGTTTGTGAGCCATGGTGAAGGCTTCTTCAAATGTTTGGAAAGATTGGATTTGCAATGTAGAAGAAATATGATTTTCACTAGAACGTGAGAAGAGTTTGATGAGTTCAGTTTATGGAAGAGTAAATGATAGTTGATTTATAATGCCATGCCATCGAGTGAAAAAATCTATGATAGACTCATCATCAAACTGTTTAATGGTGTATAAGTCATTGATAGTGATTTTGCATGCAATATTAATTGAAAAATTCTCTAGGAACAATTGTGCAAGCTGGGTAAAGGAGAATAAGGAATGTTGAGGAATCTTGTTGTACCAATCCAGTGCTAGACCGGCCAAGGACATAGGGAAGGTGTGAAGCATAAGTTCCTGATCATGTGTGATAAGGTAACATGTGTGTTTAAATGTGCAGAGATGTTGTTGGGGATCTTCCTTGCTTTTGAACTTAGTAAACTTGGGAAGGTACCAATGACGAGGGTAAGGTTTTATTGGAACTGACGGATGAATGGGTTCATTACATATTTTTTCATAAGAGAGAGCATAACCTTGGGTCCCAAGGTAGTGGCCTCTAGACTAGCCAACCTATTCATTAAGGCATGAATAGGATCATTTGATGTGATGATAGGTTGTGATTTTGGTTGTGTGGCATGAAAAGTAGCTTGATAAGGTGGTTGATAAGTTTGTGGATGTGCAGGTGTTTGGGGAATCATTTGATAAGGATTAATATATGTCATGGGTTGAGATTGGATAAGTTTATACAAAGATTAATGTTGAGAAATAGGGACATGGTGTGATTTTTGGGACGGGGCAAGTTATTGTGGTGAATCATGAATGGGGATATGAGTGCTAAGATGTTGTGATGGTTAGAGCATATGATGGGTAGGAATGTGAGTGTTAAGAGGTTGAGATGGTTGGATAGGAATACTTATAGTGGATGGAATAGAGATAGAGTTGACATAAAGTGATGTGGGTGGAATGGGATCCATCAATTGAGTAGATTGATAGGATTGAAAGATTGTGGGAGATTTACAAAATAATAATTCATACATGAGGCTAGAAGGAGGTCCAAGAGTTTCTAAAGGAGCCAGAGATGGGGGTGTAGTTGGTCTAGAAAGGTTGGATTGATGAGAGATATAAGGATTGGTTCTAAGATGGGTATGATTTTGGATGACATGGTCCTCATGAAGAGAGACCATGGAGACAAGGGGTTGGGAAACCAAAGGTGTAGTCTCAAGTTTGGAATCTTGTTGAGAAGGATCATTAGAGGAAGGGATGTCATTGGATGGATTGGATTGTTGTGTTGTCTCAACTTGAGGAAGGGTGACAATAGGCATGAAATAGGTGAACATTTGTTTATGTAATTTGTTAACAAACAAATCAAGCAACAAGTTTCTTATTAACATGATTAATTAAGAAATGTGAGAAAAATAAAAGGGGAGGTGGATAACAAAGGTACCTAAGGAATGAAACCTAAGGTTGGTTTCAGGTAGTTATGGTTGGGGAGATTTCAGGAAGCTTCCTTGTTGGGTGATGAAATCCCAATCAGTCTACTAGGTAGTGGGATGTTTAGATGTGTTGATTTGAACTCGTGATTTTGGTTTGTGTGTGAGGAATGTGAGATGTAGAAAATTAACCCCTACTTAGACTATATGAGAAAGCAGGATGCATAAAAAAAGGTTATTTTTAAACCAAATCAAATTTTGATCTTTCAATGAGGACACACATATGAAATGGAAATACAATGCAGAAAGGAGAAAATATGGAAAAAAAAAGATGAATACATAGATAAAGATTTTCCTTTTTATCTAAACTTTTAGTGGGAAGATCAATCTAGGAGCTTAACTAACATGAGAAAGCAAGAAGTAAGCCTTTTGCTGCAGTGTTAGTAGAAGACAGAAGAAACAAGAAAAAATAGAAAATAAATGCAAGGGATCACCTAAAGGGTTGTCCCACCGGGAGTGCCAAAAATGTTGATGTAATTTCTCATTCAATTCAATTTAATGAGTTAGCTACTAAAGAAAGTACACAACTCAAAACATGGAGGGTTTATAGTACCTCAGAAGCATGATGTACGTGGATGAACGGGCACCGAATAGTTGATCCTTGTTATAGTTGATGACCTATAAATAAGACTAACTTAAAAGGAGATTGATTAGATAGGATATGTGGGGGTTTCCCGAATAATTTCGGCTCCAAGAAGTGTGACCTTCCTTTCACATATGTCAACCCCCATTTGTTTAGAAAGAGTGAATTAAAAGATGAGTAACAAATAGCATGCAGAAACAAAAGTACTACTGAATTTGAGAATAATTAAGATTTGATCTAGAAGTTGATTTAATTGAAATAACTATAACTTAAATGATACCTGGTATGGGTCGACGGTGACCCAGACTATGCAGAGGTAGGTTGACAACAACTTGGGAGTGAGGATCTAGAATGTAAGATGAATATATAAACCCTGTAAGATCTGGATATAATCTAGATGTAATAGAGGATTTTGTATGTTGGAGTCAACCTGCAGAAAGGATATGAGGGAGTAGAAACATTGAAAATGACAGACAACTGGGATTGAAAAGGGTAGATTGAGAATTAAGACCCTGGTTGATAGTGACCAGGGTGAAGCGATGATGACTGGGATGCAGATGGACTAATTTTAGTGTAACAGAGAAACTGGATGGTGGTTTAGCAAGCTGGGGTAGAGAAAAAACACATGCAGAGGTTGAGATGGCTCTAGAAGTAAAAAATAGTACTGAAGGATGGGTTGGTAGTGATCTGACAAAGTTGATGGTGATTATAGTAGGGTTAGATAAGGTCGAGGTCAAAATGATGAAATGGATGACCTAAAAGTAAGGAAGCTAGAAAATAAGGTTGATGATGAAGCTCTGAATGCTACTAAAGATGACCTGCTCCTGCAAAAGGTTAGATACAAGAAAAACAATGATAATACAATAAAATCTAGGTAAAGAAACACAAAGATAATGATAAGCTCACAAAGGATGATTGTGAGTGATGCAAGCATGTTCCAAAGAGGTCTGGGAGATGTGTAATTGTTGCAGGATGCTCAAGCACGAGAGTCAATTCACAAGTCACTAGAAAGCTCTAAACTTTGCATGCATTTGATGATTTCTAAATGATTATGGAAATATTTAACTTAGTTTTATAGGGTCAATGATGATTGGGTTGGGTCGTTTCTGACCATGGGGAAAATTTCCCCAATGGGGTGAATTTTTTTCTTTAAGTCGGGATTTCGTGTTTTCAAGGAGGGAAAAATTTTCTTTAAAGCTTATGTGCAAGATTAGGTTGTTTAGGGATGAATCATGGGTAGTTAGAAGATAGGAATGGGTAGAAAAAATACATAGGGATTTATATTTAGGATAAAAGTGTCCTAAATAGCAAGTTGATTAGTGAAAGCTAAGGGATATGGATATTGATTAATTAATTAATTAATGGGAGTTAATTAATTAATGGGAATCAATAAGGATTAATGTGAATTAATAAGGATTAATGATGATAGGATAATAAGTGGGCAATTTAATTAAATATGGAAGGGGATGTATTTAATTGAAGGGAGGACTTAGACAGGACCATAGCTAAATATGCACACGCGGGTAGACAAGAGTAGACATACCAAATTTAGGTGTCTACAACATGATTCAAAAAATACTCTCAAATAAAATGAAAAGATTGTGTAGCGTATCTGTATGGATGAGGAATATACATGCTCTAACACACCATCCCTGTATACACTTACTCAAAGTGATATTATAAAAACAAATTTACACTATATATTATTTTTTACTATTTTTGGAAATCATTTGTCTTTTAAAAGTTTGTTGGATTTAGAGCTTCTAATTTCTAGCGAATGTTTCATCCATGAACATGGCTAAATTGACAGGTATTCAGAAACAATGGTGACAAACTCGACGGGAGTGGATGGGGCTCAGAAATAGATTAAGAGCAAGAGATTTGGTCTTTTTGTTAGGCTCTGGCTTTTTCTCTTTGAATTCATTCGAGAATAACTTCTAGGAAATCTGTAACTAAAGCGGTCATAAGAGGTCTCAAAGGGATAAATAGGTGTAGGGCCTTTATTAGTTCTAGACATTTTTTGATGTGTATATCGATTTTTTTGTATTTTGAGCTCATAGAGAGCATTTTGACCACACTTACTCTATGGTGTGACAACATTATACCTGAGAAACTTGACAAATTATACATATATACATATTGACATATTTTTGGTTTGGCATTCTTGTCTATAAGTTGATTTCATTATGGTTCGTCTCATTTGTGTACACTTAGATGATTTAGAATTTCCAGTGTTTTTGTGTTTTTAAATGCATGTTATGGATGATGATGCAATGTGACGAACAAAATGATATGCATATGATTATGAGTATGGTAAAAAATTGTAATTTGGAAACTTTTCTTTTCAAGTAACTTTTAGCATTTCTACTTCATTGGAAAAATGTTTTGAATATGGTATAATGACAAAATAATCTCACTTCATTCTTAACTCCACGCAACCAATAAGATGTGAGGGCTCACCACCAAGAGCCAATACTAACATGAGATATATGTTTTGAAGAATGTGAATGAGAATGACCAAGAGACGAGAACTTCAACAAAGATTTACTAATAAACCTACAACCCAACCCAAACCAAGCCTAACTTAACCAATTAGAAATGAATTTTTCTTGCAAGTTTTATCTAGACTTAGATTCATAAATGGCCTATCGATTGATGAAATCTGGTTTTAAAGGATAATTGTCTCTCTTAACATATACATCTAAGTCATTTTCTTGGGAATTTTTAGAAGCACTTGTATTTCCTTATTCATTTGCAATTTTTTATTTATTAGCGTGATCTCTACATCTTCCCTCATGCTACTATTAAGAAGCATGGGTTCATCACTAAGGAAAAGACATAGGAGAGTAAGGGTACTTCCCTCCTTTCATAATCTCATGTTACTAGCAAGAAGCATGGGCTCATCACCGAAGGTTGGTAGGAATGAGAAGTGTAGTTATTTGTAATGAAAGAATTTTTTGTTTATTGTCTATTTATCTGTTTTATTTATTTTTGAATTGACTTTGAGTTGTGATTTTTTGGAAGAAACACTTGCCCCTAATCTCAATCACATGCAACTAGTAGGATGCTAGGGCTCAACACTGAATATTGAGATAGGTGAAAAAGAGTTCCAGGTGGAATGTTTAGGATGTTTTTGTTATAGATTGATTTTTAAGGAGATATTTATCATCAATAAGCCTCTAGTGAAAACTAGGGGCAAGAAGCACCCCAATCGATAACAATTGTGGATAAGAATGATTATGTAAGTCTTTATAAAACAATGTAAAAATTTGTCTCTCAAGTGAAAGCAATGATAAAGATTAAATAGTTTGAATGTATGAGAAGAATGGTGAAATAGGTATGATTAAGAGATTTTCCAATGTTTGAAATTCAAAGAGTTACTTGAACAAGTTTCTATTTTACAATTTTAACAAAATGATAGTGTGAATGACAAGACAATGTGAATGCAATGAATGACAATGTGGAAATGCAATGACTATATACAAAAATTTCTCAGGTGATGCGAGTCAATGGTTTTTTCAGACTCCTCACCTTCCAAGGTACACAAATGATAAGAAGGATTCTTGAAATTTCCATTTGCTTGAAAAGGTCCTAATACCTTGTGTATAAACTTACGACCCTTGCTTATTATCGTATTCATCCAAACATCTAATCTTTGCATATGGTCATCCACTCATATGAGGCATTTGTAAACCTCTTTGTCTTTCTTTTGATTGATCATGTTCATATGAACGTGATGGTTTTGTTCAACCTTGTTTTCTACATAGGGAGTAAAGATCACATTTGACATATTTTTTACTATAGGGTCATGTCTCTTTGACATGACAAGCTTGGTTTCTGACGCATTTGTATTTGGACCAAGGTTAGGAATGGAAGAATCCCTAAAGATGGCTTTGATGGGCATCGTTATTTTCTCTATATCCTCTTATTCTTCTGTTATTTTATTATATGTATGTCTAAGAGATTATCAACATGAAGAGAGGCTAGACTAAGGATATTTTCGATTCCTTGTGGTTTGAAGGGGAGAAGGATAGGCTCATCACTCTCTAAAATTTTTATGATCTCCATTGTAGTCTTGGTGGATATGGTTTCCACATATATGGCTTTACCCTTATCTGTCTTTTCCACTTTGAATGCTTTTGGGTCGTCGACCTCAACTTTTGGAACATTTTGGGTGATTATCACCAGTTCCTTTGAGGCAAGTGGTTTGTTTAATTAGTTTACAGGAAGTTCATACTCAGAATGGACCCATGGTTTCTTCTTAAGGTTCTCAAAATGTATATCGAAGGGTTTGGGATCCCCTTGAGCAACAAAGACCTTTCCCAGATGGAGGAATCTAACCTTTTGGAAAAACGTGGAAGGAATGACCTTCATCCGGTGAATCCATGGTCTACCAAGGATCATGTTATAATTTGTTTCCTTATCAATTATTTAAAACAAAGTTAGAAGAGTTTTCGGCCTGAGGGAGATAGGAAGAACTATAGTTCCAATTGAGGTTTCTTTAAGATTACCACACCCTCACAACGTGTTTCTAGTAGAGGATAAATTAGTCTCCCCATATCCCAAATTCTATAAGAAAGATAAGGGAACTATATTCACATAATCCCTATCATCGATCATAGCTCTCTTGATGTAATTGTTTTAGAACCAAACGTGCATGTATAAAGCGGGATCTCCTCTTCTTGTTATTTTAGCTTCAGATGACATCTTATTTATATCAAAGACAAACCTAATATCCCTATCACTATGTCCTAGAGGATGTATGTCGAAACCAATATGATGGATTTGAGCTCCAGACAGAGATGTAACATGAATTAGGTGACCAAGCCCTAATTCATCTAGCAACATAGAACGATATGAAAGGGAATTCTTCAACAAATCTAGAAATGAAATGTGAGAAAAGGTCTTGTTCAAATTTGGAATCAAAGCATAAAATCCTACAGATTTTGAGACTATATGAACGTCATCCTACAAGAGAGAATGTGTTGGAAGAGGTTTTGAAGTGTACTCCCTTTTCTAAGTTATTGCATTGATTTCTAGATCAATCTCTAACTCTATTAATCCTAAAATATTTGTATTTTTGTTTAAGCTGAGGTTAAGGGAAACTCGAGATTTGTCTGAAGTTGAGGCCTCATGGTTGTTGTTCCTAACAAGAATACCCTTGTTTATGTTTGGAGGATCTACCTTACTATCCTTTGTACATTTAGGTTACGGGTACTGATGGATGCCTAGGTTTTCATTCTGAGGTGCAACGGGTCACATATAACTAGGTATTGAGGTTCCTTCAGTATTCGCTAGAAATATTTCCACAAAGAGTTGCCTTTGATTTTCGGGAAGACTTTGAATGAACTTGTTGTAATCCCTACAAGTTTGTGCATCATGACCAGTAACATGGTGAAAACTGCAATATAGATTAGGATCGTAATCTATTGGTCTTTGAATCAAGTTTTTTTGTTTATTATAACCTTGGTTGTAGTTTTGAAATTGGTTGTTATAACCGTAATTTTTTTCCCCTTGGCCCAGATTTTGGTATCGGTTCGGGCCTTGGGTTTCATTCTATCAAGGAAGGAGATGATTGAAATCAACCATGTTAACAGAGGAAATATAATTAGGGCCTCTTTGATTTCCCATGTTGTTGTTATTATTAGTGTTACCATTGTTCGTAAAACCAACATTCTTATTTTGGTTTGTAACACCATCTGTGGTAACACTGCGATTGCAATTCAATACCTTGGGTCCTTGATTTTTGGCTTCATTGTTTTGATGGTTTTCATTATTTTGGTTAGGGGATACCAAAATTACATTGAGACCATAGGTCTTACACCCGCTATAAATAGCGGCTTGGTCAATTCGAAGCGCACCTTTTAACACTTCCTCTTTACTATAGAAAGGAAACTTTTAGACTTTTTCCTTGGTCTCTTGGTTAAGCGAGTGAAGGAAAAGGTCAAAAAGTTCCATCTAGTCCATGTTAGGTGCACTCACAAATGAATAAAGAACTTGGCACCATCTCTTAATGAAATGGGCAGCAGATTCGTTTTCCTCCTGCCTAATTTGTAGAAATTCCCTAGTCCCCGTTTACAACAACTTTTTCATGTCGAAAGCTTTGATGAATTTAGAAACAAGTTGTTTAAAGGAATGTATGGAAGCTTCAGGAATCTAATAGTACTAATCTAATTTGAATCCCTTAAGATTCTTCAGAAATATTTTAGCTATAATAACATCCTAAGGAATCAATTTCCTAATGACAGTAGCGTAGGCTTTGATATGAGCATTTGGATATCCTTCTCCCTTAAACTTGGGAAGATCTGGAAATGGGCGTGGAAGCATGACACCCCATATGGTAAATTCAAGGGATTATTTAAAATACTCAGCGTAACTACCCATAGCATAAGATTCCACTACTGAAGATCCTTAATGAGGAGGAGGAGGAGTTGGATAAGTTGCGGTGTAAGCATTGACCAGAATGCATGGAGCTCCTTTATACTACATATAAGGAGTAGGGAAATTATATGTGTCCATCTGGGGGGACTTTGAGTACATATGCAAATAAGGAGGAACAACACTAGGATATGGAATAGTGGGTGTAAAACTAGGGAACACCACATTGCTCCAAGGAATGACATTTAAGAGTGCACTTTCAGCCATACCTTGTGTAGGATAAGTATGAGACGGATGAGGAACCATCTCTAGTGTGTTAGATCCCATGAGAAGGTCACCCAGATTCGAATGGACTGGTTAGCCTTGTTGCACAGGATGTTGCATTGGTTGTGCTTTGGTAGGGGTGCATCCTTTGTTATCAATGGGATACCCCATATTATGCCCTAAAGTTTGGGCACTCTCTAGTTATCTAATCCTCCCTACTAAGGTAGAAATAATGTCATTGGGTGAGGATTGAGTCCCTTGTTTGAGTTTCTGTTATGTAGGGTTTAGTTGGGAGGATGCATGATACCCTATTATAAATCATTTGGTGTTTCCATTCTTGTTTTCCTTGAAAATAGGAGTCTCGGGATTTGTGACTGATGCATTGTTATTGAATATATCACAAGTGTGAGTCTTCATCATTTCCAAGGACTCGTCAATTTTATGAAGGGGATTAGTAATTCGTGTAAAAATGTCATTTTCTTGCAATTGCATGCTAATGTGAGGTCTTGACAAGATTCTAGTGTAAGGTCTAGTTTCACCTGTAAAATCCATGTTATTTGAATTGGATTGACCATATTGCATGTTTAAAGGTTAATCAATCTCATTTATTCTCAAGTGACTAGTGGGGTTTGAGACATAGCTAGGGGAGGCTTGCATGTTGTTTGTGTAGTTGTCATCCCATCTGGAAAGGGAAGGGGATTGTTGTGGTTGAACATTGTTGTAATATCTATCAAAGCCATAAGTCCACAAAACTCTCTACTAGACATATTTGGGGAGTTATAAAATACCTACTGAATAAGGGAAGAAGGGGGAAAAGTGGACGAATGGAAATGAAACTAAAAAGGAAATAGGAAGGAACTAGTCCTTCACATCGATTTCACCAATTTTGTATGCCTAAGAATGAACACATGATTCCATACATACTCGACCTCCCAAGGTCATACCAAGACATCCAAAATGTGTAGGATTAAGGGGATGTTGAAAGGTAGCTATAGGAAAATCAGGGACTAAGAACGGGTGGTGTGAGTTCCTACGAGCTGAGTCGGCAAGGGGGAAATTAGAGGCTATATACGGGTAGTACAAGTTCCCTATTGTTTAATTGTTTGACTTGAATGGAATGCCAAAATATGTTGAAAGTTCATTTTATTAACTCAGAAAAGTAAATCTAGTTAAAATAAAAGATTAGTGTGTTTTAATATTTTAATTAGCTAAATCCGTTCCCAATTAATTAACCAAAATGAAATGAACAATCTAATCTATTTTTCTGAAAATGAATGAATTGAAAGCAGCTAAGTAAGAAAACATTGATATTTACATACTCTGAATTAATTAAAACAAAATAACTCTACAGACAGAGACAAATAAACTAATTTAAATAAAACAATCTACTCTAAACAACATGTTGTCACCAAATTATTGCACCTCCGAATGGCCAAAATGTGAACAAGACGTTTGGTGTGATTGGGACACATGGGATCACCTCTCAAGTTGTGAGACTTGGGCTCGAGGTGAACCTCTAGAGAAGGCCATCTTCCTCTTCCTAAACTGAATGCTTTACTACTCCTAGTGTAATAAGATGACCATCTAATCCTAAGCTAAAATATTCATGAGTTTTAAGGAAAGATATTTTGTAGAAATGAAACTATATTAAGTGTGGTGATGCACCAAATTAAAGGAGGTTTAATATTTGGAAGGGTTAATGTGGGATCGATGCTTACATCATTGACCACCTTCACCTATCACAACCTGAAAGGGTACAAAATACCACAAACCAGGAGCAAATGTTCCTACGTTAAACTTGAGTGTACATAAGGATAGATTGAATTCGATTCAACACACAATTAATTTGTCACGAGGAAACCACACATGCATATGTCAAACATCTATTTCTACAACTAGGGATAACAATGACATAAATTAATACACAAAGAAAATGAGGTTTTCACAATTGCCTTAAAGATAGTCGTATTATTCCTTCACAACATGAAATAGATAACCTGAAATAAAGGTAAGATATTCACTTATACTAAGGAATCATAAATCCAAAAAGTAAACATTGATTAACCATTCAACACAATGAATTGGATTTTCAATAGCAAGGTGTAACTCTGAATATAATTAAAAGGTCTCTTAGAATCTCTGAAGCACGCTTCCAAACTTGAAGAGCAACTCCTCCCAAATAAAAATCTATATCTACTAACTTGAAGCATTCAACTATTTATAAGCCTTTTAGGATGAGCCATGACAGTTGGGCCCTTAACTAACACTTAACTAAAAATAGAAATGTCATTAATATTAAGGGAACATGCTCCCATGAAAATAGCAAATTTGTTGCAAAAGGTTTGAACAAGTCAACCCTACAACTTTGACTGATTTAGAGCTCAAATATGTCCTCTCGTGGCTGCTCAACTTGATCTGGGTTCAGATTTAGGTTGTTACTATCTTCAGAAAATGCCTCATCCACTTTAGAAATGGTGGTTCTCGCACCCTGTAACTCATTGTATATCTCAACAGCCTACATCATCTTCTCTTTTCCTCTTGATGTGGAAGTGGACATTAAGCTCTATGTTTTGAAAGCCAAAGTTGGAGAAATTCCAAAAATAAAGTCTTTGAAAACCCGAAAGAAAAATCTCTGAAATTCTGTAGAGGAAAGTTCCAAAAGAAATCTCTGAAGTCAAAAGTTTCCAAATTTCGAACTGGAAAGTTCTGAAAAAAAAAATTGAAAATTTTTTTCCCAAATTTTTTTCCAAAAAATTTGAATTTCAGAGTTTCAGGGTTCTTGGATTCATAATTTTCAACTCGCTTGATATTTTTAATCCCCAAAATCTTTGAAATTCTGAAACAGAATTTTCCAAAAAGAATCCCCAAAATTAAACTCCGAAAGCTTGATTCAACTCGGCTTGCCTTGTTCCTGAGCTTCTGGTCCTACAATGACTCCACAACCTTCATTTCTCACTGTCCCGATTTCCTAATTTCTGAATGTAAATTCAACCACCGAAATGATCTCATTACAGAGCTCGCTCTATGCAAATCGCACTAACACATGCCAACTAACTCAATGAACAGCTTGGCCACTTTTAGCTCATGCCAATTTATGATTGGCGTTGACAAATTTTCAAGCCTTATGTTGTCCTTTCTTAAACTTCTGAACTTTTCTGTGAACAAATGGGACATGAGGGTATGACAAGACACCTAAAAAACATATCCCAATTTTAACTTTGTCTTGCTTGAGTTGAGCAAGTATGGGCCCTTCCAAAGGCAATATTCTCATTCCGAGACCAATTTGAACCTCCAAGATATGAAAAAGAAGGAACAATCCCAGAGGATCTCGAAACCTTTTGGAATAACATACAAGGATTTCAAAGCTTGAAGTTATCCTGATAACCCCAAAATCTTTATGGAAGAATCTTCGGTCTCAGGGTATTATCATATTGTCATTTTTACCTGGTGGCAAAAATTGATAACATTTTTTGCGACCTCTCGGGGATGCTTTCCTGCTAAGCATAATTCCAGTAGCCTTAAGTCATCCATTGGGCATGGAGTCAATATTGTAATCCTAAAAGGAATTTGATCCTCTGTGATATATCTCGGAGTCTCCTTGGTATAGGCAATCCTGGACCTCCCCAGAATGTTAAGCATGAAGTATACTGAATCTGATTAAGACTTGGCATATATGGAACAAAGTAGATCATGAACTCTTATGGAATCTTTGAACCATGTTTCTCCTTAACACCTTCCAATGATACTACAATGTGCAATAGTAACAACAATGCACAATGGAAAACAAAAACACACGAAACAACCGAAAACCATACATGCCCCAAGTGGAACCTGCAAGGTGTGCATTGCACTTATTCTGCTAAAAGAAAACCTATACTACCCTATATTAACCAAGAGCACAGGTGAGCTAAAAAAACCCTGCAACTGGTTATGCAAAATAGCTCCCTTTCCTCACAATGGATTTCCATACAAATTATGTGACAATGGACATATATGAGAATGTGAGTAAAAAACTGAAATAGGCCCAATTCTACACTTGGTCTACGGAGACATCAACTAGAAAGAGAAAGAATTCCTCTTTTAGTTGATCTGCATTTGTCATGTAGAAGCATTGCAACTGATCCTCATAATTTTGAAACTCATCCTCACACTCTGAAGTGAATGTGACTAGTTCTAGCTTCAATGAAGCCAGGTAACTGATAGGACATGGTCTAAACCGTTGAATATCCCTGCTTGTCTAAACTTCAATTTTAACAAGAAAGCCTTGTTGAAGACATCCTTGAAAAGAATGATAATCCATGAGATGATTTCCCTCTTGTTGCCCATTTACAAACAAATCTTCTCCTATATGAATGAATGGTACTAAATTGATGTCATCTCCATTTCTTTTTCCTTCTTTGACAACAAGAATTTCATCCATGACATGCAACTACTTTGGACCGCTTACAAGCTCCAATGGAAACACTTGAAAATATCTGCAAGTGTTTGAAGAGTATTGCTCATATAGTAGATCTACTTTCATCTGAAGGAAAATTTGTTCAGCATCTCTAACCTCTTCATCCCACATGAAACCTGCAAGATCAAATCCTTTCACCTATTTTTTTTTAGACAATTAAGGGAAACAAGACCTCCTTGGTTTCCTTCCACCATTACTTGTTCATCAAACAAGTTTGACTTCACAATTGAAAGTAAGAAACTCTCAATAATATCATCTTCACCCAAAACCTTCAAAGTTGACTTAGTTTCTCCCGCATGCTCCTCTCTTTCTTCATTCAATGAAAATTGCAGATGATCCAAGTCTTTCCATTCAAGGAGACAACTTGAAACTACAGGTGTTCCAGAAGTCGGTATTTCTATAGGCTCTTTTGCATCCAAATACTCCTTTGAATCTAACAGAAAATCTACTTCTTTGTTCTCTGAATGTGCAAAGGGTTCAACCTCACTTATGGTGTTTCTTGAATTAGCAACTGATACCCCATGACATTTCTCATCTTTAAACATAAAATTTGCAAGATCAAATTCATCTAAGAAAACAGAGTTTTAAAAAGACGGAGAAGGGGAAGAATCTAAAACTTCCTACATGGCATAATCTATATGTGAAACTTCTGAGTCCATCATGGAAATAATCCCGCTATGATCAGTTGTTGTATTCGATGATGATGTTGGAAAGTCGCTGCAATGCTCCAAAAGTGATGCAATTTCTTGACGTGCTTGACAGTTAGGATCATTACACTCATAAGAATCAGCTTGTGCACTTGAGAGTATTTCTTCTTCAGCTTCCACATTCTCTTCTCCAACAGACTCTGCCACCTTTGGTGATTCAAACTCCTCTAATGGGACTGAGCCAATATGAATACTACATTCTGAATAAGTAGACTACTAGTCCTCTTTGTTCAACTCTAGATTTGTTTCTGATACAAAAATAGTTTTTTCCACTTGTTCTTGAGCCTTAACTTCTGCAGAAGGTTTAGTTAGGAACGAAGTTAGCTTGATGTTAAGTTTTGCAGCCCATTTCCTCAGATTATCTGCATGCTCTCTTTTTCTATTCTTTTCAACCACATACTCCTCCCTTTTTCTCATTTCTTGACAATGCTCCTCCCAAAATGGATTTGGGACCACAAGAGGAGGGTTGGGTTGGGATTTAACTGATTCCCTCACTGTTTGAGGAAGAGATTCATTATCTTGTCTTGATGGCCCTTGTCGAAAAGAGGGAACTTTAGAAAGATGAGGCATGGAAGATTCATGATGAAATGGAGGAATATGAAGTGAAGGAAAGGAATTCTCAGCAGGAGTAGAAACTAGAAGATTAGGACTATGGGGTTCAAGTTGAAACTGCATAGATGGAAACACGGGAAGAGGGTTGTAAGATTGTAATGCATGGGGCCTCCCATTGATATGATTGACTAACACTACGTTCATAAATATCCATTTTCTTGATCCATTCTCCAACTTGATTCATCGTCTTGATTATGAAGTGAAGCTTTTTTTAGGGCTAAGCTCACATGGTATATGGCCAGTCCATGTGTATGGAATTTTAAAACCAATCTGGGTTGCCTTCATCATTTCGTTGATCCTTATTTGTACCATGTTATGCTCTAACTCTCAAACCTTCTTCTACAAGTGATCCTCTTCAGGTGTGGAATAGATTCCAAAATCTACATGCCATTTTTCTTCAGCAACCCCCATGTTTTGTGGATAACCGAATTGACCTGCATCTTGCTTATGTGAACATGCATGCTCAAACTGATATTCATCATGAAATTGGTTTGGAGGTGAATTCTAATAGCCTGAAGATGGAAAAGAACCACCACTGCTGGAAGCGGGAGTCCCACTGTGGAAATGAAGCCATGATTGCACATCTTCATGAATGAGAGAAAATTGAAAGATATGGAAGAAAACTAGATGGAAAATGGATAAAATGAAAGTCTACAACATAGAGAGTAGGGTACTTAAACCAATGGAGTCACCAGCTGTGCTTGGGTATACCTCCTAAGGCTGAAATTTCACTAAGAGCACAACAAATTAATGTAATGAAATGAACAAAATACACACACCTATGAAAGATGTGCCTCTCATCCCACTGGGCATGCCAAAAAGTGTTGTCACCAAATCACTGCACCCTCTGCATGGCCAAAATGTGAACAGGATGTTCGGTGTCATTGGGACACATGGGATCACCTATCAAGCTATGGGACTTGGGCTCAAGGTGAACCTCCAGAGAAGGCCGACTTCCTCTTCCTAAAATGAATGCTTTACTACTCCTAGTTTAATAAGATTACCATATAATATTAAACTAACATATTCATGAGTTTTAAGGAAAGATATTTTGCAGAAATGAAACTATACTAAGTGTGGTGATGCACCAAATTAAGGGATGCTTAACATCTAGAATGGTTAATGTGGGAGTGATGCTTACATCATTGACCACCTTCACCTATCACAACCTGAAAGGGTACAAAATACCACAAACTAGGAGCGGAAGTTCCTCTTCCACTGAGACTTCCCCGCTAAAACAAATAAATTTTCTCTATTAAACTAACAATGAAGAATTAAAATAACTAAGTATCAGTAAGAACAAAGGATTACGTGTAGGAGTATGCACACACAGAAGCATGGAATAACGTGCAAGGGGCACATGTAGAGGTAAGATAGGTCAATGCGTGGAGTTGTGTGCATGTAGCATGAAATCAAGGACTTAAACTAAATTTCTAGAAAGGCTAAAAATAGAAAAGTAGAGTTAGAGTGCCACTCAAGCAAGGCTAAAAATAGAAAAGCATGAAGACTTAGCAGCCAAGTAAGAGAAAAGAAAGCATATGCAGATCAAGATAAGGCTAAAAATAGAAAAGCATAAAGACTTAGTAGACAAGAAAGAGAAATGAAATCACATGTAGATCAAGATAAAGCACACACATGGACTAGACTAATAATAGGATTAAAGCATGTTATATTTAGTTTGATCTATTAATAGGAAAAACATGTAAGCTATTTTTATATGCATGCCTATTGTTAGGAAAGACCATGAAGCGGTAAAGGGCAAGTCCCCACCTCATAAATATAGGTGTTGCACCATTGTTTTGACTAGTACAGATAGAGTGAATGCTAAGAAGTTGTGTGATGTAATAAGTTAGGGTTTGGAGTGTCAATGCCCATGCGCAGGGTCAAGTGCAATGATGTAATGAATGGATATGTAGTCAACTTCATAGTATGTAATTGATTGTGGTCTATAATGGATAACAGTTCTTGGATAAATAAATTGATGTATCTGAAGATGGTGTTTGTTGGGCCCCTAGAATGTTGGCTAAGTACAAAAGGCATGTAGGTGCATAGGTCCTAGTCAAAGAGAGGTGCGTAAGGATAAAGCGCACAGGAAAGGTTTTAAGAAACAGGTTTAAGGAAGCATGTGGCGCGCGTGGCACATTCAGACAGAACCAAGGGTTGGGGACTTAGCCAAATTGGACGTTCAGGACATAACACATGAAAAGCATGACTCAACTGTGAATGCTGAGTGGATAAGGTGCTAGCCTGGTGACAGGTTGGCCCAGGAAGGAGCATGCCTGGGGTAGAATCTTCTAGAAGCACATCATGGTGAAAAGTGGAAAGCTCAGGCCTGGGAGAGCATGCTCGCATGGATGACCACATTGAGAAACTTGGCATTAGATCTGAGGGCGCTGGAGGATGAGTTGGCAGCCCAGAAAGGCTATAAATATAAGCACCTACAGAGTAAACAGGGAGAGAACCAATAGAGGGTGGAGCTCTGTAGAAATACTGCAAGAACTTTGTTAGTGGATAATGGTATTTAGGAAAGAATGTATAATCGGTATGGGGTTTATAATTTTTCTTTAGATAGCCTAGCTATATTAGTCCAGTTGTAATGCATGACTGTGGTTTGTTTCTTTGTGACATTCTGTAATGGCTCCAAGGATATAATGAGGTTACCAGTTATATGAATATGAATATCAATGATTCTGATACATACGTCTTTCTCATAGGTTCTCTTTCATTTATATATATGCTAAGTATGGATGCTTGTATACTTCTTTCTGATATGGTACAAGTTATATAATTTGTTAAGTACTTTCCATATGTAATGACTGCAAAGATCTAGAGGTCGTTCTAAGCTCTATGGTTCTTGAATGTCTTAACTCCTTTTAAATATCTTAAGCACAAATCATAGATGATGATGTTTCCCACTAAACTCACATAAAAGAGAGACTCGGCACCCACACGTGCCTTGGGTGAGTGCCCAGCATCCACTGGGTGATAGGTCGGCACACATGGGGTTCCTTTCTTTTATGATAGGGGTAAAAATGACTACAGTGTTTGGAAATTATAATTGACTATTGTGATTGTTTACTTGGATTAATCATTTTCCTTATTATATGTGATGTTGAAATTTCATTATGATTCTCTATGTATGAAATGGATGATTTAACTATGACTATGATAAACATGCATACTAACAGTTTGTTAAGCAAAGCAAAGGATGGACCTGGTGGCTGTGTGCACTTCAGGTGAGCTTCTAGATCTATCTGGATGAGGTTCCAACACGCATAGATCTAGTTTTTCTAAACAAAATACTACATTTTGATTTCGTTGTCAGGACCACTTTTCAATTTTTCTACCAAGATGATGCATGCAGATGGTGTATCGACTGTCTTTCGAGAGTATTAAGAGTTAGATAGAAGACGGCCAAGACATTTTTGAATAGAGATATAACATTGGACCTAAGTTTGACACATGAAAGTGGGTTGAAAAAAACATGACTGATTGTTTGTATGAAACGTTCCTCATCTTCTTCCCAGTAAATTTATACTAGTGGTTGGCAGGTTACGCAATGAACAGAGGTCTCTAAATAGGGAAGAGAGTTTTCATGTAAGAATATTACCAGAAACTCTCTGATTCAGACCAACCTTGGACTAAAGTTATGGATCATTGGTGGGAAGGTGTTTGGCACAACTATACTTTGGAGTATGAAATTTCTACATACTCTCTATTGGAGGAAGTAGAGTCTTTGTTTTTACGCCAACCAAGAGGATCTTATCTATGCATGATACCCTTTGTTATTAAGATCTTAATGGTAGAATTGGGAATGGAAAGATTACCTATGGTAGAAATGGGAATGGAAAGATTACCTATGGTAGAAATGGGAATGGAAAGATTACCTTTGGCAATGAAGATCCCGGTTGTTACTTTGGGTTTAGAGGCATTTCCAATGGCCGGCTAGACCATTCTGAATGTTGGGTGAGGGAGCTAGGGTGGAGGAAGATGATAGTTATTACGATGAAGAAGGAAAGGGAGAAGAGACAGCTCAAGTATAGTGAAGCACGTGAAAGGGAGATTGTTAGACGACGTGAGGCTGCAAGTGTGATGGATCTATGGAGGTAGATGTTGCGAGAAGGAGTTGAGGTTCACACGGAGGACATGGAACCTAAGAAATTTGTGTTACCCCATCTTGGAAAGTGTGTAAGAGAGACCCTTTTAGCTTCTAGTGAGAGTTTGTCACACGGAGAAAGAAGAGTCATTGGCGTATCTGAACCCACCTAGTGACTAAACCCTGACGCTTTGTTTTCCAGAACCAGGAAGGAGTATCATTGACCCAGTTGATATCAGTGGAAGTGACAGATCTGTGCCTAGGAGGTATAATTTTTTAGTTCCCACTTCTATGGCTACACATATTCTAGTATTCATAGGAGTCTTTAGACAAGGAGCTAGTATACAAGCCTTCGGTCTCGCATCTAGGAGTGGAATGGGGTACAATTGTGGTAGTGGGGCACTATCACAGACCATCGGCACACAGTTTAGTGGAACCATGGGGACACTTGGCATGACTACTACAGGACCTGGTGGACCTAGTGGTTCTTGTGGATAAGGTGGCTCAGGAGGCATAGGACCTGGTAGACCTGGTGATCTGGCGGTGGAGGAAACACCAGAGGGAACCAAGGCTCTAGCTAAATAAGACAAGGGCCTCAGCCACCCCCTCAAGTCTTCTTTGAGATGTCGTTACATCTTCCATATTACAAAGGCATTGAGGATGTTGCAGAACATGTTCACAAGTGTGAACTGTAATGGCGCACAAAGGGTATCACAACCCCAAAGTGGAAGGCTAGTCAGTTTTCAACCACGTTGCAAGGGTGCACACATAGCTGGTATAGGAAATATGACCCTCATCAAACAGTGGTGGATTATACTACTTTAAAGAACACATTCTTGGCAGAATTCCACATCCCTAAGTTTGAACAGAAGAGCATCAGTGCTTTGAAGGAGATTCAGCAAGGAATGGCAAAGAGTGTGTGAGAGTATGATGCATGCTTTAAAACTCTCTTGTCTAAATTATCATATGATATTCACCCTTCATAGCATGCTCAGTGGTTTGTTGGAGGATTGATCACACCTTTTAGAAGGGCCTTATCTCATAAAACTTTCACAGACCCGTGTGAGGCATTAGAAGTTGCTCTACATGTTGAGGTTGTTGGTAGTATTGATATTGGTGTTAGCCCATTCCTAGAGACTCAAATTACTGTTATGGCTAAGCAGCTAGAGAAGTTATCTGTGAACTCAACCCATGAGACTCACAGTGGTTTATGGTGCATAGATTGTGAAGTAGAAGGGCATGTCAAGGATAATTGTACCCCAAAGGATGGTATGTACCTTGATAGTAGACTGTGAAATTTTTCATGGGGACCATGATGCAAGTAGATTCCCCTTGTTACAGCGTGTAATCTGGAAGAATGTGTCTTGCTACTATAAGATCTACACCTCTACAACCCATGATACTAAGGATTGTAGGCTCATTGATCAGATCCATGAGGCCATTGATCATGGGGTGTGCCAGACCATCATTGCCAGTAGTTCCAAGGGTGATTATCATTGTTATGAGAGGCACACAGATGGAGCGCACGTGGAAGGGGTTTTCAAGGAGGATTCCATAATCATGGTAACCGCGGGGGAGGAAGGAATGAGTTCCCGTGTGGAACCTGTTTCAATTATGGGTCTACAGAGCATTACAAATGAGAGTTCCTAGACCTGTTGCAGTGCTCATGGTGTGGAAAGAAGCACAAGTATGAGGAGTGCTCAGAGTTGTTTAAGCACATGAATCAGCAGCACCGGAAAGATAAGGACGTTGCAATGGTCAGCATTAAAAAGGTAGACACACCTTGGATGCCATGGGTAACATGGGATGTAGGTTTGGATCCAGTTTTGGTAATAACAAGAGCAGAAGTCGCGCATGCAAAAGATATACCAAGGCAGAAGAACCTGGTTTCAAGGGAGGAAGTAGTTCATGGAAAGTACCCAGACCCTGCACGTCAAAAGGAGGTATATCAAGACACCATGGATGTCATTCAGAGTTTACAAGGGGAGATCTAGTGTCTAAAGGAGTAATCCAAGAGGGAGGAACAAGGAAGGAGAGTCGAGGCACCAAGGGATGACCTGGATGAGGTCAAGGAAGTATGTAAAATGCTAAGGCAAGAGAATATTATTCCCTTGCTAGGATCATGGTTGAGAGAGAAGGTACCATGCATCGGAGGAGAGCACAAGAGGTAGGTCTTGCACGTAAACCTTCCCCCTCACAGCCTTGACTATGACAAGGAGATCACATTGAATGCAGTTGTAGATGGATGGATCCTTAGTAATATCCTCATTGACATAGGTGCAGAGGTCAATGTTCTAACTCTGGATGCATGACATCAGATGGGAAGACCTACATTACAACCATCTTCGAATGTGTTGTATATGGCAAACAAGACTAAGGAAATTCCCATCGGTGTCTTAAAGGATACAGCTATCACTATCTAGGGAGCTAAGTTTACTGGGGACTTCAAAGTCTTGGCGCTTGCCGAGGCAGACAATTTTCCATCACTACTTGGTTGCCCATGGTGTTACAAGAACAATGCGGACCTTCAGTTCAAAAAAGGGTACATTAGCTTTGAAAATAAGGAGGAGTGGGTCATTATACCCCTGGCTGATGGGAATTCGATGCCCTATAATGAACCTTTGGGAGAAGAAGTTCTAGATAGGATATATGTGCACTCAATCAGGGACCCAGAGATAATCCATCCTACCAATGGAGTTATCTAGTTTGAGGATGCTCAGTCAGTAAGTGATACCACTAGTCTAGCATGTGATAATTGGGTGCATGGAACTTATGAATTGATCATACGGTAGTTGAGAGGGTTGGTGACCAAGGTAACAAAGGCATGCACAGTCTAGCACCTAGGAGGAAAGGAGTTGCCTAAGTATTCAGGAGGAGGCTTCCCTAAGATCTTTTTGCAGGAGATGGAATCTCAGTGGAAGGAGGAGAAGGAATGGAGAGGGATGCTAAGTTATGTCCTACTCGGCACAGTGGCATGGTGGTGGGCTACACATCAGGAGAGCCTTTTGGAATGGCGTGAGGTAAGAATTTCTCTCTGTCAAATTCTTTAGGAGCAACATGCCCACTGTCATCAAGGACTACCATGGGAAGGAGCCCACCTCTTTCCATATCTAGGAGTGTGAAAGGATCTAGAGAGAAGGTGTGAAAGCTTTGCCACCATCCCTCTGGGTGCATAAGTTGTATTCTACACTGCAAGGTTACGTGTGTGCATGGTACATTCATTCAGAGACACACCACCAGATAGGGAATTGGCAAGAGCTAGCAGCTGACCTCATTCAAACCTTTGAGTATCAGAGTACCAAGCCATCAGTTGATAAGGCCTTGCAGGGTATCAAGTGCCTTACCATGGGGGATAGTGCCATGGTGGAAGATAGGTTGTTGGAGTTGCTAGGTGGACCAGGTTTGGAAGTGTGCTTTGAAGAGGAGGCAGAGGAAACAAAAGAGTTACAACTTGAGCACGCATGTTTGGAAAAGGAGAAAGGGAAGTTGGTGTATGTGATTGATGGGGAGGAAGCAGAAATCTTGGATGTTAGCCATTCTGTAGGGATGCATGAGGTAGTGGACAGTGTTGATACTCGTGCATGCGCCTACCATGAGCCCTTAAAGACAAAGAAGGTTAACATCAGTTCAAGAGAAGAACCTAAGGAAGCTATTATTAGAGATTACTGGTCAGAGAAGGAAGTCTCTAAGATCATTGATCTGTTGCATGAATTTGAGGATTTATTCCCACGTGGGTACCATGAGCTCAAAGGCATCCACCATTCCTTGGGGGAGATGAAGATAAAGTTGAAGGATGGTGCGTGCACCGGTCAGGAAGAGACCCTACCAAATGAATCCCAATTTGCGCATAAAGGTTAAGGAGGAGATAGACAAAATGATAGCTTCTGGGATCATTGAAGCAGTGGAAGAATCAGAATGGATAAGTTTGATGGTAATCAACATCAAGAAGGATGGGTGGATTAGGATCTATGTGGATTATAGGGAGTTGAACGTAGTTTGTGTCATCGATCCTTTTCCAACCCCCTTCACTGAAGAGATTTTGGAAGGAGTCACTGGGCACAAAATCTATTCCTTTACGGATGGATTTTTGGGGTACCACCAAGTCCAGATTGCAAAGGAAGACCAGGAGAAGACAACTTTCACCACTGAGTGGGGAATTTTTGCATACACGGTCATGCCCTTTGGTTTGAAGAATGCGCCTGCTATTTTTTCACGCATAGTGGTGCAAGCATTCCAGGACTTCATCCATAAGTTTCTTCAGGTCTATTTGGATGATTGGACAGTGTATGGGCTAGTAAAAGACCATTGTGACAATTTGAGGTTAATGTTTGAGAGGTGTAGGCAGTTGAGGATATCCCTCAACATTAAGAAGTGTGTATTTGCTACACCCTTTGGGACGTTATTGGGGCATATCATATGTAAGGAGGGCTTGCTAGTAGATCCTGCCAAAGTTGCAGTTATTGTGGGGTTAGAGGAGCCTACTAGCCAGAGCGCAGTGTGGATTCCTTGGCCATATGGGTTATTACAGGAAATTCATCAAAGGGTATGCCAAGATCGTCGTGCCTTTAGAGGAGCTACTCAGACATAAAAGTGTGTTCCATTGGGGAGAAGTGCAGCAGAGGGCATTTGATACATTAAAGATAGGCTTGTCATCACACCTATATTACGTTTTCCCTCTTGGGACAAGCCCTTCCATGTCCATGTAGATGCCTCAGGAACCGCCATTGGAGCAGTGCTTGCATAGCCAGGTGAAGGAATTATTGATCATCCTCTGTGTTTTGCAAGCAGGAAGTTGACACCAGCAGAGCAGAATTACACCACGACTGAGTGCGAAGCATTGTCAATGATCTACGTGCTTTTCAAATTCAGGCAGTATCTGCTGGCAACACCCTTTGTATTTTACACCGACCACATGGCATTAAAGTATTTGGTGAACAAGCCCATTCTACAAGGGCGTATGTCGGTGGGTATTGTTGTTTCAAGAGTTTGAGTTCACAGTAGTAGTGAAGCCTGGGAAGAGTAATTGTGGGCCTGATCATCTGTCAAGAATTGATTCAGGGGAGGACGCATAGAGTATTGAGGAGACAATGCCAAATAACTTTTTAGGTTACGGCACGTACCCTCGGATTTGGAGGAGATTGTAGTATTTTTAAAGGAAGGTGTGGCACCAGAAGGAATGAAGGCATTAGAGAAGAAGCAGCTCGCCATACGCGTCACGCCCTACATGTTGATCAGTGGAGACTTATACAAGTTGGGACGTGATGAAGTTTTGCGCAGGTGTGTATTAGAGCATGAGCACCTTGCCATCATGGAGGAAGCACATGGAGGAAGTGCGGGTGGGCATTATGCAGGTGACGCCACCGCGCGTAAGATATTAATGGCAGGATTGTGGTGGGAAACCCTATACAAGGATTGTAAAGACTATTGTAAAGTGTGTGACCATTGTCAGCACATTGGCAAGCCAGGAAAGAGAGATGAAATGCCTTTGCACCCTATACCTAGCGCAGAACCTTTTGAGAAGTGGGCAATAGACTTTGTAGGCCTATTGCACCAGTGGCATGTAGGACTGGGTCACACTATGTCATCACTTGCATGGACTATTTGACAAGGTGGGCAGAGGCAGCCCCAACTAAAGACTGCACAGTAGCCATAGTGGTAAGATTCTTGTGGGAGAACATTATCACGAGGTATGGATGTCCTTTGAGTTTAACCAGCGATAGGGGTACACATTTCTTGAATGAGACCATGAGGATCCTGTTAGTAGAGTTCATGGTGGCTCATCACAAGACTACCCCCTATCACCCACAAGCAAATGGAACCACAAAAGCATTCAACAAAATACTGAGTCATACCCTGACCAAAATTTGTGATGTCGGCAGACAAGATTGGGATGACAAAGTATCAGCAGTATTATGGGCTTACAGGACAACTTATAAAAGGCTTAACAAAGCCACACCATTTCAGTTGGTGTTTGGCATGGAAGTTGTTCTTCCAGTTGAATTCATGTTACCTTCTCTACGAATAGTACATGCAGGAGGGTTGGCTGATGAGCAAGCATTGGAAGAGAGAATTGATGAGTTAATGAAGCTGGATGAGAGATGATCACTCACCAGGTGGAGCCAAACAACAGAGAAAGCAAAGCAAAAATCTTGGCATGATCACCACATCAGAAACAAGAAGTTTGAGGTTGGGCAGATGGTCTTACTATATGATTCTAAGTTTCTGTGCCATCCTGGGAAGTTGAAAGTCCATTGGTTGGGTCCCTACACAATCTCATACATCCTTGATTTGGGCGCGTGCCAGTTACAAGTGCTGGATGGAACGAAATTGCCTGGACACTTCAATGGGAGTAGGCTGAAGCCCTACTATAAATAAGTCTTCTTGGTGTTTGTAAATAAGGCAGTTTTTCCAGTTAGTTTAGAATTTTCCTTTATGCATTTCTTTTCTTGTGTTTCCCTTTCACGTTGTTGTTTTGTTTTGTGCCTTGGGCACCGGTAACCTTATTACTACTTTTTGAGAATTTTTGAGTGCGCAGAGGACCACACATCATTTTAGTGTGGGGTGGAGTAATGTGAAGGAGAGCATGGTTAAAATGCCAAGGAAGTTTTTGTTGAAAAACCCAGTTGAATGGCCCTGTTGAAAGAGGTGCTTGGAAAGAAAAGATGGAAAAAGGATGGTTGGTGCCAAGATAAAAGCTACTTTCAGATCCCACGTACAAAGAAGGGAAAAGTGCATAAGCAACATGAGGTAGGCGAGAGAAAAAATTAGGACAGAAGAAGTGCCTTCGGTGCTGGTTACGTGCACGCAAGAGTCTCCTGTCATGTTGGATTGGTTGCACATCAGAAGGTTGGAGGATTGTCCGCGCAGGTTTGGGTGCATGAGGGAAAGCGCTGAAGTCGGGATTTGTTTGAAAAATCCACATTAAATGTTAAAAGTATGGTGGTAGGTGAAGTAGCACTTAATGCTTAAAAAGGGAAAAACTATAAATAAAGGGGTCGAGGCACTTCATTATTCACTTTGCGTATAAAGAGAAAGAAGCACTTTTTGCACCTTTGCAAACTAGGGCTTCCAAAAAACTGATCCGTGTGAAGAAACATTTGGAGAAATTGAAGGGTGAGTAACTAGTTCAGATTTGTGAACCAGGAGGAAAGGATTTCATGGGCGTAGGAAAAGTGGGAGAAGGCACCATCTTGTGAAAGGAGTATCCTAGTTAGGGTTTGAAGAACTAGGGCACGAGGTTAAGGAACTTTCTTCACAAGTTTGAGATCTAAGGTTGGAGAGAGCAGAAGAATAGAGTAACACGGAGTGATTGAAGTGGTAAGAAGACCTAGATAATGGCACCCAAGAAACCAGTTAGCACACCCAAGAAGGGCAAGGGAAAGGGCAAGGGTAAGCAACAAGAAACTGACGCACACACAAATGAGGAGTGGTATGTAGAAATGTAGTACCCAGATGGAGTGTTGTTGGGGAAGGAGTGGGAGTCCCATCTGAGGAACATGTCTGTGAATGACTACAATCATCAGACAAGCACAATCGAGAAGGAGATGGCGCTGGAGTTAGTGCACCCAACAAACAAAAGGACACCAGAAGGGTTTTCCCATTTATAATGATGATGTGAAGGTTAAGTTGGAGAAGGCAGGGTTATTACAACTCTTTGAGTTGCCCTACTTCGGGAAACCTGAGCGCTTATATCAATGGCTGATGTCACGCATGCATGAGGACTACTTCCACTTCATAGGGTGCAAGATGCGCATAACCCCTCAGCTCATTTCACATTTCATAGGCCTCATCTATGAAGGAGATGGTTTGGAGGATGACTTGACCGACAAAGAAGCGATTAAGGAAACTATCGCTGCTTATGCATACAAGAAGGGGTCAAGGTATTATGATGTCACAGACATTAAGGATCTGGTAATGAAGATGGCCACGCACCTGGTGTCAAAGTTAAATGGCCAGGAGAGATGGACCCAAGTTAATAAGCCATGGTTGAATGTTTGCAGGAAAATTTCAGAGGGCACCATCTACAACTTGTCTGCATTCATCATGGATGAGATTGTCAGCTGCGCAAAGGAAGGCGATAGGATCCTTTTTGGCAATGTCCTATTAACCATTGTGTTTTCAGAGATCAGGGTACCGGATGCATCAGACAAGTTCATGTGGGAGTACCCTGCTGAAGACCCCTCACCCGCAAAGAGGTTTGAAAAATACGCTTGTGACACTATGACAACTGTGCACAAGGCGCGCTTGGAAAAATGGTATACGTGCCTAAGGAACACGTTCGGGGTGGAATGGAGAATTCCCAAACAACTGCCAGCAGCCACTAGGGGAGAAGTGGAATTTGCTTGTGTACTAGCATTTCTACCTGGGAAGATTCAAACTGTCAGATGAGACATGGAGCCCATGGTGCAAGCTCCCCTTTTCCTTCACAGGTCAATACTTCCAAGCGGGAGTAAACAGGTTCAAGGAGTCCAAGAAGTTTAAGCTGGACCTTGGTAATCTAGACCAGGACCACAGGGAAATGTGCAAAGGGTTGGTCTACCCTGGCAAGTGCACATGTACGTGGAGTGGTACATGTCACATGAAGTTCAAATGACAAGGCCCATGACTCTACCCATTGCAGAAGGATCCACGGCACGCGTGTACATTCACATAAGACCCAAGTCTAAGAAGGGCACATATCTGAGAGAATGAGGTATCTATACCTCAGGATCCAACTGGTAGGAAGAGACCCGCACCCAAACGGGAGGAAAAAGAGCCAGAAAAGAAAATACCAAGTGTGGTGGAGACACAGGCAATAGGTTCCCTTGGGACAAGTGCCAAAACCAGTATGTACATGCACAAGAAGAGGCCCATAGTAAAAGAGAAGACTCCAGAGCCAGAAAATCCATCAGAAAAGGAGTCATCAGGAGAGGAAGAAATAGAGTCACCTACACCAGAATCTCCAGTTAGGAAGAAGCAGAGGGTAGAAGAAGAGACCGTCTCGGAAGAGACTGAGAATTTGGACAAGTGCATAGGAGAAAAAGATGAGAGCGAAGAGGACGAGAGTGGAGAAGAAGTAAGTGGGGAAGAGGACCCTAGGAAAGATCGAGGGCCACCCGTCTTCAATGTACATGATTCAGAGGAGGAAGGCAGAGAAGAAGAACAAGGGTTCCTTTTCGTATGGCGCAAGGATAGCTAGGTAGGAGAAGGTGCCCAGGACATGGGAAAAGGTGAGGAAGCTAGTGCATAGAAGCAAGAGTCTCCAAGCTCTGCGCAGGAATAGACAACCAAGGTGGCAGAAGGAGAAGAGACCAAGAACATTGAGACCATGGTGGAGGACAAATTGGAACACAGTGTTGAGCCAGTGTTGAACAAGGAGAAGAGGAGAGCACAGAAGAGGAACACGGAAGCACTAGAGGCCCCATTTTGACTGTAAGTATACCTAAGGGTACGTGCACGGGAGGAAGGCACAGAGGGGGAGAGGCCGGAGATGGGTTATATTGATGACCCCAAGAAAGTGTTCTGTGTGTGGTTCCAAAGTACTATTCTGGTAGAGGAGCTTGTAGCAATGTCATCTTTTGACAGGGAGGCTGCATATCCACAGACAAGGAAGATGCTCTCATGGGAAATAGAGTCCCACCTTGATGAGCCAGAGTTTGAGGTAAGCCATGGGGCAATAATAACATTTCCAGGACCAAGAGAAGATAACCCAGTGGTGGATACCCAGCAGCTCTCGGATGAACAACTGTGCAACATGCTCAACAAAGTCTCCATTGAGATCGAAGCTAGACTCTTCGAGCGGAATGATAGGATCAGAGATCTGGAAGGGGAGCTAAAGAAGAAAGAGGAAGAGCTAGCTGCAATGACAAAGGAGCTAAGCCAGGAGAAGTTGATCAGCACCCAGTGGCAGCGTGAATTGAAGGATGAAAAGGCTAAGGTATGCACTGTGTACAAGAAGGTGGAATCCATCAATGAGGCTATAGTATTGAAGCATCCAGACCTAGCATCACCCGTGCAGAAAGTATGGATCTACCTTGGGATGCCTGGAGGATCTAACAAGGCTCCTCACCATGGAAAGACAGCCGCTAGCCTTGGAGTCTACAGAAGAAGTTATCATGCCTAGAGAAAGAGGATAAGTTGAAGATCGTAGTGCTCATCGTGGAATACAACAAGGTTCTTACTGATGTAAGGGTTGCTTCCCGGACTGCTAAGGCTGCGTACGACAATTGCGTGGATAGAGACAAAGTGGCAGGCACCTTGGTCACCACTCATGAAGTAGAACTCAAGGAGTTCCAGGAGAAGAACAAGGGAAATAGGGTGAAAAGGGATAAAATCCTTGCCGAGGTCGAGAGGAAATCTGAAGCCATTGAAACCTTAAGGGGTTCAATCAAAAACCGGTTGAAGGAACTATATCTGCGTATTACACGAAGAATGGACGCGCTAGAGGATATAGGCAAGGAGTTGGAGAAAATCACTGATACCATGAGCGCGCAAGGAGATGGACTAAATTTTGGGGAGGTGAGCACCCTGGTCAGGGACCTCTGTCAGAGAGTGCAGGAAGAATTCGATGCCTAGAACAAGTTGGAGGCCGACTTGCAAAAGGATTTTCCTAGCTTGTTGCAGTGATTCCTTCACTCTCCCATTCTTTCTTCTTTCCCCATTCTTTCATCCCCTTATTCTTGTTCCAAGGCGTAAGCCTGTTGTATTCTTTCTTTCACTAGAGAAGTGTTCCCGCAGATGGAGAACAGGCGTAGTGTGGGGTGATGTTGGGCCCCTAGAATGTTGGCTAAGTACAAAAGGTGCATATACATGCAGGTCCTAGTTGAAGAGAGGCACACAAGGACAAAGCGTGCAGGGCAGGGTTTAAGAAAAGGGTTTAAGGAAGCCCGTGGCATGGGCGATGCATGTGGATAGACACCAAGGGTTTGGGACTTAGCCAAATTGGGTGTTCGGGATAGAACACATGAAAAGCATGACCCGACTACGCATGCTGAGTGGATAAGGTGCCAGCCTGGCGACAGGTTGGCCCAGGAAGGAGCATGCCTATGGTAGAAGCTTCTAGAAGCACATCATGGTGAAAAGTGGAAAGCTCAGGCCTGGAGAGCATGCTCACATGGAGGACCACATTCAAACACTTGGCATCAAATCTGAGGGTGCTGGAGGATGAGTTGGCAGCCCAGAAAGGCTATAAATACAAGCACCTATAGAGTAAACAGAGAGAGAACTAGAAGAGGGCGGAGCTCTGCAGAAATACTGCAAGAACTCTGTTAGTGGATAATGGTATTTGGGAAAGAATGTATAATGGGTATGGGGATTGTAATTTTTCTTTTGATAGCCTAGCTACATTAGTCCAGTTGTAATGCATGACTGCGGTCTGTTTCTCTGTGACATTCTGTAATGGCTCCATGGATGTAATGAGGTTACCAGTTATATGAATATGAATATCAATGATTCTGATGCATACATCTTTCTCATAGGTTCTCTTTCATTTATGTTTATGCTAAGTATGGATGCTTGTATACTTCTTTCTGTTATGGTACAAGTTATATAATTTGTTAAGTACTTTCTGTCTGTAATGACTGCAAGGATCTAGAGGTCGTTCTGAGCTCTATGGTTCTTGAATGTCTTAACTCCTTTTAAATATCTTAAGCACAAATCATAGATGATGATGTTTCCCACTAAACTCACATAAAAGAGAGACTCGGCACCCACGCGTGCCTCGGGTGAGCACCCAGCATCCATTGGGTGATAGGTCAGTGCACATGGGGTTCCTTTCTTTTGTGATAGGGGTAATTTGATTTCATTGTCAGGGCCGCTTTTCAATTTTTCTACCAAGATGTTGTATGCAGATGGTATATCGACTATCTTTGGAGAGTATTAAGAGTTGGATAGAAGACAACCAAGACATTTTTGCATAGAGATATAACATTGGACCTGAGTTTGATGCACGAAAGTGGGTTAAAAACAACATGTATGATTGTTTGTATGAAACTTTCCTCATCTTCTTCCCAATAAATTTATACTAGTGGTTGGCACGTTACGCAACGAATAGAGATCTCTGACTAGGGAAGAGAGTTTGGATGCAAGAATATTACCAGAAACTCTCTTATTCAAACCAGCCTTGGACTAAAGTTATGGATCATTGGTGGGAAGGTGTTTAGCAAAACTATACTTTGGAGTATGAAATTTCTACATACTCTTGTTTGGAGGAAGTAGAGTCCTGGTTTTTACGCGAGCCAAGAGGATCTTATCTATGCATGATACCCTTAATTATTAAGATCTTAATGGTAGAATTGGGAATGGAAAGATTACCTATGGCAAGTTAAATCCCCACGTGTACAGGGGCACGAGTAGGTTTCGGAAGGATGGTGGTGGCTCTGGTAGAAGAAATTCAGAGAGAGGAAATACAGATCAAGTATAAAGAGGTGCGACAAAGGGTAGTTGATGCAGCGTTGTTGTTGAGAAGAATGATGACTGGCGAAAGTGATGAGAGCTCCGTGGAAGATGAGGAGCCATAGTATCATGTCTTCTCAACATTGGGATAGCACAATAAAGAGACCCCATTGGCTTCGGATGAGAGTGCGTCAGAGGAGAGAATGAGAACCGTGGGTGGGCATTTGACCCATCCTGGCTACCTAGCCCTTGTACATGTTGTTTCATATCTAAAGGTAGTTGTTGAAGAGTGTCATAATGAAGGCAGGCACGTAGGATCTTTGCATTGGGTAAGAGACATAGGAAGGCATATTTTAGTTTCATCTCAGGAAGTGCAACAAATTATAGATAGGCATATGGTAGAGTAGCAGGCACCAGTGTTTGGGAAAAGTGCTTTTGGAAGTATTTTTTTAGGCATGCCATCCAAACAGAGTATTGGCACACAAACCATTGGAAGTAACCCTATAGGTGATGTTATAGCATAAATTGTTGGTGTGTAGTTTAGCACAACAATTGGAACATGAGGGAGTTCATCTATAAGACCGTAGGTTGTCACAGGAGGCTCAAGAGGATCAGGATAGCCACCACAAGGAGGGACTCTTAGTGGGGTGTCAGGTTTTGGATCTAGTCCTAACCTAAGGTAGGGTCCACCACCACAATAACCTCCCTAACAACCACCCCAGCAACCTTTGCAGAAGCAACAAGCACAACATCAGACACCCTAAGTTTTCTTTGAGATGTCTCTTCACTTTCTAGAGTATAAAGGTGTGGAATATGCTATTGAGCATGTGCACAAGTGTGAATTGTTATGGAGAGCCAAGAAAATTCCAACGTTTAATAGAAAGGAAAGTCAATTTTCCACCACACTTCAAGGGTAACCACATAGTTAGTATAGAAAGTATGATCCGTACCAAACTATAGTGGACTATGATGCATTGTGCGTTGTGTTTTTAGTTGAATTCCATATTCCAGAGTTTTAACAACAAAGTATTAGCACGCTCAAGGACATTAAGAAGGGTTTGTCTGAAAGTGTGCGGGAGTATGATCTGTGGTTTAAAACTCTATTGTTTAAACTATCTTATGATATTCATCAGAGTCAACATGCACAGTGGTTCATTGGAGGATTTTTGACTCTGTTTCGAAGGGCTTTATCACACAAGACATATACCGATCCGCGTGAATATTTGGAAGTAGCTTTGCATGTTGAAGTAGTTGGGAGTACAAACACTAGAGTGATCCTTTTCCTTAAGGCACAAATAGTAGGTATGGCTAAGTAATTAGAGAATCTTTCTCCCAATTCAGTGCATGAGATGCGCAGTGGGTTGTGGTACACTGATTGTGAAGTGGAGGTACATATGAAGGATGGTTTTCTATGCAAGACTGTGCTCGCACTAGTATAGTATTGTGAGATGTGCCACAAGAATCCTGATGTTAGGAATTTCCCTCTCTTATATCGAGCAATGATGAGGAATGTGTCTATTTACTGTAATATCTATGATGTACACACCGATGATACAAAATATTTCTGGTTGATAGACAAGATCCATAAGGCATGTGAGACTAGATTACGACAAACCACGGTTACAAGCAACTCTTAGACACTAGAGGCCCAACCTAAAGAAGGGTGTAGTAATGGAGATGGTGGGTTTCGATGTAGATATCGGAGTAGAGGTTATGGTGGTATAGGAATATTTATGTATGGAACTTGTTATACTTGTGGGTCTCCATATCATTACCAGTGCGAGTGTCGTAAGAACCAGGTATGTGTATATTGTGGAAAACAACATAAGGTTGAGGACTGCCCTAATATTTATGAGCATATGTGTAAAAACAAGAAGAAGGAAAAAGGTGTGGGGATGATCAAGGTACACTGCATGAAGAATGAGCAATGGGAACCTAAGAATTTTCCTGATCTAAAATTGCAACCTATGTTGATTACTACATGTGTAGAAGCAACACGTGCGCACGAACCCCTTCTAGCAAAACCACTCGTTATGTGAGAGGAGATTATGCATGTCAAGTATCTAAATGTTACTCATCAGAAAGAGGTATGTCAAAAAACTATGGGAGTGATCAAAGATGTGTAGAGGGCAATACTAGTGCTTGAAGGAACTAGGAACATGCCCAGATGGAATTTTCAAAGAACAATGAGTAGCTCCTCAAGCAAGGACATGATGATTTGAAGGAAGTGTGGATCCATGTTGAGACAAGATCACTTTTAATCATTTCACAATCCTAGGAGTTCTTGGACATTATGTGTAAATTGTTGTCATTGATGTCTCCTCATATTGATGGAAAAGGATTTCAACATGGTCATGCGATTCTCTCAGTATGATGTTGTTCCAGTGTCATAGCATGAAAGAATGAGTGGTTAGTGTCATGATATAGTGAGTGTTTTAGGAGGTCCTTGTGCATGGTTGAATGAGCTGAGTCACTATTTTAAGGTATCCCAAGCTAGTGTTGGTTAGACATTTCTCATGAGGTCATTCATAGACCATGATGATGTGTTACAGGATTTTACATGAGTCTGTATAATGTCAACATGATAATTTCATGGGTTTTTACCACTGTTGAGTCCCAGGTCATTCTAGGCTTGTTTATAGCCCTAGGAGAATACAAAATAAGGTAGATATGTGATATCTAGACCTAATTAAAAAAAATTGGACCATGGTTTCAAGTATGGTGGTAGTGTACCTACAGGTCATGTATGGTGAGTTTTAGGTATGCATTTAGAAATTTGATGCATTTATGAGGTCCTTGGGAAGAAAACAGTGAGAAAAAGGTAGTTAAGCAGATGGAAAATGAGATTGGATGGAAATTTTTAGGCATATTTGGGACTATGAGGTGAGTATTGATAGATTATATAGGATATTGTCATTATGCTTCATGAAAATTTTTAGGTCATTCTGAAGAAGTATTATTGCAAGTTATGTACAAGTTTTGGCAAAACCAGGTAAGTTATAGTGTGATTGTAAAGCAAATATGTGAACTTACTCATGCTTATTGTGAATTGTGTGACTTTTCATGGAGAAATAAGATCTTTTGAATAGCTTATAAGTTCAATTATGAAGGTCTTCACAAAAATAATGAGGGTGATTTTACCATCACATTTTTATGAACGATTGTTAAGAAGCTAAAGTGGTTTGAAACCCTAACTAAATCCTTGATAGGTGCCACTTGTAGAAAGGTGAGTATACTCAGTGTAGTTTTTATTGCTAGTCCTAAAAATTGATTACTAGGATCTTCTATAGGACTCTTCCATATTTCCAGAAAGGTAAGATAGATTCTGTGGTGAAAGTATGTGGGCCACACCTAAAAAATACTTATTTGTGGAGAGTTACAAGTTTAAGGAGAAGTTTGTCCAAATTAGGTAATGTACTAAGTTGGAATTTATGTTATCCTATGGACTTTTTCCTATATATTTTCATGAATTTTTCAAGTAATGGCTGATGCAGAAAAAGTGCACAGTGTGCCCTATTTGTGTTAGACTAGTTTTAGGTGCAATTTCGAGCAACTTTATAGTAAAATTCACATTGCAGGAGCTACAGAGGAGTTAGGACTCCATTAAAGTTTTTTTTAAATTTTTTTTTGAAAAAATTCCATTGGTATATAAAAATTTATGATTAGATAAGTTACAAGAAAATTATTAACTCTTCTTTGAGGGTCAAATTTGGAAGATTCCCATTCTAGCAGGGTGCATATAGCTACATGAGGTAAGTTGATGAATCTAATTTTATCAAGCTTGGTGAAGTTTTTTTATGGCTTAGAAATAATTTATAATTTTTAAAAATTATTTTGTTAAGCTTGGAAGTGGTTTTTGGTATGATGGAGCATGTTGGGATAGCAACCAGTTCTTGAGTCCAAAGAGGCATAAGAAGTAGGTTGCAAAGATTAGATTGGTTAAAGGCCTTACACTTGGAGTTGGAAAGAGTTACAATATGTTACAGAAATGTGATTAAGAGATATTTCCAATGACATATGGATTGAGTATTTTTGAGGTCATTTGATGTGTCATTCAGGTCATTTTGTGAAGAAGTTTGTAGCTACATTTTCAGGATAGTTTTGTTCTTGCTGAAAGATTGAGTTGGTTAGAGCATCAAATGGTTGATTTCATGCTTTCTATCACCTATAAAGTGAATAGGGGTTAATATTTAATATAGTGAATGAATTTATATGTCTTGAATATATCGGAAAGGGTGCAAACTAGTAAAGTTTGCAAAATTGGTTTTTGGGTAGCTTGTTTTAGTGAAGACAAAAGTAGTTGTAGTTGGAACCAGTGGATGTTTCATGATGTATAACTTTCTTATAAATGTTATAAAAGTTCTATGATTTCCATTGAGTGGTAACACGCCATATTTGATGTGGTATTTGGTGGTCTTAAGGCCCAAAGGTAAAACCAGGTTGTTGGAAACAATTGTTTTGTAAAAATAATGAGCCATTGGGCCCGTTAAATGAATAATTTTTATTGGTTTAAGTAAAATGAAACCATGGTTGATGTTTAAATGATATATTATTCATTTTTGGTGAATATGTGAGATTTAATAAGCATGGTTTTGGAATGAGTGGATTTTTCTCATTCCAATGGTAGATTTTTGAGGATTTTTGGTGCATGAATGAAGATTTTTGGCATGGCCAACCTATATGGGTCATATATAACCATTACAATTAATGTAATTGAATTTTATAATGTTTTATGGGACAAATTTATCATGAGATACCAACCTCTCTCATGTTTGGATGATTAAAAGCATGGTTTTGGGTCATTTGAGTGTTAGTGCTCTTGGAGGGAAAAGTGTGACCTAGAGGAGAGTTTTTTACAGGTATGAGTGCATGATTTGAAGGATAAGGAAGATCATGATATGATAAGTAAATTTTGATAGCATGTTTGTAATATTTTAGAGAAAATACAAATTGAGAAAGAAGAATATTGTGCAAGATTGAAGACATAGGTTTAAGCAAGGTTTTGTGAGTTGAATAAGTGATCTCCATCAGTTGTGGTAGCAGAAAAATTAGAGATCAAACATCATCAGGTGGCTAAGTTGGTTCTTAGTCATCCTAGGGGGTTGTAGCCTCCTTGTGGAGTGGGTGCTTCACTAAATTAGGGGTTGGTGCTCTACTAAACTAGGGGTTGGTGCTCCTTATGAAGTTGGTGCTTCACTAAATTTCTTTACATTGTGTAATATAAGTAGAGTTTCAGTGGGTTTTCTTCCCCGTGAGGGTTTCCCACTTATAAATGGTGTTTATGTGTTTTCTTCTTTGTTGCATGTTCTTGTGAATGCTTAATACACACCTAATATGCACATGTGGTAATGAATTATAAATAGATGAATGAAATGATGAATGTATGGATTTGTAAATGAAAATTAAATTTTTGTAGGACTGCTTCACACCCCCTCTCAGTCCATTGTGCTTCCAACTATAGAATGGCTATGCAAGAAGGTACAGTACACTAGATTTGAGCGTGAACGTTAGATCCTCCACACAAACTTACCACCTCAGAACCATGAGTATGACAAGGAGATCACACTAGATGTAGTGATTGATAGTTATCTAGTGAACAATATTCTGGTAAACACAGGCACCGAGGTAAATGTTCTGACATTGGATACATAGAATCAGATGGGAAGGCCACCATTGCAGCCATCTTCTAATGGGTTGTATATGGAAAACAAGATAATATTCATGCCTATTAGGGTACTGAAGGATGCAACAATCACTATTCAAGGGGCCAATTTTACAGGATATTTTGAAGTATTAGAGATAGTTAAGGTAGATACCTTCCCAACATTACTTGGGAAACTTTGGTGTTATGCGAACAATGAAAACCTGCGCTTCAACAAAAGTTAAATCAATTTTGAGAACAAGGAAGAGCGTGTGGTCATACCCTTGGATGATGTGAAGGTTGCACCCTATATTGATCCATTGAGTGAAGAAGAGATAAATAGGATTTATACCTCTTGATCCTCTGTAATTCGACCCTCTGCTACCTGCAACCAAGTGTAGATGAATTCACTGCCGTAATTATCTCTCTTCATCTGTTTGTGTCTAATTTCTATCTCTTCCTCCTCACCAAGGAGATTAGAGCCCAATAGCCTGTGGTAATCCCATTATTGGTCTCTCTCTAGGAAGAAAAATACTTTGTATTACCTTGTTGAGGTTGGTAATGTTGATCGATATGTTCTGGACTTTCTATGGTATCTTCCATTCACTTCAATTTGACAAAGAACCATGCCAATAGTGTAGTCACTTTTTCCCTACATTTTACTTCTCGTCATGTTGGCTTGCGTACAAATAAGATAATATTTTGGGTTGGCATGAGGTAAGGGTATCATTTTTACAAGGTTTATTAGAGAAATACCCCTTATCTTATCCATGAGTATGATGGAAAGACTGCAACTTTTGTACACATCCACAAATGTGAGGAGTAGTGGGAACAAGGTTAGAGAGGATTTAGCTCCATCTCTCTAGGTACATAATTTCTATTATACATTTCCCAATATGCACTCGTTTGCGTGGTATGTCCATGTTGAGGTTCTTAAGAAAGAAACTACAAGTTGGTGTAAAATGATTGAAGGTATGAAACATACTTTTGACTATTTTTCTAATAAGCTACCTACACATGAGGCCTTCTAGATAATCAAGTCATAAAAAATTGGGGGATAATGTGAAAGACATAATATCTCATGCTTCAGTTACTTGGATAACCCTATCCCAAGGTGCACAATGATATATTGGAAATAGAAGAGACACTTTTGGGGATCCATTGAAAGAATTTAATGAAAAATGGAAAGTGGTATATCTTATTGACGATGAATATGTAGAGAACTTATACATTCACCACAAAAATGGTGCACAATAGGTAATGGACTCTCGTAGATGAAGAAACACATGCATACTATGATCTTATAAACAATAAGGCTAATATTGGGACTGAAGATGCGCTTAAGGAGGCTATCATTGGAGATTACTAGTTAAAAAAAGAGGTAGAAAAGATAATCAAGTTTTTGTGTGACTTCTAGGATCTATTCCAAGAGGTTACCATTTACTTAAAGGTGTGCATCCCTCATTGGGAGAAATGAAGATTAATCTAAAAGAAGGCACGTGTGTCTAGTGTAGAAAAGGCCTAATAAGATTAACCCAAACCTGCATGTTAAGGTCTAGGAAGAAATTGATAAGATTATTAAGTCCAGGATCATTGAACCAATTGAGAAATTTGAGTGGGTTAGCCCCATGGTGATAAGCATCAAGAAGGATGGTCAGATTAGGATCTGAGTTGATTATAGGGAACTTAACTCTTCATGTGTCATAGATCCCTTTCCTACACCTTTCACAAAAGATATCCTTAAAGGAGTTGTTGGGTGTGAAATTTATTCGTTTACTGATGGATTTTCAAGGCATCACCAGGTGCACATTACGTGCAAGGATTAGGAGAAGACTACCTTTGCCATTGAATGGGGAAGCTTTACATATACTATTATGCCTTTTGGATTGAATAATGCACCGTTAGTGGTGTTCTCACACATAGTTATTCTAGGATTTTCATGACATTATTCATAAGTGTTTATAGGTCTATCTAGATGACTAGACTGTCTTTGGGTTGGTAAAATATCATTGTGATAATTTAAGGCTTATGTTTGAGAGATACGGGTAGTTAAGCATCTCTCTCAATATTAAGAAGTGTATCTTTGCCACCCTATTTGGAACATTGCTTGGGCACATCATTTGTAAGGATGGATTGTTGATAGATCCATCTAAGATTGCAGTGATTTTGGGATTAGAAGAATCTACCAACCACAG
Source organism: Taxus chinensis (assembly GCA_019776745.2). NCBI lineage: Eukaryota > Viridiplantae > Streptophyta > Pinopsida > Cupressales > Taxaceae > Taxus > Taxus chinensis. The sequence goes on along the minus strand of CM034151.1, from coordinate 319,248,751 downwards.
TGAATTACGTGGTTTCTTGCGGCATACTAGTTATTGCAAGAATTTTATCAAAGGTTATGTAAATATTTTCATTCCCTTGGAGGAGTTTCTCAAAGATAAAGGAAATTTTTATTAGAAAGGGTTTGAAACACTGAAGGAGAAGCTTATCATTACACTAATTTTTTTCTTTCCTTCATGAAATAAACCCTTCCGTGTATATGTTGATGCCTCAAGTATGGATATTACTGCAGTGTTGGTCCAACCATGAGTGGGTAATGTGGATCATCCCATATGTTTTACAATTAGGAAGTTGACACCAATGTAGTAGAATTATACATTGACAAAGCATGATCCATTGTCTATGATCTACGCGCTTCACAAGTTTTAACAATACTTTTTAGCTACACCATTTATCTTTTATACAGATCACATGACACTTAAGTACTTGGTCAACAAAATTTTCTTTGCAAGGTTGCATCTACCGGTGGATACTCCTCTTCCAAGAATTTGATTTTATAGTTGTATTAAAGATAGACAAGAGAAATTTAGGACATGATCACCTCTCAAGGATCAATTATAGAGAAGACACGCAAAGCATTGAAGACATTATACCTTATGCATAGTTATTTAGATTGAACTTTGTGCCAACATGTTTGGAAGACATGGCAATATTTTTGTGCACTGGACTTGCGCCAGAGGGGATGAAGACATTGGAGAAGAAACAACTTGTTATACGCACTGCACAATATCATCTTATTGGAGGAGACATGTAAAAAATGGGTAGAGATAAAATCTTCCACAAATGTGTTCTAGAGCATGAGCGCAAAGCCATTGTGGAAGAGGCCATGGAGGCATCGCAGGAAGATATTATGCAAGGGATGCAATTGTGCACAAGATCCTTCTAGTTGGTTTATGGTGAGAGACATTGTATAAGGATATCAAGGCTTTCGTCAAAGCATGTGTTCACTGTCAAAGAGTTGGAAATCCTTGAAATAGATATGAAATGCCTTCGAACCCATAGAGAGCATGAAACCTTTTTAGAAATGGGTTGTTGATTTTATCGGGCCTATTACACCACCTATGCACATGACTGGGGCACGCTACATCATCACCTGTAATAAAAACTCAACAAGGTGGGCAGAGGTTGTGCCTACAAAATATTGGGTGATGATGGCAGTAAGGTTCATTTGGGATAATATTATCATCAGGTATGGATGCCCTTTGAGCTTGACAAGTGATAAAGGAACAATTTCTTGAATGAGACAATTAGAATTTTATTAGCAGAGTTTATGGTATGCACCATAAGACTACTCCTATCACCCATCAAGAAAATGACAACTAATGAAGCTTTCAACAAGATCTTAGGACAGACATTAACAAAGGATTGTGATATTGGAAGAAAGGATTGGGATGACAAGGTATCAATCATTCTTTGGGCATATAGAACAAACCTATAAACGATTGAACAAGGCCACACCCTTTCAATTGGTGTTTGGAATGGAGGTTGTACTACCCCTAGAATTTATGTTACCATCCCTACGTATTACACATGTAGGTGGATTGTCTGATGAAAAGGCTATGGAGGAGCACATTGAGAAATTGATGCAATTATATGAGAGGTGTGTTATTGTGCATTGGATCCAGAAGATAAAAAGGCACGACAAAAGGCTTGGTATGAGATGGAGATTAAGAATATGTCTTTTACAGTTGGGAAAATGGTCCTTCTATATGACTCCAAGTTTGCACATCACCCAAGGAAGTTGAAAGTCCACTAGTTTGGACCCTTTGTAGTGACCAAGATACTTGACTCAAGTGCATGTCAATTGCAAGTGCTGGATGAAACCATGTTTCCTGGTTAATTCAATGGGAGTAAACTGAAGCCCTACTATAAATAAGTTTCTTTATATTTTTAATAAGGCAGTATTTCCACTTATATTAGATTTCCCTTTCATGTTTTGTTTTTGTGTTGCTTATTTTGTTGTAATAGGTGAGTTCATGCATAGGAATCTGATTACTACTTATTGAGTTGATGCATAGAGGATCACACATACCTTTAGTGTGGGGTGGAAGCACATGATAACTATGAAAACATGAAATCTTGGATGTCTGGTACTTGCCTTAGAGTTCATTCAGAGGTGTGCATGAAAAAATTAAAATCAAGGATACTTTACATATACGAGTTGGGTGCGCGCGAGAATAAAAAGTGAAGTGTTACAGAGTGTTGGAAATGGGTGTTTAGGATGATGGTGCTCAAAAGGAATTGCTCAAAGATTGGGAAACCACATAGAGAAATATGTCACGCAGTGTAACATGAAGGAGGTAATCAGCATGATGGAGCTATTTGGCATATGGCAGCAGAGGAAGATGGTGTTGCAATGCAGAGGAGTGCACGCAAGGATGAATGTAGCCTGGGAAGTAGTGGTGTGCCAAAAGGTTATAACTTACCACATGCAGAAGAAAGCAGGAAAAAGCACAGAAAAAGAAAAAAACACATTTAATGCTTTAAATCGGTGGTAGGTGAGGAGAAATTAATGCAGAATTTTTTAAAAACTATAAAAGGGGTCACGATTGAGTTCATTCTTACCTTGCATATTGAAGAATATTTTGAGCCATTAGCGAGTGAGTAAGAGTGATTAAGTACAAAAGCTTGTGTGAAAAAGATCTAAGATGAACCAAAACAAATTTGTACGCAACCTAAAGTAGAGATACTTTTAGAGGAAGTACGAGAGAGGAAGGCGTGGGATAAGACATACGAGATCTAAAAGTGAGTTTTGCACAAAGTTAGGGTTTGATCATAGAACTTCCAGTTTATAGAGTTGGGGCATAAGGAATTGAAACAATGAACCAGAGAAAGTATTTGAGAGCACATTTGAAGAGTTGAACCCTCGCACAGAAACAAATGACATTGATTAATTGGTTTTAAGCACCTAGGGAATGCATTAATTGAAGCAAGAGTTGTAGTTTGAGTTAAAATAATGGCACCTAAGAATGCACCCATAACACCACCCAAGGGCAAGGACAAGGGAAAGAATCCCATAACAAAGGATGCACTAGAAGAATGGTTCTCTAAGATGCAGTATCTTGGTGAGGTGATCGTATGGTCAGTTGTGGGAGTCGCACTTAACCAAGTGTAAGATTAGTGACTTCAACCATCGTTCGGAGGTGCATGAGCATGAGATAAAGAAGGAAGTACTGAAAAAGATGGATCAGAAGACCAAAGATGGTGAATTGGTGTATGAGGAAAAAGTATAAAAGGATTTGGAGAGTGTGGGAGTACTCCAACTTTATGAGTTACCCTTATTTGGCAAGTCTGAGTGCTTGTATCAGTAGTTATTTTCATGCATTCACGAGGACTACTTTTATTTTATAGGAAAGAGGATGTGCATCACTGCGTAATTGATTAGAAGAGTTAAAGGGTTACACAGTTCAGGCCCTGAAATAGATATTGACTTAGATGATGATGTGGGATTGGAGGCCACTGCCATTACATTTAAGTGTTAGAGGGGAGTCCACGTAATGGACATTATGAATATCCTTGACCCATCTATAATATTTTATGCACACCTAGTTAGTTGTAAATTAGGCATGTCATAGAGGTGGGACCAAGTGAATAAGAAGTGGCTCCATATTGCATAAAAGATGGCAAATAAAACTACATACAACATTACCGCCTAAATTGTGAAGGGATAATTGAAGAAGTGCACGTACACGTAGAAAAGATAGCTTGGGGTGCCATCCTCCTCTTAATTGTATTTTGTGAGATAGGATTTCTTGATGGGACTGATGATAAAGTTTGGAAATACCTGATGGAGATTAAGTCTCCAGTACAAAGTTTCTCTGAATACACTTGCGATGGAGGAATAAATAATGCATATAAGCTCAAAGTGGAAAAATGGTATAGGCAGATGCGCGAGGCATTCGAGCATGAGTGGCGTATACCAAGGGAGTTACCTTCAATTCTAGATGGCAAGGTTGAGTTTGTAGAATATCAATAGTTTTTCTTGGATATATTTTATATGAAGACTTATGATAGAAGCCCATGGTGTAAACTCCCATTCACATTTAAATCAAGATACTTCCAAGCCTCGATAAACAGGATGTTTGATGCACATAAGCTGAAATTTGATGTAGATAAGGTGGATACCGACTTTCACACATTGCGCACCAAATTTGTGTATCCTGGCAAGTCAGTGTATGTGGAAAAAATAGAGTCTAATAGTATAGAAATCACTTTTTAGACTATAGTAGTAGGCAAGAAGGAAGTAACAAAGGTTTACATTTATTTGAGGCCTAGAGTGGTTAATGGAAAGTACATTGATGGAGAAGACCTTCCACTCCCAAAACAACCACAAGTCAGAAGACTATGGGAACCAAACAAGCACATAAGGAAACCCTCCCAGGAAAGAAGAAGAAGATAAGGAAAATGATGAGGAGGCATAAGGAAAGGATAACACCGCACTCAATCATGGCCGCATGAGGAAGTTGTGAAGAAGGAACATATGAACAAGACACCAGTACAAGGACTTCAGAACCAATAAGGAAGTTACCAAGGGTTACACCAACCAAGTCAAGCGTAGAAAATAAGACTCCCCCAGTAAAGAGAAGGCAAAAACTAGTGACAATTGAGGATAATGATGAGGAGAAATATGAGGAAGAGGCTATGCATAATGAGGAAACCTCTATCATCAATAATTTAGATGAGGATGAGGAAGAGCCAAAGGATAAAGATGTACATCATGATACAGAGGTACATAGTGAGCGTGAAGAAGGCCTCACAGGAGAAGAGGAAGAGAAAGAGAAGGATGATGGTGAGCCATATGGATAAGAAGTGGGAGCCTCATGTGGAGATGGAATGAGTGCGTGTATGAGTATAGAAAAGTAGGTACCGACAAGTAGACACACTAGTGGAAGAAAGGAGGAAATATTATGAACACCTTGGGTAAATTATATTGATGATCAATCTAAGGTGTTATGTGTTATATTTCATAGCACAATACAAAACTAAATAAACTCTATGGTTTGGAAGTTCTTAACCCAAAAGGGATAACCCTACACAAAAGGAAGGTGATCTCCTAGAGTATTCAAACTCACATGGAAGATCCTGAATTCGAGGTTAGTGACGAAGCATGTGCGAGGCACAGGATGAAGAAAGCATTAGGTACAACCCTGTTACTATCAAACACACATAGTTAACTAACAAGTAGGCTAACAATGCTCTAAACAAGATGCCAACAAAAGTAGCGTGAAGAAATCTAGACAAAGGGGTCATGGTCAAGGTGTTTCTAGAGGATGAGAAGAATAAGGAATAAGAAGTCCAACAGCTTACAAAGGTGTGAGATAGGGTGGAGAAATTCACAAAGTACACTTTCACTAAATCAAAACACATCACAGATTCAATTATTACATCATGCCCTGACATGGAAGAAAGGGCTAAAGATAAATATCCTACAGCTCTACACTACTTAGAAGATCTAGTTTGAATTTTACTACATGAGTAGAAGCATGTGCCTAGATCGATAGAAGAAGAGTTAGCTTCCAAACGAGAGAAGAATAAGAAAGTAGTAGCACGAAGATAGTGGAGTATAAGTCATTGAGCACCAACATTAAGGAGGCGATGACATAGGTAGGCTATGTATTTAAAAATTATCAAGATCTTGATCCCATCCTCAAGGCATATACTAGTTAAGAGGAAACCGATCTAAAACAAGCACAAGCGGCCAAGAAGGATAATAAGGTTGGTCATGAGGAGATAATGGCTGAGATTGTGAAGAAGTGGGATGCATTTCAGACTATGAAGAAGGCCTTTGAGACAAGGATCAAAGAGCTTGGTTTTATGGTTACACACAAGATGGATGTTTTGGAAGGGGTGACATCAAGTTTAGTAGGAATTGTTAGGGAACTAAAGGAGAAGGGTGAGGGAATGAGCCCCGCGCAAGTGTCAGATATTTCCAGGATGGTACCAGATGTAGCTGTCAAGGAGCTTACAGTGTTGGAAAAGCTAACATGTGTAATAAATACAAAATTTCCTAGAGCTCCTTCATCCACCTCAAGAATAAAACCTATATTCTTGATTCATTGATAATATTCCCCTTATTCTTTCATTTACACACTCTTTATTCTTCCATTTTTGAGGAGCATTCTTGGGTTCAATATTGCTGAGGACAAACAATATCCGTAGTGTGGCATAATGTTGGTCAGAGAAAATTGACCAAGTATCAGTAAGAACAAAGGCGTATGTGTAGGAATACACGCTCGTAGAAGGATGGGATGGTGCACAAAGGGTGCACGTAGAGGTAAGACAAGTCTATGCATGGAGCTACGTGCAGGTAGTCATGAAATCAAGGACTTAGCCAATTTTCTAGAAAGGCTAAAAATAGAAAAGTAGAGTTGGAGTGCTGCTCAAGCAAGGGTAAAAATAGAAAATCACGAAGACTTAGCGGTCAAGAAAGGGAGAAGAAATATCATATAGATCAAGATAAAGCACATGCATGGACTAAACCAATAATAGGATTAAAGTATGTTATATTTAGTCTGATCTATTAATACGAAAAACATGTAGGCTATTTTTGTACACATGCCTATTGTTAGGAAAGTGTATGAAGCAATGAAGGGCAAGTCCTCACCCTATAAATATAGGTGTTGCACCATTGTTTTGACTAGTACAGATAAAGGGAATGCTAAGAAGATGCGTGATGTAATAAGTTAGGGTTTGGAGTGTCAATGTCTACGCACAAGGTTTAGCACACTGGTGTAATAAATGGTTATGTAGTCAACTTTCATACTATGTAATTAATTGTGGTCTATAAGGGATAATTGTGGTTAGATAATGATAAATGATGTATCTGAAGATGGTGTTTGGTCAATATAATTGAGTCTTGTGATTGTTTACTTTGATTAATCATTTTCCTTATTATATGTGTTGTTGAATTGTCATTATGATTCTTTGTGTATGAAATGGATGATTTTACTATGAATATGATGAACATGCATGCTAACATTTTGATAAGAAAAGAAAAGGAGGGGCTTGGCGGTTGCGTGCCCTTCAAGTGAGCTTCTAGATCTGTCTGGATGAGGTGTCAGCGTGGATAGCTCTGGTTTGGGTAAACAAAAGACTATAATTGATAATCCCTTGTCATCTGGCAACGAAATATACAACAAAATCATCTTCAAATTTTTTAATAGCATAGAGATCAGTGATGGTGAAATGATCTAAGAATAATTTCACGAGTTGTGTGAAAGAGAAGAGGGAATATTGCATGATGTTATTATACCAGTCAAGGGTGGGGCCAACTTAGGACATGAGAAATTTGCTCAACATAAGATCCCAGTCATGGGCTATGAGATAACACGCATGATGAAAGGCCCTAATTTGTTGTTACGGGTCCTCCTTACTATAGAATTTAATGAATTTCGGTAGTACCCTGTGTGGGGGATACACCTTAAAAGATATTGATGGGTGGATGGGTTCATTGTAAATTTATTCGTATGAAAGGGTGATCTTAGGACCCATAGTGGCTACTTCGAGACTTGTAATCTTATTCAGTAGTTCTTGCAAGGGATCATTTTGGGATGGTTGTTGAATGCTTGAAGATAACAAGCTAGGTCAATTATAGATATATGGGTTAGATGGCTGGTAAGGTCGAGTGTAGTGTTGAAAAAGAGGGAGGCTCCCTTGGATGTTTTGAGCATGTTGAGAGATTGATGACTATTAAGAGGATTGAACATATTAATAAGGAGGAGGAATATATGTGTGAATGAAAGACTTGTCGAATGTGGTATATATTGAGAAACAAGGGTGCCATATTGTAAAATAGACGCAATAAATGTTGGTTGTGAAATAGGATGGGCAGTGGCAATGACACTCATATTAATGAGTGTTGTTGATGTGGGTATAAAAATAACTAGGATCTGAATAGCAGATGTAGGTTGTTATGACCAAACTGGTTGTGATGTGATCAAGGGACTATTAGTGTGAGGGACTATTGGTTAAAATAAGGTGAACTAAGACTGCAAGATTTTGTGAACCCGACAATGTGTAAGGATATTACTTATATAAATCAGAACATATACAGTAGAATAACATGAGAGAACACCAAAATATAGATAAATGATGGCAATATGCTCATATAATAGCTTTGCCACTTCGAGGGGGCAACCTCTAATACCACTTCGAGGGGGTAACCTCCAAACCATACAATAACACTCCAATACTCAATATGATGATTAACTACAACCTTCTAACCCATATATATACCAATCTAACATATGGTCAATACTAAGGCCGACCTCCTAAGCATAATAAATCATAAATGAATGATATAATAAGATAAGGGGATGTGTACCACATGTCGACATCTCCATCAATACATATACATCATAACATCCTTTCCCTAGGTGCATAGCATAGTGAACTCAGTGTCTTTATTAGGAGACCTTCAAGTAAGTGATACTTACATGAGTTTGATCGGATCAAAGTGGCAACTCAGTGAGTTGGCTTGGAAATAAAATAATGATAGCTTGGTGAGTACCTCAACTGAGTTATAAGGTAGCTCGGTTTAACCAAGAACTATGATAATGAATTAAATAAATATTAGTAGGGATTAAATGCCAACCTTTTTAAATGTAACTATCTTAATAGCTTTCACTAATAAAGTATTCCATCGTATTATTTTCCTTTTAATTAAAATTAATGTTATAATATGGCAATTTATATAGTCAAATCACATCATGAGCGACATTCTTACCATTTCCGTTATAATTAGTGATTTCCACTAATTAACTAACATTTTATCTCTATCTTGGTTAATTAACGACACTTTGTTGATTACCTAACCTCTTTCACATTCAGGATGCCAATTTATGACACATCGTAAGTCATAATCCTCTTCCGAACAAACAATTAGCAATTATTAGCTAATTAGGCCTATTTTACCCTTGTTTTGGTCAATAAACCCTATTATTGGCTCAAACCCCTCTTCCAACCATTCAAAATCACCCCATTTCCCTCCAAGACATCTCAGAAGGCTTCAAAAGCTTATCATAGCCTCTTAATTGACCCTAAGTGGTTAATTAAGGCTCCTCACATGTTAATCACTTGTTAATTCACTAATCATGATTAGCAAACCTTAATCTATTTTGTGTTTTTTAGTCCCACATGCACCAAGATGCAATTTTTCCTCAAATAGAAAACTATAAAAAGGACTAAGCACCTACCTTCATACTTTACACCATACTTTGATTAGTATATCATATAAGAAATATGATTAAGAGCCTTACTTCCTTCTTGGATTAGCTTGCTCAATCTTTACATCCAATCTTCATGTTGGTTAGTAGAGGGATATCTAATATGGCCTTGTAGCCATTGTTAGAGAGATCCTCTCACCATTTGTGGAGTAGCAACAAACATAGTTTGATTTCCCTTAGATCTAATTAGGTCTATGTTAAGTAATCATTTCACATAGTAAGGATGTTTGTAGATTGAATGTTTAATTTCATTTAGTTTCCATTAATGCATGCTTTTAAGATTTGATCTTGATGTTTCATTCTTAAGCTTGAGTTTGGCTCTAGGCTATTATGGTGTTAGCCTTTACTAGTTAGTCATATTACAAGAGTTTTAGGGTGTTATCATTTGGCACACTCGGTGGGAGCTTTCCCCATTGCATTCATTTCATTTGAAGTTTTCTAGATTAGTTTCAAATATTTTTTAGAGTAAATTTCAAGTTTTTTAGATTAATTTCAAATTTTGATAGTTGTTTAAACTAGATTAGTAGTAGATGATTTATTTTCATGTTCTTTGCAGGATCTAAGGAGGTAAAGTGTTGTCAAAATTACATTAGAAAGTCAAATATTTGAGCTTTATCATATTTTTCTTGTCAAAACCCGTGTTTTGACCACCTACATGAAGGTGTGCGCTCACATCTTCAGGGTCATTCTCACATTGAAAGGGTGTGCTCACATCATCAAGGTCCATGCTCACACTCTTAGGGTTGTGCTCATGCTTCTCTTAGATGCACCCTGTGTTCTATTGAATTTTTTCCCTCTGTGTGTTGGTCATGTCAAGGTGCTTTGAAGTTCACTCTGATGTCTCTCTAGACATGCTCGTGTTAATTGACTATGGGTTTTTGACAGAGGTGTGTTAGTGCTGTTAAGGCCACACTAGTGTTGTATGAGGCATGTTGGTGTTGTCAAGGCCACACTACTATGCTAAGGGGTGTGCTAGCATTCTAAGGTAAATTTGGCTCAAATTTCAAAGTTTCAATTATTTTTTCTTTGTGCTTCCTGTCATTTTTCTAGGGTTTTTAGTTGTTATTGTAGGTTTTCTAATCTAGAGTAGGTTTTCTAACACATTTACTTAGGGTTTGATGAATGATTTTGTTTTCATGCTTTGTATGAGTTTGGGATAGGGTTGTGTATGCTCTTCTCTTGCACCTTGTGTGATCTTGAGAATCAAAAGTAGCTTTAAACCTTCTTTTGCTAACATTAGAGTAAGTGGGAAATTTCATTATTCATTTTTATGCTTAAGGGAATGAACTTTTCATATGGCATTTATATGATCCTTTAGTTTAAGATATTTTCATTTGATAGACAACCAAAGCTAAAGCTTGTGTATGCTCTTCTCTTGCACCTTGTGTGATCTTGAGAACCAAAAACAACTTTAGTTTTTCACTAAAAATCACTTGGATTAATTGGGAATGAACCTTGATTTACAAAGAATTATGGTGGTTATTTGATTTACAAGTTTTTCATTGTTATCTAGTTGGGTTGTTTGTTGTGTATGCTCTTCTCTCATGTCCTTGGATGATCTTGAGAACCAAAAACAACATTTAATCCTCTTTTTATGATATTGTAGATCTTTTTGGATAACTACTAACTATTTGTGTGTAGGAACCTAACGCTTGCCAAAGAAAGGAGAACTCTCTTCAAACCAAACTCTAACATACACATGTGTTGTAGGTTTCTAAAGGTGGTTCAAACCAAATTGCTTAATCCAAAAGATAAGAAAACACACCACTTTGCAAAACATTGTATATGCAGGTTTTGGTTAAGAGCTACGGTTCATCCACTTGAACTAGGAGGAATTCCCTTTGGCATAATCCTTAAGATAACAAGAGGGATGCTCCTAGGAACCCCAAAGTAGTTCACACAAGAGGGAACCTTGTGAACAAAATGGGAAAGTGCTCCACTACCCAATTGATTAGTACACCTTGGTGAGATTAGAGTCAAAGTTATCTCCATTGCGACCCCAGTGAAAATACAACTGAACACATTTATTGCTCATTGTATTGAAGGGGGTAAAGTAAATCTGGGATACTCCAAGACTAGTTAGTGTGACTTTCTTGGAAAACCGAGCTCGCAAAGGTAATTTGTGACACCTAGTTGAGAGAACCAATAGGAAGCTTGTGGCTTGGAGCTAATTTGACTTAGACATCATGTTCTATAAGAGCTCTCACAAAGTGACAAATTTTTTAGAGTCAAAACCTTGTTATTCAAACAAGGGGAAGAGTCCATCAAAGTTGAAACTATGTGTGTTATTCATCATGAGACCTACGACATGTTACTTTGTCCTAGTTTTTCACTTGTCTTAAGACAAGGTGAAACTCTGCCGAAGTTACACTTAGTTTGTTTCATCACCACTTGGTTTACACCTTTTTGGGACAAAATAAAACAACATATGTGGATACCACTAGAAATAATCGTGTCCACCACTTTTGTAGTCTACTTGCATGACTAGGTTGCAATGTCAGAATGCAAGTGTTGAAAGTGTGAATGGTATGTCTTCATGTTCTAGTAGGCCCTTTGTCTCACACCCATATTGAGACTAATTATCATTGTAGTTAGGTGATATCATCATTTAATTCCTTTGAGTTGTTACACTTCCCACATTATAGCCATACAATTGTGATACTTACATCTTGTTTCCATTGTGAAACTTGGTCTAAGTCTCTAAATTGTATTGTTACGTTACTCACACGCATAGTAACTTCTTGATATACTTAGGCTTAGTTTTTAATCCTAACATTGCCTTGAGTTTTTGTGAGTGTTGAGGTTACGTTGTTCACATCGCAATAACACCATTTTGATACTAAAATATTTCTTTCTTGTAAATCTTGATTAACGTGTCCAAATAGTGTTGTTACGTTGCTCACTTTTGTAACTTCCATTTTCAAAGACTTATAATTTTTTGGTGTCTAATACTAGTTTTAGTATACCTTGTTGGAGGATCGCCAACACTTTCTTAGCATTTAGGCCTTGTTTATTTTAAACTTGGCCTAAGTGGTGATATTATGTTGTCACTATTTTCTTTGAACCTATCTTGGAAAAACGTAGGGAGTAAACTATTGTTGTGACTGGATTTGAGTCTTGTACTTCATTGTCTTATCCTAGATACTTCTTGTCATATATTACATTAGTGTGTGTTATTCTTTATTCTTTGATATCCTTGGGTTCATATTGACCTTTGGATTCAAAACCATTTGATATTCCACATTCTTTGTGATGACTTGACATTGTTACGCTGCAGAAATTTACCTAGGGTCCATTTTAGTCAACCTTAGTAAAACCTTTCACGTTATGCCTCCTACCACAAGAATGGGGCATCAAAAACTAGGGGTAGGTCCCTTTGGAGATGACATGTTAAACCCACTTTTAGAAGACAACATCATGGTTGATCATAGCAGTGGTGAGGAGAATTCTCCTCGAGTGAATTTTGAGTTGAATCCCACCCACTTTGACGATTATATATACAAAAACAAACATGAGGTCCTAATGCATGTTGTAGAGCTCAGAGCAAGGTTACCCTCTATGGTTGACCCTTCTCTCATTTCTGGTATGGTTCATGGAGAAGATGAAGTAGAATGTCCTTCTCAAAATATTAATGACATCTTAAACCAGGTCATGCCTCTACTTCTGGATGACAGAATGATGAGGAGATACCTTTCAAAAATGATGGAGACTATCGTATACCTATTATTAGAGTTCATTGTGAGAACCATGAAGAGCATGCTCATCATGAGAAACCTCCTCCTTATGAAAATCGCAAAGAAGTACCCATTCAGGAAGTAACTTTAGAGCAATAACTACAAGCTCTCACTTGCCAATTGGAATTTTGGCTTCACACGTAAACAAGGAACAACTGAAACCTTTAAAACAAGCTATACCAAAAGCTAAACCAAAATCTTCATACCACGAGTTCCAGACAAATACTCCTCTTTGAGAGGCACATAAAGAACCTTATGAGGAATTTTATGTGGAAAATAAAGGTGGGGATACAACTAGATTTAATCATTTGTACAGGTCCACACCACCCACACAAGACCAAACTCTTTAATCAAGAGTGGTCAACCATGAAAAATGCCCTTATAGCTTTACAAGAAGGAAAAACAGGCAATAACAAAAAGTACCAATTTGAAGAGTTATGCCCATATCCCTTTGATAGAGCCATGTTGTAAGTACCTTTCCCACATCATTTTGATTATCCAAAGTTTGAAAAATACAAGGGAAAAGGTGACCCTAGAGACCATATTAAGGATTTTTATATGGCATGTCAAGAGGTCGCATATAGCGATAACTATCTCATTTGCCTCTTCCCAAAAAATTTGGGATGTCAAGCGTTCGAATAGTTTTACACATCCCTAAGGGATCTATATCTACATGGCCAAAACTAGGTGAACACTTTGTACGTCACTTCTCATTTAATATAGAGAATGACATCACCATGTTAGATTTATGTAATGCAAAACAACGAAATAATGAGAACTTCGCTAGTTTCTTACAGTGATGGTGAGGGCTAGCTAGCCACTTCCCTTGCTCGATACCAAAGAAACAAATAATCAGTATATTTGTACCCAACCTCCACCCTGAAATTACATTCCACTTGTAAATGCATTGTGGTAACACGTTTGAAGAGGTGATCGAAAATGGTAGTCAAATAGAGAAAGCATTGTTAGCTAGAGGGACCTTAAAACCCCTTTCGCGTGACCATGATCATAATGATTCCAAACCTAGTGAAAAAACAAAGTTTATTCCCAATAAGAACAAAAATGTCATAGGTGATGGAATAGTAGACTCTAAATGAGTGCAAGCAAGTTCAAAACCACGCTCCCTTGAAACTTGCAAAGGGAAATCCACCTATAGAGTATAAATGTCGTAACTTCACCCCTCTATCAGACTCTATGTCATCAATATTAAAATAGTTAGAGGTGGTTAATATGGTTAGATATCTTGAAAATACACCTTATGGGGATGATGCACCTAAGCCATCATGGTTTAGGGAAAATGAATATTGTGGATTTCACCACATTAAAGGTCATAAGACCGATAAGTGTTTAAAATTAAAACACTATATTCAAGACTTAATCGACTTTGGCAATGTGGAAATGGATTCCACCACCCCTACTAAATCTCCCAACAAAAACATGGGGATCTTCAAAGAAACTTTCCCAAAGCACAAAAAAGGAAAGAAAAAGTCAGATCAAGGACAGTCATCTCAAACCAAGAATGCCAATTATATTTCAAAGATAGACCATTTTGATGCCCTAATAGGTTGTGTCAATCCACCTATTGAGCATATCAACACGATCAAGATTAAATCAAGGGAGTGCGTCGTGGAAACATGATGAGATCACCTTGTTATTTCAGAACCTCCTCCCCCTACTCCTCAAGATAGTCATTATGATGTGTTAGAACAATTAGAGAAAACCACGACTAAGATTTCAATCTTGGACCTTCTTAAAATTTCTAACATTCATAAAGACATCCTTTGTAAGACATTACAGGGATCAGGAGTGTCTATTGATATCGACCCAACACACTTGTAAGCAATGGTAGCACATATTGCTCTTATAGAGCATATAACCTTTAGTCCAATAGAAATCCCAAAAGAGAATCCCTCTCATAATTTACCCTTACATATTGAAGTCATAATCAAACATAAGAAGGTAAAAAGAGTGCTTGTGGATGACAGGATCGGGTTTAAATATTTGTACTCTAAATATAGTTCGACAACTAGGGTGTACTGAAGCTGATTTAGAAACAAAGGTCATCACCATAAAGGCATATGACAACAAAGAATGAAAGTCAGCCAGTATGATCACTTTCTCACTAGAAGTAGGTCCTATCAATCAAGATACAAAGTTCCATGTCTTGGACTTGGAGCTCCCTTACAACATATTTCTCAGCCACCCATGGATTCATGTCATGCAAGTCATACCTTCAATGTATCATCAGTGCTTAAAGTTACATCATGAAGGGAGGAATCTCACTATTCAGGGAGATCCCCAACCATTTGCTCATTTCAGAGAATTTTTAGGCTATTTCCCCACCATTTACAAATGTCCTTCTACAGAGATAGTTGTTCCAATTCAATCAAAGGCCCTCACTTCATGAGTGGATCTAGATACCTTGTCTCCCAATGAAAATGGTGCTTCTACATTAGAGACTCCTTTTTCTACATGGGAGATGAAGGTTAGAGAAAATGGTTGAGGAGAATATGATCTTCAACAGGCCCTTCTAGTTCATAGATCGCCCCTATCATCCAAAGCATGTGGTAGGCCATGTTACAAGTTTCAAAGATCCGAGGAAAATTTCCCTTTCAACACTTTCACTCTTGGTGGATTATTAGAAGATGAAAGGCTACTCAAAGATATTGTATTTCATCCTGAAGATGATGAAATGGCTCTATGTTATCAATCACCTAGGTATGTTATCCCCAATCAAATGATGCTTACTATGGGATACAAAGGACGTGGTTACGGCCATAACGAACAAGGTACACTGGAAGCTCTTCCAATACCTCATTGTAAAGTGGGTAAGCATGGTATTGGCATCCAGCTATATGAGTCTCACCCCTCAGAGGTCAAGGATACCTCTTCTAAATGTGAAGATAGTCCATCTGAATGTGAAAGTGAAACAAATTCCTGGTGTAGTCTTTATGAAGACCTTACCTCCATGAACCTGTTTTTCAACATGTCTATCCTAACTATAACCCCCACCATATCCCTTAACATTCAGACACTAAACCTTATTTACCCATCACTCGTGAATTGGGACCAATAAAAGCATGTGCCAATCAATGTCTTTCAGAATGAAAAATTTATTGGTGAGTTCCTTGGCATTCATGACAATATTCCAATAAATGACCACAAGAAAGGCTTCTCCATTCAGCTCAATGCATGCACATACTTTGGGGAGGAGGAAACATTGTATGGTCATTTAAGAAAAAAAAGCAAGGGAAAAATTTCCACAGAAAATCCTTGCAAAAATTCAAGTCAAGTCCTATAGTGAAAACCTCTTTAATGCGCTTGTGGACAAACAAAAAGAATAATCAACAGAAAAAATAGTTGACCCACTTGAAGATGAAAATCTCTTTGAGCCACCTTTGGTAGAAGAGGATCTTAATCTCCCCCCTGATCCTACATGCATGGAGGATGAGTCCAAGTTACTGGTAGAGGAGATAATAGATGTCAATATTGGCATGAGGAATTACCTAGAATAGTTAAGTTGGGAGCTTCACTCTCAGCTCAAGAACAGAAAACTTTTACCAGAATTTTAAGAGAATTTGTAGATATCTTTACTTGGTATTACACAAACATGTCAGGACTTGATCCTGCATTAGTGGTGCACAATCTTGTTGTACACCCAGATGCCAAGCCCATAAAACAAAAGCTCTGAAAGATGCATCCTCGTGTCACCTTGTTGGTCAAAGCAGAGCTAGAAATATTATTGGAAGTAGGCTTCATCAGGCCTATTGACTATTCAGAGTGGATTTCCAATGTAGAAGAAACCTATTGGTATTCGAGTTTGCACCGATTTCTGAGATATTAATAAATCTTTTCCTAAGGATGACTTCCCTCTTCCCAACATCGACATGATTGTCAATTCAACAGCTGGTTACAAGATGCTATCACTCATGGATGGCTTTTCAGGATATAACTAGATAAAAATTGTTGAGGAAGACCAAAATAATACAGCTTTAACCACCCCATGGGGGAAATTTTGTTATCAAGTCATTCCCTTCGGCCTCAAGAATGCAGGTGCTACCTATCAATGGGAAATGATTGTAATATTTCATGATATGATTAGTGACATCATAGAACATTATGTGGATGACATATTTGAAAAATCAAGGACTCGGGAAGATCATCCATACATCTTGCGATGCATGTTTCAGCATCTAAGGGACTATAAGGTCCACCTAAACCTGAAGAAACGTGTCTTTGACATGTTATCTAGAAAACTATTAGGATTCATTGTTTCATGGAGAGGAATAGAAGTAGATCATGCAAAGGTTACTACTATAACAAAAATGCCTCCTCCAACGAATATCATACAACTGCAAATTTTGCAAGGAAATATCCAAGCAATTAGAAGGTTCATCTCTCATCTTGCAGACAAGTGTTACACATTCATGCATCTTCTCAAGAAAGATGTCATTTTTCACTAGGGACCAGAACAACAACAAGCATTTATGTTGCTCAAAGCATATTTGAAAAAAATTTACATTCTAATGCCACCCATGATAGGTGAACCATTGTTACTCTACATTTCTTCCACACACTTTGTAATTGGGGCACTATTGGCCCAATATGATAAGGAGCAGAAAGAAAAATTTGTGTATTACTTAAGCCAAATGTTGATAGCTTACGAGCTCAACTACCCACAGATAGAAAAGGCTTGCTTGGCCATAGTTTTTGCTTTTCAGAAACTACATCATTATCTGTTAAATAATAAGGTCAAGCTTATCTCAAAATTTGATCCATTAAAGTACTTGTTGTCAAAGCCTGCACTCACAGGAAAGATGGCTAATTAGATCATCTTACTCAGCGAGTTTGACATTGAGTATGTACACCAGAAATCAGTAAAAGGACAGGTTTTAGTAGATCAACTAGCTGAAGCCCCACTACCAGGTACTGAACCTTTGAGTCTGGAACTCCCAGATGCATCCACAATGTACCTTGAGGAATCTATTATATGACAAGTTATACTTTGATGGCTCCTTTACCTTTCATGGTTCAGGTGTCAGAGTTGTGTTGATCACTCCTTCAGGAGACTTGATCCCTCAGGCATTCCAACTCAGGGTTCCCATGTACAAATAATATAGCAAAATATGAAGCCCTTATTACAGGGATGAAACTAGCTATTAAGTGGGATATCAGACAAGTGAATGTAATCGGTGATTCCATGTTGATTATAAAATAGGTGACAGATGAGTATAAAGTTAAAGATGAGAAACTTCTTCCATACAAGAGAATGGTTGATTCTTTGAAGGATTTCTTTGAGTAGATTACATTTCAACAAATCCCAAGAGGACATAATAGAGTAAAGATGTTATGGCCATAGTGGGTCTATGTTGAGTATCCCACCCAGGAACAATGATATATCATTCTTCGTTGAACATTTAGGAACACCAGCGTATGACATACCAGATTCTTGTTTGGTATACGAAGTTGTTGGTCCCTTTTCCCCATGGTATAGTGACATCTTTAATTACCTTCATGATGGAACCTTTCCCACAAAAATTTCCTATGCTAATAAAAGAAACCTCATCCAGTGTATAACATGCTATACTTTACTTGGGGGCACTCTCCGCCGTCGAGGCTATGACGGAATCTGTTACTTATTTAAATTCAAATGAGTCCATCCTAGCGGTCAAGAGGTGCACAAAGGCATCTGCAGGGGCCCATACAGAATGGATCATCTAAGGATAGCAAAGAAGATACTTAGAGTAGGCTACTATTGGCCTACCATGGAAAACATGATTGTTTCAAATATGTAAAGAAATGTTTGCATTTTCAGAAGTACGACAATTTGATACACATGCCAGTGTAATCATTACAATCTATCACAACACCTTGGCCTTTCTCAAAGTGGGGGCTCATCTTATAGGTAAGCTTAACCCTGTATCCTCAGATGGCCACAAGTTCATTATCACTACCACTGAATATTTCACAAAATGGGTAGAGGTTGTTCCTCTTACCTATGTTGAAGGTGTGTAGATGTCTAAGTTTATAATGAACCACATCATTTGCTGATATAGTATCCCCTCTGCCATTATAGCTAACAATGGTAAGTCCTTTAAAAATAAAATTGTGAAAGTGTTATGCAAACATTTTCAAATCTCTCTCAAATTTTCAACCCCCTATTACCCTCAAGGTAATGGGAAAGCCAAAGCTTCTAATAAAACCCTCATCTGTATTATGGAGAAGATGGTGAATACAACAAGTTGTAACTGGCATTTACAAATTCACTGAGCCCTCTGGGCATACAAAACATCTATCTGCACTCCTACAGGTGTCACTCCATACTCCCTAGTGTTCAGCACAGAAGTCGTACTACCCCTAGAGATTGAGCTCCCCTCTTTGCATATAGAGTTGAGAGATTACCTGAATGAAGAGGACTATAGAGTAACTCGACTAGCAGAGTTGGAGCTATTAGATGAGAACAACTTCATGCCCTCAATCACCTTAAAGTGTATCAGGATCAAGTGTGTGAAGTTACAACAAAAGAGTGATACCTCGTCAATTTGAGGTAGGAGACTTGGTGCTAAAATAAAATCAGTTCAACACCACCTAGGACCAAGAAAAGAAGGGTAAATTTGAGCCTAACTAGTTATGACCATATGTTGTGGTCACAAAGTTTGGTTTAGGTGCCTACAAGCTTGCTTACTCAAATGGTCAGGAGCTTCGGGAACCCATGAACACAATGCATCTTAAATGTTTATACACTTAAGTGTGGGGTCCCTAAAATATCATAAAAACAACAAAAAAGTATAAAAAAATAGAAAAAAGAGAAAGAGAAATAAATAGGTGGGTCCAAAGGTGAAAACCACGCAATGGTGGTACTTTAGACAAGTCCTTCAGTGAAAACTAGTTTCCGGTGCCATTGGAGGGTCTGTTGTTTAGAAGCATTTCAAGTCTAGGATTGTGATAACTTTGTCCTAAGCTAGTCTTTGTCTGTGTCTGAGCTACTTTTGAGCCTAGCCCTCTTAGCCTTGATCCGACTGATCCTGCTTCTCTGTGTGAAGAGTTTGCATTTGTATATTCCCATCTCATGTTGGGGGCAACTTTGCGTCATCACTTCTTACACATAACACGTGGCATTCTGCCCTTATACATCCCATCTAACACTGGGGGCATCCACGTTTCTTCATTTCCTTGCATAAAACTTTGGAAAACTTCTTAGAAAATGTCAAAAACATTTGTATAAATTTTTGAAAATCCAAAAACATTCAAATATGTTAGTCAAAAAAACTCATAACATTCACATATGTTTCATAGAAAACTCCAAAAGAATATAACATTGTCTTGATAATACCAAATATAATGAAAAATGTTTCAAAACTATCCCACAAAAATATAGTAATTTACTTACTTTTAGTTGTTGGTTTCTATAGTTTTAGTTGCATTACCTTTTTCATATTGTGTGCTTTAAATTGGATTCATTTGCTTACTTAGATTGAGTGTTACTTTAATCTGTTATGCATTGCATTGAGTTCATTTTATCTTGCATACTTGTAGATAGTTGTGTTTCTTTGATTAGATTTGATTAATTTGTGCTTGTTGTTTGTTTGTGCAGTTTGTTGTCATTTCATCATCATATCATCTATCATCACATCTATACATCATATATCAATAAAGGCTAAGCTACATAATCATGAACATGAAAATTAAACATGTATGCTAAGCTAACATCATATAATATCACCAAGAGGGGCAAGAGGGACCACCTTCTGTCCCCCCCTCAAATATAGACCATAATAAAAATGTGGATTAAACATGATATCTCATACACAAAATGTGATAGGTAAAACACAAAGTATCTCATCAACATGCAAAGTGATATCATCAGATGTTATATCATAATCTAACAACATGTGATACAAACATAAACCACAATAAACATATAGATTAAGCATGATATCTCATAAGCAAAATATGATACATCAATAATCCATCAATCATCATATATCCATAAATATCAAATGTCCATGTACAAAATCAATGTGTCTCGATACATATCAGATACAAAATGCCATCATGGGCATGGGTAAAAAATGTGCCTTCATCATGAGGCATAATAAAAAAATAATATATAATGTACATCTATACAAAAATGTGCCTTCATATCGAGGCATAAATCAAAAAGATACATCAAGTACATAAATAAAAGAGTCAACCACTACTCTCACCCTCATCGGGACTACCCAGCCCAGGTTTTTCGCTAGGTGGGGCCATCTGTTGTGATGGACCCATGGAAGGCGTTGCACCATGTTGTGTTGAATCATGCTACTCTAAGGCCTGTTATATGGAGGGCTGATGTATTGACCTCACTGATCGTGAGGTCCTATGTGATCTAGACCGTGATAGGTTATCGGATATTTGACTGAAGTTAAGGGCTCTCTACTCAGCTAGGAAAACCACATGATAATGCACCCTGTAGTAGGTCACCTTGGCTGTTAGGGAGGCACTTTGAACTACCAAAAATTTTACTTCTAAAGGAGTACCTCCCTGCTAAAGTGTATCACACTCCACTCTTGCATGCTAGCTCTGACCGTAGTTGGACTCTCTCTAATAAAGCCTAATCCCTCACATCTTTCAGCTATGCCCTCTCTGCAGTCACCTGATCCCGCTCTGTCATGAGTTTATCTCTCTCTATCCGTAGTTGATCTCTCTCTATAATAGTCGGGTCCCTCTCCACAGTAGCCTGAAGTTGTAAGGTTATAACCTGCTGCAACTACTACAACAAAGCAACTAGATCCCCACCACCCTATATATCCTCCTCCATTTCCTCTCCACCTCTGCCATCTCCTCCACCTCCTTGTGGACTATGTGGTGGACTCACATGTGTGGATGATGGAGCTACCTGTAGTGGAAACTGGAGTGGCATATGTGGTGTCTGTACCTATGGCTATACTACTACCTCATGTTGCACAACCACCTGCTCCTGAACCAATACCTATGTTGTACCGTACCCATGTATGTTTTCCCTGAACCCTACCTGTGGATCTGCTTGAGTCTATGCCCTAGGATCTGGTCCCTATAACCCCTGCATTACCGCAACTATCCCTGCATCTAGCACTACCTATGGTATCATCAATTACCATAACAACACTGTCTGGTACCATCCTACATAATCTGGGGTTATCCCTGGATCTACTATCTGTGGTCGTTGCACCTAAGGTTGTGGGACCACATGTAGAAAACAGGTGCAAGCTTGTCCCAGCCTGATCTATGGCACCAATATGAAAGGTCTCTCTAGATCTACACTTATAGCACATCTCATCGTAAGGAATCCCCTGAATGAGACTGAACTATCATTGGACCCTGTCCACTCTATACCACTCAAGGATGTAGCTCCTGCTCCCAATAATGAAATGATCAACGACTGTAGTGCTCAACTTTATTGCATCCTTACGTTGCTAATATAACTTGTATGGCTTCCATGTAATCATATTAGGTTATACCTCATCAAAGGATTGACTATAGTAATCTATGTCTCTCATATGTCTGTGAATGTCATCCCTGTCGCGGACCCAACCCATAATGGATGACTCATTGAGATCTCAGGCTCGCAATGCTCCTACTAGGTGTCCTATAGCGATATGATCCCAGGACCATATCTGAAGTAAATTCATCAGCCCCACGGTCTTCTGACCATGGTAAGCTATTAGATGCAAATCTGTGTATAGATGGGCTAATATACACTGCCCCCAGCAATAGACCTCCCCACTGATGAGTCCATATATCACTCCAATCAGGCCCAAAGAAAAATGAGCACCAGTCTTGTCAGGTAGCAACAAGCCACTGACAAGAGCTATGATATATACAGGATCTCACCTAAGCCGATGATCAACCATGCATCTCGTAATATTCACTGACATACCCCAACAAGGTATGTCTACTACTCCAACAATCGTGGCAATACTCTGCATGTTACGGCTGTAATGGCCATCATATGTCACCAGCTGACCCTGAATAGGCACTCTAAAAATCTGTCAAACATCCTCCAAAGTAATGCTCATTTCACCTATCGGAAGGAGAAATGTCTGGCTCTCACTCCACCATCTCTCAGCTAAGGTTGTGAGCAAGCTATGGTCCAAGGTAATATGTGGCATGTGATCCATGTGTGAGAGGCTCGTAACATCTAGTAGTGTCTCCAAGTAGATGTGATCTTGTCGATGGAACATCACCTCGTAAGCCTGGAGCCGCCCATGTTGCTCCCACATCTTTAATCAGGGTAGATCCATCTATAAGGTTAGTCAGGTCATTTATTATGATCTAATTCTTCTATTTTTATCACCTAGGTTTTTCTATAAAAATAATTGCTAATTTTTCTAAAAACTAAGCAATGTTAATCCTTTGCACCAGCGCGCCCCTTTTGATGTCAGCACGCCCAAGTGCCAGTGCCCCCATTTCCACACAGGTGCCTACGTTTTCAGGCAAGTGTGCCCCCTTCCCTACCCAACCCTAGTTCAATGCCAACGCGTCCCTGATGACATTGGCGCACTCATCTTCATGCCTACTCACGTGTGCCTATGTTTCGCTGTCTTTTTCATGCTAGCATGGTCACACCTACATAAGGTCATGCCAGCATGCTCCCGAGAATGCCTACGTGGCCCAAGGGCTACGCTGGCACTTTCACACCGATTTCCACTGTAATATATATGATTAAAAGATAATAATGTAAACAAAATGAAAACTTGGGCTTTGTGTACCTGTAGGCCATCCCTAGGAAGGTGCATGTAGTCTCAAACGTGATCCACACAGTGTTTCCGGTTCTACACCCTCACCATTTTCTCTCATAGCTTAGAGCTCGGTCAACAGTAAAAAGGTAAGTGTATGTGGTAAACAAGCTCGTTGCGATGGTTTTTACCCCCATGGTGTGGTTTATATACCAATTCCCCCCCCCCACGTTGTGTCTCTCACCCCCAAAGCACTTTGGGACCATCGTGATTCTTCTAAATTCTTCTAGCACTCGCTGCGATGATTATTTTTAATAAATAATTATTTTTTGCCCGTTTTTGCTACGCTGGGGCATGTTTTTGCTTCCCGGTGACCCTTTCTACTACCTAGGGCATATTTTTGCCTTCCAACATCTTTTAGTGATGCCACTTAATTTTTTCATTTATTCTATAATATTTTCTTCCCGAAAATTCAAAAGAGTATAATTTTTTTCAAAAAATCCAAAAAAATTGGTAAAAATCATTAAAAATCCAAAAAAATGTAAAAATTTAAAATTTTCAAAAATTGGTAAATGACACGCACGTAGCTGAAGCATGTATCAAATGCATTGTCCTCAAACATTGAAATTTGTCCTACAAAAACATATTTCTTTGGTTCTTTCTTGTTCTTGTCTCAAACAACTTGCATATCATTGTGATCTACCTCCATTAACAAAGTTGGCTTGCGTACTATGTCAGTACTCCCATGCAACAATGAGTTTTTAGAGACTGTGTTATCATGCATGAATGATTTTCATGGGACTACTTGTGTCCTTCATTGTTCCCCTTGCATGTATCCTTACTTGGGGCACCATTTTTAACCCTTGTCATTACAACATGAACATTCAGGAACCGAAGCTTAGTAACAAAAACATTTGTGCAACTATCTTGAATGGTGTTTATTTAAGTAGATGTGATTATATTTGTTTCTTTGTTAGGTTAGTTGTTTTACTTTCTCTTATTACATTACATTATGTATATTTCATTATTTATGTTGCATTATGTATGCTGCATGGAGTTATGCATTTTTAGCAATGAACAAATGTTTTTTTATTAAGGGCAAATAGTTTTGAAGGGACTATACCCTGTATACAAAAGGGCTCAGAAGCCAGATAGCAAAGGTGAGAGAAACAGCCCAGAGAAGGGAAAAAGGGCCAACCTAAGAGGGCTCATCAGCCAGATATGACAATACATGTGAAGAAAGGATCCAAACAAACAATGATCCAAAAAGAAGCAGAAAAGAACAAAAAGCAACCAAAAGAGAATCAACATATAAAACTCCGCCAAAAAGTAACTCCAGAACCGCCAGATAACAGCAACTTCGCAGCCAAAAAATAGCAACACAGCAACCCGTTACTTGATAGCCCTGTCAATCAAGGTCTTGATAGCCTGCAGTGACATGAAGAAGGCAATGGCAGTGGCCTGAGAGGAGTCTTTCATATGCACCTAAGCAATTGCAATATCCCTTTTCTCTTTGGGGCCCCAAATGTCTTCATTAATCCCACTTAAACTGCAGACACTATGAACATGTTGTTCAATGAAATTATAAATGCTTTTAAGGGCAGATAGTATGCAGTCATTGCGACTTTTTACATTCCCCATTCTTCCATCCAAAGACTGTAACTTCTTGAAGACTTCAGCAATAACCCCCTCTTCATCATCACTTTGAAGAATTCCTTTTCATCATCACTTCAGCAATGAACAAATGTTAGTAATATAGATTTTCATGTTATTTTACACTTTTATTTATTTTAATAAGGGTCGATGATTTAGGTCATAGGGGCAACATGATGAAACAAAGTTGTTTATTGAAAGATTGGATGCAAGAGTTATTCCTATATTCTTCACGATCATGCCTTATCACTATTCATTTTTCTTCCAACACACTTGGGGCAATAAAAATCATTTTTATTCCCACCTTGTTTCTTCTATCCATTTTGATCATATTTTCAATCGTCGATTGACTTCTTTTATCAACCCATTGACACTCGAGGGGGAATCCTTCATTCTACTCATTTTTCTTCAAAAATTTACTTGTTTATACTTTTCTACTATGTTTGAAGCGACTGTTTCACCTGATTCTTAAATGTTTCTTCAAAAATGATGAAACAGACAGGGTAATGGGCGTAGGAGGAATACCTATTGAAATGATGGTTGATAGGTTATTGTGCACGTATGACTTCTGAATCCACAGCTGATCATGAGAGCTTCCTTTTGGCTAGGAGGAACTACCTGAAATGGAACACAAGACCACCGAATAAAAGTTAAACAATATGTGTAGTGAACTGCCTAGCGTGTGCTAGATCTGGGAAGTGTGATACTTCCTAGATGACTGTCAGTCCACTGTTTAAAACAATTTAATGCTGGTAATAAAGTAAATCCTATTGTAGTTAAAATGATTTGGGTATCTTATTTAAAACACAATAAGAAAGATCTAATCTAACCGGCTAGGTTAAAATAAGATCCGAAGGTCAAGTAACTAGTTCTGGGTCTCTGCAAGTCTGACAGAGGTCTTAGGCAGGTCACAAGTGATTAAGGGTGATGCAGTAATAAGTAGGTAGGTTACTATTCTGGGCTATATTGGTAAATATAGAGATCAATTCTAGTTAAGGGTGACTAACGCCAGTTTGGGGAGAACCGGGTGCCGATTACTGTGGAATACTGGGAATGTCCCAGAATGAGCTTTAGATCTCCCTTATGATTGCACAAAGGACTAAGCAGGTCAGAATGAGGTATTAAGTTGTTTAGATGGGATTTGGAGAGGGTTTAATGGGGATATGGAGGGGTGAGTATTAAAGGAGGTCAATGGGTGGCTAGGAGGATAAAGGATGAAAATAGAATGATTAAATGAATGAACCAGAGAAGTAAAATGTTCTACTTACTTGGAATCTGGTTCTGGACGTCTGTGAGTGAGGAATGAAGGTGTTGATAAGAGGTTGAATGCTGTAGAGGATCACCAAACGTTGGGGAGCTCTTGCATAGGCTGCATGTGCTCTCCTTCTTACCTGATTGGATCAAATCTGTGCTGGATGGTTGGTTATTGAATGAATGTTGGATGTCTATGCAAGAGAAAATGCTTGATCTCCTTCCTTGCATGTGTGTTCTCATGAAAACTTGTTCTCAAAATATGTGATATCTCTTAGGAATTTTCCAACCTTTTCTAACCTCAAAAATAAGGTTGTTTTAGGGATTAAAAGGTGACTGACGGCGGTTCCAGCTTAACCGGCCACGGTTAAGGGTAACCGGCATTGGTTAGGGAAAGATTCCCTAGGTTTACGAAACTGGGCAGATCCCCTTGATTTTTTGGGATCTCATGTCGTTAACTCAAGGATTAGACTGGAAGCTTCTTTTAAGCATGCAGGAATGTGGTTAGAGGGAATGTAGGCATTGATTTTTAGGGTTTGGGTAAGACTTAGTTAGTTATGGTAACTTACTAAGAATAAGTCTTAGGGTGAGGTGGCTTGATGAGGTGTCTAGGTGAGGTGGATATGTGAGCATTATCCCACTTAGTATATTTAAATAAAAAATATGGTGAGGATAATGAATTAATTTAATTAAAATAATTAAATTAATATTATAGTGGGGTGAAGGGGGCCATGACTAGGTGAATGTGATGAAAGTGTTTATTTGATGAGGGACCAAGGAGAGTGTGACCCAATTTTGGTGTCTACATTTTGCCCATTTTTGTTTTTGTAGCTTGTATTGGTAAGCGACGCTGACAAAAATAAGATGTGGTTACCCCATGTGTGGGTGGAGGTGATCCCCCTCAAACCAGGAACTAACGAGGCAGAAGGCATAATTGGTGAGTGGTTTGATAAAAGGTAAATGTGATGAAAAGGAAGGTGGGTAACATGGGAAAAAGGAGTAAGGTATACTCAAGTAATCTAGGTAATGGGTCAGGGTCAAAGGTAGTAACAGTTAAACACACGCACATGTATAAACTACAGTACACTACCAGGTTGAAGAGCAGGCAAACTCTACATTGTCTAAGGTTGATAGGTTTATCCAAACAAGGTTGAAGTGATTCCAGTATCCAAGGTATAGGATATGGTCAGGAAACACAACATAGGTCAGGTGCAGGAACGTTTAGGTGTGTTCTAGTACACCAAAGGTAGGGTCAGGATAAACGGTCACGGCAAGAGGCAAGGTAAGGTCATTAGGTCAATCAACACAGGTAACAGTGTCACAAGGTATAGCAAACACATGGGGTCAAAGGTCACTAGTGATGTTCTAGGTCCAAGAATCTAGGTCATGGCACGGGTAGGGCCGAGGTATGGGTAAAATAATGAGTCCCTAAAGGAGGACACGGGTAGGTAATAAATGATGAGGGAAAGAAGGGGAGGGGAATGGTCAGGGTAAAGGTTGGGTGGGGAAAAAAAGAGTGACGGGCAGGGTAATAAGGTAAAATTTAGGGCAATGTGTAAGAAAGGATGACCGATGTCAGTTAAGGGTAACCGACACCAGTAGAGTGCAACCGACCACAGTAAGGTAGGGCACAAGACTGATGCTAGTGAAGTAAAACCGGTGTTGGTTAGGTCGGGTGTATTATAAAAACAAAAAATCCACATTTTTTGTTATTCATTTGTCTTCTTGTGAATTGGGAAAATGACACGAGAGTGAGAAAAAGGTGAAAAGTGTCCGAACGGAATGGAGAGGTGAGTTGGCGAGACAAACGGTGGGTGGTTAGTTGTTGAGAGGTGGGTCCATGGGATCGGTGTGTGTGATTTGATTGGTTGGAGTCGCAGGTAGTGATTTGGTGATGGTAGAGGTCAAAGAGGCATTGAGCGAGCCACCGGTGCAGTAGCCAAATGTGCCACCATGACGACAATAGCATGATGAGGTGAGCGTCCAACTCTTCTTTGTATTTTGTTAGATAGATTAGGTGATTTGTCAAATTGGGTTTTTGTTTTTTTATTTTGGGTGGGGGAAAATAAAATTTGGAAATGGGAGGGGAAATTGGGTGAAATAGGAGTGGTGAGAGAGATAAGTGGGAGAATAGGGAGTGGATGAGGTGTAGGGGAGTTGTAGGTAAGATTGGGTGGGTAGAAGTGTCAAAAGAGGTAAGGTTTGAGAAGGGAGAGTTTGGGGGTCACGGGTTTTCGCAGCACAGTGACCGGCGTCGGTTGGGTTGAGTTGACGTCAGTTGGGTTAAACTAGTATCGGTCACGAAATAGGTGACCGATGCCAATTTAGGGGTGATCGGGGTCAGTTAGAGAGAACTAGCATCGGTCGGGTTTTGGGGAGTAAGGGGTCAAAAGTGCCACAGGTTAGGTGGTTAAGATGGGTAGGGGTAAAATAGGGGGTGGGAAAAGGATAGTGGGTGAGTATGGGTGTGATAAATGTAGATTAATTCATTATTTGTATTGGATGTAGGGGAGAGATCAGTTATGCATGTAGGACAGGGTTCTGCCCCTGCTCGTGACAGTTCGCAACGTAGCGACCCTTGAGGAGTTGTGGCATGTGGAGGAGGTGGGCCCTAGTGGGGTTCGACGCTACCGGCATGTAGTCTGGAAGCCGAGTATGATGGTCACTCTCATCAATAGATGGGATTTCGCGACTAACACGTTCCACCTACTGACGGGTGAGATTACATTCACCCTAGAGGACGTGTTCAATATTTTGTGGTTACCAATATTGGGTACACACGTCTATTCGATCTCCTCCGAGGCCTCAGAGGAGCTGATGATAACGGTGTTTGGAGAGATGTAACTAGCCCGTCCGGAGGAGACGAGGCTAGTAATTCTATTGATGGAGGCACTGTGTTGCTTTGTACTGCCAGATGCAGAGGGTGGGCAGTTTCCCTGATTGTTGATGGGGGTATTACACTACATGATGATAGATCAGACCTAATTTTCCTAGGCATTAGCATTCCTGGTGCAACTATACAGGGAGTTATGGGTCATATGGATGATTGCACAGGTTCAACCTATGTTGTACCTTTTTACATCACTATTGGGCATATGAGCACATTGTTTGTGTGCATCCAGTAGGTATGCCCCGAGCCGATGCCTTTCTGTCAGGCTTTGTACGAGTGGGGTATAGGCAATGGGTGCCGTTTATAGGAGAGCAAAGATCAGAGAGGCCCACACATGATGTGGCCTATTTCTGGCATTTATTGGAGGGGTTGTCTGGAGTGGAAATCATATGGAGGCCATATGTGGGCTTCCCATCATATAGGCATATGCGTGATGAGCTAGCTGAGCTCCAACTATTGAGGATGGATACATGGTCACTCATGTCGGGGAGCACAAGATGATCCCAGTTGACAGAGTCAGGTGGTAGTTTGGGCTACTACAAGACATACCTCCACCCTTCCCACAGTACAGGAGAGATGACATAGAGAGGCCCTTACCTCTACCACCGCCGACAGTGCCCACAGGGTAGGAGGAGCAGGCAGTGGACCGGCAGATTGATGATGTCCACCAAGAGGGTCACAGACAGATATAGATAGTGGTGGGTGGCTCATTTATGAGTAGTACCACCCAGGCCGAGGTATCTAGATCTAGCCACCATCACGGTGTAGAGGAATGCCTTACAGGGGCAGGTGGTGACTCTGATTACCCAGTTGGGTATGGTGCAGACACAGCTTGCCAACTCAGAGGCGGAGGTGGCCAGGTTACATGCACAGGTGGCCAGTCTTCAAGCCCGGATGGCCCAGGGTGGGGATGGAGATGGAGATGGAGATGGACATGATGGGATATTCATGCATATTTTATTAAGACACACATATCTATTTATATGATGAGATACATGAGATGCTTGATTTGTCAGTGTTTTATGAGACTTTTAATTTTTTGTTGTGATAAGGACAGAAACTAGGTGAATTAGGCATGATAATGTCAGGTCATATGCATGGTTGAGTCAGGTTGGTTTAGGCATGGATTGAGTCAGGTCATAGGCATGGTTGAGTCAGGTCATAGGCATGATTGAGTCAGGTCAATTCAGGCATGGATCGAGTCTAAATGGGCTAAAATTGTGATTCATTAATTTATGCAATGAATGGTGATATGGGTCCTGTTTAAAATGTTTTATAATATATGCATGTTGATGGTAGAGAAATGTTAGTTGTAATAAATTTATGTTGTGATGATGATAAAAATGTTAAACAACTTGTTGTTTGTTAGGTTTAATTTCCAATTTTGTGATATAAAAAGGAAACTACATAGGGGCAAAATGTGATTTTAAGAAGATGAAAGATGAATTGGTTAGGGTAGAGAGTGGCCGAGCTAACCCCCAAGGGCCCCATGCCCTCGGAGTGATGTCTACATAGTCCTGGAAAAAAGGGACCTCAAGCCAATGTAGTTCTCCCATAAGCTAGGGAAGAATATGAGGAGGTATGAAAATGAGTTGGTAGGTTTTAGGCATGTTTTGGGTTTAGGTCCGTTAGGTGTGGTTGGGTTATAGAAAAATTAGTGTAGGTGATGTCGATTGTGGCAGAAGAAGAAGACTACCCCAAAGGTACGTGTTGAGGACCAAGTCCTGTATAAGGTAATCAAAACGTAATAATGAAGGTAAAAGATAAGAGGAGGCAAGAAAGCCACCTGATTGGTTAGGGTCATATTGAGTAGGTCATACCTTGGAGGAGGTGATGAACGCAAGACCCGAAAGACATTGCATGATTAATTGTTCTAAGGATGAGTGATAGGCATGTGATCACCAAATGTCTTGGTTCCAAGAGGTCCCTTGAGGCGGTAGGAAATGAGAGTGGGAATGGTGAAAAAGGTGGTTTAGTTTCTATATGGTATGAGGTAGCATGCTCTTTGGGAAAGAGATCTGAGGTCACAATGGACAAGTCCATGATGAGAAGTCTTCTATTTTAACTTGTATTTGAGATAGACTGATCGATGTGGGAAGTCTATATGGGATGAGGAAATGAAATCCTTGAGGTTTTCGTGAAGCTAATCGATGCGTGAAGCTTCAGTTTCTCTCATTTTTTTTTGAAAGAGCTTTACATAGTTGTCCTTTGAGGGAGCAGTCTATTTATAGCAGCAATTACAAAGAGGAATATGTCCTTTTGAGGGAGTCATCTTTTTATGAGAAATTTGACTCAAGGAGTTGGGTCCCATGTGAGGGCATTGAAGTCATGGACAAGACCAAGGTGAAGAATAGGATTCATGTTCAGAAAGCAGGGTGAAACGACCATGGCATCTCATCTAAAGGTAGATGAAAAGTATCCATGAGAATCATGTTATGTGCAGCGTTGTGGTACACATATTCAAGAGAAGATAACAAGTGGCAGGTACTCACATAATTCTTGTTTAATTATTGGTGAGGTGCGAGAAGTGGAGAGCTCTCAAGGGACGAGCATGGAAAGAGGCAAAAAGTGATGAAGGACTAAAAGTCAACAGTAGAACGGTCGAAGATGCAAGGCATTAAGGGGTTCAGGCTCAGGTTTACCATCGAGGGAAGATAAACGATAAGCACCTGATCCATAGGTATGAGTCATGATATATGGTCCAAGCCAATTAAGAGCAAATTTACCCTGTTTACTTTTTTCTGCTTTGGTTACATGTTAATTTTCTTTCAGGACAAGGTCACCGACTTGGAAGGTTCGTTCATGGACACATTTGTCATAGGCACGTTTGATACATTTTTGGTAAACTTGGAGGTGGTCATGAGCGTTAAGATGACGTTCGTCTAATAACTCCAGTTGTGCTAAATGGTCTTGACGAAATTCATCATCATTGAGCATGTCATGGAGAGAAATACAGAGTGAGGGAATCTAGACTTCAAGGGGTAGAACAGCCTCTGTACCGTAGACCAGAGAAAATGGTGTAGTGGCTGTGGAAGTACGGATACTAGTGTGGTATGCCCATAGGGCAAAAGGAATGTGCGTATGCCATTCCTTCCCAGTATCGTTAACCACTTTTATGAGAATTTTGTTTAAGGTTTTATTAATGGATTCAGCTTGGCCATTGGTCTGTGGGTAATAAGGTGAGGAGAAACTTAACTAAATGTCGAAGGTGTCGCAAAGTTTTTGTAATGTTTTGTTTTTGAATTATTTTCCATTGTCAGTGATGAGGCGATGAGGAACACCAAAGTGACAAATGATGTGGTGATTGATGAACTCACATATTTTCTAAGCTTTTGTGGAGATGAGTGGTATGGCCTCTACCCATTTTGTGTAGTATTCGGTAGCGGTAATGATCCATTGATGTTGTTGGGAAGAATGGGGGTTGATCTCTCTAACAAGATCCAAACCCCATTGAGAGAAGGGCCAAAGATCACGAGCAACATGTAAGGCGTGACTGGGTGTATGATGAAGGTTGGTGTGTTGTTGGAATTTTACACAATGTTTGACGTAGTCGCAACAATCATGGTTGAGGGTCGGCCAGTAATAGCCTAGACAAAGAATACTCTTAGCAATAGCAAGGCCACTAAAGTGGCCTCCACATATGCCATCATGAACCTCCTTAATGGTATAAGGAATTTTAGAACTCGTGAGGCATCGTAAGAGAATACCATCAAAGCCACGCTTATAGAGGAGGCCCCCCATGATGATGTAACGAGAGACCTTTTTAAGGAAGGTGTGTTGTCCATTACGAGTGAGATCAGGGGGTAAGATGGAGAGAGAAAGATAGTCAAAATATTGTTTATACCAAAGGTCACTTGGGTCAGGGGTAGGGGTTCTGATGGAGTAAACATCGTGAGGTAAATAAGAAGGTGATTGGAGTCATTGCATGGTGACAAATATTTTAGAATCTACGGGTGAAGTGGGTATTTGAGAGGCCAAGCAGGCCATGGTATCTACAAATTTATTGGTTGAACGGGGGATGGTCTGAAGGTCATAACGGTCAAAAGTGGTCAAAAGTATGTCCACATGATGTTTATACTTTTGAAGTATCTCATTATGACATTGGTATATACCATTGACTTGGTTTATGACCAATTGAGAATCACCAAAGATGTTGATTGTTTTTACGTCAAGGGCATAGGCATCTTGGAGGCCTAATACGAGTGCTTTGTATTCGGCAATATTGTTTATACAATCAAAATTGAGTTTGAAAGACAAAGGCATGGGTTCACCATCAAGATGAATGAGAATAACACCAGCCCCACCCCCGCCCTGACACTTGGAACCATCGAAGAAGAGCGTCATTTGATAAGCGGGTTCGTCCAAGGAAAGGGTAGCAATGGACTCATCTGGAAAGTCAAAATTAGAGGGTTGATCCCCGAAAATAGGTGCGTCATCCAATTGGTCAGTGATGGCTTGGCCCTTGATGGACTATTGATGAATGAATTTGAGGTCGAGGTCAGCTAAAAGCATAAGCCATCGTGTGGCATGCTGATTTTGATAAGGTTTGGCATACATGAACTGTAAGGGGTCAGTGTTGGTCACAACATAGGTTTTGTGGTTGAGTAGATAATGGCAGAGTTTTATGGCAATGAAAACTAAGGCCAAGCAAAGTTTTTCAGGATGGGTGTATCAGGTTTCATAGTCCAAAATATTACGGCTTATGTAATAAATTGCTTGCTCCCTGTGTTGTTCATCGCGATGAGCGAGCATGGCCCCCAAGGAGTGATCGGTAGCAGAGATGTATAGGTAGAAGGGTTGATCATCTTTAGGTGGGATAAGTACGGGTGGTTAGAGAAGGTATTGTTTTAAGGCCTCAAAAGCTTTGTGGCAATCATCATCCCATTTAAAGGAGACATCCTTCTTGAGCAGATGATGAAATGGTTGACACCGATTAGATAATTGTGAAATGAAACAGCGAATAGACTGCAACTTACCTTACAGGCTATGGAGTTGTCTAAGGTTAGTGGGCGGAGGCATTTCTAGAATGGCCTTGACTTTAGTAGGGTCAACTTCTATACCACGTAAGGAAATGATAAATCCCAAGAGCTTTCCTAAGAGAACCGCGAAGACACACTTCTTAGGCTGAAGGCGAACGTAATATTTAATGAGGCGGTCAAAAATGGTTTTGAGGACGGCAAGGTGCTCTGAGTAGCGTTTAGATTTGGCGAGGAGGTCATCCATGTAATCTTCCAATATACAATGCATGATATCATGGAAGATATAAGTCATATCCCACTTATATGTATCACCAGCGTTTTGAAGGCCGAAAGGCATGACTCGAGAGTAGAAGGTCCCCCAAGGGGTGATGAATGAGGTTTTGTGTTGATCCTATGGGGCAAGCAAGATTTGGTTATAACCCAAGAAGCCATCCATGAGTGATAGCATCTCGTGACCAGCGGTAAGGTCAACCAGTTGGTCAATACCAGGTAGAGGGAAGTCGTCTTTTGGGTAGGCAAGGTTGAGGTCACGGAAGTCTGTGTAAATGCGGAGTCCCCCTGTCGCCTTAGTGACAGGGACAATGTTATAAATCCAACAAGGATAATCAATGGGTAATATGAAGGAAATAGAAAGAAGGCGCTAAAGTTCTTCTTTGATGAGAAGGGAAATGCGAGGGTGTATTTTCCTCAGCTTTTGTTTAATGGGTTTGGCATCGGGAATGGTTACGATATTGTGGACCACTATGGTAGGGTCAATACCGGGCATGTCTGCATAAGACCAAGTGAAAGCATGGTTATGATCTTTGAGAAAAGAAGTGATGGCTTCCTGTTCAGCAGCATCTAAAGATTGACCGATCTTTAGGATGTGTGGGTCATCCTGAGTATGAATGTTGATCTCAATAGTCGATTCATTCAACATGGTTTGTGTCTCAGAAGGTAACGACCGATGAATATATGAGTCTTCTGCACCAAGATAGGTGAGTATATATTCATCATCCTGACATTGAACGACGTTAATTGAAGGTGTATCGTCATCGATCATTTCAGGGTACAGGAAGGGAAGAGAGGAAGGGGCCTCACCCTCATGTTGATAAGTCAAAGGCCCTAAGGAAACGGTGTTTATGAAAAAAAAAAGTTAGGAGGGATAGATTTAGGATCCATCGACTCCGTCGGTGAAGGTGGTGATGAAGGCAGAGCGGGTGAAGAAGGTGGAGGAAGGGCTGGTGTTCTCGATGGGTTCAATGCGGGCTTGCTTAGTAGGTGGTTCAGCAAAGCCGATACCACTACGATTGTTATGTTTGCGGGTGGTACATGGAATGATAGTATGGTGGCCTTGTTCATAAAATCCAAAACCAAAACCCTTCCATGCACATCGGTGCAGGAAGGTGTGGGTGAAACAATGATTGGTGAGAGATTGGAAGTCAACGAAAAATGGGTGGGTTTGTGACGGTGGTTCGGGTGTGTAAGTGGTAGTGTCAAGTCCCCCATAGGTGAGACCGGTACAAAGATGAGGATGACCATAA
Organism: Taxus chinensis; assembly: GCA_019776745.2. Lineage (NCBI taxonomy): Eukaryota > Viridiplantae > Streptophyta > Pinopsida > Cupressales > Taxaceae > Taxus > Taxus chinensis. The sequence continues at coordinate 319,212,799 of CM034151.1, read as the reverse complement.
AGGAGACATTCGCCTATGTGGTGATCATAGCGAGGATGTTGGTGAAGACTTCCATACTCTTGTGGAGTAAGGAATGTGTTGACACTGTATAAGCGATATTCTCCCAGAGTGAGGTGTTGAAAAATGCCTTCCAAGGGATCGGTGGTTGGTATGTGGGTAGCTGGAATAGGTGATGTGTTGGAGGTCAACACAGAGGTAAAGCTAACAGATTGGGAGGCTTATGGGTCAGCCGTGGAGGTTGTGGCAGCGGTAGGAATGGAGGATGTAGGTGCGGTTGAGGTAGTGGTGGCACTGGTGAGTGGAGGTGTAGGTGAAAAGGCAGTGGTTGTAGAGGCTTTAATGGGTATGAGCACGTCATTGGGTCAGTAAAGCATGTTGCATGTTTTAAAAGGTGATGGATTAGCTGGAATAGTATAGGTGTGCCCTTCATGCTCAAACTTTACATAATGATGCAAAGTGAAAGGAACGCAACCCATGACACGAATCCAAGGTCTTCTAAGCAACAGGTTATATTGAAATTCCCCCTCCAAGACATAAAATAGCTCTGGAACAGTGCGGGGGCCCACACAAACATGGAGGATGACGGTGCCTAGTGTAGAGGTGATAACATCATTAAATAAACGCAACATGACAGGATGTTTATGTATGCAATTATTAGGTATGCGCATTTGAGCGAATGCATGGGATGAAATGATATTAATGCTAGCACCCCCATCGATTATTACACGTCGTACACTTATATCATAGATGTGGACAGAGATGAAGAGGGCCGGGTCAAGGTCATCTGTTTGGTGCGGTGCAATCTCTTCCTCTGAGAAGCTAAGGGAGGCTACTTGGTGAGTAGGGTGCAGTGTGGATAAAGGTGGCAATTTGGTGAGAGAGGCTACATAATGGGGTGTGATAATAGAGGCTATGGATGTAGGGTCATTGGGTAAAACCTCAATAGATTGTAGGACTTCCATGAGAGCTTGACGATGGGATTCTGAGGTTTGGATGAGGTCATATAGGGACATTTTGAGGGGAGATTGGTGTAATTATTTGAGCATGGTGCGATGTGTGACCCCATTAGAAATAGGGTATGTGGGGCCGCGGATAGTGATTTTAGGTGTGGGTGCAAATGGTATGTTGGGTATAGGATTGGTTGGTGGATCAGTTGCCTTTTCCTTGCCTTTTTCCTTCTGAGCACAGGTAGTAAAGTGGATCATGTTGATCTGAGGGGAGTTGGCAAATAGAGAAGGTGTAGGGTGAGTGGTGTAATGACATGACGGGTAAAAACCTACCGGAGGAGAAAAACCTTGTGAAGTGAGCTAGGCACAATGACATTTAGGTAATGGTGTGGCAAGTTTTCTGATGCGAACCATGTTAATTTCAAATCTTGGAGGTGGCTCTAGGAGCTGTGGGGGTGGAGGTCATGGTTTTTGAGTAGGCAGTGAGGGAAGGATTGTGGGAATGGGTTTCGGTGAAGCAGGGTCTTCATCAAGAAGGTCATCATCGTCAAAGTTGGCTTCAGGAGGACACAACTGGATAAGGATGGTTTTCAAAGCCTTACAGTTCTCCAAATCGTGCCTTGGCACACGATGGTAGGCACAAATTTTAGTGTCATCAAACCCTTTTGGCTTGGGTTTGAGGGGGTCATAAGGTCTGAGCAGTGGTAATGTGATGATAGAAGTCTCAAGGAGGTTGGTTAAAATTTTGGCATAGGACCCTGCTAGTGGATCACAATGGGAAGTGAAAGTGGGTTTGGGTGTAGGTGCGTCTGATTGTTGAGGAATGGTCCTTGCAGGAGGGGGAGCGGGTCAAGCCATGGTTTTGGGTGTTGGAGTGGTCTTGGGTGTTGGTCATGTTTGGTTCGGTAGGGGTATGGTAGATGTAATGAAATTACTTGTATAATTCAGATTAAGAGTAACAATATAACACCAAATAACACAATATTTCAGAATAATGATCTCAATATGCAATTAGAATAGCTTCGCCACTTCGAGGGGGCAACCTCCAAACCATATAATAAAACTCAAATGCTCAAATGATAATGAAATACTACCTATAATCCCCTATATATACTATTCATATGATATGGCCATCACCAAGGCTAACCTATTAAGCATGAGAAAGTATAAATGATATAATAAAATGATATGGTAAGCCACAAGTCAGCTACTCATATCCTAATACAAGCAATAGGTTAAGGGTGTAGCATGCCCTTCCCTTCAAACCAACATTGTCCTCAATGTTGAATAATCTTGGATGTTGCTTCAAATCATCCTCCCAGGTGGTGTCTTCTATGCTCAAATTCTTCCACTTGATCATATATTCCTTAATGTCTCTAGTTCTCAGCCTCTTAGTACGTGTTTGCAGAATCTTCTCTAGATCCAAAATTATTCTTCCTTCCTCGTCAAGTTCTAGTAACTCTGTCTGGGCTTCAAATTTTTGTCCAATAACCTTCTTCAGGCATGAAACATGGAATACTGAGTGTATGTGTGAAGATGGAGGCAACTCTAGTTTATAAGCAACACTACCAATTTTCTATAGAACCTGATAAGGGCCATAATATTTAGGAGCAAGTTTGTTTTCCTTTTTCTGTTGCTTTAGGGACATCTGTTTGTAAGGTTGGAGACGTACAAAAACCCAGTCACCAATTTCAAAATGTCTTTCACTACGGTGTTGATCTACTTGTTGTTTCATCTTGTTTTGTGCTAATGTTAAATTCTCCTTCAAACTAGCCAAAACCTGTAGTTAATGTTGAATGTGTTCCTCAACATCTCTGACCTTAGTTTGCACCATCAAGGAGGAAGTGATAGAAGGTGGATGGTAACCATATAATGCTAAAAATGGGGTCATTTTAGAAGAGGTATGAAAAGATGTGTTATACCACCATTCTACCAGTGTAGCCATTTAATCCACCTTTCCTGCTTATCTGATACAAAACAACGTAAATACCCCTCTAAGCATTTGTTGACCACTTCTGTTTGCCCATCAGTTTGAGGATGATAAGATGAACTATGAGCTAGCTGAGTACTCAAACATGAAAATAATTCCGTCTAAAAATTACTTGTGAAAATAGGATCATGATCACTTACAATTATCTTTGGGGTTCCATGTAGCCTTTGAACTGTCTCCAAAAAAATAGCTGCGACTGTACTGGCTGCAAATGGATGTGATAAGGCACAAAAATGGGCATATTTTGTGAGCCTATCCACAATCATGAAAATAACATTCTTCCCCTCTAAACAAGGCAATCCGTTGATAAAATCCATGGAGACCTCCTCCCATCTCTGGCTAGGAATTGGTAAGGGTTGCAACAGACTTGGTGTCTTAATTGTTTCCCCTATATTCTGTTGGCACACTAAACACTCTGATACAAACTTTTGTACATCCCCCTTGAGTCCTTCCCAAAAAAATTCTCTTTTTATTCTATGATGTGTCTTCAAAAACCCAGAGTGTCCTCCAACAGGTGAGGCATGTAGCTCTGCAAGAATCTTATGCTTCAACTCAGAATCTTTACTCAAGTATAACCTATCCTTGTACCATAGGGCATTACCTTTCCACTCAAGTTTGTTAGATGTCATAGATCCTTGCTTGATATTCTGTATTAGAGATTGTCTATCCTTATCTTGATTCCATTCCAATCTTGCTTCATCCACCCAATCGGCCGTCAACATGGACATTCCACATAGTAAGGCATCTACAGATGTATCCCTTCTAGACAATGCATCAGCTACTACATTTTCTTTACCCTTTTTGTATATGATTTCAAAATCATAACCCAACATTTTTGTTACCCACTTTTGTTGTTCCTCAAATGATAACCTTTGCTCCAAAAAGTATTTGAGACTATCATGATTAGTTTTTACCTTGAAGGGTCTACCCATGAGATAGGGCCTCCATTGCTTGACTGCATGAAGAATAGCCATCATTTCTTTCTCATAGATAGGTTTGAGCAGATCTTTTCCTTTGAATTGGTGACTCTCAAATGCAATTGGTCTTCCTTCCTGCATTAGAACTACTCCCAATCCTGATCCTAAAGCGTCACATTCAACAATGAAGGTTTTTGAGAAGTTGGGAGTAGCCAAAACTGGGGTGCTGCACATGGCTTCCTTCAGCTGCTCAAAGGATTTAGTGGCTACGTCTATCCAATGGAAGGCATCCTTCTTTAGCAATGCAGTGAGTGGGGTTTCTATTCTACCATATCCCTGCACAAATCTTCTGTAGTACCCTGTTAGTCCTAGGAACCCACGAAGATTTTTGAGATTTTTGGGCCTTGGCCATTCCACCATAGCTTTGATCTTCTGAGGATCAACTTTGACGCCTTCATGGGATACAATATGACCCAAGTACTCTACCTCTTGTACACCAAAAGAACATTTGGATGGCTTTGCATACAGAGTATGTTTCTTCAAAACTTCCAACACATTATTTACATGTTGTAAGTGTTCTTCCCATGTCTTACTGTAAATCAATATGTCATCAAAGAAAACTAATACAAATTTCCTTTAAAACGGCCTAAAAATAGTGTTCATCAAGCTTTGAAAGGTTGAGGGTGCATTTGTAAGACCAAAAGGCATTACCAAAAACTCATAATGGCCCTCATGAGTCCTGAAAGCCGTTTTATGAACATCTTCCTCTTTTATCCTAATTTGATGGTACCCTAAACGAAGATCTAATTTTTTGAAATAAACAGCACCATGCAATTCATCAAGTAAATCATCAATTACTGGAATAGGAAACTTATCTTTGATGGTGTACTTGTTGAGTTCTCGGTAATCTGGACACATCCTCCATGTTTCATCCTTCTTACGTACCATGACCACTGGTGAAGAATATGCACTTTGGCTATGCCTGATGATACCTGCCTTCAACATTTCCTCCACCATTTTCTCAATCTCACTTTTTTGGGAATATGGGTATCTGTATGGTTTGATGTTAGGTGTTTGGCTCCCTGGAATCAACTGAATGGCATGATCATGATCCCTAACTGGTGGTAGTCCCTTTGGAATTGCATCAAAAACAGATGAGTGAGCATCCACAATCTTCTAAAGATCGGGTGGCATCGAAGACTCTGTATTTTGTACTTCTATGGAAAATAGCTTTGCTATAAAGCCATCCACTCCTTTTCTAAGAACCTTCTGCATCTGATGAGAGCTAATAATCTGTGGAGACTTAGCTACCATCCCATTCAATTGTATTGTACTTCCATCTAAATAAAATCGCATGAACAATTCTTGGAAATTCATCTCTATAGTACCTAAGGTTGTGAGCCATTGGACCCCCAAAACAATATCTGCCCCTCCCATAGAAATAGAAAACATAGGTGAGTCTAACATGTAGTATCCCATGGAAATCTTGATACTATGGAACTTTCCTATGCACTTGACTGTCCCACCATCCGCAATCATAACTTGCATTTCTGGAGTTGGGTAAATAAAACAATTGAGGCGGGCAGCTAACTTACTATTTACGAAGTTATGAGTACTCCCCAAGTCAATCAACACTGTCACCTTCTATTTTTTGAGATAGCCAATAACCTTGAGTGTTTGAGGAGTACTAATACCTAACAATGCATGGCAAGAAATTGTAGGTTGGTGATCCTCTACTTCATCTTCTATCGGTTCCTCAACCTCTCCTATAATTTCAGCTTCCTCATCATCCTCATTACCTCCGTTAATATAGAACAACTTCTTCTCAACACATTTATGTCCTGGTCCATATTTGCTATCACAGTTAAAACATAATCCTTTTGCTCTCTTTTCTTCCATTTGTTGAGGAGTCAGTCTAATTGGCCTAGCAAATGAAGGGGAAGAGATACTACGGTCTCTGGTGTTAATGAAAGGTGGCCTCCTACTACAAGGAAATTTTTCCTCTGCACGACGTGCCATGATAATAGAATCAGAAAGCTTGATTGGATTAAACATACGTACCTCATGCTCGATGTGGTCCTTAAGACCCCCAAGAAACTGGTCATTCAGATTCTCTTCTGGAATATTCTCCACCCTTAAGGATAGGTTTTGGAATTGATGCACATAATCTTTGACTGATCCTGTTTTCTGTAACTTTGCTAATTGACTAAAGTAGTTCTCTGAAACACTAGAACTATAGTGCAATTGCAACTCCTTGGTAAAAATTATCCAAGTGACACCTAGACCATTCTTCTGCCTCTGAGCACATAACCAACGATACCAAAAAAATTGGTCGGGTTCAAGATATAGGGATGCCAATGTCACCTTTTTTCCTGATGGTGTTTGATGTAACTCAAATAAGTTCTCCATTTGATTTATCCAATTCAGGGGATCCTTACCATCGAATTTGTTCATATCCACTTTTGGTATCATGTTCCGTGGTTGCGAATAAGTTTGATTTTGATGGGACCGGAAAGGTGATCCAATATGGTTAGTTTGTCCATGATTTTTAACTGAAGGTCCTCCTTGGTTGATATGGGCTGGATTTGGGCCATACTGGTTATCCTTTACATGTTGCATGATATCATCCAACCGATGATTGATTTGGGCTATGTCTCCTTTAGAGGCCATCTCAGATTGTACATTTTGCAACTCATACTCAAGTTGGCTCACCTTATTATCAATTGAGGTAAACCCTAGTGCTGAGGAATCTATATTTACCCCTTCTGACTCCATCTCTTCAATCACTACCATATCTTTATCTGGGGTTTTACCCGGAGTAACCGGATTCTTTTTTTCTCTTGTGGAAGGCCCCGCCATGAGGTCAAACCTTAGGGTTTAGGGTTTTGATACAATTTCGGCTAAACAAGAAAAAACACAGAGAAGATACTAAAACTATTTTTTTGAGAGCTTTCCGAAAATGTAAAGAAATTGAAAATTTTCTACAATTCGCACCCTAGGGAGCGATTTTATGAAAAAACCAAAATTTGTAATAACTTTTGCAAAATAAATTTAAAAAGTTTGAAATTTTTAGGGAACCTTACTTGAAATTCTTCGCAACTCTAGTAAAAATATCTCCCACCAATTCGCTATGGTTCGCAATATGTAGCGGAAACAAAAAATTAGGGCTTTTGCCCTAATTTCGGCCTAGATCGCAGCTCTGATACCACTTGTAATGAAATTACTTGTATAATTCAGATTAAGAGCAACAATATAACACCAAATAACACAATATTTCAGAATAATGATCTCAATATGTAATTAGAATAGCTTCGCCACTTCGAGGGGGCAACCTCCAAACCATATAATAAGACTTAAATGCTCAAATGATAATGAAATACTACCTATAATCCCCTATATATACTATTCATATGCTATGGCCATCACCAAGGCTGACCTATTAAGCATGAGAAAGTATAAATGATATAATAAAATGATATGGTAAGCCACAAGTTGGCTACTCATATCCTAATACAAGCAATAGGTTAAGGGCGTAGCAGTAGATGAACAGGCAGAAGGGTGTATGGTTGTTTTGACTACCTTATTGGAGGGTAGCGGATTTTTATCTTTGGGTTGCACCTTATTGAGTAAAGGTGATATGGGTGTACAATATCTAGGGGGAAAAGCAGATGGGGGAAGAGGGCGAGTTACCCAGGGGGATAAAGGAGGTTCTGTGAAGGTAGATGACACGGGTCGTGCAGGGGGTGTGAGGGACAAAGACTAAAGTGTAATGGGTAGTGAAGAAGTTACTGAGGGTATTGGAGGTATAGGTGGTAAAGATGTAAGTCATGTCGGGTGCTTGGGTATGTCAGAGGTTTGTGAGGAAGGAATGGGCTGTTGTGTTTTTGGCTTATTCATGGATGGAAGTTTCTTAACTGCACTATGAGGTTGGGGTTCTAAGACAGACGAAAAGGGTGAAGGTGATGCAGGTATATTAGGTGCAACTGGGGTATGAGTTCTATGGGCTTGGTTCTTCTATTTGGATGCCAGAGTAGGTGTGGTGTTAACTTTGGAGGATGTAGCTAAATCCAATTTGATAGGTGGATGAGTAAGGTTGGTGGTTGGGGTGACCCCTAAGGTAGTGATAGGTTTATTCGAGGAAGATGATGTAGGTGTGGGTTTGGATTTAGATGTCTGTTGGGCTATGGGTAAGGGTGTATGTTGAGCGGCGCTAAGGGTTACAAAAGAAGTAGTGATAGAGGTGGTTGTGCTCAGTTCAACTGGTCAAAATATTTTTGAGTAGATAGTGGAGGTATCAGCAAGCAACATCTGCATTTACGTTGAGGCAGGAAGTAGAAGCCGCCCCCACAATAAGACTCTATCCACATAATCTAAGCGATCGAACAACATGCCTATAGGTGAGGTTGATGAGGACCTAATGGTAATTCTCGTAAAATGTGTCTTAGAGATGAGGAATTTGTTAGCTTTGACTTCCGTGTGTAAGAGAGCCAAAAGTAGGTTTGCGGGATCTTGGGTAGCTGATGGAGAATGGTCACCTAGAGGAAAAGGTATCTCTGTTAGATCCTTGATAGGTAGAGGAGAAGATGGGTGCTCCTCTATGGGTGGAGGAGATGATGGGTGCTCCTCCATGGACTAAAGAAGTACTATGGGTGACGGTTCCCTAGGTGGAGAAGTCGAAGGTAAAATGGTCTCGATATTAGCGGAAGGCTCCTCCACAGGTGAGGAAGGAGGTGAAGATGTTCCTCTGTGGGTAGAGGACTAGGTGAGGTGGGTTCCAATGCAGAAGGAGGACTTTGAGCTAAAATTTTCCTCTATGGAAGGAATATGGGGTAATTCAGAAGCAATGAGTGCGTCGTTGAAAATAGCATGGACCTCGCGGGTATGGCTATCATGAGTTGGGGTCTCACCGGTTTGATCAGAGAAAGGGGCATGATTGGGAAAGGGTTTCTTGAAGATGTGTAGGTTTTGATTGGTAGGTGCATTAGGATTATCCATGGTTAACTTGCCTTTCTCGAGCATTTCTTAGACAATGTTTTTGAAAGTGATGCGATTGCCGTCATTGTGACCCTTTACTCGATGATAGTTATAGAAGTCATGTTCTTTATACCATGTGGGCATGGGGCGAGCATGGTCAAAACCAATGTGTGGTTTTACAGGAGGAAGGGTGATGGCCCCAGCTTTGATGATCTTTTCTAAGACAAAAGATTAAGGCGCCCCAATTGGGGTGTATTTCCGTTGTTCTCGTCTGAATTGAAAAGTCTTAACGGGTGAGAGATTAGATGAGGGGGTAGTCTGATTTGACGAATGAGCTGGGCCAGCTTTGAGTACCACTGCATTAGCAGTGCCCTTAGCTTTTAAATAATTATTTTGTGGTTTGGAAGAAGAAGAGGTATCATTCGACTTGAATGCCGAATTCTTATTGCGTAATTGGATTTTCTTCTCTTTAATGGCCCGAATCTCTAACTTTCGTGCCATAGTGAATGCTTCATCAAATGTTTAGAAATTCTGGACCTGTAGGGTCAGCGAGATATATCTACCACAAGCCCACGTGAAGAGCTTGATGAGTTCTATTTGTGGTAGTTGGAATGTGAGCTGATTGATCAGGCTACGCCAGCAAGTGACAAAATCTGCGATAGATTCGTCATCATACTGACGTGTGGAGTATAGGTCATTCATGGTAACCTTTTTAACAATATTGATGGAGAAGTGATCCAAGAAGGCTTAGGCTACCTAATTAAATGAAAATATAGAGTGTCTAGGTAACCCACTATACCAAACTAACACAGGTGCAGTCAGAGACATGGAAAGGTCCTCAAGAGCAAAGCATCATCGTGGGCGATTAGGTAACACCCGTGTTTGAATGACTGCAAATGCTGTTGCGGGTCTTCCTTGCTATTGAAACAGTTGAATTTAAGCATTTTCCAATGCATGGGGTATGGACAGATAGGAATGGATGGACGGATAGGATGGATGTGTGATAGGCTCGTTACAAATCTCATCATAGGTGAGAGTGTTGCGGGAGCCAGAAACTGATGCCTCCAATGTCTGCATCTTGTCCATCATTAATTTGATTAGATCATTAGTAGGTAGCGATGGTTGGGTGCCTCCTGTAGTGTAAGAGGGTTGATGTTGGGCATATGACGAGGGTGGCATTCTAGTATATGGTGGTGCCATGTAAGTGGATTGAGAAGAAGGTAATGAAATAGGGGGTATTGTACGATGGAAAAGTGACAAGTGAGCATGGGAATCTACAAGTAACTCTTCCTCGCACCCGACCTCCTGAGGTCGTGCCGAGACAGCCGGTGGGGATGGAATATACGTGGGGTAAAGACAAACTAGTTAGGCAATCTTATATCTTCGACGCGCACTAATGGAACCTGCGAATCTAAAGCAAAGAAGGCCCTCCTAACCTGAACTGGCGTGATAGATCAGTTGGCGAGGATGACTGCTCAAAGGCTCCAATCAATATCAAGATCTGGCATGATTTGATCTATGGGTTGTGGGATACGTCGAAAATAAACTGGGATTGTTTCGTGTATGTCTCCAGACAGGGTCATAAGATGGATAATGGATGTACAGTGGATTCTACGGGTGATTCTCTGGTCTAGTCCAGAAATCTTTAGCTTCGTTAACTGCTATATCTAACAAGGTGCGATAATCTGTGGAAGTGATAGGATAAACACTAATGTGTGGACCAGATTGGAGTGGGCTTGTTGGGTTGTCGGAGGATCTAACTGTATTTGTGGTTGTTGTGGACTCATATGGTCATGTCCCCTCAAATCCCGTGTTTTTGGCCTCTATGTTCAGATTGATCTTCTTAGAGTAGGTCTGGCAACTTGAATTCTTAAGGTGTCTATGTCAATGAGGATCTGGTTCTGGATCACAACCGAACGTTTGCTCTCTTTCAAGTTCTACAGTGGTATTTTTCTAGGGTTTTGTAGTGGACCAAAACGTATGGATTTGTGATGTTTAACCCTCTGGTGATTTCTTGTAGATGTTGTTGTTCGGAGACTTGAATTCTGAGATTCTGGTCTATGTCAGTTATTTCTGAACGGGTTGAGGCATGATTGGCTTGAATACGTATTCTCTGGGCTCCCTAGGTCCCGTGATTGTCATACAAAAGAAACAATATAAATCTAACTGAAGCAAAGTAAAACTAACTATATAAAGTATATCCACAACATATATATAAATTCCCTATTTTTGTATTTTCGATAAACTATTGAACAAAATTGAAAGAGCAATTATTTAATATCTAGAAAATGACAACTAAGCTAATAACAAAATATAAAACAAACAAAGTAGCCGAGTATAGCTACCTGCCTGTGCAGTTGTAAATCTATTCTAAATAACCAAATAACTGATCTAATCTATTTGAAAGACTCTCGATCCTACCTCAGAAGTGAGGAATGAATCATAGTTTCTCAGAAACTATCAATCCCCACAGCTTCCCTGGCAATATCGAAAGTGAGATTAACTGAAATGAAATGACTCACTATTCTATTTGATATATTTTAACTAGAACTTTGAAAGCTTGAACCTGGATTTTGCAGAACAGTGGCGAATCCTGATTGTGTGTGGCTTTGTCCCCTCAGTGTGGTCTCCTCGTTCCTTCGTGCTCACGTGAATCCAGAAAAGCGTGTAATGCTAGCATCAACAGAAGTAGGTATTGGAACAATGGCAGCTTTGGACGTAGACTGAATACAATGCGAGTAGGAGAGGGATAGCGCAAGAGAACAGAGCTTGGCTTATGCAATTCCTAGCGGGATTTATTGCGAGTCATACAACACAAAACATCCAGAACCTGAAACTATCCTTTTTGACGAACAAAACCTACAACTCTAATGGCTTCAGACTGAAAATAAAACTATCCTACCTCAATTGATTGTATGAAATAGTAATAGCACTAGCACAAGAAGATCATGTGGCTTCTAAACAACAAAACAACACTAACTATGCATGCAACAAATGAAAACTATGAATTCCTAAGAACTGAAAGACTAAATTATTGAAATGAGAGGATGAGAGGCAATTTTTGAGGGGCCATTTGCTTGAAAACCAACCAGCTATTTATAGAATTCCCATTTACCCAAAGGTGAAATCCAAATTGAACTCTTTTACAATAAACAATGGAGAAACACTATTCCAGGGAACCAAAATCATAAATACGAGCAAAGGCGGTGAAAAAAGCTGGTAAACGTTGAAATTTTACGCAAGTCGCGATAAAAGGAACGTTCTGGAAAAATGCGTGAAGGACTGCCGCCCTGAGCAGGGTGGCGGTTACAGGACCACCACCTAGGCAGGGCGGCGGTTTCGTCACTGAAGACCAAAAAGCAAGGAAAAGAGGGGGGAAGAGCAAAACAAAGCACGCAGAGGCTAAGTGGGGCATGCAGGATGTTAATGTACACTTGGAGAGCTTTTTCGAATCCCGAACACCTTGCGAGGAGACCTGTATCATCATTGGGGCACGTGTGACATCGTTCTGGCAGTGTAGTACCCTTATAATTTTGGGTACGTACATATTGCCCCCTCGGAGAAGTGTTTTAGCCATGAAGAGGCGTAAAATGGTGGGTCTGAGTATGGCGGTCCCAAAATGGGAGGTTAGAAATTATACCTGACACGTCCGTGTGTCGAAATGACGCCATCCAAAATTCTCGCTACCTGCAAAATGAAAAGAGGACTCAAGTGCAGATAGATAAAATAAATCGAAAAATAAATACTAAAATAATATGAAATGAGGACTTACCATTTGTACGGGGATAAGAACTTACCTCCGTCGGCGCTCCAAACCTACGAAAAGGGCATTCAAAATGAGTCAAGATGCTATATATGTAAAAAATGGGCCCATTTTCCTATTCATTTGTGCGTGTGTTGATTTGATTGATTTTGAGCTCTGGGACCCACGGTGATGGTTTTTGATGAGAGTATAGTCAAAATGTTCGTGACGAGATAGTGATCATGCCTCCGCGAGTGGAACATCGACCCGCGAGATCACATGTTAGTTCTTCTTGATTTAACGTTTTTACCCCCAAAATGTTAAAATGATGAAATCTTTGTCATGGGGGGATTATTTTTGAAAATGTTAGTGTTAATAGGGTCACTTAGGGGGGGCGCCTAATGGGTAGGCTTTGTTTTAGTCAAAATAGTCATTTTTTTGGTGTTTTTAGGCATTTTTAGGGCACGTGACCCGTTTGGAAATGCGGGACACGACCGCCGCCCTGAGCAGGGTGGCGGTTACAGGACCACCACCCTTTAAGGCGGTGGTTACGAAACCGCCGCCCTACTCAGGGCGGCGGTCCTTTACAGAATGCCAAAATCTCAGTGTTTTGAGCCCAATTTTGTATTTTTAGTATTCTTATATGTTTTAATGATTTTTCCAATGTAATTTGAATACTAACTTACTCCATTTTGCATGTTTTTGGGTGTATGCAGAAGGAGGAATATATCAGATGGAGCCGAGAGAGAGAGTGTGACTGGCTTCCAGCAGTGTTGGATGCACTTTCTCAGGCCGAGCAGGATACTCTTCAGAGGGCCGGCATATTACGTATATCACGGGTTCCTCATGTCGCACCTTCTAGTCACATACTTGTGTGACTTGTTTTCATATTGGGATGCTGATCGGAATACTTTCCGATTTCCAGGAGTCAGGGGTGAGTGGACCATCACCCTGGAGGATGTCTACCACATCTTGGGAGTCCCGATCATTGGGAGACGACTCACACTTGAGACAGTGGGGTCGCGGGCTCAGATAGCTCAGTGGGCTACATACATGGGAGACGTAGTTATCTCCACTGGTTCGAAGAAGGGGGTGAGGGTCCGTTCCATTCCTAGCTTGCCTATCCCCTTGATTCATCAGGCTATTATGGGGATCCTTGCCTCGAGATTGATCGGGGACAAGGGAGGGGACACCTTACTCTACTGCTGGTCCCCTATTATTACACAGATTGAGGCACATGGCCAGATTTATGCCTGGGGAGCTGATATACTTGGGACCACCTATCATGATTTGTACCGGGTGGTTCACTTACAGGGACAGTCTTTGAGCCATCCGACCCTAGTTATGAGCTGGGTCTATGAGCGTATCATCCCTTATGGGAGAGGTGTAGAGGTGGCAGATCCTGGAGCTGTGAGGGTAGCTAGATGGACAGATATGTCGGTGCTTAGAGCACCCCACCAGCCAGTTACTTCCCTGACTACTGATGATATGGAGGCCACACCTTATCAGGCCATGACAGGGTTGTGGGGCGAGGAGACCCTCACTTTGATTTCCTGCTCTACTACAGGGCAGCTTGTGGATAGGACAGGGAAGGTGGAGACACACCCCTTTGATCGAGTGCCTCAGTAGTTTGGCCTGGCTTACGTTGGTATGCTCCCCCTAGTGGTGCCAGTGTTCAGATCAGTTCGGGAGGCTAGGGGAGGTCCTAGAGGCCGGGGTTGGACAATTGTTACTCCTGGCATCCCTATTATAGCCAAGAGCATGGTACGCACTTGAGGGAGAGCCGGTGCTCCTCAGGCACCTTTACTTCAGATCACCATCGGCCCTGCCCACAGCAGCGACGACCCCATTGATATAGACTCCGAGTCTGAGGAGTTCACAGGGGGAGAGACAAAGGAGGAGACCAAGGATATGGAGGTCAGTGAGTCAGGTGGAGAGGAGGACAACGATCCTAAGTGGCATGACACTTAGGAGATCTTACAGGCCGAGAGGGCAGAGCAGAGTGCGGAGAGGGTGACCCTAGTTTCAGAGGAGTTGCCCTCTCAGGACTTAGGCGAAGAGGATGAGTCCGTAGTAGGACGTTATGTTACCCCAAGCACAGGAGGAGGACATCAGTCAGTGGTGGCATCTGTGGCAGGTGCTGATCCTAGGGATCCCTCTTGGAGGCCCGGAGATCTGAGTGAGTTATCACCCTTCTCTTAATATTTGTTTTTAGCTAGGATTGTCTTAGTTGCTATCTCTCCTTTTGTTCATTCTTGTTTTTATCCTTTGATTATTTTCTAATTTACTTTTCTCCTTTGCTTGCAGAGACTGCTGATGAGTGGCGAGACCTGATTCACTGGGTATGTACTGATACCCTGATGATCCCCATGGAGAGGACTCACGCCGAGCTATCCGTGGATGCAGGGGAGCCTTCAGCAGCTGGTAGGCATAGTGATGTCTTTGCCCCTATCTGGCATGTGGCCAAGATGGTGACTACCCTCCGTACTGAGTTGGCCGGATATAGGACGGCGGAGCGCCTGATGAGGAGTCGCTCTCATAGCGAGGCTGCAGCTACTCCTCGGGACCATGAGCCCTCAGTGCATTCAGAGCGCCGGCGTAGCCGGAGTCCTAGACATGGTCGTGCACCTTCAGAGGGATCTCATAGGGGTTGAGAGGCCACTTGGCTCTTTTTGTAGTGACTCTTAGATTGTTTATACGATTTTTTTGTATTTTCTGGGCTCATTGAGCGTTTTGACCATGCCTAGTGCATGATGGCATTGTACATAAAACTTGATTATATATATATATATATATATATTATTTTTGGATCAGACTCTTGGTGTCTAGGATTTTGTGATTTGTTTCCACATGTAAATTATAATGTTGTTTTTATATGCTTTTCAGAATGTATGCAATGGAGAACAAATGATACAAATGCTTTCTTTCTTTCTTTTTGTATTTCGTGATGCTGATATATGATAATGCAGACACAATGTGATTTTGAACTTAGCTGTCATAAGCAATTTTCCAGTACTTCATATTTGTTTTGACAAAATGTGATGATAAATTGGTATGATGAGCAGATGAACTTGCCCCACTCCTAACTCCACGCAACTAGTAAGATGCGAGGGCTCACCACCGAGAGCTAGAAAGGGCACAAGCTATGAAATTTGCTGAATGGTAGTGATGAGAGATAGAAAAAGATTTGATGGAACCAAATTAGGATGCTACAAACCTATTCTACTCAAGTGACTCCATAGTTTAGAATGCAACTTGCTTTGCAGTTTATCTAGACTTAGATCTGTAGATGGCCACTTGGTTGACAAAATCTGGTTTTCAGGGTTTTGAACTCTCTTGGAATTTTGGACATCTGATTCATTTGTTTTTGACTCAAGATTTCAAAGGTTTATTTGAACTGTTTGCTTATGACCTTCAACGTTTTTGTCAAGAGGACCCCCTACACCTTGCCCCATGCTACTAGTAGGAAGCATGGGCTTATCACCATGGACAAGGTACAGGCGAGTAAGGGCATTCCCATCCTTTCCCAACCCTACGTCACTAGTAAGAGACGCAAGTTCATCACCGAAGGTTGGTAGGGCAAGGAAATGTGTAAAAGTAAAATTTTCTGTTTGATCTACATTTGACTTATTTATTTGAGCAAAATGTCAGTATGTTCTTATTTCCAAAAAGATCTATATATGGGATAGATGTGACACCATGAAGCTTCTAGAACAGACCATAGGCAAGACACCTACCCTAACAAGAAACCAAAAGTGAGAACAAGCATGCAGGCCTTGGCATGGCTACCGTTAAGACTTTGTCATATCTAGCTTTAATTGATGAAATGATTCTGAAATAGTTGATGATGTTATGAAAATGAAGAAGTATGATTCGAATGCTTCTGCCAATACCAACAGAAGTTTGTAATGAATTGCTTGCAAATAAGTTCCTTGATCACAAAACTTTACGAAACGAGTGGACAAAATGAACCTAACTACATGAAGATGCAATGTAGATATAATTATACAAATAGTGCTGGTCGCTTATGCATAGAATCGTTTAAGATGCAAGGAATTGACTGTTTCGTTGAATTCCTCGCCTTCTAGTGTACATAAGAGATACACACCATTTCCATAGTCTTTCATGACTCGGTATGGGCCCAACCATTTGGGCTGGAATTTCCTTCCTTCACCAGTCTTCTTATCGATCCGGCTGTCTAGTCTTAGAACTAGATCTCCTTCATATATTTCTCGTTCATAGACCTTTTTGTTATACTGCCAGCACATCCAGTCAGCATAGACTCTATGCCACTGTTCAACATCTAATCTGGCCTCATCTAGGCTTTCTAGTTGGGAGAGACGTGCTTCTCTATAAGCTTCTTCATCCAGAATCCCTTGTAGTGAGATGCGGAGACTGGGTATTTCAACCTCAAGTGGGAGAACTGCTTCTGCTCCGAATACCAATGAGAAAGGAGTTGCTCCTGTTGGTGTTCTTATTGAGGTTTGGTGGGCCCACAAGGCTGGATATAACTTTAAATGCCAATCTCGTTTGTTTTCTTTTACTGTTTTGAGGAGAATAGCTTTCAATGTCTTGTTTGTTGCTTCAGCCTGCCCGTTGGCTTGAGGGTAATACAGGGAGGTCGTATGATGTTTTATTTTAAATTTACTGCATAGCTCACAGACCTCGTCATTCTTAAAGGACGTGCCATTATCTGAGATAATGATTTGTGGGACACCGTACCTGTAAATGATCTGGTTCAAAATGAACTTGGCGATCACGGCACCTGGTACAGTGGTAAGAGGCATAGCCTCTACCCATTTGGTAAAATACTCGGTGGCCGTGATTATGAAGTTATGGCCATCTGTTGATGAGGGAGAGAATTTCCCTATCAAATCTAGGCCCCATGTAGAAAAGGGCCATGGAGTCGCGATTGGTTGTAGAGCTTGTGCCGGCATGTGAATCTCATGGGAAAATTCTTGGCATTTATGGCACTTGTGTACAAACTCTACTGCGTCGTGTTCTAGAGTGGGCCAGAAATAGCCCATCCAATGTATTTTGTGGGCAGTGGCATGACCACCGAAGTGGCCTCCACATATTCCACTGTGAGATTCGTAGAGAATCTTCTTGGCTTCTTCTGTGTCAACACACCTTAGGAGCATTCCATCGAAAGCCTTACGATAGAGCACTTGTTCTATAATAACGTATTTAGCTACGATAATGTGTAACCGCCTTCTTTGTTGCAGTGTAGCACCCTCTGGATACGTATGGTCCATGATAAAATTGATAATATCAGTATACCAAGGACATTCAGAGATGGGAGGTCTGGTTTTGATGTAATATATGCATTCATCGGGAAAATCTAGATCTACCAGATTGCCTTCGTCTAACGGGTTATTGGCTAACCAATCTGTAATGATTTGTCCCTTAACAGACTTCTGGTTTACAAAAGTTAATTCGAATTCACCCATTAAGGTTATAAAGCGTCCAACCTTTTTAGACAAGGACCCTTGCGTGAGGAAAGTTCGTAAATGGTCTGTTTTTACAATGACCCTTGTTTCTTGATTTAGCATGTAATGTCTTAAGCGTTTGGTTGCAAAGACTATGGCAAGGCATTCTCATTCTGCCTGCGTATAACATGTTTCATAATCGAGCAATGTTTGGCTAATGAAATAAATTGTGCATTCTCGTTTGTCATTGTCTTCTTGAGCTAGCATACAGGCTAGCGAGACATCTGTAGCTCGTGAATATAAGATCAAAGGATGATCTGGTCTAGGTGGCATTAACGTGGGAGGAGACAGTAAGAAGCATTTAACTGCTTCGAAGGCCTCATGGCATTCCTTTGTCCAAATAATGCAGCAATCCTTTTTCAACAAATTGTTGATTGGATGAATAGAAAAACTCAAGTCTGGGATGAATCTTCGGATTGCACCGAGCTTTCCTAGGAATGATCTAATGCCAGAGTCATCTGATGGTGGGATCATCTCAAGAACAACCCAGATTTTGGCTGGGTCTACATCGATCCCTCATGATGATATAATGTAACCTAGGAGTTTCCCTCCTGTCACACCAAACACACATTTTTCTGGGTTTAGGGTGACTCCGTATTCGATCAAACGTGAAAGAATGATGCGGAGCACTTCCGGGTGATCACAGCGCTTCCTGGCCTTGGCCAACAAGTCATCTACATAGGATTCCATGATTTTATGAATAAGATCGTGAAATATGTATGTCATTTCCCGTTGGTATGTAGCACCAACGTTCTTGAGACCGAATGGCATAACAGCGTAGCAATAAGTTCCCCAAGGAGTTATAAACATGGTTTTGGCTTGGTCTTGTTCAGATATTCTGATTTGATTGTATCCTGAGAACCCATCCATGAGAGACAAAAGCTCAAATCCAGCTGTTGCGTCAACGATGACGTCAATGGATGGTAACGGGAAGTCGTCCTTGGGACACACCTTGTTAATGTCTCAGAAGTCTATGCAGATGCATATCTTCCCATTCCTTTTGAGAATGGGGATGATATTAGATACCCACTGAGAATAATCGACCGGTTTGATGAACCCTACTTGGAGAAGTTTCATTACTTCTTCCTTCACCATGAGAGCTACCTTGGGTTTCATTGGTCTTGATTTTTGTTTAATTGGCTTTACATCTGATTTGGTGACGAGGTTATGTACTACGATGTGTGGTGAAATTCCCATCATTTATTTATAATTAAATGCAAAATCCTTTTGATGTTCTCTAAGGATTCGAGTGTGTATTTCTATCTCTTCTGGAGTTAGCGAAGATCCTAGTTTTAAGATCTTTGGTTCTTCCTCCGTTCCGATGTTAATATCAATTGTTTCTTCGATTAAAGAAGCATTACCTTCTTCAAACTCAGGCGGGGCTAGAGGTAGTTCCAGATCTTCTCCATTCTCTACCGTGTATATGTCAAGCTCCTTTTGTGGGGGAAGCTCTATCATGGGATTTCCAAAGTAAGAAGATGAATGTGGGATTAAGGACAAATCTACCATGTGATGGGTGAGATGTAACTCTGCATAGGTGTTTAGGTAATCAAGAGTGGCTCTATCACTATCAACATGATCTAAGATAGTAGATGTATTCTCAGCTATGTTTGTTAAAAGAGGGTTTGACATTTTCTTTACTAATGGTTCAATATGAAGGGATACTATGAAACGGGTGTCTTCCAACTTACTGTTTGGAGTAAAACGTGAAGCTGAGGTTGCTATCAAATCTGTGAGAAGGTTTTGTTCTCGTGGGATTGCCTCAATGGATATGAAGTTAAATCCTTTGCTCAAATCTAATACTGCTGTTTTGTAGAGCTGTAAATGTTCAGCTCTAGTCTCATACACCTCAAAGACTTGGTTTGCTACTAATTGAGAGTCTCCTAACACTCTGATGTCATTAACACCGATCCTTTTAGCTATGATGAGACCAAGGAGGAGGGCTTCGTACTTAGTGCCATTGTTTGTACATTCAAAATTTAATTTAAAGGTGAATGGTAGGATCTTTCCCTTGGGCGAAGTAAAGATCACACCTGCCCCAGCCCCATAACGACATCTAGCTCCATCGAAATGGAGAGTCCAATATTTACTTGGGAAGATGGATGTTGGGACATTTGCTACGTCTATTTCTTCTGCTTCAGTTACTTCTACCATGCAGAGTTCTTCTGCTGGAAGAGAACCAACTCCTAGGGTACATCCCATACCTACAGAATCAAATGGCAGGAAAATTGGTAAATCCTGTTCTAGCAATTCGACAATTTTTGCAGTAGTTCCTAATGATACTGTTTCTACAACGTTAGCCTCATCCTTGAGGGCTGGGATATTCTTGATTAGGTTTGTAACTTCTAACTCCGTTGTAGGTACCAACTTTTCTTCTGGTTTTGAGTCGGTTGGCTTGTTAAGTTGGTTTGTTGGGAGTTCAAACTCAGAATGAACGCCTGGCCTTTTCTTCAGATCTGCTAGGTGTATATCGAATGGTTTTGGATCGCCTTTTGCTACGAATATCTTTCCTAAGTGCAAGAATCTTATTTCTTGAAATAACGTAGAAGGGATTGCCTTCATATGGTGTATCCATGGTCGGTCGAGGATCATATTATAATTGGTTTCCTGATCTATAATATAAAACTCAGTTAGGATTGTTTTGGGTCCTAAGGTGACTGGTAGTATTATAGTCCCAATCGAAGTGGCTTTAAGGCTATCATAGCCTCTTAGCGTATTCCGAGTCGTGGAGTAATTTGTCTCTCCATACCCTAGCTTTTGAAGGAAAGAGAAGGGGACTATGTTAACCACTGCCCCATTGTCAACCATTGCACGTTTAACGTAATTGTTATAAACCCACACTTGTAAATGTAAGGTTGGATCACCTCTACGTGTAATCTCAGCATCTGTTGGCATTTTGTTTATGTCGAATATAAACTCAGTATCCCTATCTGGCTGCCCTAGAGGGTGAATATCGAAGTCTATATGGTTTACTTGTGTTTCGGGAGGTGGAGTGATGTTAATTAAATGACCTAAACCTAATGCTTCTAAAAGAGCAGCCCTATGGGCAGGAGAGTTCTTCAATAAGTCCAAAAAGGAGATGTGAGAGAAGGTCTTTGTTAGGTCATTAATTAAATCATAGGCACCTACGGGTTTTACTAATGGTTGTTGAATGTTATCTGTCTCTAGTGGGTAACTTGGATTTGGCTAAGAGGAATACTCTCATGTCCTTGTTACGGCTTCCACGTGTAGCTCAGTGTCTAACTCCACTAAACTGACTATCTTGGGTCATAGCTGATTTCCTAATTGTGGTGTGACAGGTGGATTTAGTGAAGTTGAGGCTTCATGATCATTGTTTCATATCATTACACCTTTGTTCGTCCCATTTGGATTTAATTTATTGTGATTTGGGAGTGGATCATTGAAGATCTTGAGGGGAGCATTTTGAGGGGAGACTGCTCCCGTGAAAGTATTTGGTGCAGGTGATGCAGGATCTGCTAAGAACATATCTATGAAAAGTTGTCTTTGTTCTTCTGGCAAACGTTGCATGAACTTATTGTAATCGCGGCAAGTCCTAGTGTCATGGCCTCAAATTTTGTGGAAACCACAATACGAGTTGGGATTGTAATCCCTAGGTTGTTGGGTTGGCATGGGTTGTGGTCCAAAACTCTGATTAAACCATTGACTATTAGGATTAAAGTTTTGCCTTTGTTGCCTTTGGTTTTGATATCTAATTGAATTTTGACTTGGACCCTGTGTCTGGATCTGCCGTTGTTGTTGTTGTTGTTGTGGACGATTAAAATCCACTGCGTTGATTGTTGGGGTAAAATTGTTGTTTCGTTGATTGTTAACCGGTGGTGGAGCATTTACAACATTTTCCTTTTTGCCTTGGTCAGTTACCCCATCTGTTGTCACGCCGTGATTTTTGTTAAGGATTTTAGGTCCTTGATTGACATTTGTGGTAGTAGGATAAGTCGTAGTATTTTGGTTGGGGATGATTAACCTCCCCTTAGTTCCATACGTCTTGCAACCACTATCTATTGCAGCTTGATCTATTCGGAGGGTGCTCTCAAGTACTTCATCATAAGTCCTTAGTGGGAACTTCTGGACTTCTTCCTTTATCTCTCTGCTGAGAGAATGAAGGAATAAATCGCATAGTTCCATCTGATCCATGTTTGGAGCACTTGCCAAAGAATAAAGGACTGTACACCATCTTTGGATGAAATGAGCAACATATTCATTGTGTTCTTGCTTAATGTGCAAGAATTCCCTGATTCATGTTCTCAACAGTTTGTTCATGTCGAACGCCTTGATGAACTCTAAAACGAGTTGTTTAAATGAATGGATGGAAGCTTCAGGTATTCTGTAATACCAATCGAGGGCAATGCCCTCTAAAGTTTTGGGGAATATTTTAGCAACAACCCCATCCCAAGGGAGCAGTTCTCGAATGGCTGTGGCATAGGCCTTGATATGTGCATTCGGGTCTCCCTCCCCTTTTTACTTGGACAAATCAGGAAGAGGTCTTGGAAGCATGACGCTTCATATGGTGAAGTCTAAGGGTTCTTTTAAATATTATGAATAAGTTCCTATCGCATAGGTTTCAACCATCGATGGTGTTTGCTGAGGGGGTGGAGGTGGGATGGGTTGTTGGTATGGTGTAGCGTATGCATTCGTAGGAGCATAAGGAAATCCTTGAGGTTGAGCAAACATTCTGGGAGAAGAGAACATATCTCCCTATGGTGATTTGGAATACATGTTTAAGTATGGAGGAACATTGTTTAGAAATCTAAACCGGGAGGTATCATATTTTCTTCGAGAGAACATGGTTCTAGTTGGCGCTTGTTGTGAATACTGAGGAGGCATGCCCAACGTGCCTATTCCTGTGAGGAGGTCTACTTGGCCAGGATGATGTGGAGGATTGGAATTCCTGACTGCATGAATTGTGAATTTTGAATTGCTTGAGCAAGTTCCAACCCTCTAACTTTTCATACTAAGGCTGAGATGACCTCCTATTTTTCCTTAGTGGCGTTTGTTGTATACGTTTGAGGTTGTAACCCTGCTATGAATTGATCGTTGCCCTCCCAAGTTTCACCGAGGGAATTTCCTATAGGTGGAGTGACATGGAGGTGTTTTCTTGAAAAGAGACCTCGGGTTATGTTTGCAAACTTCCTATTGGTGGGTACATGCTTTAAGAGAATTTTTCACTCCTAGTATAATGCACTAAATATTCATCATCTAAAAATAGATATGGATCTAATTGTCTACTGATTTACAGTCTCAACAATACTTGCGAGCTTCTCTTGTAGAACGTTGTTTGAGCCTTCAACTTGTTGCATTTGAGCAAGCTGATCCAGCTCCTCTATTTGGAAAGAAGAACTATATCTAGTCCTTTAAGGAGTTTGTGTTGACGCGGTTAGTTGAATAGTTGTCACCCCATGCTGAGAGTGAGGGTGATGGTTGTCTATTTAGTTGATCGTAGTAAGCTTCAAGACCTAGGAGAGGTCTACCATATGCGTCGAATCCCAACATATTTGGGGGGTATATGAATACCTGAATAATAAATGGAAATAGTGAAGGTGGATGGAAGAAGTGAAAAATAAAAGAGGAAGAACTAGTGGATCGAGTTCACCAATTTTGTACGATGGAAAAGTGAAGCAAGCATGGGAATCTACAAGTAACTCTTCCTCGCACCCGACCTCCCGAGGTCCCGAGACAACTGGTGGGGATGGAATATATGTGGGGCGTACAGAAAAATTTAGGAAATCTTATATCTTCGACGCGTACTTGGAATCTGTGAATCTAAGGCAAAGAAGGCCCTAACCTAAACTCTGATAGATCGGTCAGCGAGGATGACTGCTTGATAACTGTGTGATAATATCTAGTGGAAGTGGAGAGGATCTAAATACTAACGTCCTCAAACTTGTGTCAATGTTCGATTGATTTGTAGGTCCATTGGGTTATGGGATCTGTGGATCAAAACCATAAGTTCATGATTGTTGTGGACCTCCTGGATTCTGAGATTTTGGTCTATGTCAGTTATTGCTATAACAAGACCGGGTTGAGGCATGATTGGCTTGAATACGTATTCTCTGGGCTCCCTAAGTCCCGTGATTGTTATACAAAAGAAACAATATAAATCTAACTGAAGCAAAGTAAAACTTAACTATATAAAGTATATCCATAACATATATATAAATTCCCTATTTTTTTGTATTTTCGATAAACTATTAAACGAAATTGAAAGAGTAATTATTTAATATCTAGAAAATGAAAACTAAGCTAATAACAGAATATAAAACAAACAAAGTAACCAAGTATAGCTACCTGCCTGTGCAGTTGTGAATCTATTCTAAATAACCAAATAATTGATCTAATCTATTTAAAAGACTCTCGATCCTACCTCAGAAGTGAGGAATGAATCATAGTTTCTCAGAAACTATCAACCCCCATAGCTTCCCCGGTAATATCGAAAGTGAGATTAACTGAAATGAAATGACTCACTATTCTATTTGATATATTTTAACTAGAATTATGAAAACTTGAACCTGGATTTTGCATAACAGTGGCGAATCCTGATTGTGTGTGGCTTTGTCCCCTCAGTGTGGTCTCCTCGTTCCATCGTGCTCTCGTGAATCCAGAAAATCTTGTAATGCTAGCATCAATAGAAGTAGGTATTGGAACAATGGCAGCTTTGGACGTAGACTGAATACAATGCGAGTAGGAGAGTGATAGCGCAAGAGAACAGAGCTTGGCTTATGTAATTCCTAGCGGGATTTATTGCGAGTCATACAACACAAAACGTCCAGAACCTAAAACTATCCTTTTTGACGAACAAAACCTACAACTTTAATGGCTTCAGACTGAAAATAAAATTATCCTACCTCAATTGATTGTATGAAACAGTAATAGCACTAGCACAACAAGATCATGTCACTTATAAACAGCAAAACAACACTAACTATGTATGCAACAAATGAAAACTATGATTTCCTAAGAACTGAAAGACTAAATTATTGAAATGAGAGGATGAAAGGCAATTTTTGAGGGGCCATTTGCTTGAAAACCAACCAGCTATTTATAGAATTCCCATTTACCCAAAGGTGAAATCCAAATTAAACTCCTTTACAATAAACAATGGAAAAACACTATTCCAGGGAACCAAAATCATAAATATGATCAAAGGCGGTGAAAAAGGCTGGTAAACATTGAAATTTTATGCGAGTCACGATAAAAGGAACATTTTGGAAAAACGTGTGAAGGACCGCCACCCTGCCTAGGCGGCGGTCACGAGATCGCCACCTAGGCAGGGCGGCAGTTTCGTCACTAAAGACCAAAAAGCAAGGAAAAGAGGGGGGAAGAGTAAAACAAAGCACGCAGAGGCTAAGTGGGGCATGTGGGATGTTAATGTACACTTGGAGAGCTTTTCCAGATCTCGAACACCTTGCGAGGAAACCTGTATCATCATTGGGGCACGCGTGACATCGTTCTGGCAGCGCAGTACCCTTACAATTTTTGGTACGTACCCGAAATGAATAACAGATGAAACAGGAGGCTGTTCATAGTACGTATATGGAGGTGGAAGGGTCGTGGTAACTCTAGTGGTAATGGGGGCTAACGATTGTGGAATAGAAAGGACCACGCTTTGAAAGGGGGTAGGGGTCACTGACACGGGAGGTGGTTGTGTAGCTACAGGTATATGTGAGACAATAGGGGTGGATGAAGTTGTGTTTTGGGTGGTTATCGAAGGTATGGTGGATGTGGCGGGTGCAACGGATGTGGTAGATGTGGCAGTCATAGTGGGTATAGGGCCTAGCTGCAAAATGACTGGGGGTAAGGTAAATGCGGGCAGCGTGGAGCCAGATAGGGCTGACGCAAGAGTGAGAGTGAGAGTCGGGGGGATAGATACAGGCATGTCGTATATCAACTAACCCAAGGAATCTCGAGTGGATGAGTGGGAAAGATAAAACTGCAAGGCAGCATGATTTTGGTCAAGGAGTCGTGTGAAATCCTCATCTTTGGTAGCAATAGGGATAGGTTGGATAGGATCCATGGTGGGTGATCAAATGGAAGGTGGTGAAAGGCTAGGTGGGAGGGGTTGACAGCTAGCGTGAAATATGAGGGCACTAGCTCATCGATGCGTTAGTACCATGTGAATAGGTACTAACGTGGTAAGACTACTTTCTGTAAGTGACACAGAAACATAGCACAGGTAGAATAAATAGATGGTGGTGGGTGAATTAGGGCTAAAATGGTAGCTGGAAACTGGAATAGGCTAACCAATGTCGGTTAGGGTAGACCAAAATCAGTCACTGGTAACCGCGGATGGTCACTGTTGAAAGTGGACAGTGGGTTAAAAACAAGGTACAAGGCCAAATTTGACAGGTATGTCGAATACTGATGTGATTTACAAGGTCCATGTACGTAATAAAAGTGGTAGGAACTCTGAATAGTTGAAGAAAGTGAATAGGGGTGTTTTTGAGTAGGTTAACCAAAATGATAGTGAACCGATGCTGGTTGGGTATAACCAATGATGGTCAGGGGGCAACCGATGATGGTCACTGGACCGACATTGGTTAATGTGAAATTGAAATGGTGATGAAGAAAATATGGTTGTAAGTGTTATCCAAAATGTGCCCCCTGCTCATTTTGTGGCTAACTCCTCTCATTCTTCCCTCTCTTGTGCCTCAGTCACAAAATTTTGCTTTTCAGGCACTCAAAACCTTCTGGAAATGACACCATTGGATAGAGTTCTTTCTCAGCTTTCCAGAAAGGTAAATTTTTCCTCCTAACTCCATGTATTTTTCAAGTTATGGCTCAGCGGAGTTTTTGTGGGAAATTTTCCCTTAGGAGGCCCGCGGCAAATAAGAAGCCGCCACATGGCACCTAGAGTGGTGGAGTGCGGGGAAAATTTGAAAAAAATTCCAAAGACCAAACGGGTAAAAATTCAAACTTTTGCCCACCGATCCGATTTTGGCCTGTTTTTGCCCTAAATTTTCAAATCGCCATATCTTTTGATCCAGAGCTCAGATTTTCACGTTCTTTATATCAATGGAAAGCTGGTGAAATTCTCTACATGATTCCAAGGTCAATTTTGAATTTTGGTTGAGTTTGGAGAGAGAAAATCAAGAAACGCCTCTGGCACGCGGTAATGGCTAGAAATGGTGTTTCAACAACCAATTTTAATTCAAAATGGGTCGCATTCTTCTTCAGCATGGCCAAAAATGTCAGGGCATGGGTCTGTAAGGACACCCATGCTATTTTAATGCATCTTCATTCAATGGGGAATGGCTTCCACGTTTTTTACATGTTTTCTCTCTCCTGGGCTCGACCCATGCATTGTAAAAGCCAAATTTGGCTCATTTTTTGAGGTTGAACATTTTTTTTGGATAGCAAGCTTCTTCTTTCACCTTCAAAAAGTGATTTTTGCAAGTATCAGACCTTCTTCATGATTGTAACAGGTTTCTGCCTCTTTGATGTTGCAAATGTAAGGATTTTGATAGTGAAAAATGATAGTGCAGACTTTGTGATCAATTTTCAGTCCTTTGTTTGTATTGTCTTGCTTCATTTCAGACCTCTAATTGCATCTTATCAGCCTGTGTATGATGTTTCATGTTGCATTTTATGAAATTGTGTCAATTTGCATGAACAAGAAGTGTTCACCACTCCTTTGGTGTATCACCTATTAGTTTAGTTTCAATTTTTGCACTTTCTATCTCTGTCTCCTTGGAATTTAGAGTAGGATTAGGATTCAAACCTCTGCAATTGTGTAAATAACAAATCTGATCAGAGGAGTTTGAGGAACCAGCCTCTAATTACAAGTCCCACACTTGGAGAGAGGTTTCAATGTTGTGCAATCACACTAGATGCCTGAAACATCAACTTAGAAACCTGATTTGCATCCAGGGGTGCTACTGATTTGCAACAACAATTTTAGCACACCCGGTGGGAGCTTAGAGGTCTTCCACTTTATCTTTGACAGGTTGGTGTGTTCTTGTTAAAGATTCAGCCTTTTGGAGGCACTTTCAAAAGCACATCTAGCAACTCCATCTGGTAAACAACTCATTCTCTAAGTTGCAGACTTGTTTTCCATTCATTTCCATCCATTCTTCTTTCCATCATTTTCATTCTTTTCCATTCCATGAAGTTGTGCAATCATGACTTCATTTCCATCATGGAATTCACATTTACAACAGCAGTATATCACACCTCCAACATGTTTTACAAATCCTCCAAATCAGCATTTTGATCAAATTCAAAATCAGACCCAAGGAATCTCGAGTGGACAAGTGGGAAAGATAAAACTGCAAGGTAGCATGATTTTGGTCAAGGAGTCGTGTGAAATGGACTTTATGATGAAGATGTTGCCCCAACTTGCACCTCATCTCCGGTAGCGATAGAGATAGGTTGGATAGGATCCATGGTGGGTGATAAAATTAAAATCCATGTTGGGAGGATAAAAATCAGAATGCCAGTCAAGGAAAACAACAGCAAAAAGAGAAGCCAAACAAAGATGAAGAAATTCAAAGTCTGAAGAGTTGGGCTCTTAAATTAGGGATGACAAAGATCCCCTTGATGGTTAAGCCTTTAGAAAAGGTTGGAGTTGGAAAACAAGTGGTGGTTAGGACTGAATTTGCTGCAGGAAGAGAAGAGCAAAAAGAAGAAGCAGATCAGCAATCAGTTTGCTCAGAAAGTAGTGTCCATGTTAGCATTGTATTTGAAGAGAATGCCGATTCAATTCAAGTTGCACAATCAGCCATAGAGGAAGAAAGCTCTGAAGAAGATCCTGCAGTCCCAACTTGTCCTCTAGAGCTGCAAATCGAAGAGTTTGACTTAACAAACTTCGTGCTAGAGGAAGAGTTCTATCAAGAACAATATTCTCTTCAAGTAGTAGAAGAGGGAGAAGCTGCTCCAAATCCAAAAGAAGAGGAGCACATTCTAGTTGTAGAGGAGAAAATTACAGATCCAAGGGCTTTGAACACAAGGCAGGCTATAGGAGAACCTTCAGTTCTTCTTTCTACTTCATCCCTCTCGTGTTTTAGTGCTGAAAAAGAGTTTGATCTTTCAAACTCAATGTTGGAGGATGAAATAAACCATGATGATCAAGTTACAGATCAAGAGGACACTATGGAGGAAGTTGAGCATTTGCATCAGGACAACCATGAGGTAGTGTATCTGTCAGATTTGGAGGACTATTTTGATGAAGAAGAACCGGTTGAGTTTCCACCATTCTCTCTTTCATCCTCCACGTCCCAAATACTTGAGCATGTTGTCATGAAGGAGAGCATTCATTTGCAGTAGCCTGCATCTTATAGCAGCTCTTTGGAACCAAGATTGGAAGATTTTAATCTTTCATGTTCTTCATTGGAGGAAGAGAAAGGGTAGAAAAGTCCTACCATTGCTTCCACATCACCCACCCAAGAAGGTCTACAAGAAGACTCCATTTTTGGAGTTGAAAATCAGAGCTATGGGCATATCAAACGGATCATACCTTGCCCAATAAGGTATTTGACTTCATTGGAGTCAAAGGAGAAGTCACAACCAGTCATGCTTGCTTCTAAGCATGAGGGTGAGCTACAAAGTACCAAGGATTAGCTGTCATACCTCTTCAATCCAAATGTAGAGCAACTAAAAGAGGTATTGGATTTTTTTTCAGTTGACACCTTGATGATTTGGGTAGAAGACCAGCTTCTTGTTGATTTTCCACTCATCCAATCAGCCATGTTCAGTGCCAAATCAATTGCATGGTTACAACTTTTGAGAAAGGGAAGCTATTTCTCCCAACCAGTTGC
Source organism: Taxus chinensis (assembly GCA_019776745.2). Lineage (NCBI taxonomy): Eukaryota > Viridiplantae > Streptophyta > Pinopsida > Cupressales > Taxaceae > Taxus > Taxus chinensis. The sequence continues at coordinate 319,182,972 of CM034151.1, read as the reverse complement.
AGGGTTTGTTTAGCCCACTTTTGCTTCCAGTTAGAATAGAGTAGGTAGTTTTTCTTTCAGTAAAAGAAGTGCTTGTGCACACTCTGCATGTTCCATTTTGGAGCATGTATGACTTTTAGTTTTGTACATAGTTTTTGTGGTGCTGGTTTTGCTCTTGTGCGGTCCATTTCAGTGGGTTTCCAAGTGGCTCAGAGAGGAGGTTTTCAAAGTTCAGATTAGTTTGCAGGCTACAACTCATGACTCCATGCCCAATGGATGCTTCAGGCAATTGGTAACTTCATCCAACAGGCAAATGACCCCTCTGAGTCGCCAAAATTGTTATCCAAAATGTGCCCCCTGCTCATTTTGTGGCTAACTCCTCTCATTCTTCCCTCTCTTGTGCCTCAGTCACAAAATTTTACTTTTCAGACACTCAAACCCTTCTAGAAATGACACCATTGGATAGAGCTCTTTCTCAGCTTTCCAGAAAGGTAAAGTTTTCCTCCTAACTCCATGTATTTTTCAAGTTATGACTCGGCGGAGTTTTTGTGGGAAATTTTCCCTTAGGAGGCCCACGGCCAATAGGAAGCCGCCACGTGGCACCTGGAGTGGTGGAGCGTGGGGAAAATTTGAAAAATTTTCCAAAGACCAAACGGGTAAAAATTCAAACTTTTGCCCGCCGATCCGATTTTGGCCTGTTTTTGCCCTAAATTTTCAAATCGCCATATCTTTCGATCCAGAGCTTGGATTTTCGCGTTCTTTATATCAATGGAAAGCTGGTGAAATTATCTACATGATTCCGGGGTCAATTTTACATTTTTTTGAGTTTGGAGAGAGAAAATCAAGAAATTCCTCTGGCACATGGTAATGGCCAAAAATGACATTTCAACAACCAGTTTTAATGCAAAATGGGTCGCATTCTTCTTCAGCATGGCCAAAAATGTCAGGGCATGGGTCTGTAAGGATGCCCATGCTATTTTAATGTATCTTCATTCAATGGGGAATGGCTTCCATGTTTTTTACATGTTTTCTCTCTCCTGGGCTCGACCCATGCATTGTAAAAGCCAAATTTGGCTCATTTTTTGAGGTTGAACATTTTTTTTGGATAGCAAGCTTCTTCTTTCACCTTCAACAAGTGATTTTTGCAAGTATCAGACCTTCTTCATGATTGTAACAGGTTTCTGCCTCTTTGATGTTGCAAATGCAAGGATTTTGACAGTGAAAAATGACAGTGCAGACTCTGTGATCAATTTTCAGTCCTTTGTTTGTATTGTCTTGCTTCATTTCAGACCTCTAATTGCATCTTATCAGCCTGTGTATGATGTTTCATGTTGCATTTTATGAAATTGTGTCAATTTTCATGAACAAGAAGTGTTCACTACTCCTTTGGTGTATCACCTATTAGTTTAGTTTCAATTTTTGCACTTTCTATCTCTGTCTCCTTGGAATTTAGAGTAGGATTAGGATTCAAACCTCTGCAATTGTGCAAATAACAGATCTGATGAGAGGAGTTTGAGGAACCAGCCTCTAATCTAGAGATTCCTCTCTCATTTTACAAGTCCCACACTGAGAGAGAGGTTTCAATATTGTGCAATCACACTGGATGCCTGAAACATCAACTTAGAAACCTGATTTGCATCCAGGGGTGCTGCTGATTTGCAACAATAGTAAGTTAAAATTTGATGTGGGATCAGACCCAGAATTCTGAGAATGATGAGAATATGGTCTAGGCACACTCAGGTGAAGCTGGAATACACCAACTGTGATGAGGAGCATGCAAGGAGAAACAATAAAAATGAAGAATATGACCTCTCTCCTCAAAACGCAAGCCAAGCAGAAACACTAAGAAAAATGTGATCCTAAGAGTGCCTTTTCTATTATGTTTGTTTAGCTTATGCTATTTAGGGACTGACTCATGAACTATAGAATAGAGTTTTTTTTTGTGAGGATGGATTCCTACGAAGAAGGAGATCTAAAAGGTGAGGTTTCAGGTATGTTATGGCGGAGGCGGGCTTCACTCTGAAGTATGACTTGATAGAGTAGCGAGCTAGGGAGTACCTACCAATCCTCATATCAGTGTGATCCTTGACAGGCATTCCTAGGAAATATGTTGTTTAAGAATATGTATTTGTTTTGAATTTGTGCAATTTGGTAAGACTCGGAGAGAGAGAGATGTGCTTTCTATGATTCGTTAGTCAACCATCAGCTGGGCATGACTTCCAACATATAGGTTGCCCTCAATTAATGTGAGCTAATGAAGAAAATCAAAATGAAATGCAATGATTTTTAAGCCCAAATCGAAATATGGAATTCGATGACACAAGTAGATGAAGAGGGAGAGGGATGCTCTTTCACTAAAATATAGAAAAACAAGAAGAAATGGTTCTTTTTAAGTATACCAAAAGAAAGGTTTCTTTTAGAGAAAATAGAAAGAAAAAGAAGGTTACCAAGGAAGAAAATTAATGTGTATGCTTTTCGGAAGGGAAACAAACACACAACTTTTCCTAGGAATGAATAAAATGCAAAGAACCCTGAATGGGTCCTATCAAACGTGCCAAAATGTTTCACCTAATTCTTAGACGTTTATTCAAAAATAACGAGACAAATAGGGTAATGGGCATAGGATGAATACCTATTGAAATGATGGTTGATAGGTTGTTACACGCGGTATGACTTCTGAATCCACAGCTGATCGTGAGAGCTTCCTTTTGGCTGGGAGGAACTACCTGAAATGGAACACAAGACCACCGAATAAAAGTTAAACAATATGTGCAGTGAACTGCCTAACGTGTGCTAGATCCATGAAGTGTGATACTTCCTAGACGGCTATCAGTCCACTATTTAAAGCAATTTAATGCTGGTAATGAATTAAATCCTATTATAGTTAAAATGATTTAGGTATCTCATTTAAAACGCAATAAGAAAGATCTAATCTAACAGGCTAGGTTAAAATAAGATCTGAAGGTCAAGTGACTGGTTCTGGGTCTCTACAGTTCTGACAGAGGTCTTAGGCAGGTCACAGGTGATTAAGGGTGATGCGGGAATAGGTAGGTAGGTTACTGTTTTGGGCTATATTAGTAAATAAAAAGACCGATGTCGGTTAAGGGTGACTGACGCCAGTTTGGGAGAACCGGTGCTAGTTACTGTGGAATACTGAGAATGTCCCAAAATGAGTTTTAGATCTCCCTTATGATTACACAAAGGACTACACTGGTCGGAATGAGGTATTAAGTTGCTTGGATGGGATTTAGCGAGGGTTTAATGGGGATATGGAGGGGTGAGTATTGAAGGAGGTCAATGGGTGGCTAGGAGAACAAAGGATGAAGATACGATGATTAAATGAATGAACCAGAGGAGTAAAATGTTCTACTTACTTGGAATATGGCTCTGGACGTCTGTGAGTGAGGAATGAAGGTGTTGATAAGAGGTGGAATGTTGCAGAGGATCACCAAACGTTAGGGAGCTCTTGCATGGGCTGCATGTGCTCTCCTTCTTCCCTGATTGGATCAAATATGTGCTGGATGGTTACTAGATGAATGTTGGATGTCTGTGCAAGAGAAAATGCTTGATCTCCTTCCTTGCGTGCGTGTTTTTGTGGAAACTTGTTCTTAAAAGATGTGATATCTCTCCAGAATTTTCCAACTTTTGTCAACCTCAAAAATAAGGTTGTCTTGGGGATTAAAAGGTGACCGATGGCGGTTCCGGCTTAACTGGTGGCGATTAAGGGTAACCGGCGTTAGTTAGGGTGGGATTCCCTAGGTTTACTAAACTGGGAAGATCCCCTTATTTTTTTGGGATCTCATGTCGTTAACTCACGGATTAGACTAGAAGCTTCTTTTAAGCATGCGGGAATGTGGTTAGAGGGAATGTAGGCATTGATTTTTAGGGTTTGGGTAAGTCTTAGTTAGTTATGGCAACTTACTAAGAATAAGTCTTAGGGTGAGGTGGCTTGATGAGGTGTCTAGGTGAGGTGGATATGTGGGCATTATCTAAATTAGGCAATTTAAATAATAAATATAGTGAGGATAATGAATTAATTTAATTAAAATAATTAAATTAATATTATAGTGGGGTGAAGGGGGCCAGGGCTAGGTGAATATGATGAAAGTGTTTATTTATCGAGGGACCAAAGGGGAGTGTGACCTAATTTTGGTGTCTACAACGACGTCACTTACTTCACCTCAAACAGGGGAAAATGTAGACACCTAAAATCCACTTTCACAGTCTTATTGCTCAAAGCACACTAATTACTCTCATTCTTACCATTTTTGTTTTAATTAGTGATTTCCACTAATTAAATGACATTTTCTCTTTGTCTTGGTTAGTTAACGATGCTTTTTTTATTACCTAACCTCTTTCACATTCATGATGCCAATTTACGACACATCGTAAGTCATAATCCACTTCCAAACAAACAATTAGTAATTATTAGCTAATTAGGCCTACTTTACCCTTGTTTTGGTCAGTAAACCCTATTATTGGCTTAAACCCCCCTTCCAACCATTCAAAATCACCCCATTTCCCTCCAAGACATTTTAGAAGGCTTCAAAAGCTTATCCTAGCCTCTTAATTGACCCTAAGTGGTTAATTAAGGCTCCTCACATGTTAATCTCTTGTCAATTCACTAGTCATGATTAACAAACCTTAATCTAATTTGTGTTTTTTAGTCCCATATGCACCAAGATGCAAGTTTTCCTTAAATAGAAAACTATAAAAAGGACTAAGCACATACCTTCATATTTTACACCATACTTTGATTAGTATATCATATAATAAATATGATCAAGAGCCTTACTTCCTTCTTGGGTTAGTTTGCTCAATCTTTGTATCCAATCTTCATGTTGGTTAGTAGAGGGATATTTGATATGGCCTTATAGCCATTTTTAGAGAGATCCTCTCACCATTTGTGGAGTAGCAACAAACATAGTTTGATTTCCCTTAGATCTAATTAGGTCTATGTTAAGTAATCATTTCACATACTAAGCATGTTTGTAGATTGAATGTTTAATTTCATTTAGTTTCTATTAATACATGCTTTTAAGCTTTGTTATTGATGTTTCATTCTTAATCTTGAGTTGGGCTCTAGGTTATTATGGTGTTAGCCTTTACTAGTTAGTCATATTACAAGAGTTTTTGGGTGTTATCACAAAGCAACAATGTGTCATTTGATTAACTCAAAAAGAGATGTTACGCTTCTCGCCACATCGAGAGTGCACAAAATTATCTTTTTATTACAAAGCTACTAAATTATCATTATTCTTAGGTTGCACAATCCTGAGAGGCTTCTTCCAATGACTTGTCTTTGGATTCTTAGGGTTGTGATGTGACAAGGTTTCGAGAGCAATAAGCTGACCAATGATGTGTCTTTGAGTTCTTAGGGTCATGCTTGGTTAAAATAAGGTGAACCAAGACTGTGAGATTCCATAAACCCAACAATGAACTCGATGACTCAATTAGGAGATGATGAACTTAGTGACACTTAGCTCGAACACGATCTCAATTAGATCAAAGTAGCAAATCGATGACTTGGCTTGGAAATAAAATAATGAGAGCTTGATGAGTAACTCAACCGAGTTATAAAGTAGCTCAATTTACCCAAGAACTATGATCATGAATTAAATAAATATCATTAGGGATTAAAGCCCAACCTTTTTAAATGTAACTAGCTTAATATATTTCACTAATTAATTATTCCCTCGTGTTATTTTCCTTTTAATTAAAATCAAGGTCATAATATGACAATGTATATAGTCAAATCACATGATGAGCAATCTATTGTCATAAAGCAACAATGTATCGTTTGACTAACTCAAAAAGAGATGTTGTGATTCTTGTCGCAATGAGAGTACACACCATTATCTTGTTGTCACAAAGTGACTAAAATAAACCTATTGCATAAAGCAATACTTATATGTGTGTGTATATAACAAGTCTAAATCACAAATAAAGGTTTTATAACCTTAACTTACAGTTTGACACCATTTCTTATATACTAAACACACGTGGTAAATTTTATCTTATCCAAACCCATTTTGAGCATCTTTGTGTCTCTTCATGATGATACCCAAGTTCTCGAGACATAGAATATCTGCATACAAGTAGATAAGAATATTGAGTGCATTATCCATTCCAATACAAATCAAATCAACTGAAATAAACTATAATTAGCATATATATAAACAATAATCCCAAACTGTAGTACGAACCAAATCATTTACTGCTAATCAAAATGAATGACGATAATTGTTTTAAATCCCAAAACATGTCATACATCATAATTGAATCACATTAAGGTAGTATATCAAATCAAAGCAGTATATCATATGTTGTATCATTGTGGCACAATCACCAAATCATCTAAAAAACTCAAAAATGATAATGTGCAAATATGGGATATGAAAATAAAATTCCACAAAATGGATCATAATAAGTTGAAATTTAGAGGGTAACCCCCACTAATTATTTTCAAACTCCAGTAAAAAAATTCAAAAAAATCATAGTGTTTGTAGACACAAAATCACGCACATACTACTAGTTTACTATGCTAACAAGTATGTTATTATATATATGGATCTTGCACGAGAAAGTATTCATTGGTGACACAACCCCTTCTCTGTCTATTTGTTTTGTCTAATTTCTATTGTGGTGCTCTTCTTCTATCACTTCTATAATCCCTTTTGATCAGGTCACAGGGATCCCTATCTGTCAGTGTTTTCACACCTGTCGTCATTTGTTCCAAAACACTAGTGCCCATCCTAGATTCTAGCGCTCAGGTGCCCGGGTCTAGTCATGGGCACTACTACCCTACTTATTTCTTATTTTTATTTTGACATTTATGGTCGGTATTTTCGGTGTTCCCATTCTTATCTCAGAGGTACTAGTCAGACATGTCGTGTCACTAATGTCGAAATTCAAACAAGAGATCCCTATATATACACAACATACATACCATTATAAGGGGCTGACAATTATCAAGGGTTATCTATCTACATACTATCAAAGGGACTGCATTTTGGGTTGTTTATTCTGCATACACTACATAAGAAGGGGAATTTCTGAATTCCATCCACACATTTGCATTCTATCTAGCTTTTAACCCACTATCTTGGCATCATTGGTGTGAGGGAAACCTAAGGACACTATTCCACACACAAGCACAAAGAACTACATGGAGTCTGAGATGTAGTGCAATGCTCAGTCGTAAGTTCACTCAGTTGGGTGACTATCGGGGTCAGTCTAACTCCCCATTTGAATATTTTTTTTTAGAATTTGATGTGTTTTGGGGTTTTGAAGGCTATCTTTCCCTTTGCAAGTTGTAGGAGAATTCTGCAGACATAGTGTGACATACAAGTGATCAACAATGAGGGTTAGAGACACTTGCATGACACAATAAAATTTAGATTTTGAGCCTTTGCATAGTCACAGGCACCCAAAAGAGGTCTCTGGTGCCTAGGCACCCTAGCCCAAATCCAAGAACCCTAGTCCAGCCAAATCTGATAGCTCCACAATTTCCTGAGTGGCATTGCGATAATCCGTCATCTTTGTTCATCAGTCTTCCAACTCAACATACTTTGGGATTAAGTGAATATCAACCGAGTCATTCTATTTCTTCTCTTTCCTTTAGGGTTTTGATTTTATTGGCTTGTTTTCTTGTATTAGATCTATATTGTAACATATGTGACTCTACAATTTTAGATTTAATAATCTAGATTTTGTTAAATCATTTGGTGAACCTTACCTTAGTTTAACTCATTGCCCTTGGATCCCCATGGCTAAAAATTGATCCTCCTCTCCTATGCAAGCTATGCATCATGTTAGTATGAGTCCCATCCTTTATGATGAGGTTAAGGCTGAGCTTAATACTCTTTATTGCAATGTTCAATTTGATGATGTTATCCAAAGACAACTTCTTGCTCATGAAAACATCATTCCTACTAGCTTTAATAGTTATAGTCTTTACATAGTCTCACCTGACCAAAACTGCACTCAATGTTTTCCTTGTTCTTCCATAGCCACCCAGGTTGTAGTTATTTCTACTCATATTGACATGCATGATGATGTTAATATAGGTCATGTGATTGGTGATATGTTTACTTCCATAGATACAAATAAATTTATTTCTCGAGATACAAATGAACATGTGCATGATGTTGTTTCCACACATAGTCAAGACGAATGTAAAGCTATATCTCATACTTCTTCTAGTTCTTAAAATGTTTCTAATGATTTCAATGATATATCTCATGCTTCTTCTTTACATGTTGATGATAGTCTTGAAGAATTACTTGCTTGCGAAAATTTGACTGATAGTGATGTGGATTATATTTCTGACCATGAACATGTTAGTGAGGATGTTACTTCTCTTAAGACAACTGAATATGAATTTTCTACCCCTCCTTTCACTTCTGAGGTTATTTCTAATGTCATTCATGATGATTCTTCTCCTTCCATTAGTGCACCTCTTATTAGAACTCATGAGTCTACATTTAGCATTCTTGTAGAGCCTCTGTGTTCTACACCTCCTCTTCTTCTTTCCACATCCACTCCCCATTCTTAAGTCCCCATGATCACTCATAATGGAAAGCTTCAACCCCTCAATGTGCCTCTCATTTCATCCACCATTCCTTCCAATGATATCTTATCACTCATGCATGTTGTTGGCCATTTGCAATCTCAAGTTCACTCTCTCACTCTCGAAACTAAATCCTACTATGCTTCCATTGACAATAATTCTCTTCATGGCAATCCTATTCCAAAGAAAATTCACAATTCAGTTTTTCCTAAGGATTTTATCATGCCTACCTTTTCATGATTTGATGGTTATGGCAATCCTTATTTGCATCTTAAGCATCATCGTTTAGTTATGGCTTCTTATTCTAACGATCGATTATTACTAAAAGCTTTTCATCATAGCCTTGTTGATAATGCTCTCCAATGCTATACCCATTTTCCTCATGGATTTATTAGTACATATTGTGACATGGAAGATGTTTTTCTTAGGTGTTTTATTATTAACAACGGTCTTAGAATTACACATGATCACTTTCCTAGCTTGTAACAAAGGAAAGAAAGAGCCCATTATAGATTACATTTTACGTTTCAATTCTTACATGCATTAGTTATTATTTCAACCTATTGATCTAGAAAAGTAATTTATCTTTTGTCATGGCTTGATTCCTGCATTAAAATATTAATTACAATATGATACATGTGAAACATTTGCACTTTTTTGTTATATAGTTATTGATCTAGAACAAGATTTAATTACTACACGTGTTATAGATCCTCTTATTACTTCTCTTGTTTTGTCATTTATTACTTCTTCGCCTCTTTCATCTATTGAGTGTCCTCCTCAGTCTTCATCTCCACCCACCCATCATAAGCGTCCTCCATCTCCTCCACCACGTTGGTCTCCACCTAAGTCTTCTTCATCTCCTACTCAGGAGCCATTGCATTTCTCACATGTTGCTAAGCCTAATGATGTTTTGCATGCTCTGCTAGACAAGCGCTTAATTCATTTACCATCTAATCAACATCACCCTCCTCATCACTTGCATCACCAGTGTGATTTCCCTTATTTTAATTTCCATCTCATCAATGGCCATCAAGATAATGACTATTGTGCCTTATATGACAAATTACAACAATTAGAAGATCAGGTGTCATTGCCTTTAGATCTCACTCTCGGGAGTAGGTTTCTTTTACCCATTTCGCATAAGTGTGCTTCCACTTCTATTCACTTGTCTCCCCCACACACTTCTAAAGTTATCATTCATCCACCTCAAATTATCATTCATCCGTGTCCTCCACCTACTACATCTATGACTACTACATCTCATTTGCTTCCTAAGTTCGGATCATCTTTGTGCCTCCTACCACTGCATCTCCCATCATTGGCACCATTTCATCCAACATTCAATTTGGATTTTACACTCATGCTACTACCACCTTACATGCTTCCACCATCCCTCACAAGCCTTTACATATCTGGTAGGTGATTTCCAAATGGTCACCTCATCACTCGATGATGCACTAGTGTTTTCAAGGTTCTTACATGACTATTAAGGGATCTATTGCAATGCAATGAACCTTACATCACTCACTCTCCACACTCTATGCTTCATGCTCTATCTTTCTAGCATACACTCTCAAACCATTTCCCGATGACACACTCTTGTTCTATGGTTCATTCTTGATTGTCGAGGGGTCTTATATAAATGAACCTCATTTTTAATACACATACGCTAGGGGAATCGCTCTTCTTCCCCCCTCTCTCTTCATCATACTTACACACAATTGTGTGCATCATTTTACATCTTTTTCATCCTACACCTAGTCATGTATCATTCTATTATTCTCTCTCATCTCAATACCATGGCTCATTCATTTTATCTATTACACTACATTCCATACATCTATTACTATTTATCACATATTATACATCATCATCCATTTTATATCAACACAATCATTTACGCAAAATCCAATATTACAAATCACAAACCAAAATCATCACATCATTCATCATTACATATCAACACAACACGATGATACCAAAAGTCCATCTCTATATATATCGTCAAAAATCATAGTTTCAAAATACAATCATTGGGGGGCAAGCCCCCATCCATCACTACATACATATACATCATATCTCATCCTCACTATCACTATATACAACCGTGGGAGCTCTAGAACTAGATGCTTCACCACTCAATCTACGTCGCTGGTCACGACCTCTATATCTCTCCACCATCTCCACAATATTTCTACCTCAACTGAATGCTTCACAAATCACCCTGCAACTCCATGTATCTTGCAAAGATGTCTTGAGCTAAGGCTCCTCCTTCTATAACATCCCTCGCCCACTCAGTCTCTGCTTACGCCTCGTCACACTCACTCAATAGAACGATACATGTGGCTACTGCTATCACCACTAAATCAAATAGATGGGCATGATCACCCAAAATAACATCTACTCGCTCCAGCATCCCACCTCACAATGAGAAAATCTAAAGGTACATTCCGTGTTAGGTTGCAGATCGATGATATAATGATCAATGACCTATAAGCATCACCTATAGCCATGTAATAACACATTAGTCACTACATGCATTTTCAATACATAACAACCAAATCACAACTTACAAACAAACAATAAACAATACTTACATTCTGCACGCGCAACTGCTACAACATCTCCATCGGGGGAAGGGACCTATCCCCCTACTCCTCCTACTGGCGGCTCACCCACCACGTCCATGAAAAATTTGAAATAATAGTACCCACATGATGTCCCATCCCTCACTTATAGGTCTAGGTACATCATGCATCATCTACCTGTATTTATTTATGGCCAGATCCATCTCATCTAGACCAAGATGCATGAGTTGTGATCCAGTGGGACTTGGCCTCGCTCTTAGATGCCTTGGTGCCCTAGTATCTCTCACCCATACATATTTATTTGGGGGCACATCCTGGGCCATACCAAACTACCTCAACACATGCTCTGCCTGAAACAACTCGGTCACTCCAGGAAATTGATCCTCTAACCACATGGTGCATCAAATGCACCATAACTCAACTCCATCCTCTTCCCACCCACCGTAGTCTCTATACGGCCTCCATATGATGGCCCCTGGTCCCATACGATCAAACATAGATCTATAAGTAGTGGTATCCATCCTCCTGCTCCGATTACCTACCCATCTCATTATGAATATATCAGGTCTCACCCAATCCACACATGTGGCCCACTGAGTGGCCTCAATATAACAATGTGCTCATAGGCCCACACATGTAACAATGTGGTGGCTCCAAGTCCACCCCCATGGTCTTCCTACATGAATTTGTATATATATCTATATAAATGGGCCAACATACACCTCACCCATATAAATATGGTCCCATGCTCCTCTATGTGTTGAAATATCTCATTCATCTTATAAAAGATGCCCACTCCATCACTTTTCACTACTACTGAGGCAATAATCGCTACTACAATGAACTTCCACAACCACAGAACACCTGATCTAAGTATCACATCTATGATAATATGGGTCTCTATCTATACCCATATCCCTATAAAGTATTGTCTCACTACTCTCATCTACCTATGAGAATCCTCCATAGCCATCACCTGTACTATCTCACCCACAACTGGTAATCACAATATATGATATACATCCTCTAGGGTCACAATTATCTCCCCACTAGGCAACTAAAACATGCAAGTATCTGCACACCACCTCTTGCATAATGCAGTAATCATAGGCATATTATGTGGTATATCCCCCAATCTCGCTATGTGTTGCAGGCCGACACGGTCTAATATGTCCCACTCAACATCTGACAATCCCAAAGTCAATAATGTGATCAAATGACGACCCTCGCAGAACTCCCTCGAGCGTATATTTCTCTGCACAACACAAACACCAACAAAATCTTAACATTAGTGCCCAATATATTTTCATAAATAGTCACACATACTACAAATATTCATTATAATGTCAAAATTTCACATTGCACTATCAAACAACTCTCCTGGGTCACCAACGCCCAGGAGTAGGTCACTAGTGCCTAGTAATAGGTCACCAGTGCTTGGAACTAGGTACTGATGTCCCAAAGGATGTCAATGCCCTTGGCCACTACTTCCCAGGTCAAAAACACATAAAAACAAAAAAAACAAAGTTTACAAAAATCATAAAAATTGGGCACATTTCACCAAAATTTTCAAAAATAGTCATACACACCAACTCATCAGTCATCCGTGGTACCACAAAAACTGTCATCCTCTCAAACCTAGTCATCCTCGCTGCCCTAATTTGTGGCATCCTCACAAGCTCAAAGATCAAATTCACACTCACACATGGTTCAAATGAAGTTACTATTCAATTTTTACTATCACTATATATAGCAATTTTCAATTTTCCATCTACTATGGTTACCATTTGCACTCATTCTTCCCACTAATGCACTGTGTATGGTTTTTCTCATATCTTGAGCTTCGTTACTCTATTTTCTTCTTCCATTTGTGCCATTCAGTTCGGATTTCCTTCTACATCACCTTGTACACATTACACACTACTATACTTGATGCTGGCACATTTATTCATCAACATTCACATAATCTCACAAATATCTTCTACAATGTCTCTGGTTCACTATTTCATCTTTTCATCTCTACTTTCATCTTAGTGCTCATTAGTTCCACCCCTCACCCTTTCGCCAAAAGGGGGGCATACAATCATGATCACCTTATGATCCCTCTCATGGTCCAATACAATCAATCGATATCCTCAACACATTAGTATCATAATTTTCTCTTATTCCATTCAAAAAAATCTACAAACCATATCATTCAACATTCGACATCTTATACTATATGCAATCTATTTCCCCCTAATGACCTAATTTGGGGAAAAAAGGAAAAAATATCCCTATGAGTACTTCAATAAGTATACAATTTTAAGCAATCTATTATCATTCAAATCAAACCAATCAATCGGTGCAAGGCACATTCTACTATTCCTCCCAGATGACCTAACATGGGAGCTACGCTACATTTGCTATCTCTCCCAGATGACCTAACATGGGAGTTACATTATAGTCAATATCACTCCCAGATGACCTAACATGGGAAGCTTTGCATTATATCACCATTGCTTCCAGATGACCTAACTTGGAATACTGTCATTCAACATCCTAAATGGATCAAAAAGGAATAGATAAATGAATTTGGTCTCTATCTGTCTGTAGTGGTTGGACCTTTTGAGGATGTAGTCATAGTTTGAGAGTAAAACTATACCTCTCTCCCTAACACTCTTCCTTTGGCAGCAGGACACCCAAATCCTTCATTTTTTCAAACATACAAAATCAGGTTGGGAACTGATCACTCCCTACCCCTCACAATCTCCATTGGCAACAATTCAAAATCTCCAAATTCTCCAAATCAAGTCAACAATTTCTCAAAGTGCTCCTTACAATGGTTTACTATCTCTATCTATGCCACATGGATCGACACGTTGATTTATGGTTCACCATGCTATATGTTCTTATATTTTACGTGTACTTCTGTAACATGGCTTCTTCAGACTTCTCACTAGTATGTTCCTTACTTCCTTTACACTACTTGAATTTCATTCAAATAACATAAAGGGGGGAAATGTAGACACAAAATCATGCACATAATACTATTTTACTATGCTGTCATGTATGTTGTTATATATATGGATCTTGTGCGAGAAAAGTATTCATTGGTGACACAACCCCTTGTCTGTCTGTTTGTTTTAACAGTTGATTTCTATTGTGTTGCTCTTCTTATGTCACTTTTGTACTCCCTTCTGGTTAGGTCACAGGGATCCCTATTTGTCAGTGTTTTCACATCTATCATCATTTGTTCTAAGGCCCATCCTGGACACTAGTGCCTAGATGTCCAGTCCTGGTGCTCATGTCCTGCTTATTTATTCTTTTTATTTTGACATTTGTGGTCATTATTTTCAGGTGTTCTCATCCTTATCCGGAGGTACTAGTCACATGTCATATCACTAATGTCGAAATTCAAATAAGATATCCTTATATATACACAACATACATACCATTATAAGGGGCTAGCAATTATCAAGGGCTATCTATCTACATACTATCAAAGGGACTGCATTCTTTGGGCTGTTTATTTTGCATACACTAAATAGGAAGGGGAAGTTCTAAATTCCATCCACACATTTGCATTCTATCTATCTTCTAGCCCACTATCTTGGTATCATTGGCATGAGGGAAACCTAAGGACACTATTCCACACACAAGCACAAAGAACTACATGGAGTCTGAGATGTAGTGCAATAATCTTGGTCATAAGTTCACTCATTTGGGTGACTGTCAAGGTCAGTCTGAATCTCCCCATTTTCATATTTTTTTTTAGGATTTGATGTTTTTTGGGGTTTTGCAGGTGTACTTACTCTTTGTAAGTTACAGGTGAATTTTGTGGACATAGTGCAACACACAGGAGATCAACAATAGGGTTAGTGACACTTGCGCAACACAAGAAAAATTAGATTTCAAGCCTCTATGCGCAGTCTCGATGCCTAGAAGAGGTGCCTAGGTGCCCTAGCCTAGATACGCACCCTATTCCAGACAAATCTGATAGCTCCACAATTTTATGAGTGGCGTTGTGACATTTTGTTATCTCTGTTCATCAGTCTTCTAGTCCAACATACTTCGAGATTAAATGAACTATCAACAAAGTCATTATGTTTCTTCTCTTACACTTAGGGTTTTGATTTTATTGGTTTGTTTGCTTGTATCAGATCTATATTGTAGCATATGTAACTCTGACATTTTAGATTTAATAATCTAGATTTTGTTAAATCAGTGATTTGCGAGATATATGCAAATCTTAAAAATTAGGGTTTTGACATGATTTTGGCCCAAATTGAAGCTCCACTACCACTTGTAATGAAATTACTTAGATAGATCTATATATCAACAATAATATAACATCAAATAACACCAAAATATAGAGAAATGATCACAATATGCAAACATAATGACTTAGCCACTTTGAGGGGGCAACCTCCAAACCATACAATAAGACACAACTGTTTAATATGATTATCATCTACTAGTTACTAACTCCTACATGTACCCTACCATACTATGCAAAGCAACAAGGTCGACCTATTTAACATATGAAGCATAACTCAATGTGATATGACATGATAAGAGATTATATTAGCCATACATATCCCGATATATGACCTAGGATTAAGGACGTAACAAAGATAGATGGGTAGTGTTGGATGTAATGTCATATGAGGCCTCTATTTGGGTATTTCTATCTCTTTGGGATGATTTGCCTATTCCCCCGTCTAATGTGTATTTAAGTACTGTATAGCACATTGTAGGGTTTCTTTTGTAGGTATATACCTGTTTTGAGACTCACATTGTGCAGTATCAACCTGACATGACCTATAGTGAATAAGGAGTGACACAACCTAGAACTAGAATCACAACTATCCCACTGATTACCACTACCCATGGTGCCGAGTGTTCCAGCTACCTAGGGGACCCATGGTCCCATTCTAATAGTGGACTACATTTACCCTGATTAACACACAATTCATAATGTAGATACATAACATATAGTCAGTTCAACCAAATTTCCTTTCCATCTTGTTTCCAATGTAAGAATTGACAAGAGGGGAATTGAAGAAGAATATACATCTTCACGAAATTTAGAAATAATTGTAAAAAATGATTATGCAAAATATGGAGTATTATGGTTAATATGATGTTATGGTAGCAATAAATGAATGCAATAATGAAATAAAAATATATACCAAAGAAAACTAAGCAATAAATAATAAAACCCTGAATGTGTAAAGAAGGGTAAGATGCCTTAGCTGATTTGTTCAGTTTTGGAAAGTGCATAGAGATGGAAGAAAGAGAAATGTGAAGCACTGATTATCGCACTGGAGATCATGAAAATGAAAGAACTAGAGGAACAAGTTGGATAGGGGTGCCTAAAGAGGGATAAGGGTGATCATGGGTGCCCACAAGGTACTAATTGATGATGCACCTGGTCTATGGAATCATTGCTCATTAATAATGTCAATCCAGGGTCACAAGATGTCTGATGGTTGTATGCATTAAGAGAAAAAATTCTTTGGAAAATAACTGGAGTTAAACACAATCCAAACTTGCATAAAATAAATCACACATGCGGAAATGTAAAGGACATCACTTGTAGAAATAAAGATTGCATGAAGGAAACACACTTAGCATAAATGAAATCGCTGAATTAAAATAAATGAAATATAAATAAGACACCTGCAGGTTCACAACAGAAATTGTACGGAAAGAAAGATCACATAACATGAAATCAAAAATTTACAACAAAAAGAAGGCATAATAAAGAATGTGCTACATAAATAAAGAAAGAACATAAAACATTGATCCTTCTTCCTTGGAATGAGTGGCCAGAAAAATCATTCCTTGGAAGATGGACTTAATTCATATTTCAAACTTAATTCAAAACCTTTGAAATAATTTCACTTAGAAGATTGAGAAAGAACTAATCTATTATTCTTGGTAGGAAAAATTACATATATGAGTGTGGAAGGTTGCATTTATAATTTATGCATCCAACCAACTTCTTATTTTGGGAAATACAATCTAATCTTATCTTTATTCAAATCCTAACAACTAAGATCTCCATCTCCACAAAATAAGGAGAGAGATATATTATTGGAGTCAAATCTTATCTTGCTTATTTTAGGAAGATTTGCTCCCAAATATTCTCCTTGCTTTTTGGTAACAAGAATCACAATGATTTTATTCTCCTAATTTATTGGAAGGATTTTTTTCCTCAAAAAATTACTTTGACCAAATACCTCTCCCAGATTTTCCATTTGACTTTGTTGTTTCTTACTGTGGAACTTTTGGTGCTCGTCTGATACACTTTTTCCTTGACTAGCATAGCTCACTAAAAGTTAGATTTATTTTATTGGTAAAACCTATAGAAAATATGAATGAGATTTTTAGTTAAAAATATTTCTATGAACAAAAACCTCTCTCAGATTTTCCAGATTTGACTTTGTTGTTTCTGGCTAGAGGAATTTTTGGTGCATCGTTTGGATACACTTTTTCTTGACTAAATCAACTCACTAAAAGTTAGATTTCCCTTTATTGATAAAACAAAAATGTAGCAAATCCTGAATGAGGTTTTTGTTAAACAACATTTCTAGAGAAAAAAAATAAAGGCAATTTTCCATTTGATTTTCTGATTAGCCACAAAAATTTAGTGCTCATTTTATTGCTTCCTTGGAAGCTACAGACTCACAAAAGTTAGATTTAATCATCTCAATTGGATTCTCTGAACTATTCATTCCAAGTAAGTCCCGAAAAACTAAATCTGCAAGTTCTGGAACTAAAACTGCAAGTTTCTAAATCTGAGTAGCTAACTCCAATTGTTCCATTTTGATGCTAACTTACAAAAATAGATATAACTTTTGTACATGATCTCATATTGAGATGATTCATTTTTTGAACTTGCAAATGGGAAGAAGAGGAAGTTCCAGAATATGAATTATCATATTTGGAGTTTAGATATACTATCCATGATCAATTTCACTTTTCTCAAAACTAAATTATCTTTCCTTTATGGTCTGGATACACAAGACTTTGCATCTTTCCGCAAATAATCAATATTTTAGTCAACAAAATAGAATAAAAACAATATACTTCTAAATTTTGAATAAGATATATGGTCCTATAGTTCTATCTTAAAAACTATAAGATCCTAGATTACAATTAAATAGAATTTTAAATGTAACTTGGATAATTACAAAATAATCTATAATTTATGGCCAATTTATGACCCTCATCATTGCTATTAAGCCACACTTAATATTACTGCATGTCCTCATGCATTATATTATTATATCATCTTTTTAAAGTATTCTCCAAGCATTGAGCCCTTATGCATTATGCATTCCATTATAGTTCAATGGACATGTTCTTGTGGATCTCCTTCTGTTAACTTGTATTTCATGTTTCTTTGTATATGCAGGTTCTTGTGTCTGAACAACACTTCTATTTGGGATTTTATTTCTTACAATAGGCTATTGTGTCACAATCTCCTTTTAGTTGTTTTTGATTTTCTTTCTTTTACAAGGTTCTTGTGTGGATCTCCTTCTGCACATTGATTTTATTTATTTTACAACAGGTTATTTGTGTGGATCTCAAAATTTCTGTTGTTTTTTATTTCTTTCTTGTACAAAGGTTCTTGTGTGGATCCTCCTTCTGCTTCTTTTTATTAAACTTCTTTTACAATATTTTCTTGTGTGGATCTCCTTCTGCTATTTTTGATTTTTTATTTTTCAGAAGGTTCTTGTGTGGAACCTTAGTGCATCCTCATATTTAAAATCAAAATGCATACCTCGTGCTTCTCCTTCTCTCCCACACCTAAGCTCCTCATGTCCTTCATGAATGTTGTTTATTCATGGCTTCCTCATAAACTAGACTCCAAAAATTTGATTACAAAGAGGTGCACATATTTTTCATATTCGTAAGTAGGGGAGATATGAAATTTATCTTGCCTTCCTTGGAGATCTTAAAAGTGGATCTAGCTGTAATAAAAAAAATTATAAGAAAAATTAAAAATAAAATAGTAGAACAAAATAACTTGATCATATCTCTAGTTGTCTTTTGTCCTATTGTTAACATGGTCAAATAGTGCCAAGAAGGAAGCCACTACCCAAGTAAAACAGTTGATTGCTAAAGGTTTGAAGAAGATCACACTTCCCCTCCTTTTTCGTTTGATTGGCCAGCAAGTTGGTTTTCCAATCAAAGTTTTTTTCTGCTTTTGATTAACCAGCATGTTGGTTTTCCAATCAAAGTTTTTTTTGTCAAATTAGATTAGCCAAGAAATTTGGTTTTCCAATCAAATCTTTTTGTTTTTTTTCCATTGATTGGCCAGCAACAATAGTTTTTTCTAATCAAAGTTTTTTGACATTTTTTTACTAAAATGATAGCATGAGAAGGATTAGAGAAAAATTTGATCCATCATCAGACTATATTCATTAAAGTGCAGCCTGTGTAAAATAGGAAACAATGTTTGAGATCTCATAAAAACCTCTTTGCATACTTGATAACTCTAAGAAGATTTCAAAAAATTGTGTAGACAATTTCTAGGTCTTCAAATCCCAACTTGAATTGTGCATTATCAAGAATCACCATAGTAATCTTCAAAGCCTCAAACTAGTGATCTCAGAGATGGATTGTGTTATGTATCTGTGGGTCCCTCCAAACTGCTCATTGGTTGATACTGTTGGTGCTCAAAAATTTGTATGTTGGCATCAAGAACAACTCTAGAAATTTCTGTAGATGTTAGCACGAAAAAATGTTTGCGTTGATATTCACAATAATTACTTCTTAATGTTATACAAGCATATACAAAAATGAAGAAATTGAAAGACATGAAAACAAATTTTTCTAATGGATATGGTTTAGGGATTGAATTTTATTATGGAATGAAAAACCTTCCTAATTTGGATGGGTGGATTTATTATGAGTGGGTTTTTATGTTTTCTCTAATGAAGTCTTCGAATATTGATGAAATTAATTAGAAATGTTACTATTTCATTATTACAAACTGGATAAGCCAATTTTTTACTAAGGTTATGTGCAATAAGATCACTGAGTTGTTAGTTGATACAAGGGGGAATGGTGGTGGTTGTCAACAATGACATTTGATATTTCATACAACTAGATCTACTTCCAGATTCAATATCATATTTCTACCATTTCTTCATAAATAGAATCCAGATTATGAATTCTTTGTCCCTGTCATTATACCTTCTTGATCAAACATCACAAGTTTCCATTTTTCTTATACACAGAGTTAGTTTGTGGGGAGGTAAATATTTACAATCTAACATTCCTAATTGCAAAAATAAAATTTTAATCTATATTGCATGAAAGAAATATTAATCTATTTGCAGAAAATAAAATTTTAAAGAACTACCTCCAAATACTTCCTATCACAAAATTTTCCAAGAGGTATTCTACTGTCACTAGAATATTCTCTTAGAAAACTATAAATCTCTTAATAACACCGTGTCCCCGAAAATGACGACTCCAAAATGATGAGGGTTGTCAATCCTCTCCATTAATAATGTCAATCCAGGGATGGTTTTTGATGGTTATATATATTAAGAGAAAAAATATCTTTGGAAAACAACTTTGTTAAACACAATCCAAACTTGCATAAAATAAATCACACATGCGGAAATGTAAAGGCACACTTGCAGAAATAAATTTTTCATGAAAGAAACACACTTGCATAAATGAAATTGCTAAATTAAAATAAATGAAAGATAAATAAGACACCTGCAGGTTCACAACAGAAATTGTACGGAAAGAAAGATCACATAACATGAAATCAGAAATTTACAACAAAAGGAAAACTACAGAATAAAGAACTGAACATAAAACATTGAAAGAAAAGAACATAAAACATTGATCCTTCTTCCTTGGAATGAGTGGCCAGCTCATTCCTTGGAAGATGACTTAATTCATACTTTCAAACTTAATTCAAAACCTACAGAACAATTTCACTCAGAAGATTGAGAAAGAACGGATCTATTATTCTTGGTAGTGAAAAAATTACATATATGAGTGTGGAAGGTTGCATTTATAATTTATGCATCCAACCAACTTATTATTTTAGGAAATACAATCTAATATTATCTTTATTCCAATCCTAACAACTAAGATCTCCATCTCCACAAAATATGGAGAGAGATATATTATTGGAGTCAAATCTTATCTTGCTTATTTTAGGAAGATTTGCTCCCAAATCTTCTCCTTGCTTTTTGGTAACAAGAATCACAATGATTTTATTCTCCTACTTTATTGGAAGGATGTTTTTCCTCAAAACATTACTTTGACCAAATACCTCTCCCAGATTTTCCATTTGACTTTGTTGTTTTTGACTGTGGAACTTTTGGTGCTCGTCTGATACACTTTTTCCTTGGACTGTAGCTCACTAAAAGTTAGATTCCTTTTTATTGGTAAAACCTGTAGCAAATATGAATGAGATTTTTGTTAAACATATTTCTATGAACAAACAACTCTCTCATATTTTCCATTTGATTTTTTTGTTTCTGAATGTGGAACTTTTAGTGCTCGTCTGATACACTTTTTCTTGGATTGCAGCTCACTAAAAGTTAGATTCTTTTTTATTGGTAAAACCTGTGGAAAATATGAATGTTTTTTTTATCAAAAAAATTGTTATGAACAAGAACCTCTCTCATATTTTTAATTTGACTTTTCTGTTTCTGGTTGGAACTTTTAGTGCTTATACACTTTTTCACTACAATTCACTAAAAGTTAGATATTGGTAAAACCTGTAGAAAATATGAATGAAGTTTTTGTTAAACACATTTCTATGAAAAAAAATATTTCTCATAGTTTCCCATTAGATTATTCACAATTCCTCATTTTATAAGGTTCTAAACTAAAACTGCAAGTTCCGGAACTAAAACTGTAAGTTCCAGAGCTAACTCCAATCGTTCCGGAGCTAACTCTAATTGTTCCGGAGCTAACTCCAATTATTATGGAACTAAATATGTAAGTTTATTCTAAACTAAATATGTAAGTTCTGGAACTAAATCAAGTTCTGGAACTAAGTTCTGGAACTAAAACTGCAAGTTTCGGAGCTAACTCCAATTGTTCTGGAGCTAACTAAGAAAATATATAACTTTTGCACATGATCTCAGATTGAGATGATTCTATTTTTGAACTTGCATAGTTTTTTTGAGAGGAATATGGATATGAAATCATATTTGAGTTTAGATATACTATCCATGATCAATTCCACTTTTCCCAGAACTAGCATTATCTTTCCTTTATGGCCTACATACACAAGACTTTGCATCTTTCCTAAATAATCAATAGGATTAGTCAACAAAATAGATAACAAAAGACTTATAAATAATGAACAAGATATATATCATATATTCTATCTTAAGAAAACTATAAGTTCCAAGATTACATTTAAATCCACTTTCAAAGGTAACTTGGAAGGACAAAATAATGGTAACCTTTATTCTTTTTTGGTCGCTACAGATTCACACAATGATTTCCGAGGTCGCAATAAACTTGCAAAGAAGCATTGACCAATAAAACCCTCAAATAGACATCAAATCCCTAAAAAAGAAAGATGCAGAATGAGGGGTCAAACTGTTCTCATATACCACAATGATGGACTTATAACTGAGCGATGCACTACATCTCAGACCTAATGTAGTTTTGTGTGTGTGTGTGTGGAATTGTGCCTTATGTTGTTCTTGTGTCAGTCGCACTTGGATAACAAGCAAGTAACTAGATGTAAAGAGATGTAGTACATGTGTGCATGGAATAAAATGAGCTTCCCTCCTATGAAGTGTATGTAGATGAACCAACCCTCATGTCCCGTGTGATGGAGCTATATGGATGCAATGGAGCTCTTAGATGCCTTTGATGGATGAAACCTTTGGTGGTGACAACTAATATTTAGTGCTTGGTCCCTTCTTATGATCACATAAATTTATATTTATATGATTCATTTGCTTGAATTTCATAATTAACCCCAAAAAGACCGTCTACCCAAAAGATAAGATGCTCGAACAGCTAGAAAGGACCCAAAAAGTGCGAGTAAAGTACAAAGAGGACAGGGGCACCCAGAGGGGAGGAGGGCGTCTGACACTAGTGTCCTGACTAGGCATTGGTGTCCAGGATGACAAATGCCAAAGAATAAAAAGGCAGACTAAGCAAGTAAGGGTGTAAGACTGAAAGTAGTAACAAAAAGCAAAGAAAGGTGGCCAAAGACACGAGTTAATTAGTACTATTCTTACTTAGGAATCATATGAATAGTAACATGTAATCAAGACTAGATAATTACCCAAAGTGCGTGATTTTGTGTCTATAAGAAATGGGTTGCAAAAAAACATTTTTAATGCAATATAATGAGAATTAAGAAAACTTGCAGTAGTCTAAGCACTTCGTCTGAATTGTCAAGTTATTCTCTTGGGATGGTTAATGCACAAAACCATGGTTTTTAGGGTAACACAATGAGAACCAAGAAAGCTTGAAGCGATACGAGCACCTTATCATAACCATCAAGTTTCTCTCTCGGGATGGTTAGTGCACTCAGCCAAAGCCAACACATAATGTTTTTGAAAATTGTCACATAAGAGGAAAATTATTTGATAACTTTGTTCATCAAGTCTAAAACTTCAAAAAACTCATCTACATTTCTAAAATTCTATACAAATCTTTGAGAAATTGATCTCCTCCTAAAAAGAATTTAATAACCTCCAATCAAATCTAAAAATGAGAATGACTTATTTAAAATTGTGGATGCTATATTACAACTCTCATATTCGGTGCATGCAGGCTGTTCATGTTTTTTGTGAATCGAAAAGCCTTGTGTTGTGCCATCTTCCTTTGTTGGATCTATCAGCAATTAAAGCTCTGCTAGGTCATGTGCCTGTTCGGGTTCACATTCTGCAGGACAAGTTTGGTTTGGCGTATAATCTTTTGCTGAAGACGGCGAAGGAGGGTGGCGACAGTCGAAGGATGGTAACTTGGCGGAAGAGCTTGGTGGGTCCTGCAGTCCCTCCTGTTGTTGTCAAGCCGAAAGTGATTGTAATTTTTGATTATGATTGAGTTGGGTTAGTTATGGTTTGCTGTTGTAGTTGTCTTTTTTAGTTTCGGGTTTGGTCGTTAATATTCCTCTTTTTGTAGTTGGTCTGTTTTAGTGGATGTTGCTAAATTCAGTATCTTCTATGTTTGTAAGGGTGGGGTCCCACCAACCCCCCTGGTTCATAGCTCCAATTCAAAAACGTTTAAAAATCTTTTAAAAAAAATAGAAGAGCAGATTTTGGGCCATAAATAATGTACAAAATTGAAAACAAACACACATACCTTAAAATAATATTTAAAACAAACATGCTTACCCTATAGTAATGCAATTTTAGAAATGATAAATGTCCCCTACCAAAATTCGGGGTGTCCACCAATTTTTAAGGCCGTATGGTGATTTGCAAGCACATCAAGCCTAGTTTTATGTCGGTCTTTTATAAATTCCAGAAAACCCTAAGATGATGTAAAGTTTGTCTTTGATGAACATAGTTTTTTAGTTTCAGTCCATTCGTTTCGTTAGCTCCTCGGAAACTTCTCCCAACTTTCTGCGATTCGATTGTTCTGTTTTTACCACCAAGAGAGATGATTTACGACGTCAATTCGCCGCTGTTCAGGTCCTTCCTTTCTCAGAAGGGAGGAGCTGCTGCCGATAAAAGGTTCCTCTTCTAACCTAACAAGGATCCCCTTTTCTTGGTTTTTGTTGTTTAAAATTTTCAGGGCTATTTAATCGATTTCCTGTATTATGCGTCTTTTATTTTACGGTGAGTGGTAACATCTATAGGCTTGATTTGTGCCATCAAAACAAAAATGCTTGGCCTCTGGTCTCAGAAGTAGCAATCTGTTCGCATTTTACATATATCACGCCTTTTCTCTTTTTCTGCCCCTAGGCTTAATTACTGGTACCCAGTTTACCTGAGCAAGCATGTATTCTATTGGTTCTTTCTTTAAGACAGTAATACGATTCTAGTAGGCTTTTGTAATAAGCCCTTTTCTTCCCCGGATTATTTTGATCACGCTGGCTAATAATGATAAAAAATAGCTGAAAGCAAATGCAAAGTTGGTGATGTGTAGGTGGAATGGCAGTGCCAGGTGAGATATTTTTGAAAGTACAAAAAATAGACAATGTTTTCTTTTTTTTGAATTGGATTTTTTTCGTTGTGGGCTAACCTCGGGCTTAGATGCTACGGCTGAGGGCGCAAGTCACCCTGGAATTGTGCCCGGTCTCTGCCTTGTCTGTTTGGATATATTACTTAATTTCAACACTTAAAACCGGGGCTCTGTAATGATTCACCACTTACTCATCCTATTCAGACAAAGTTCGACCAACATGTATCTCTTATAAAATACCCTTCAAGACCAAAAACAGGTTGATTGCAATAATGGATGGGTGGGTACATGTAATTTGTCATACATGAAAAGTTTTATAACTTGGAAATGGTATCAATCAGGTCGTTAATAGGTCTCAATGGTGAAAAGTGTAAAGGGTAAGAAACCCTACTAGGAGTGCGGCACATGGTGCACAACCCTAAAACTTGGGCGTCCATGGTATCGGATGTGTTTGTAATAGTGACAAAAAAAATATATCGATATTCACACAAGTTATAAAAAAGCGGTAGCAATTTCAAAACAATTGTACGAGTCTGAGTACAGTTAAGGGGGTGGTGTGTTCTTGTGAGGCTGGGTCCCCAAATAGCTATGGATAGAAGGGTAGGAAAAGAAAAAGTAATGTAAGTTTTAAAGTTTTTTTTTTTTTTTTGAAATTTTTAAATATATTTTAAAGAGTTGCATATTGTTTTGTTATATCTTATTTTAATAGCTGTCCCTCTCATCTGGGATTTTTTTTTGCTGTCCCAGTCCCGTCCTTGAGCCATGTGGAGACTGTTGTTAAGGACATAACATTAATGAGGTGAAGAAAATTATGGATGATAAGATCATCTGATCTTCTTGAAACCTCCCTTGTAGCTGTTATACTTGAAACAATTTGTTAGGTCAGAGAATTGATGCTTCCACAGTCCATAATAACGAGACAAGATTTGTCTGGATATAGATTTTGTATAAAATCAAAAAATTCAAACAGAAAAATCTTTAATTTTATACACAGCTTATATCCAAAAAAATTGTCTCATTAATTTGTTAGTCTTTAGCTGTCCCTTTTGTCTCACATAGCAATTTCTAGACACTTGTAAAAGGAAATGGATGGTTTCTAAGTGACTAGCACCTTTCTGACCGTGGCTATTAATTTGTTAGTCTTTAGGTTGTCCATCTTGTCTCACATACTAATGTCAAGCCACTTGTAAAATGAAATGCATGGCTGCTGAGTGACTACAGCACTTTTCGATCGATAAGCTGCTGTTGTTCTTTTGGAAATATCAACATATCATCATCAGTCAGAAGGATTTCAGTGAAAAGTCTACAAGCACATTTTACTAGATGGTTGTAGTTTTAAGCTAGTGAAACCTTTTCTACGATTTAAGAAAGTTTTGTCATTGTTGATTTCACTTTCACATATACGTACCTGTACTTAAGCGGGGCCTATCTGTTTTGATTGTTGGCATAGATGAATTGGTTGTGACAGCAAAATGAAAAAAAAGTGTAATAGGTAATAGTACTTGCTCCGTCTTAAGGTAAGTATAGCTTTGTATGTTTGATAAATTGTTGGTCAAAAGTTATTTTGAGTTTATTCTGCATTGAAATGATATATTAGCATGATTCGCTCATGGCATCCATGTTTTCAGTACTGCCCCCCAAGAATAGCCTGTTTGGTTATAACTTTCCAATCAGATTAATGATAGGCTCTAGGGATCTGGTTACAACCTTTTTATTCCTCTACCAATCCTCATTAATGACAAGGCCTCTAAGCATGACTAGAGTTTTTGGATTGAATTACCTCAAAATTGTTCAAACATGTGCAAAAATCATGTCTAGCAATATCTTCCATAAATCTCTTCACAATGAAATATGAGAGATGTTTTTTTTACCTACTTTTAACAACTCCAATGCAGAGTATTTTCATAGTAAAAAATGATAGATGTTTTTAATATACTTTTTTGACAACTCCAATGTGGAGTATCATCGAAAGCATCATGAGATGTGTGGTGGCTTGTTTTGCAATTGAAGCGGTTTTCTGTTCAGTAAATGCAATGTGGGATTTAGCCATTGGAGTATGCACAAAGCTCACAATGCACGATGATTACTTGCTTTTTGCTTTTTGCTTTTATTCCCATATTCTAAAACTGATTGCATTGTCTGTGATCATGTATACCTCGTGTAGGTCCATCACAATTGCTACCATGGAATTTTTTGGATGGAATACAATTGTTTTCTTTTATATGGAGCTGTATTAATTGAATATGGTATAGGATCCATTGGATGTAATTGAAATCTATATTTACTTATAGAATACTAGACACATTCCAAGCACCTTCCAATTAGCCTTGGATACTAAAGAATAATTCAAGACCAACTTAGTTTATCTAAGCTTCCAAAATCATTGGAATAAGGACAATCTTATTGTTAGTTTCAATCCTTGTGATATCATTGTTAATGATTAGTGTTCTGGTTTAACAAGTGATCATTAGCATGTGAAAGGAAATGGGCATTCCTATATACAGCATTCTATACGGAGTTGTTTGGTTATCAATTAAGCTTGCATTACCTAATGAAGAGATATTGCTAATGAAAAGGTTGACAATCATGAATAGCTTGTAGTATAATTTTGGCCTTGTGCGTATGCCATCCATATTTTTGAAGGCTTTGATTGACTATGTTTATATATGTGGCTTTGGATTTAAAGCCCCTTCTTTCTAAGTTCTTAGTGGTAACATTGTGACATATGCTGTCTAGTTCAGGAGAAAATTAGTAGTAACAGATATTGGTACAGGGTCAGGTGTGGTATGATAGTTTTTTTGGGGCTCGACTATGGCTGTACAATATTCAACTGTTAAAAAATCTAGACATACGGTTTTTTTTCAATTAACCATATAATATGCAGAGTAAACAAAATAAGTTAATAACCACAAAACATACTTATAATTTAATGAAAAATGTCATGATATTCATTGGTTGAATTTAGGACAAGTACATTTGTGCAAGTGTTACAATGTATATTCATTTATTCATTATATTAGTAATCACATTGCTCTTTAGTGTCTTCATCAAGATCATCAGCACCATCATGTGGTTCATTAAAATCCTTTTTGTTGCATGCTCTTTGAACTCTTTGACACTTGTAGTGGCATATGATTAGCAAAAGGATGGAGTTTCGGCCCTAAGTAATTGAAAATATGAAAGTGAGAGCAAATGTGCAATGAAATGTAAGTATGCAATGTGAGGTAAATTAGTTTTGTTGTTTGAAAAGAGTTTGGAGTCTTTAAGGGTTTGAAGTGTTTTTAAAATATATTTAAAGTTTTTTTTAACAAAAACAAAAAACATTTTTTGAGTTGGCTACGCTTTGGTACATTGTGCGAACTAGGCACATACTGGTTCTTGATACGTATTGTACATGCATTAGATACCGGGACCAACCCCCTTGCAGGTGTGTACTTGGTAACATGGGGAGATTGTTCTGGGCTTGTGTTTAACATCCATACTTTTGAAGTCTATGATTGACTTTGTTGCCATATATGGCTCTAGATTTAAAGCCCCTTCCTTGTATGTATTTTAGTGGTAACTGTTGGTGGTCAAAATTGCACCCGAGATTTGATCATGAGATCAAGAATTTTGGGCCAACATGGGACTGTCTCTAAGTGTGGGACTTGCGGCTTGAGACATACCTCTAGAGAAGGCCGACTTCCTCTATTTTGCGGATTAGGAGAATCCGCGAAACACAACCTAATCTTACGCTAAAACTACTCTTATAACTAACCTACACTAACACATCCAAGGAACCAGTGAGAGAGAGAAGGAAAGAGATGCAAAAGCAAATCCTAAGCTAAAAGGAGTGGTGATAACACCATATTGAAAAGTGGAGCTCCTATTCTAGGTGACACAGATGCAAGTTCATAGGATGAATATTATGAAGATGCACAAAGTTATAATGCGAGCAAGTGAAAGAATACATAATACACAAGATGGTAGAGATATTCTTGCCAAACACAGAGTATTTGAAGGAAAGAAAGAAACCACAATTGCATTAATCGATCCTTTACAATTTACAATCGATCCTTTATAATTTACACAAAGAGCTGAGGCAAGAAAATTTCCATTCGTGAGTTGCAAAGGTTGAAAACATGAAATTTTGAGTTTTCCAGAGAAAATCCTAAAAAAGTGCTAAGAAAGAAAATGGGAGAAGAAGAAAGAGAGGGAAAAGAGAGATAACCAAGTATTCATTCCAACCATCCACTAAAAACCAGTCAATTTTTGGAAACCCATAGAAGCTCTGACATGGTCGGAGTACCAATCTCTTGAAATTGTGCTGGACAAGCATGGTCAGATTTGTAGGAGAAGGAAGTTGACATCTATACTTGGATTGAATTATGGTTAGTGGAGTGGTTGAGTGTTTGATTTAATCAATGGCACGGATCTTATGTGGACGAATCCAAAAAATTCATAGGTTTTCCATGGTTGGTCCTATAGCCTTTACACTCTCTGGATTTGATGCACAGAATCATTTCTAACACTGCTATGTATTGCAAATACATGCAATCTTACCTTCATTTGGTGTTTAGCATGTTTTATGACTTCTTGTTGCAACTTTAAAAATTCCCTTGTCATGCAGCTTATTTTCTTTATGTTAGACTCTCATATGCCACGAAGGTATTCTCTTATTTTTGTGTGGTACCTTTATGTGTGACTATGTTCCTTTGTGCATGAAATTAAGATCAAATCCATAGAACCTATGACAATCGGGAAGCTCGTGAAGCACTGGTTTAGTGTTTCACGAATTCCAACCTTAGTCACTTTCCAACTTTGCTTTTCCTTTTCGTGTAGGTGCCTAGTGGCAATCTCCTTTGTATCACAAATTTTTCTTGGTGGACTCATCCTTGGTTGTGTGGATTTGTAACTAACTCTAAAACAAAAAATTTCTCCAAGTGCAAAACTATTTTACCTTGGCCGTAAATCACTAAGTTCACTTATTCCCCACTGATTCAATACTCCTAAATTTTTTTGATGAAAAAGATCTTATATTATATTAATTCAATAAGATACAAGATAAATTTCAACAAGAAATCCTCGAGGGCGGTCTGAGAGCATGCCCCAAAACCATGAAGAAACTAGTCTGATGCCTAGAACATTGAAAATTCCTGGACTAGGCTGAGCCTAGGAAAGTAAAACAAAATAAAAAGCATTTCCTGACAAAAAACAAAGGCAAAATCAAGCAACAACTGCAAACATGCCCAAAAAGGTAGATCCTTATCATCACCCACCCCAAACTGGCAGATCTTCGCCAGTGTCTGGAATCTCCTAGCAAGTAGCAAGTCCATCTTCCTTAGGGTTAGCTTCCTCACACGTAGGAATGGTGAGGATGAGTTGTGTCAATTTTCTAGAGGACGACAAGGGTGGCGACGGTTGCCAAGCAGGTCATTTGTGAAGTGATGGTAGGAGGAGAACCCTTGAAGCCCTTAGGCTGGTGAGTCGAGACAATCTATGGTGGAGACCCCCACCCATGATGTCTTGGTGGCAATCCCTTTCCCTGAGGTGAACTGAGGAATGACCTTGGTGAGCCTTGACCATGATTGAAAGTTGCACAAGCGAATGACTATGCCATCATGACTCTACCTTGGAGAGCAGTAGATGCGACTGAAGATGTTGTTAGGATCCAAAACCTATGTGCAGTCTCTATGGGCTTGAAGGCGAGAAACGCCTAGTGGTAGATGGAGGCACTCAAGACTTAATGTTGCACGGGGCTGAGAGGAAGATCCCCCAGTGTCAACGCAAACAAATTCTTGTGGTGGTCCAACTCTAGTGCCACCTTGTTTTCTTGGACTTAGATCTATTTAGGAGCACTTTAGAGATCACCATAGATTTGTTATAAATCAAGAAAGATTGTGGGATTTGTAGAATTAACAAAGAAAATAATTCATTTCTTTATTTCCATATCTAAAATAATAATCTGGCCCTCTAAAGTGCATGCCAAATTTGGAGTGAACATAGGCAGGAGTTTGGGATCTGTGTCTCCCAAGAGGATAGATTTGCCTAGTGAAAAAGTGGGTTATAACTTTGAGGGAAAAAAAAAAGTTGACTTTTGGATCTAACCTTCCAGGCAATTTTGAGCTTTTGGACAGTTCAACCATAAGACATGCAAAAGCATGTAATGAAATTACTTGTATAATTCAGATCATGAGTAGAAATATAACACCAAATAACACAATATTCTAGAATAATGATCTCAATATGCAATTAGAATAGCTTCACCACTTTGAGAGGGGAACCTCCAAACCATACAATAAGACTCAAATGCTCCATATGATGATAAACTACTACCTACTAACCTCTATATATACTATTCCTATGTTATGGCCAGCACCAAGGCCGACCCACTAATGAAAATATAACATATATGAAAGAGATACATAATGATAAGAAGTTATGATAGCCACAAGTCAGCTATATACATCCAATATAAGATATATGATTAAGGGCGTAGCATGCCCCTCCCCTTTGAAGCAACATTGTCCCCAATGTTGAGAAGATCTGGATGCTGCTGCAGGAAATTTGCATCCTCCCAAGTTGCGTCTTCATTGTCTAGATTTTTCCACTTGATCAAATACTCAGTGATGACCCTTGTCCTCAATCGCTTAGTGCGTGTCTGAAGGATGCATTCTGGTTCCAGGATGATTCTTCCCTCCTTCATCAAGCTCTGGTAACACTGTCTGGGTTGATATTGTTTGTCCAATTACCTTCTTTAGGCAAGATACATGGAAGACTGGATGAATTCGAGTAGCCGGAGGAAGTTCCAGTTTGTATGCTACATTTCCAATCTTCTGTAACACTTGATAAGGACCATAATACTTAGGTGAAAGCTTGTTATCCTTTTTGTGTTGTTTTAAGGACATTTGCTTATATGGTTGTAAACGCACAAAAACCCAATCACTGACTTCAAAATGTCTTTCACTGCGATGTTGGTCTGCCTGCTGCTTCATGTGGTTTTGTGACATGGCCAAATTCTCCCTGAGACTAGAAAGTACCTCTTGTTGGTGTTGAATATGTTCTTCAACTGCTCAAACCTTTGGCTAGACTCTCAAAGATGAAGTGATAGATGATGGATGATACCCATATAATGCCAAGAAAGGAGACATTTTAGATGAAGTATGAAAGGAGGTGTTATACCACCATTCTGCCAGCGGTAACCATTGGACCCATCTCGCTTGCTTATCTGATGTAAAACAACGAAGATATCCCTCCAAGCACTTGTTTACCACCTCTGTTTGCCCATCAGACTGCGGATGATAAGAGGAACTACGAGCTAGTTGTGTGCCCAAGCATGAGAACAAGTCAGTCCAAAAATTACTAGTAAAGATAGGGTCTCGATCACTTACTATAATCTTTGGTGTCCCATGTAGCTTCTGAATTGTATCCCTGAAGGCTGTTGCTACTGTACTCGCAACAAATGGATGTGATAAAGCACAAAAATGGGCATATTTGGTGAGTCTATCCACCACCACCATGATTACATTTTTACCTTCTGATTTAGGCAATCCTGTGATGAAGTCCATGGACACCTCTTCCCACCTCTGGCTAGGAATAGATAGAGGTTGTAAAAGACCTGGGGACTTAATTGTTTCGCCCTTATTTTGCTGAAAAACCATGCATTCTGCCACAAACTTTTGGACATCTCCTTTTAGCCCTTCCCAGAAAAAATCATGCTTGATTCGATGATAAGTCTTTAAGAAGCCAGAATGACCCCTACTGGAGAAGCATGGAGCTCAGATAGAACCCTATTTTTAAGGATTGAATTCTTACATAGATATAATCTATCTTTATACCATAAAACATCTCCTTTCCATACAAATTTTCTGACATGCTTGGATCCTGTTGGAGATTCTGAATGAGATTTTGTGTACCTGGGTCATTTTTCCATTCAGACCTTGCATCCTCTATCCAATCCTCCTGTAATACAGATATGGCACACAACAATGCCTGGGCTGATTCATCCTTCCAAGATAAAGCATCAACAACTACATTCTCTTTCCCTTTCTTGTATATTATCTCAAAATCATACCCCAACATTTTTGAGACCCATTTCTGTTGTTCTTCTGATGATAAACGTTGCTCTAAGAAGTATTTCAAACTATCATGATCTGTCTTTACTTTGAAATGTCTACCCATTAGATATGGTCTCCATTGCTTCACTGCATGAAGTATTGCTAACATTTCTTTCTCATAAATTGGTTTAGAGATATTCTTACCTTTGAATTGGCGGCTCTCGAAGGCAATGGGTCACCCTTCTTGCATGAGTACTACCCCCATACCATACCCTGAAGCATCACATTCAACAATGAATGTTTTTGAAAAATCTAGGGTGGCTAGAACTGGAGTGGTGCACATGGCCTCCTTCAACTTCTCAAAGGCCATAGTAGCTTGCTCGTTCCAATGGAAAGAGTCCTTCTTCAATAAAGTTGTGAGTGGTGCTATGCGATGTTCCTCAGAGATTTATGCCATAATTCCTTACAAATCTACGATAATAACCTGTAAGCCCCAAAAATCCTCAGAGATTTTTTAGGGTTTTGGGAACCTTCCATTCAAGCATGGCTTTTATCTTGTTAGGATCTACTTTAACACCTTCATAAGAGACAATATGACCCAGATATTCAACCTCCTTGACACCAAAAGAACACTTAGAAGGCTTTGCATAAAGTTGATGTTGTTCAAGAGTTTCCAACACCTTATTTACATGATGCAGGTGTTCCTCCCATGTTTTACTATAGATTAATATATCATCAAAGAACACTAAAACAAACTTCCGCAAAAAATGGCTTAAAGATAGAATTCATCAAGCTTTGAAATGTAGAGGGTGCATTTGTTAGTCCAAAAGGCATTACCAAGAACTCATAATGTCCTTCATGTGTCCTGAAGGCTGTTTTATGAATATCTTCATCCTTGATTCTAATCTGATGATATCCAGAACGAAGATCAAGTTTTGTAAAGTAAACAACACCATGCAACTCATCTAGCAAATCATCAATTACAGGAATAGGAAACTTATCTTTGACTGTGTACTTATTGAGTTCCCTGTAATCTGGACACATGCGCCAATTGTCATCTTTTTAGTAGTACCATCACTACAGGAGAAGAATAAGCACTTTGTCTATGACGAATAATTCCTATTTCTAACATCTCTTGTACTATCTTCTCAATTTCACTCTTTTGCATATAAGGGTACCTATAAGATCTGATGTTTGGGGGGGTTGACTCCCTGGTACCAACTGGATGGCATGGTCATGGTCTCTTTTTGGAGGTAAACCCTTTGGCATATCTCCAAACACACCTGAGTGCTCATCTATAACTGCTTGCATATCTGAGGGTATAAATGTATTTGACTGATGTGCTTCCAATGAAAATAGTTGTGCCACAAACCCCTTTGCACCTTTTCTAAGAAATTTTTGCATTTGGTGAGAGCTCACCAACTGTGGGGACTTTGCTCTTAATCCTTTTAGTTTAAAAGTCCTCCCTTCTGACTGAAATTGCATGAACAACTCTTGGAAATTCATTTCAATGGTTCCCAAGGTGGTAAGCCACTGAACTCCTAACACAATGTCTGCTCCTCCCATGGCAATGACATACATAGGGCTAGTTAGCAAGTAATCTCCCATGGTGAGATTAATGTTATGGCATTTTCCTGAACAACTAACAGTTCCCCCATCAGCGATCATTACTTGACATTCTGGAGCTGGATAAACAAAGCAGTTCAAGCGTACCGCCAACTTATGATTGATGAAGTTGTGAGTACTTCCCGAATCAATCAACATTGTTACCCTCTATTTTTTAAGAATCCAACTACTTTGAGAGTTTGGGGAGTGCTAATACCTGAAATTGCATGGCATGATATTATTGGTTGGGGATCTCCTAATTCCTCCTCTGGCTCTACCTCTTTGTCTTCTTCATTTTCTTCTTCTTCAGTAGGTCCCTCAATGTAGAACAACTTCTTTTCCGCACACTTATGTCCTGGTCCAAATTTGCTTGTCACAATTAAAACATAACCCTTTGGCTCTCTTTTCTTCAATTTGTTGAGGTGTCAGTCTCACTGGCTGAGGGAATGATGGTGGAAGGTGCTACGATCTCTGATATTACTGACAGTTTGTTTCTAGACTTGAAAGAAATTTTTCCTCTGCCCTATGTGCCATGATCATAGAGTCTGAAACCTTATGAGGATTAAACATACGCACCTCAGTCTCAATTTGTTCCTTAAGACCCCCGAGAAATAAGTCATTCAAATTATCTTCAGGAATATTTTCCACCCGTAAGGAAAGGTTTTGGAATTGATGGATGTAATCTTTGACTATTCCTATTTGTCTGAGCTTTGCTAATTGGCTAAAGTAATTCTCTGAGACACTAGAACTATAGTGCAATTGCAACTCTTCGGTGAAGACTGTCCATGTAACATTGAGACCACTCTTCTTCCTTTGAGCACATAACCATCAATACCAAACCTAAGTAGCCGAAACGTTTTGGATACGGGAGCGGTAGTGGGGTATCCGATACGTGGAAACGATAATTTTTTTTTAACCCCGGATATGGCGTAGGAAACGGCAGTACAAAATCTATATAAAAATTAAAAAATATATAAATCTCAACCTTCTAAATAGGAATTTAATTATAAACCACATATTATGTATGTGAAAAACAAAATAAAAGACAAGTTATAGTATTAACTATAAATTTATAATAATGTACACTGTATACAAAATGAATAAAATTAAATTTATAGTGTATGTTATAGATTGTATAAAATTAAATAATATATTTTATATAAATGTATACAATGTATAGTATACTGTATAGGTTGTATATACCATAGTTGGAATACTCGCATCATTGTATTTTTAATTACTAATATGTCTACAGGCGATCAAAGCTCATGATTCTTTCAGAAGATTGTAAGAAGTTGCTTGGTCCAAAAAGGTGCAAAAATGGATTTTATGAAAATAAGAAAAATATTGCTATCAATGCGTAGAGCTCGAGAAAATATACACTTTTAGAGAAAATGACACCTGAATTGGAGCCACAGAACGAAAGTTATGGCTCATGCAAGTTTTTGTTGCTACATCTTCCTGGACCCTTTCCAAAAATGTTAAATTTTTTCTATACAATCTCAATGTGACTGCATTTTAGCTTAAAATCCTCCAATGTTTGATTGAAGAACGTCATTGGTTGCTTTCATTCTTCATCATTTTGTTATGTAAGGACCCTGGCAATGCTGCTATTAGCCCCATATGCATAAAGTATGAAATCCTTAGAATAATCACGGTTGATAAGAGTGGGTGCCTGAGTAATACCCTGTATGATCTTGGTGAAGCCCTCTTTTCCTTCCACAGTCCATTTGAATGCCGCATCCTTCTTGAGCATTAGAGTGATAGGCCTGACTAGTCCCGCAAAATTAGGAATGAATTTCCTAACGAATTTTATCTTTCTCAGGAAAGATTGCAGTGCCTTCTTGTGAGTTGGCAAAAAGAGAGAGAGAGGATGGTAGAGATTCTTTTAGGGTCAATGACAATACTATCTTTTGAAACAACATGACCCAAAAGTTTTCCCTGCGGAACTACAAAAATACAATTCTTGGGGTTAAGAGACACCCCAAATTCCCTACATCTCTCAAAGACGTTCTCAAGTTGAATGACGTGATCTTTGCTCTCCTTTGAGAGAATCGTGATATCATCTAAGTAGATAAAGATGAAATCATTTATGCATCCATTAAAAGCAATATCCATTGCTCTTTGAAATGTGACACCCACATTTGATTGACCGAAGGGCATCTTTTCATATGCACGCGTTCCCCACATGGTTGTGAATGCGGTCTTATATTGATCTTCCTCCTTAACTCTGATCTGATTGAAACCTGAGTAGTTGTCAAGCATAGAAGATCTTTCAGCTCTTGTTATTGTCTGCAAAATTTGTTTCATGGAGGGCAGAGGATAATGATGCTTCAAGGAGGCCTTGTTCAAATCCCTAAAATCCAAACAAAGCATGATTTCTCCATTCTTCTTCTTAATTGGGACCAAGTTGGCCACCCAAGAGGAATACTTGATGGGGAATATAATCTTTTCTCAATAAGCTTTGTAAGCTCCTTCCTCATGAGGGGCTCAATTCTAGGATTGACAGGCCTCTGTTTTTGTCTAACTGGCTTAGTCGCGGGATCAAATTCAATAGTATGTTGAGCAATGTTGGGGTCAAAACCCTTATGATCCTCATAATTCCATGAGAAGATATCATTATATTTATGACATAAGGAGATAAAAGCTTGCTTCTTAGCTTGATCACATACTTTCGAAGCAACAACTCCTTGTCTTGTGTAATGGTGTGACTGTTTTGCAGTCCTCTTGGTTCGTGGATATGTTCTTCCTCTGCCCTTTGATCTCATCATCAGGATTGAAGATGTTTTCAAGAGTTACCAACCCTTAAAGCAACTTGTTAGGTTGCAGTTGAATGATTTGATCACCTTAACCACCATGCAAAGCAGATTGCAACATTGAAGAGAACTCAACTTCATTTTGGATAAATGGA
Organism: Taxus chinensis; assembly: GCA_019776745.2. Classification (NCBI taxonomy): domain Eukaryota; kingdom Viridiplantae; phylum Streptophyta; class Pinopsida; order Cupressales; family Taxaceae; genus Taxus; species Taxus chinensis. Next base: position 319,145,148 of record CM034151.1, on the reverse strand, counting down.
ACAATTTGTTCATCACTATCAAATATTTGCTAGTTGACTTTGTTATTTGGGATGGATGGTCTTATAATCATTTTAACATGTTGTTTTGTCTTGGATGAGATCCTCAATTGGTGAGAACTTTGATCCAATATTTGCCATCTGGTCTGCTTCTTTGTTCAGCTTCTGTGGCACTACCTGAAGGTTGATAACTTCAAAAATCTCCAAGAGATCCTAGGCTTGGTGCCTATAGGCTTTTAAAAACTTATTCTTGGCCGCACACCTCCCTCCGACTTGATGGATATGACCAATTCAATATCCCCAAAAATCTGCAAAGCCTTGATTTGCCTCTTTCCGGCAATGAGCAGACCGTGAACCAATGCTTCATATTTCGCTACATTGTTTGAGCATGCAAATTGTAGTCTATGTGCAAAGAAGAGTTTCTTGTCTGTTGGGGATATAAGAACTACACCCGCCCTAACTCCATTTCTGCTTCTAGAACCATCAAAGAACATCTTCCATAAACCAAAAGCATCATTGTTTTCTTTGTGCGGCATGGGGACTTTGAATTCTTCTTGATGGATATAATAGGAGCCTAGATAAGATAAGATATATTAATGTCCAACGAATGACCACAAAAGTAGGTCAATGGGACTGCAGCCCAAACAATATACAAAGTGTGAGCGGGAAAAACTCAAAACGAGTTCCCAGAAGAAAGGAAAAGAGCCAAAACAAACAAACAAAAACCCCCAAAGCTAAACCCCCACAGGCGGGGGCAATGAAGCAAACGAGGGGGAAAGAAGGGAGAAGTAGAGAAGGGAATGAAGGAGGGTGCAAACAAGGACTAGAAGTCTAATCGGAAATGGTAGCCACACCCTCCTAACATTCAAGGGTGATGAGAAGAAGCTCCTGATGGAATGACAATCTGAAGGGGGGGTGAGGATCCCCTTCCCTGTTGAGATCTGAGGCTAAAACGATGGCTAGGGCGACGGGTGGAGCTGGGTTGTACTCTGTAATGAGCTTGCGGCTGAGCCTGTTGGTTTCCACAGGTTTCAAGCCAAGGAGATTAGTTTCCACAGTTGGTCGTAGGGATCAAACTCATAATACTCTTTAGCCCATTCACCAAACATCATATCAAGAATTGAATGAGATGAATGCACTGGCTCGATAGATTTAGGATCACTGTTCACTTTTCATTGGACCATGTAGTTTGCATTGATAGGACTAGGATCATGAACTTTAACATGATAAGTCGAAATGGGTTTAGCTTTGATTGTAAACCTAGTCCCATATCTTGTTCCTAATAGCATGTGAGACCAATCTGAAGATAGGTATCCGCCTACTTTGGCAATGAAATCTCTGGAGAGGCAGAGGGCGAACAAAGGTGGCAAGTCAATCACAAAGATATCTTGCATTATAGTAAGGCTTGGGCGAGCATGAAGAGTTAACTCCAGGTCCTTGATTACACCCAAGACTTGCACTATTGATCCATCACGCTGCAAAACACCCTTTGAGGTTGGACTGTACTGAATTCCAAGGATATCTGTAATCTTTTTGGGCATGATTGAGGTACTTGCACCAAAATCTATCATGCAGTTATGCACAAGGTGCTTGCCAACAATTAAAGACATGTAAAAAGGAGGGGGCTTGATAACTGCACTCACTTGTTCTTCCTTAGGCTAACAAATGTTGACCGCGGAGTTTGCTTTGTGCATGGTGGGTTCGAAAGGCGGAAGCTACTTTAAGGCTTCTTGCAAGAGATCCCTTTGAGATGGGATAGATAGGGCATCCCCCCTTGTGACATTCAAATTTGTCCTCTTCATCTGTTCAATAATGTTGAGGGGAATACCCGTGGCCTTTTGCAATGAGTGAGCAACATTCTCTTTGCTTCTTTGCTCTGTTAGCGGGGGTTCTTTGGGTGGTGGAATTTGTATGTTCCGCGGATCTATAGTGTTTTGCAGGTTTTCTATATTCTACGGACATTATTTGTTGTGCAACTATTGAGTGACCCGCGATAGATTGGATGAAGCCGAATTTTCGTCGAAGTTCGTGGATTGGCCAAAATTGCCATGCAGAGTTGGAGAAATAATAGGAGGCCTTACATCCATCTGTCTCTTTTTGGACCTTGTGTTATTCGCCACATGAAGCTGCGGTCTATTCAAATTGCCCTCGAGTTGGTTAACCGCATAGAAATCTTCAAGCCCAAAAAGCATGAAGTTAGGCTCAGTGGCAACTTCTTGTATCTCTTCTGCATTGCTTTCTGATGGAACCGCGGCTTATTCTTGTTGAAAAAATGGAATTTGCACCTTGAGAGCCTTCTCCTGCAATGAATTCATTCTAGCTTCACACACGTACTGACTGTGGGGCTAATTACAAGGATAACACCATTCAAAACCTTGAGCCATATTGTTTTGGACTGGGACAATGGCTTTGCTCAAGCTGGGCACCAATGGAGGTTGCAGATTTGGATTTGGTAGTCTCCTTGGCAAGTAATTTTGTCCAAATCTTTGGTTTGGGTATTGAGAGTCTTGTGGATAAGCTTGGGGAGGATTAGGATAACCTTTAGGGGCTTAAACTTGTCTCTAAAAGGAAACAATCTCATTTGTCAAATTCTTTAGTTGAACACTAACGCGTTCAATTTATTCTTGTTTCATAGAAGAACCAGATGTGGACGTGGATGATGAAGCAGATGACGAAAGAACAGACATAACAACGGGTGGGGTACTTTGTGGCAACCCAGGGAAGATGGGCATTGGCAATCAAGGAGCCAATTTACTTGGTTTGATCAAACAATTTTCAGCCCTAATGGCTATTGCGTAAGCATTGGGTAATTGAGCAACTCCCATAGACTGAATCAATACTGCTATAACATAATTCAAAGCTCTAAGAAAATATAGAAATGCGCCTTGAGGGATTGCTCTTAGAAGGATTGGAATTTTGTCATATGTCTTCTGGAACCTGAAGTTGAAATCCGCCCTAAGTTCATTTGGAGCCCACTTGATTGTGGTTAGCTGCTCGAGGAGTGAAATGCTAGCCTCTCCAAATTGCTAACAGAGGGTGGTCTCGAGCTTGTCCCAAGTGCAAATTGAAGCGGTCGACAAACTTCTATACCACTGCAAAGCCTTCCCTTCGAGAGATGACGCCCAAAGACGCACCACGGCATTGTCCTCCATTATTGCGAGTATTGAACAAATGTTCGAAACATCTTGGATATGCTCTGCGAGTGTGGTAGCGTTCTCGCCTATGAAGAAGGGGATACTCTTCAGGGCTGCTAACGATATATCATGCTGTGCAGCAAGGAGCAATGGGTTACTGCCACTGAAGCTTACAAAGGCAAGTTTCTTTGATGTGCCATGAATGTGATGGGCCTCAAACTTCTGATGGAGAAAGGGAAAGATCTACTAGGAGGCGGAGTTGAAAAACTTCAGCTTGGAGGTGATGTGGACCTCTACGGACTTCTTTCTTTTCTTCTTCTTCGCGGGGAGAGCTGTAGTTAGTCGAATGGCTCACCTCTGGATACGCTCAACCTTGTTTGCACTCTTCTCATGAAACGGGGAGAACCAGATTGCTTGAAACTAGGAGATTTAACACTTCTCCTACAATATGTGTTGAAGAAACACCTCTGAAGGCTGAAACTACCAAGCTACACATCCAAACTCAGTAGCAATGATCCAAAGTTCATCAATCTTGTCCCATTGGGTGTGCCAAAATTGCCAGTGGTCAAAATTGCACCCGAGATTTGATCACGAAAGATCAAGAATTTTGGGCTAACATGGGACTGTCTCCAAGTGCGGGACTTGCAGATTGAGACAGACCTCCAGAGAAGGCCGGCTTCCTCTGTTTTGTGGATTAGGAGAATCCGTGGAACACAACCTAATCTAACGCTAAAACTACTCCTACAACTAACCTACACTAACACATCCAAGGAACTAGGGAGAGAGAGAAGGAAAGAGATGCAAAAGCAAATCCTAAGCTAAAAGGGGCAGTGATAGCACCAAATTGAAAAGTGGAGCTCCTTTTACAAGTGACACAGATGCAAGTTTGCAGGATGAATATTATGAAGATGCACAAAGTTCTAATGCGAGCAAGTGAAAGAATACAAAATACGCAAGAGGGTAGAGATATTCACGCCAAACACAGAGTATTTGAAGGAAAGAAAGAAACCACACTTGCATTAATCGATCCTTCACAATTTACACTCAAAGCCGAGGCAAGAATATCTCCATTCGTGAGTTGCAAAGGTCAAAAGCATGAAATTTTGAGTTTTCTAGAGAAACGCCGAAAAAGTGTTAAGGAAGAAAATGGGAGAAGAACCCTTTCAATGTGCGCGAGCACTTACATTTATACAACTCGTGGAAGGGAGAAAGAGAGAAGAAAGCAGAAAGGACTGCCATGTTGGAGTACCGATGTCTTGAAATTGTGCTGGACAAGCATGGGTGCCATTTGGAGAGAGCCAACTACCACAACACGGTACCTTGATTCAATCACATGCCATCAGACTATGCAAGACGACGCCATAATTAAATTCTGGTTGTTGAGGTGGTTGGTCTCTTGGTTCAGAAAGAGCCGCGAATTTGAGACCTTCCGCGGAAGTCTGGCGCTTTGATGTGATCAATGGATTTACTTGATTCGTGGTTTAGCGCTGCTTTTCATGTTTCTTGAATGATGAGTGGAGCTTTCCCTGCTTGGTGCTTCTTGAGTGTTTCTACACTCCGTTGTTAGACGCTCCTCGTATGCAGGTGAAGGCCTTTCTTTTTTTCCGCACGACGCCTTCCCCGCGGCTATGTTCTCTCGTTTCGCGGAATTGACAACCCACATAACACTATGATTAGGAAACCTATGGAACACTAGGATGGTGTTTCACGGTTTCTGATCTTAGCCATTCCAGCTTTGCTTTTCCTTTTACTGCGTGGTGCCTAGCGGCACTTCTTCTTTGCATCGCTACTTCTAACTTGGCAAACTAACTTATCGTACAAGTGAGAAATACTGTGGTGCTCTGACTTACCTTCGACCTGCGAGAGATTGATTCAATGTCGTGGAAAATTGACTTTCCTTAATACTGTGAGGGTCCAACAAACTCCGTGAAGCACTAATTCCGCAAAAGTCCCAAATGCTCATTTCTTTTGTCCCACGGGTTAGGAGAATCCGTGGAACATTACTTTTTCACACTCGCGGAAGATTGACTTAGTCTCCTGTGGCTTTTCCTGAGCAAAATTTATTTAAGTCCAAAATTACACAGGGATGTAATTTTGGACAACAGTAACATTTAGACTTATGCTGTCTAGTTCAGGAGAATGTTATGTTCAACATGGTGGTTGATGCAAAGAGTGGAAACATTCTGAATCTCCTTATTTTTTCCCTCTGAGGAATTTTGTGTCTTTAAATATCCTATCTATCAAATGAAGTTGGGGTGCTGAAATTGACACATGACTTGCTAAAGGCTATTATCAAATTGACATGTGTCTTTAAATATCCTATCTATCAAATGAAGTTGGGGTACTGAAATTGACATGCAACTTGCTAAAGGCTATTAATTTGAGGATGAAGTGGGGGTAAAACATGTACTGCAAATTATCAATTATAAGGCTCTAAGTTATGTTCTCTGGACCTCATGCTAGACGATATAAAGAATTCTGTGTTGCTAAATATTCTGTTTTGAACAAGGCAAAGTTATTAAGAAAAATTATCTGCATGGATCCTCAGTTTGACAAAGATCTGTGTTTGAAACAAAGGGCCTGTCTACATACCATCATCCAGTTTGCATCTGATTTCATTTTGTGCTAATTGTCACTTATAAGACTTCAAATATTGTTGTCCACATCCTTAGTTGGACGAGGAGTTTTCTGTAGGACAAAAGCATGACAAAAAGCATGCTTTACCTAGGAATTTATGTAGGACAAAAAGCACATGTGCCCCACTGTTATCTGCTGTGCATCAAATTTTAATAATTTGCAAACGTTGGGTGTCTAAAGAACAACAATTCGGAAAGAATGCAAGTTGTGATTGGATGAGTCAAAATATAATGAGAAGCTAGATGCATTAGTTTGGGTCATTTAGGTGATTCAAGTTTGAGTCACTGGCTAAAGACTCAGGTGCAGGGCCAAAGAATCCATTTGAGCATCTTATTGATTATTTTCTAATTGGAGATTATTCATTATAGGTTGCGGCTCAGGGTATTAATTTAACTGACATTCTTCCTAAGATGAGTCATCAATGTTGAGTTAAAAATAAGAGTAAGTCTTTCCTTAATGTGCTCGAGGAATTCTCTTATTTTGGAGGGCAGAGGTACATGGTTACGAATTTGCAGATCAAATCCTTGTGTTTAGCCTAAAATCTGATTTTCTTTCTTATCGTTTTTTTTTCAATTATGACTTCTAGCATATTTGTGATTGATGGGATTGTTTTGATTATCATAGCTTGGGGTTTTGGAAGCTAGTGGTCTGAGTTTTGAGCGTTGAACATAATTGTTATGTATTCAAGCGCACTTATGTTAGAAGAATCACAACCACAAAAATTCAATAAAGGATTTGTTTTATGTTTGCTATGTTCTTTTACCGATTATCAAACAATTAGAGGGAAATGGAAATGATGCAATAGTTGTTCAACTGATTGAGGTTGACCGATCTTCAGATTAGTTTCTGTAGAGAAAGGGGAAGAGTTAAAAGATGAGGACCAGAGGTAGTTAGATTTTCACAGGGAGACATTGTTTTATTTTTGTTATGTTCTTTTACTGATTATCAAACACTTAAGAGGGGAATTAGAATGGGAATGATGCAATAGTTTTTCAACTGATCTAGGTTGACCGACCTTCTGATTAGTTTCCGTAGAGAAGGGGAAGAGTTAAAAGACGAGGACCAGAGTAGTTAGATTTTCACTGGGAGACATTGTTTTATGTTCGTTTACTGATTGCCAAACAATTAGAGGGGCAACAGGAATACTATAGTTCAACTAATTTCAACCCACCTTTGAATTAGTTTCTGCAGAGAAAGGGAAAGACTTAAAAGATTAGGGCCAGTGGTAGTTAGATTTTCACAGGGAGGCACTGTTTTATGTTTTAGAGGGCAAATATGAATGTTATAGTTGTCGAAGAACTTGTGCTCTTGAAAGAGAGGTCACAAGCTCCAATCCTGCCGGGGGTAGGGAATGTACGCCTCATATTTTAAGCACAGTTAAGTGCCTCCTGCATACTGGGAGTATGAGGTAGTCCTATATGCTATAAGCCGTCTGCAGACCCAAAAACAGGCTGCCCGGCATTGTGGACTACAAAACTAATTATTATTATTATTTTTATTATTAATTGATTTGAGGTTGACCCACCTTCAAATTAGTTTCTGTAGAGAAAGGGGAAGAGTTAAAAGATTAGGACCAGGGGTAGTGGATTTTCAGAGAGAAATTGTTTTATGTTTTCTATCTTCTTTTACTGATTATCAAACAATTAGAGGGGAAATGGGAATGCTGGCCTGTAGCTGTTCAACTGATTGAGGTTAACCCACTTTTGGATTAGATTCTGTAGAGAAAGGGGAAGAGTTAAAAGATTGGGACGAGAGGTAGTTAGATTTTCACAGGTACACAAATTTATTAGCATTCTCAGAGGCTTAAGGTTTTAATTTTCCCATTCATGAGCTTGGGAGATATGAATTGAGATATGGAATGGCCGGGGGACTCCAATGTTACTTCATTTCCTGAAGTTTTGAACCCATAATGTTAATCCTTTTCTTGAAGTTCTGAACTCATATATTTGCAAATTGGAGTGAACGACTGAGATTCTCATGTCTAATTTTATTATATGCGATTATATTTTGGTTTTTTGAATTCTCATATGTGGTTTCCTATCCCCCACTATTTTGCCAAATTCCTTTTTTTTGTACCTTTTTCTTTAATGGGGTTATAATACTTGTAATGGTTGATAGTTTGTCTGTTATATGGTCCATTTTTTCAATTGTGTATTTAGAAAACTTTGCTGCTGCTATTAGCCTTAGAGGCAGTTTTTGCTGACCTTGATTGTGTAAAACTATCTGGACTCTTGTCCGTTATTTTGATGTAAAGTTCTTATTTTTACCAAGCAAAAAATAAAATGATTATATTTGTTAAATGATATTTCTGCAGGAAAAATGATGAACAGAAGCCCAAGGAACAGAGGCCAAAGGCCAGTGAGAACAAGCCAGTGATGAACGAATGAAACTAAAAAGGAATTTTTTTTGTATGGGTTTCTAGTTTGTGTCGCAACCTAACTCTAAACTTTCAAGTGGCTTTAATATGCCGAACCAGTTTAATATGTAACACGTAAAGCTTGAAATTCATTGCATGACAAACTCATTTATTGTGTGATGATTTGTTCATTCAAGAGCTTTTGTCAGATTCAGTTTTCTCATTATGTCCGTGTATCATTGAATGCCTACTAGTTGCCTGGTATTGGATTATGCCATGTATTTGAGGTTCATTGATTAGAGTCCTGCTTGGAAGCTAAGGTTGTAGAGAATATTCGTGTAGTATGCTTTATTCAAATTTTCAATGTCTTTAGCTTTTGATAATTTTTTTGCGTAATATGTGGATATATTTCTTGTTGAGAGAGAAACATTTAAAAGAGATCAGCACATCAGACACAAATTTTTGTTTATTTTAGAATGATTTGTGAGAGGCTTCCAAATAATGTTTATTGTATCTGCATTCCCAAATACTATTACAGCTTTCTGCTGCTAATTCTTTTGATGTTTCACAAAGACTGGAACATACCCTTTTGATGTATTCTGGTGTTTCTGTTCTTGTGATATGTGTAGCTCTATTCAAAGCAGTGTTTTGATTATGATGTATTTTGAGACAGTTTTGAGGGTGGGGGTTTCAATCAAAATATCTCAACGGATTGCATGTTGTTTGGAACTGTTGACGAGGTTAGTGGTTGAGGGGGTACTATATTGGGACTTAGAACCAAGTTCAATTCCCTTATGGGTCGACCTCTAGAGACACCTGGATGAGATTTGAGACTTATATGGGTAGCAGATGTTGATGACAATGTCTTGATTTTGATGGGGTTATCTTTTGTCAATCTAGTTTAACCGTAACCATACGACACATAATAGCCATGACCATACAATGAAATTGCATGGTAAAACGCCATTAGAGCACAAGGGACGAGAAAAATAATATCTGACAATTTTCTATTATAAGTGATATACTACATGATAGCATTGATCACACAAGTAATATTTTCGAGGATGACACTAGCAGTGGTTTTATTTTACTTTTTATTGTATGGTAATTTGTATTTTCTTTTTAAATATTTTAATTTAAACTAATGCTTAGACATGTTACTTTTTGGTGTCATAAATTCCACGGTGGCTGCAAAATGTACCCGCTTAATGCTATTTTTCCAATTGCATGGCCAAAATTGGATGCCATCCTAGTAGAATATTTGTACATTTTAAAAAAACGCTCAGAAATTGGATGAAACAATCATCGAAATTGATGAAGATTTGATAATGGTCTTGTTGGCTTCTTTTCATTAAGTGTATGCAATCCTCGAGCAAATGTGTCACTTTGGTTGGCTTTCATGTTGGTGTAATATGTGTTTTAGGTTAGGGCTTAATTGGTATTATTAATGCACATTATAATTAAAAAAATAAAATGACAATCTTAAATTATAATTAAAAAAATAAAATGACAATCTTAAATTATATATAAATTAAACTGTGCCAACATATATGTCAATAAAAGTACAATTGAGGTTTTAGGGTTAGAGAAATAGGTCATGCCACTAAGCTTAAAATGTGTTATAGTGTTGAAATTGGGTAGAGGCAAATTAGAGTATTGTTTCTTGTAAAATTTGGGGATCTTGAAATGTGTGGACAATTTCATTTGAGTAAGATAGGTTTGTAGGCGTAGTTGTCTTTGTGGTTGCCTATGTCTTTTAGTGCTCTTGAATTGAGTTTTGATTTAAGAGTTTGTTTCGCGTGTGTTATGAGATTTGGAATTTCAGTTCAACTTGATGCGACGTCTGTGTTGTGATTGGATGTTGCTCTTTTTTGCTAGTAGCCCTAAAAAAGAGCTAGTAACAACTTGAGGTAGACTAATTTTGTAACAACTTGAGGTGGACTAATTTCGTAACGACTTGAGGTTGATTGATTCGACTTGAAATAGATTGACCTCATAGTAAGTTGAGGTGGATTGATTTTGACTTGAGATAGACAAACTTCGTAACGACTTGAGGTGGATTGGCTTCGTAAGACTTGAGGTGGACTGACTTCGACTTGAGATGGATTGGCTTTGTAATGAGTTGAGGTGGATTGACTTCTCCCCACCCTCGTTGATGTGATGAGTGATGCATTCGCACCAATATTCCGAAGAAGGGTTAAGCCACATGTAGTCTTCTAACCCTATGAATAAATAGATATTGATAAATATTACAGAAGATGGAGCTTGTGATGTGGCCCTAACACTTGGCAATAGACAATTGTGATTTACTTGTAACTTGTTGAGTTGTGATTCAACTATAGCTTGTTGACTTGTGATTAAGGGCAATGATAAAAAATGAATTAAAAATTTGAGTAGTTTTTGTAGTAAATTCTAATGAATGGGCGCTTTCAATGTTTGTTCTTGGACTGTGCCTTTGATATAAGAGCCCTAGATGCCCCTAAAAGATTATAGTGGATATGTTTACATATGTGACTATTCAAATGTTTTTTTACTTGAATGACTCAAAATTAACATCGAGGCTAACTAATGTAAGTTGTGCATTTGGAAATACAACCATTGTAAATAAAATATACAAATTCGTAGGTGGGGCAAATTCATTGGAAAACATGTGTTGGACTCACAAACCTATCTAGGCTAAGGTTGTTCATAGACAAGTCATAGTTTGTATATATTTTGTAAAGTGAATGATTTCGTAAGTGTCAAGTTAGAGAATAGGCGTGGACTAGTAGACTTGAGATATAAGGGAGAATAAAAGACTTTGACTTGGTCAACAAATAGGTAAATGTGAATAATGTTGAAATAAATGACAAAAGTGATATTGTTTGGTGCGTAGGACAAAATTTTGGGTGTTATAATTGCCCCTTTTTAAATATAGTATTTGACAAATGCTTGATTTAAAGGAAAAGATTGAGTAAATATAAACTTCATATCTTGATCATACGAGAGTGATGTGAACTTGTGGATGTGTGCATGTGCTAATTTCGACCATAAGAGGGTAATGCGAACTTGTGGATGTGTTTATGTGTCAATTTAATGTGAAACTTGCAACCACATGGAAATGACATGTATTAATGCTCGATAGTGATGTAAAATTAGTATATGAAAATGTCAATATATGGAGTAATTGTGCATAGAAAGATTACTTTGATTGGTCACGTTGAACCATGCCCCCAATGTATCGTATGTTAGATGTGCCATTGAGGTTGCCCCCATCTTGAGTGTGTGTTGAAATGTTGGTGATACAACATTTCATGTGTTCAACCTTGTGTCGCTAAAGCCAAGTATCGGCCTTGTGCTATCGAGGGAAGCTGTGTATTAGTCTTGGGGCACTAAGGGAGCCATATACCAACTACAAGTGGTTGAGAGAGCCGATTGTATATTTGTGTCAAAATAGGTATATATCTGATATGAATGCGACCTATGTGTGCATCTACAGATGAATTGTATAGATGTATCTAAATTTGTTTGATGAATTTTATAAACTCTAGATAAATCTACTCTTAACTTGTGATATAAATCTTACAAACGTCATGATTATATTTGAATCACTAATGAGTTATATAAAGTCCATGTAATTTCACTATGAATCATGTGATATATGTCTCGAATTGTACGAAACACAATCGATATGTTTGTCTTGTGGCACTCAACAATGTGTGGACTTTTGAGAAAACCTACAATATATCTCATTTTTGAGGTGAGGAATGCCTCTTGTGTATTACTGAATTCAAAAGAAAATAGTGGTTAATTTGTAATAAGTATAATAAAGGCAATATATAAATCATATAAAATGTTTGCACTAAACATGGTTGTGAAAGTAAAATGTGTCATACATGATTATTAGGGAACAAGTAGTATATGTGTCATCTCATGGATAAACATAATGTAAACATGTTTTGGCAATCCATAGAAATCAGTAGCTAAGAACATAACAATGAACAATAGGGCAATATGGTGGCAGATATATGACTCGACATGAAGGGTCTTTTAGGACTTCTGATACACATAACACATGAGACAAGGTGCCTCCTGCAAGACTGATAATGACTTGTCCCGTGTTAGCAATAATTTGTTTTGTGTAAAATTAGTATGTGCCAAATAGTAATTTGACAAACAATATGTAGTATGTGAGTATATGTTAGTCGCGTGTGTCAAACACTATGCGTGTCAACAAATATGTGCCAAACAATATGCGAATCAAGAATGTGCTAAATAAATGTGTCAAGCAATGTGTGTACTAGGCACTGCGTGTCAAATTGGTATGCGATCTATAAGAAAGTATGTAGCAAAGCATGTGTGTAAGATTATATACAAGAGTCCAGGGCTTATGCAATCATATAAGCAAAAAAGCATGCAATGAACAAAATAAAGGAATATGGGAATGTATCATGATCAACAGGAAGTAAACATGAAGCATGTCGGCCCAGTAGATAGGAGTAAACAATGTAATCATCATTATAAAGTACAAGATAACACATGTTATAAGATATAAGGTTATGTGAGACAAACAATAGAAGCTCTGTATCAAGCATAGACGAGTGTAGGAAGATATAATCAGAATGAGTTGTGTATAAGATGCCCCTAGCGTAGGCATGCCCATAATGTGGAAAGTTGTCCTGAGTGTAGGGCTTAGGAAGCTGTAAAACCATGTATGTAAGTTTCCATAGACTATATGTGTCCCACAATTATCTCATATAACAAGTGTGTAAAGAAATAGATACGTAAATTGCTGAATCCTCGTTTTGAAAAGCCTTAAGTCTATGTATTAGTAGACACCTAAATTTGGTAATTTATCACTTCATAATGTCAATATTGGTTTAATCCCTAAATCACGACTTGTGCACCTATTTTGAGCCTAATTGCTATATCCCTATTCCTATTGCAAGACTTTGCTCTCCTCATTGCACTGCTCAGTCACTCTCTAAAAAGATCACATCAATGCAGAGTTGTATATCAGTTGTAATTCCCATGCTTGGAACTTTACAACATTTCATTTCCTACTTAGACAAAACTGCTGAATGGTTTGGTTCAAAACTTACGGTTTCGTTCGGAGCTTTCCAACAACCTTTTTTCAAATTGATATATTTTATGGGTCCTTACTTTCGTCATAGGCCAGCCTTAATGCAAAATTATATGTATAAAACACTATATAAACAAGTCAAATGTACTCTTTTACTCACTTGACAATTACTTGGCACTTACAAGCAAATATCATTAAAAAAACATACAAAGCTCTCCTAAATTTCCCTAAAGCAACAACACACATTAGGAGCATCCTCTACACATGTTACAAGCACTCCAAACTAGGTTATAAAGTCAAGATTTCCAAATCACAAGCCTTCAAAGTAAAGTCAAGCATTACCAAATGATTGAATTGTCAAATATAGTTGAATCCATACAAATATCACATCTCTAAGTAGAGAACCATGTACAATTTGAGGCCTCTCTGGAGTAGTGCCAACATATGCGGTGTATGAATTGTAGTTCAATCCAAACACTAACATTTTTGTAGGAGTTTTACCCATGGCTAGGGTTTTGGGCCATTTTGGTTGATTACAAAATGTTCTGCACATTTGCGAGATCTAATATCTTATAGTGAAATATATTTTAATTGTTCACAAGGGCACAAAATCTTGTAAACTCCACCCTCTTCCTAGATGAAACTACTACATAAGGCATAATTGCTAAACAATTGTCCATAAATAATGGTTTTTTCATGTTCGTAATACACTTCCAGAGTTATAGGCGAAGCATCTACATGACATTTGCAACTCGTACATTACTATGTCACACTAAGGCCAACTTCCATATCAACAAAATAGCTAAGTGCACTCACCTTCTCATATTTTACTACATTTAACGCATGATTTAATAGATCTATCTTGCAAATTGCTATATATGTATATTCTAATATGAATGCTTATTTAATAATTTGAATATACATCCTATTGCTAATCCTTAATCCTGAATTTAAATAAGTGAATAATCCATACTTATTTCTGTTTTAGGTTAAATCATTTTGTAAACATTTCTATTGATTGAATCCCTCACCTATTTGGCCAAGGCTACGATATTCCAAATCAAGGCTTATGCTACAAACCCTTAGGGTTTATATTAATTTTATACATTGTTATTCTTTCACAATGTCTTTATCACTTCTCTTTGCTAATACTATTATGGATACCTCTACTGAACCTTCCCAAGGAGAAATTTCCCATGATGATTCTAATCCTTCTCCTTAATCTTTTGATGATCTTGATGAACAATTTTTTTAATAATTTATAAAGGCTAAATCTCAACACATTGATGCACTACTATATATAACTAGGAATGAACATGAATGTTTGACTACCTCTAAAATATCTTTATCCGATATTCCCAAATATACAATTGCTTCATCTCTTAGCACTAATCTACTATTTCCACATTTACCGTGCCTATATTGATGTCTTGAATTTGGTTAGAGTGCAACAAAAAAAATTCTTCTATTTGGCATTAATTTGCTACAAAGTCTTGTACATAGAAAATGACTATTATATAGCCAAGGAAATAGAAAACTAACATCCTACAAAATAGGAACCCATACAAACAAATATCCCGTTAATAGCTTTACGGGTGCAACAATATAACCACTAAACTATATGAATATATTGTTTTATAACAATATATTTATTCAACTAACATATTAATCATTTACCACACCCTAATTAATTATATAGTAAATATTCATGTAAATACTAAATTCCTAACATTTCCCCCCTTAGTGTTTACATGGGAAGAAGCACATCTAAAAAACTGGAAACAGAATCGTATGCCTCTGCATACTTTTAGGACTGCATACTGTTGGCTTGGATCTTGGTGCACATGACCAATCCGCTTCACCACAGTGAATCCCATACCAGATGATCACACTTCCACCGATTCACCTACATACGAGAACTCAATAGTTCTCGCTTTCACTTCCAGTGAACGCTCTTTCACCGACTGATAGATGTTAGAAGTATGAAAGTTGAAGAATCTCAGTAGTCAAAGGATCACTCCAGTTCAGCTGCCCTCCTATACAATTGTTCTCAAATTCCAAAATGTAAATTCTCCTCATTTCAATCATAACAGGGGAAGGAAACCACACACCATTTTATTCTGCACACACCACACAACTGAAAAAGAGATGCCACCATACCAAAATGTGGCCCCGTCATTGGTGACTGACGAGAGGCGCTGATTGCCCTCCATCCTCCGTTGCCTTCGTCCTCCAGTAACATGCTGCTAGCTTAGCTGGATTTGACTTGGATGCTCAATAGTTTCCACATTGGGTTTATTTTGTCTCCCACCACAAAGTGAAACACATTATTTTCCGGACGTCGGGTAACATAAAAAATGCGTCTGTAAGCGATTTTATTATTATTATTCTTATTATTCTTATTATTATTATTTTATAGTTTTGACAACTTAACTCTTTTGACTATACAATAAACAAATATCCTAAAATCACTTATTTGAGACACTTTGATGAACAAAAAAATTGACTCTATTTTTGACAAATATAAGACGACGTTTCATTTACAAACAAGGCTTCAAAAACGACTGATATAAACTATTGACGCTATGAACAATTGACTCTAAAAAGGATACTAGACACAACAACAAAACAAATAATTTGATGACATTATCTACGACACACTACTGATGACATTTTACAAATGATCGCCAATGGACAAATAACATAGTTTAAATTAACTTCAAACTTAAACTATATAACATGACCAACTTTTGATTCTTATCACAATAAATAAATTAGACTGACCGTAACATTTAGTAATAAAAAAAAATTGTTCACAATAATCTGCAATAGATTTTATGAGGCATTGTCATTAAGAAATAACAGACGTCCGGACTGCAGCTCTGACTGGATTTTATTCACATTGAACTACACAAACAATTTTTTCTCCACGGAATCAAGGACAATAACGTATCCACCACTTCACAATTGAAAACAAGAACAAAGCAGAGAGAGTTGCACAAATTATGGGCATATCTGACAGTCCTCACATGTTCACATTGAGACATGTTAATTCGTCTATAAGAAAATGGGGAAAATGGCGAGCTTGGGATTGAGTCCCCGACTAGATTTACATTCCAGTGAAGACTATGGGTGTTTGAGACAAAGGGCATCAATTTTACAAAGTCGATGTTGAATATGGTGAAACAAAGATTCAAACAACCAACACAACTAAAAGAGCGGGTTTTAGAGCAAAAAGATAGCTACCACTATACTCCCAGAAATAATTCAAGCTATCTTGTGAACAATTTCAAAGTTGAAATTCTAGTTGACAATCGACTGAATGCAATATCTGAATGCACAATAGCTGAAGGCAAACAACAATACACTCTGGCTTAATCTTTAACTAAACGCTCACAATAAAAAACTCACAGGCGCTTACGGAATGCTTGGATCCACGAACTTCTTCAACGAAAATACATGATGAAGGTAGAATGTATGTGCTTCTCACAATGACATTGAATAGATCCCAATCAAAGCTTCCATTGATGAAATAACCAACTCTAATACCAAATCTTAAATTTGGTCAAAGTGCAGCAGAAATAATTCTTCTATTCAGCATTAATGTGCTATAAAGTCTTGACATATTAAATGATATAGCCAAGGTAATAAAAAACTAACATCCTACAAAATAGGAACCCATACAAACAAATATCCCGTTAATAGCTTTACAAGTGCAACAATATAACTACTAAACTACATGAATATATTGTTTTATAACAATATATTTATCTAACTAATCTATTAATCATTTACCACACCGTAATCAACTCTATAGTAAATATTCCCAACACTATGGGGGCTTCCACTCCTCCTTCAAAATGTTATAATGTCTATCTCCATTTCTACTACCGTTCTTACATATCTTGTGCACACTCATGAGGTTTCACACTCTTTTTCTACTACACATTCCTTTGAGCTTCCCATACATGATTTGCAAAATAAGGTATTACAAGTAAATCAAAGTGTATCTAGACCTTCTAATGTCATGGATTTTACTCAATTACTTCATAATCCACTTGCACCTAAAATGGAATCTTGTCCTTTACCCTTGAGGTTTGTGTCTCTTAAGATTCCTATGGGTAAAGGGGATCTCGATAAATAACTTTTTTCATTTCATGTGGTTTGCTCAGATTATTCTTACAATAACAAACTTCTAACTAATATTTTTTCGAGAAGTATTAATGATTATGCTTTGCAATAGTCCTACTGTAGTCACTAAATAAAACACTTATTATAGTCTCTAAACATGTCATTTATATGCATGATTCCTAAACAAGAGAATTACTCATTAACAATCCTTTTACTTCGCTTTGATGTTTTCATTTTTATTGCTTCTTTTTTCTGATTTGCAACGTACAATTTTACATACTAGCTGACATCCTAGCCTGCTCTGATTTCACTGTTTATCTTTCTGGCACCCTGCACAAAACTTCCCATTAGGGACATGAGGCCCTGAGTGCTACTGTCCCCTATGGGCGCTTCTGTCCTCCTTCCCCCCTTTTCTAAATTTTTCAGATGTTACATTTTTCATGTCTTTGTTTACTACCCTAGGTCAGCCTTTCACTTGTTAATGATGAAACTTAAACAAAGGAATCATATATATACATGTCTTATTTAACCTCATTTAGGGGGACAAGCATTTTCAAAAGGCACATACATATTACAAGGAGCTAATATTTTCTATCCACTACATCAAGGACTGCATTTTGGGACTACACACTTCACTACATAGGAGGGTCTATTCTCAAATTGTGTACCACACATTTTACATTGGGACAAAGTAGTTGTAGCCTCGTTATTCTTTTATGTGACAAGTACATTAGGGCATCCTAGCTTAAGGGACACTATTCCAATCTCACTCACACGCACACACAAGAACTACATCAAGTCTGAAATGTAATGCAGTGCTTGGTGACGATCACATTGTGGTGACCGCTAAGGTCAGTCCGACTCAAGCATATGCAGTAGGTATTTACCTTAGCATCTAATGTGCACTTAGAGTACTTGTGCAGGTAGCTATGGTTTATTTTGTAGGTACATGTGTGACTCAGCCACTTATGCTGTGTAGCGATACCTGACGTTTACCTTATAGTAGATATTAGGAGCGACATAAAAATAACTAGTTGATAAGTATAGTCTATTCCGTTGACACCATGGTACCCAAAATAGATCGTTTGATGCCCAAGTGGCTCGGTCCTCATTCTATGGTCTGCTCACTAGTCCCTTGATGACTCAGTCATATTCCTAGATTTATGGCTTGATCTGCAGAGTGTATGACTAGTCCAAAGATTGTTATTCCTTTCCAACATGTTCATTAGTCCAGACCTATTCTCAATGTATTGCAGTTGAGTTCCATCTTAATATCTCCTATTGTTTCACACTTGTTTGTAAAGGTTCTATGTAACTAGTTATTCTTGCGAATATTCATTACTATATTTATTTGATCAACAGTGGTCCTTACATTAGCATTTAAATTTTATTAAATCATTTGGTGAACCCATTCTGGTACATGCCCATTATCGGATCTTTCATGGTATTCACATGTCAGGAGATTCCAATGCTTCTACATTCTATATCCAAATTTAACTTCGCAATCTCCTTGTTAAGTGTGTCCTAGTTTGATCCTGTGTGTATTTGGTCTGTAATATATGCAGGCTTTGTCATTGGATCCATCAAATAGGACTTTATGCTACTCATCTCAATCCGATCTACTCTTTGTATACTATGGCCATTTAATGGAGGTACACCTAAGTAAGTGGTTGTAGTGCACAATACTCAGGTCTTCCACTTACTATGGGATCTTGCACTCTTGATGTTTTATGTCAACCCATTAAAAGCCTCGTGATGTCCCTTATTCTATCCATGGTAAGGTCATCCTTGGTTAGGACTTAAAACTTGTGATTCCATCTTATTTCTTCACTGTCTTAGACTGAGAGGTAAGGCTCACATCTCTATTTCAGTCTCCTTAGTCAAACAACAATCCTCGTGTTGCAAGAAATTAAAATGGAATGGCATGTACCTATGGATGATCCACACATCTCTATCAATGTCAAGGTTCCTTACTCCAACAATTTCTCTCATTCATGATAATGCCATCACATATATGAAATCCCAAGTTTGTTGCTATAGGACCCACAGTCATACCAGACCCCACAAAATCACAAACTACAGGACAAAGAGTGTTGTAATCAATTGTGGACGCAATTTTCATTGAGCTCGATCCTAAACTTCTACTCTCAAAAGTGTAGTTCATTTTGTAAATTGTCATGGATTTCTAGTGATCATGCATTTTCTCTGAAGTTTGGGACTTCAATGAAGATATTGTATAAATTTGCCACAAGTTGTAGATCTCAACAAGAAAAAAATTCTCTTCAAACCAATCACTCATTACCTTATAATGATAGGCATAAAATCACTCCATACAATCACCAACTTGCTAGCTTGCAATTTTGTCATATGTGGATAGCATATCCATGCTCCTAGTCCACTTGCAATATTTCTTATAACCCATTAATTGATCATTCAAACACACAAGAATACAAGTCTGCTCCTGTCACATATGCTCAATTTAAAAAGCTTGCAGAGCATCCAACACTCCATTTAACACAAGAATCTATAGAAAACTGTAATATCAAGAATACACACATGAGAAACATACCTACTTCATTATGCATGGATTTTTGAGAATGAAGTATAATAATTAAATTCGGTTTTCGCATGCTCCATCTATGGGTTTCAAGAGGAATGGAGATTCTTGGTAATTCCATTCACAGGGTATTGTTTCCCCATATTTCACATGTTAAGTGGAATTCATCTTGGATTACTTTTACATAGCAATACTTCTTAAGGATCACTACATTGAAATAGCTCCTTTTTTTTTTTCTAACTCTTTCAAGATCATGAGCTACCACATGATTCTGCACTCTTACATTCAGTTATCAAACTTCAAGAGCATTATAAGATGTCAAATCATGATCAAAATGGCTCCTGACACACATTTAAATTTCATTTTGAAAAATTCCTCTTTTGCATTTTGAAAAGCCAAGTCACCAACAAGGATCTTCTTCATGACACCTAATTGATTTGGGGTAGGACTCTGCTATCACTTTGATGGCTAAAACATAGTCTTCATTGAATTATTTACCTATGTACAGGAGGGATCCTCCACCATTCGGCCTCTTGCTCAACTTTCTACACCTTAGGCATAATGTAATGCTTTTGATTTGAACATTTTTCTTAATAAGGAAAAAGTAGTATCTCTCTTGTTTGTTGAGAGATGTTGATACCTATATTTTTGACAGCTTTTGGCATGGTGACAATCTCTCTTATGGGGGACCTTTGATGTCTGGTGAAGTAAGTGTTAGTTTGTCTAGTGTTCTTGAAGTATGAAAAATTTGTGAATTATTCCTCAAGGTTGTAACAACTCTAATTCAGTAGTATGGGAGGGTGACATCCTTTGATCCTGCATCTCGGGTTCCATGTTTGACTTGTGTACCTTGGCCTTTTTTCTTGGATCCCCACACTCTAGAATTATGTCCTTTACCATAATGTTTGACTCTAAATTATTTTCTTGGATGTGGAACCAATTTTTAAAGAGTATTTAGAGAGCCTCAATGGAGTATTGGAAAACCATTGGAAATCAATTCTATATTAACAAAGTGTAAGTTTTTTGGAGTATTTTGGTGAAGCCATGTTAGTTGTTTTTGATTACATAAAGTGGATTTAACCATAGTGCACACCAAAATTCTTCAATTGTATTTTTTTTGAGCTAATTGTAGACTTGGGATGCCTTTGGAAAACAAAAACTCTCTATTTTTTGTTATCCCCACTAAGTACATTGCAGTTCCCTTTTTCTAGTTTTGTACATGAACTTACTCATCAGGCACTAGTTGATGTGTCGACTCATTCTATATAAATGCCACTTTATTTTAACCTCTTAGCATCACTTGAGGGTAAATGTTAAGTATTATTTCACCTTTTCTCTTGTTCACCTAATGGTACATATTTCAAGTATTATAATTTATCTTCACCCACTTGTATGGTGTGGACATTTCACATCTTGTGAATCTTATTTAGATGCAATAATATTATTTAGTCCTTTTCATCCTATAGTTCTTTCGGTCTTGATCTATGATATTTATCTAGATCCCTTTATGATTAGTTAAAATGACTTTCCTTGATCTATCACCTGACTAGATCTAACATGACTAGGCATTTCTTGGCATTCCTCAAATTTTGAATACTTGATTACGTTCTTAAACATTCCTTCCTTTCTAAAGTTGATACACATCTCATCCATGTAGGGAAACCACTACCACAATTCTGATCTTCCACTCAACTAAGTCAAAGATTCTAGCTTCCCTCATTTCCAAGCACACCAAGATCCATACAAAGTTTGAAAAACCAAATCCTATTCAAGCATGTCCATTCTGGTTTAAGTCTTCCAACTAAGCGACTTGTATTTATATAGATGCTACATGTTAGGTGGAGAACCATGTGTGGTTTGAGGCTTCTTTAGCCAGTAGTGTTGACGTAGGTGTGAACATATTACAATTCAACCCAAATACTAATCTTGTTATAGGGGCTTCCACCCATGGCTAGGGTTTTGATGTGATTTATTTTATTACATATGCAACTTTATGATTGTGCGACAAAAAAGACCAAATTTCCAAGCCATCAAAGTGATTTAATAAATATTGATATTTGTTAAAACCTAATTGCAGAGTCACAACATAATGATAATGCAA
Organism: Taxus chinensis; assembly: GCA_019776745.2. NCBI lineage: Eukaryota > Viridiplantae > Streptophyta > Pinopsida > Cupressales > Taxaceae > Taxus > Taxus chinensis. Next base: position 319,123,173 of record CM034151.1, on the reverse strand, counting down.
TAAATTACAGATCTAACCTAAGAAACAAGCCTGGATAAAAAATGAAACCCTTGGTGCAAGAGAGGGAATAAATGACTTAGCTGATTTTGAAACTAATCCAAAAGTATATTGGGATGGAAAACTATTGAAAAGGAGGAGGAATATGTCATAACCACACTCCAAAAGTTCTATAGCTTCACGGACAAGGTAGACAGGGGCATGGACTAGGTCAGGGGTTCCTAGGTGCCAGAGACTACTTCTGGGCACATGTGACTGTGCAAAATGGTCAGAATCTGATTTTCTTGTCTTGCAAGGTGTTCATTTACCTTCATTGTTGATCACCTGTATGTCACACTATGATCTCCGATGATTTCCTGTAACCTGAAAAACAAATGATCTCCTGCAAAACCCCAAAACACATCAAATCCTAAACAAGAAAGATGCAAATGGGGAGTCAGACTACCCCCGAGGGATCACCTGAAAGAGTGAAATTACAACCGAGTGCTGCACTACATCTTAGACTCCACGTAGTCCTTCTGAAGTGTGTGTGAAATTGTACCCTAGGAAGCTCCTTTGCAAGATGCACTTGATAGCAAGCGATAGTTAGATGTACCAATTTAGATAGATATGTGGATGTCAAAATGAACTTCCCCTCCTATGTTGTGTATGCAGAAAATGTAGTCCCTTGTCCCTTGAATGAATGCTATATGGATGCTTTGATGCTTTTAGAATGCCTTTGGATGTAACCTTAGGTGGTGGTAATAGATGCTTAGAGTTTGGTCCTTTATTATGGTCACATAGCTTTGTATTTATATGATTCCCTTGTTTGAATTTTGTAATTGACAACTAAAAGGCCAAACCATAAGAAAACAAGATGCCCAAAAGATAAAAGAGGCCCAAAAGAGGTGAGTAAGATACAAAGAGGTCAGGGGTGCCTAAAGGGGATGAGGGCGCCTGAGGCTGACGTCCTGGTTGGGTACAAGTGTCCAGAACCAGATAAAGATAAAGAAGTGAAGATTCAAACTAGGGAAGTGAGGGTGTGTAAGAACCAAGAGAAAGAAACCTAAATAAATAAAAGAGGCCAAAGATAGATGTCAATTACTAGTTTTCTCGCTTAGGAATCATATGAATAGTAGTATGTGATTAGGACCTAGAAATGTACCCAAGTGTGTGATTTTGTGTCTACATTTTCCCCCACTTTATGTTGTTGAGTGAATACTTGATAACATAAAGTAGATAAGATATGCATACCTGATAACCATGTAGATTGATGGTGAAAATGTGCCAAGGAGACAAGAAAAAATGTGGAATGATAAAAATGAAGTGTGGAAGCTAAGGAAGAGGAAGTAATTCTATGGGTGAAGCGTATGAGTTGTACCATTTTTGTATCTATTATCATTGTCTGCTTGTTTGATGATGTAATCATTTGTTCTCATAAGGATAGACCTGTAAAAGAAGAGAAAAAAAGTAGTCAAAGTCATGTATATATGAAAAATTCAATCCAAGTATGTAAAAGTGTGTAAAAATGTGAAAAAGTAATAAAAGGAACATGTGCACTTGATCTGTGACGAGCGAAAATGATAGAAAATGTTCTAAATTTCTGTAGAAGAGCGAGTTTATTGGGTGATCTCACACCAAGTGCGAGTTTTTTGGGCGGTCTCACACCATAATAGAAGAGTGTTGGGGAGAAAGGTATAAATCTTATCTCATTAACTATTTCCCTAAGACCACTACAGATGGTGTGATCCTTTTGGTCAAATCTTCATCCAACAAAAAATAGAAAAAGTAACATGCATTTTTTGGGGATTGTCACGTTCTGTGAAAACGATAGAATTCTAAGTGTTGGGGAGAAAGTCTGCCCCTAGTGCCTAGGGTCTAATCATTCCTGATTTGTGTGTTGTGGACCTAAAATTTATACCACCATTGTAGATGGTTTTGAACTGATGCCTAATTGTTGTTAGGGTGATTAATCCATTTTGGTCCAACAATAATAGAATGTGGCCTAAGGAGAAGACATGCATACTGATTACTCAGGTAACGCTGTAGGTTGGTCTGTGTAAATTTTGGTGAAACCAGGCACATGCTCCCAATGTGGCTAGAGACATGGAATAACCGCCTACTGTGGATAAGACTAAGTGCTTCAATATGAGAAAACTACGGTGACAAGAAGAAGAACTACCCCTTTGGTCAATAGGACATCCCAAGAAAGATTTAGGGTTACTTAAAAGCATGCAAGTGTCTAGATCTATAGCATTGTATGTTTGTGGCATGTGCTAAATTGAGGACCCAAGTTAGATAATATGGTGCCATTTCTGTCCTATAACTGTGTTGTTCCTATTATGTAGGGTATAACTATGAAAGCTGTGTTCTATATGGGGTGATATGATTCACCTAATATATGCCCCCCTTAATTGGGGTGTATGCGATGTCACTAGGAGGATGCGGCCCAAAGGTATAGGACCCGAACATTGATCTGAAACTATGCCCTGCAGGGGGAGGATGCATGTGCATGGTAGAAACCAAGGCACACGCAAACAAATGGCTAGAAAATATGTGTTAGTGTAAACAAGATAAATATACATCATAGAAGATAATGTGTCATATAGCAAGAGCAAAATAAATATATGTAGTACCATGAAAAGAGGGTTTCAAACATGGGACATCATTCACAATATTACAAGACAATCAAGGCCGAAGTGTCCAAAATGTTCATACAAGTAATGAGAAAGCAAGACATAGAAAAGTCATCAAAAATGGCATTTGAATGGAAAACAATGAAAAATCAAATAAGCATGAGTGTGAACCATGAGGCAAATAGTTCCTAGTTTAATTAAATGTTGCACCTATGGAAGCACACATTAGCATGTTAGAAAGATAAAAAGTATGTCAAAGTGTATAAAGGTGATAGAAGTGAATGTGCTAGTAAGAATATGAAGTAGTATAAAATGAACCAATAACATCTGTGATGTGTATGAAATTAGATGCCCTAAGGAGCCTCAATGGGACTGTTAAGATGTACAGTGCCAAGTATCCATGCTACGTGTAAATATCTGTAGAAAGTATGCATTCACAACTAGAGAAAAAGTGAACACACATGTGTATATAGAAATATAATGACATACTAAGATATCTATCATGAACAATAGTAAGAAAAGCGTAACATGTGAGTATAAGCAAGCAATAAGTATGTGCAACCAAAATATGTAATATGCGTGAAGTGGGAATGGTTTGACATGAAATGTGAATGTGATAGGATCAACATGAAGCCCACTGAGCATATATGGAGTATGAGATGAGGTTCATTTATAAAAATGCCCTCAACAATCGAGAATAAACCATAGAACAAGAGTGCGTCATCGGGAAATGGTTTGAATTATGCACACTAGAAAGATATGATCAATGAAGCATAGAGTGTAAAGTAGTGTGAATGTGGTGAGGTTAATTTTAGATTTATACTCTCAACAATCAAGTATGAACCATGGAACTAGAGTGCATCATAGGGTAGTGTGATGTGTTGAATGTGATGCCACTAGAAATATGTATCATGAATGCGTCGAAGTGTGAAATGTGTAGTGTGTATTATGTGAGGTTCATGAATATGTAGTATGCCCTCAACATAGTCAAGTGTGAACCGTAACACGAGAGTGTGTCATAGGGTAGTGATGATACAAGTTGTGTATTAATGATGAAGACTAAATGTGAAACATGGAGTGTAATAGTAGAAATACGAGACACCTGATAATGCTAAGAGGGGGGTGGGAGTAAGCATGATTCCCCCCAAGTGTATGATGTGAAGAAGAATCAAGTAACATCATCTAAGAGATCATCATTGTCATGGTCAAAGCCAAATGGAGATGCATTAGAGACTTGGTAAGTGATATTATGCGGTTGATCATGTAAGGAGCCATTGCATCGTAAATTGTACATGCCCATTGTATATTCTTCATCAGTGAAAGGTGGTAGTAGATTAACCATGTGCATACCAATGTATGTAAGATTTTGGAATAACCAAGAAATGAATCATTAAAAATAGAAACTACGGCCGAAGGGCATAGGAAATGTGATAGTGATATGATTAAGGATCTAAAGTTCCACCAATGTAGTCAAGCCAAGACAACCCAAGTGTAAGAGGAGAAGTACGAGAAGTGTGTGCAACAAAAACTGATAGATTGAAGATGTAAAGGCCATAAGTGATAGTAATGTGAACATATCCATGATATAGATGATAATAATGAGATGGAGGGAGGAGATCATCCAATGTGAATCCTAGCCAAGCCAAGCCATCATATGTGCAAACAATTTCAGAGCAAGTGGGATCGAATGGAATGTGTGGCCAATAAGAATTATTCATGAAAAGAGTGCATGTGAAAGGAGGAAGTGCAGATGAGAGTTTCTCATGAGAAGATGAGGAAGGTGGTATGAAATCTAGCCTATGGATAGACCCCTGAAAAATTACTAAAGCATTAGTAGTAGGGGGATGCGAATGGGACGATGTATAATGCACAAATAATTGCTGTGAGTGGAGGTAATTTGGTGGGATAGTTCACGAGTTGTTGATCAACAATGGTATGCATATCAATAGCATAAGTTGGAGTAGGTAATGCAGTGGTTGGATCTAGGTGGAAATATTTTAATGGGTCACGATCAATGATGATTATATATTAGAAGCCCTCATGTAAGAATTTAACGTGCCAATGAACTGTAGAAGGAATTGCCTGCATGGTGTGAAGCCATGGCCTACCAAGTAAGCAATTGTATTGTACTGGGATATGGATAACAAAAAATATAGTAGGAGTAGTTTTTGTCCCAACTATGAGTGGTAAAGTGATATTGCCTATGCATGGAGGCATAGAAGAATCATGCACATAGAGAGAAATGGATGCTGGGTTAACAAAAGCTGAGGAAAGATTGATGTTTTGAAGAAGTGATAAAGTATAAAGATTGAGCTCAGATCCATTATTGATTATTATCCGCTTGATACCCATGTTATAAATGTGAGTCGATATATATAGGGGAGGATCATTATCATAAAAAGAAAGATTGTTAGCTATATCAGATGGGAAAGTAAGTTGTTGAGAAAATTCATAGACGAATGATTGATATACTACATCCAGATGAGTAGTAGAAGGAATGTGAGTATTAGCAAAGAGAAACGATTTTAGCTCGATAATCAGGATCGACCAACAAGAAATCATGAATGGAGATATCTATGATGAGAGGATCAATAGTGTTTGAATGAGTGGGGTTCCCTAATTTATTTAACTAATATTGAAATTTATTGAAATCCTAGGATATTGTAGAGTCACATGTAAATAAACAATAGAGTACATATATGCCACAAACAATAAGCTAAAGAAATATGAAACTCTAGGTGTAAGAGAGAGAGTGGAAGACTTAGCTGATTTTACACTTGTGATCTGTAAACTCTTAGACTTTGGAATTATCCATAGAAACACAAATAAACACTGCTGTTCTAATTTCTATTAGAAAATGACAGAGATAACCAGTGAATGAATTATGCTTATGCTTAGAATCCACAATTGCAGGAAAGGAAATAATTTAAGCTCATAAACACCAACACATTTTATCCTGGAAACCTCCAGAGGAGGAAAAAAATAGTCGGGAAGGGAAATTGCTCTTTCTTCCCACTTTTATTGGCCAATTCAAAATTAAAAAGTACAGAAGTTACAATAAGTATGAAAAAGAAGTAGATAATAATTCACACTTCCTCCATAATACTTGCTTGCTTTGTCTCAACACTCATTTCTTCTACAAAACACAATTCTAGTGCTAAGAACTTCTTGCTCACTTGCTTTCATGCTTCGATGATCCTATTATCTTCTACAAACATGTATTCATAGCCTTTCTCATGTCCTCTCGTGCACTAGAGGATGGGAAAGCTCATGGAGGAGAAGAGACATGAACAACCTTCCAAATTCAGGGTTGTTTGTTTCGTATTTTTATTTTCTATTTGAAAGATCCAAGACCGCCACCCAATGCAGATCGGAGGTCCCAGGACTGCTGCCCTGGTTGGGTGGTGTTTCTGTAACTGTCGCTTTGCACAGATCGGTGGTCCTGTTACTAAAGAGATAAAACCTTCGTGTATCATTTTTCGTTCCTTGTGTTGGCTATTTTGATGAACTAGATTCATTTTGGATCCCTATGGATCACACCTCCCCTGCTTAGGAGGATTTTGGTCCCACAAAAGCTTAGTGGGGGAGTAGACGAGGAAATAATTCCTCACTTGCTCCTTTGAGTACCACCGGGCCTGCCTTGGTGACTTTCCTTTCAGTCCAATCTGCCAAGACTCCTGTGGACTTATCCTTATCTCTCTGACCTTCTGCTGCAGCACTACATCCTCCTCCAATTCACCTCGTGAGTCCAAGATGCGATCCTCAATGGAAGGTAGCAACTGTAGATCTTCATCTTCATCTAACATGGATGTCTCATATAGGTGCAAGTTCTCACAGTTTACTACAGAGTACATCCTCATAAATGGTGGCAAGTCAAGCCGAAAAGCATTTTCTCCAACCTACTCCAATATGGTGAAAGGCCCATATCGTAGTGGCCTGACTTTTCGGGCTTGACCTTATATCTCTCCTTGCTCAAGTAAAGCCAAACTTTATCTCCAACATGTAGCTTATGTTCTCTCCTATGTTGATTGTGCCTAGCTTTGTACTTGGTTTGATATTTCTCTAGCTGTTCTTTGACTTTGAGATGGATTTGCTTGATCCTCTCAATGAATTTTTTTGCTCTAGTCACCTCTGTGTCTCGTGTCTTCTCCTCATCCTGCTGCCCAGCTACTATGTCTAGCGGATTTGTAGGTAGATATCGATATCATGCTTTAAATGGTGACTTCATAGTGGATGTGTGTACTGCCTGGTTATAGGAATGTTGAATGTAGGCTAAAGACTCATCCCAAGTCCTTGGATATTTTCTATTATACCCTCTGATCAGTTGTACCAAAGTCCTGTTTACCACCTATGTCTGTCCATCTATCTGTGGATGGAAAGCTGTCCTCCTCTATAACCTGGTATCCATATTGTCCCACAAAGTAGTCTAAAACTTCCCCAAGAACCTAGAATCCCTATAAGAAACAATAGACTTTGGAAAACCAAAATGCACCCATACATTAGCAAAGAAAATATATGCTGCCTCATGTGCTTTTACTGTCTTTTTACATGCCATGAGAATACACATCTTACTGAATCTATCAACAACGTATAGATAGTCATGGCCATGTTTAGACATAGGTAATCCTCCTACAAAATCCATATAAATTTCCTCCCACAGACGAGTAGGTACTGGCAAAGGCATATACAAACCCTTCTTCCTAGTCTTAGGCCTATTAGTACAACAAGGTTTACATCCACGTATAAATTTTGATACTTTTTCTTGCATATTGGGCCAATACACCTACCTTTGCAAGTGGGATAGGGTCTTACCAATACCGAAATGTCCCACTACTTTTGAGGTATGTGATTCTCTCATCAACATAATTCTTTCTTCTTTTGGCACACAAAGCTTCCCCCATTGGTAGAGCAGCCCATCTTTGAGATAACAATCTTCAATCCTTGTCCTTTCAGCCCCTTGGGACTGCAACTGCTGAAATGTTACCCCAAAGTCTTTTTCCTGGGCATATTCCTCTCTGTAAGCTTCCTTCGTGAAGGGCTCGATCTAAGAGATAGTGGCCAAATAGGAAAAATTATCTTGTGTGGGTGGCCTAGACAACATGTCTACCACCAGGTTTGTACTACCCTTCTTGTATTTGATCACCAAATGGAACTGCTGAAGGAACCCCATCCATTTGTAGTGCCTTGCCTTCTGTAATTTAGATTGTGCTTGTAAATACTGGAGAGGTTTGTGGTCAGTGTGCACAATAGTTTCTTTACCCAACAAATAATGCTTCCATTTTTTAATTTCCTGAACTAGTGCATACATTTCCTTATCATATACTGAATATCCTTTAACTGCTGAAGTGAAAGTTTCAGAATGATAACGTACAGGTTTACCTCCTTGAAGCAACACTGTGCCCATGGCATAATCATTGGAATTTGTCTCTACTTCAAAAGGCTGCTGCAAATTAGGAAGAGCAAGTATTGGAGCATGACTAATCTTGTATTTCAATAACTCAAAGGATTTTTCTTGTTCCTTACCCCAGTCAAAACCCTTACTCTTTGTGGCCATTGCATGAAGAGGTGTTGTAATCACGGAGAAACCCGAAATGAACTTCCGCATGTACTGTACTGCTCCCACAAAAATCCTAGTCTTTGTGGCTCCTGTTGGTGTTGGCCAGTTGGTGATGGCTTCCACCTTCTTTGGTTCCACTTGTAGCTCTCCTCCTCCAATCACGTGCTTAAGATAGACAAGTGATTATTTGGAAAACTCACATTTCTTCATATTACAAAGTAGATGTTTCTCCCTAAGAACTTGCAAGACTTGCTGTAAATGGGTTAGATGCTCCTCCCATGTGGCACTAAAAATACTAATATCATCTAACTATACAATGACACATGAATCTATAAAATCCTGTAATACATCATTCATCAATCTCATAAATATAGCGGGTGCATTGCATAACCCAAAAGGAAGTACTAACCATTCATACAAACCCTATTTTGTTTTGAAGGCAGTCTTCCATATATCCTCCTCCTTCATTCTAACTTGGTGATAACCAGACTTGAGATCCAACTTCGTGAAGAATTTGGCATGCTGAAGCTGGTCCAAGAGATCATCTATGCGGGGAAGTGGATATATGTTTTTTATTGTGATCTTGTTCAAATTACGGTAGTCGATGCACATTCTCCAAGAACCATCCTTCTTTGACACCATCACAATAGATGAACCACATGGTGAGGTGATCGAATGTATCACCCCTTGGTCTAGTAGTTCCTGGAGTTGTTTCTTTACTTCAGTACTCTCAAGCAAGGATTGTCTATATAACCTGATGTTCGGTAGAGGGGACTTTGGAAATAGTTGAATCTCATGCTCTACTTCCCGTTTTGGTGGTAACCCACTATGAGCTTGAAAAAATTCCTGAAAGGACCGAATAATACTATCCAAATCATGCTTTCCCTAGTTAGAAATCTCTGAAACTTCTACCCCATATTGTTTATCCTTTAACAAAAGTAAAAAAAATTGGTTATGATTTTCCTGAATAAGTCATTTTGCTTGGTTAGCACTCACCATAGTAACCCGTGTCTTACGCTGGTGTGCCCGGATGTTGTAGCTGATCCCATCCTTGACCCACCAATATCGATTATCCATTCTCATAAATATAGAATCCCTGATATACAAGTAAGGACTCCCGAATACAACATAAAACATCAAGTGGAATAATGTCAGCTTTCAAAACATCAATATATTGAGAATTTATCCCAAACTTGACCTTACATCTTCTTGTTACTTGAATTTCAACACCATTCTTCACCCAACCCAAAGGATAAGGGTGTGGATGCTCATAAGTCTCAAGACCAAGCTTCTTGACAACTACTTTAGAAATGAAGTTAGACTGAGAACTGGTATCCACTAAAGCATTTACCTTAGTTCTCTTGATCTGGAATAGTCTACTCATCTCCTCTTCTTGGTTGTCCATGTTGGTGGCCATGCGTCCAAGCCTTTTGTCTACATCAGATTCATCTTCGATTTCCACCTCCCCTTCTATTTTTATAGCTATCATGGACTTCTTCGAGTTCTTGGTTTGGTTCTTCAGATGCAACTCTGGATGAAACTTCTAACATGTAGCGTCAGTATGACCATTAATATCACAAGTCTTGCAAAAATTATTGGGATATTTACAAGTACTTAAAGTAGTGGTAGCTTGTTTACCTTTCCCTTTCCACTTACCCTTGTTACTTGTTTTCCCATACTCTTTTTTCTGCTGATTTATCGACTGCTTTGCCCTTGGCTATGCTTCTTCGTGCTTCTTTTCATCATCTATGTAGTATGCTTATACACACGCCTCATTGAGATCTTTGGGCTTGGTGGAGATGACTTTTCTTCGAAGGTGAGTGTGAAGTCTTCCCAAGTACTTAGAATATCCTCATCCTCCAAGTCCATGTTTAACAACATGGCCTACCTTTGAAACTCCATAGTATAGTCCTGCACACTTTGACCACTGCCTTGTCTAAAATACCGCCATTTAATCATTTGGTCAGTCTTGTGGCCAATAGGATAGAAGTTAGCTCTAAGTAATTATTTAAATTCTTGCCAAGATTTCACAATAGGATGCTTCTTCTTTTCACAAGTGGTTAGATGGGTTTCCCACCAAACCAGAGCATGTCCCTCCATTTTGAGACGTGCAAAGGTGATCCTTTGTGCCTCAGTGACATTATGGATGCTAAATTAGACTTCTAATTGTTTTAACCATTTATCAAGCAACTCCTTATCTACTTGTCCTTCAAAGCTTTTAATATCAACTTTCGTCTCAACTTTAAAAGGAGTATGATCAGATTTTACCTTTTCTCTTGTGTTTGAAGTCTCTTCTTCATGCTCTTCCCCATAACTTTCCTCATGGTGGTTCCTTCCTATGCCAAAATTTTCAGCTAAGCCCCGAACCACTGAGTCCATGGAGTCTTGTTTGACAGAAGCTGTCTTCTATAGATCAACAAGCTCTTCTTGCCTTCTAAACATCCTATCCATCATGGTCTCTAGCATCTCAATTCTATGAACTAAGTTCTCTTCCTCCATTTTTCCTCAAATTCTTTGTTTCCACTTATTTGTAGAAATGTCTGGAATGCAAGGTAAATCCTCTTCACCTTTAGATCTTGTCACTATCATAAAAATCCAAAAATGAACACCACAATCCTGGATAATTGTTAGCTATGATACCAAAATGATTTGTAAACTCTTCAACTTTGGAATTATCCATAGAAACACAAATAAATGCTGTTGTTCTACTTTCTATTAGAAAATGACAGAGATAGCTAGTGAATGAATTATGCTTATGCTTAGAATCCACAATTACAGGAAAGGAAAGAATTTAAGTTCATAAACACCAACAAATTTTACCCTGGAAACCTCCAGAGGAGGAAAAACCAGTCGGGAAGGGAAATTGCTCTTTCTTCCCACTTTTATTGGCCAATTCAAAATAAACAAGTACAAAAGTTACAATAAGTATGAAAGAGAAGTAGATAATATCTCACACTTCCTCCCAAATACTTGCTTGCTCTGTCTCAACACTCCTTTCTTTTGCAAAACACAATTCCAGCACTAAGAACTTCTTGCTCACTTGCTTTCATGTTTCGATGATCCTATTATCTTCTACAGACATGTATTTATAGCCTTTCTCATGTCCTCCCGTGCACTGGAGGATGGGAAAGGTCATGGAAGAGAAGAGGCATGAACAACCTTCCAAATTCAGGGCTGTTCATTTCATATTTTTGTTTTCTATCTGTAAGAGCCAGGACTGCCGCCCAATGTAGATTGGTGGTTCCAGGACCTCTGTCCTGGTTGGGCAGTGGTTCTGTAACCATTGCTCTACATAGAGTGGCGGTTATGTTACTAAAGAGGTAGAACCTCCATGTATCATTTTTCCTTCTTCGTGCTGACTGTTTTGATGAAGTAGATCATTTTGGATCCCTACGGACCAACTTGATCCCGAAGTGTTATGGACTAGAAGACTAATGGATAGGAGAAGGAGACTATCGCAACCACACTCAGAAAATTATATAACTATCGGAATAGGCTGGACCAGGGTGACTGGAACGGGTTAGGGGTACCTGGGTGTTGGAGACCTTTGATGGGTGCCTGTGACTGTGAAAATGGTCAGAAAATAATTCTTCTTGTGTCGTAAGATGGTCACTCGACTTTGTTGTTGGTTGCCTATGTGTTGCTAGATGATTTTGGTATTCACATATAACTTGTAAAACAAATGATATCTTGTAAAACCCCAAAACACATCGAATCCTAAAAAAGAAAGATGCAACTGGGGAGTCAAAATGACTCCAGCGGTGACCCAACAGAGTGAACTTATGACCGAGTGCTGCACTACATCTCAGACTCCATGTAGTTCTTGTGAAGTGTGTGTAAAATCATGTCCTAGGAAGCTCTTGTGCAAGATGCACTTGATAGTGAACAATAACTAGATGTACCAATGTAGATAGATGTGTGGATGTCAAAATGAACTTCCTCTCCTATGCGTGCATGTATAAAATGCAGTTCCTTGTCCCTTGAGTGAGTGCTAGATGGATGCATTGATGCTCTTAGAATTCCTTTAGATGCAACCTTAGGTGGTGGTAGTAGATGCTTAGAGCTTGGTCCTTTATTATGGTCACATAGCTTTATATTTATATGACTCCCTTGTTTGAATTTCATAATTGATGACTAAAAGGCCGGCCCATAAGAAAACAAGATGCCTAAAATATAAAAGAGGCCAAAAAGAGGTGAGTAAGATACAAATAGGTCGAGCGCACCCAAAGGAGATGAGGGCACCTCAACGCCGATTTCTTGGCTAGGAATTAGTGTCCAAAGACAAGAAAGATAAAGAAAATTAGATCAGATTGGGCTATAGGGTGTGTCAGACCAAAGAGAAAACCAAAAAGATAGAAAAGAGTCCAAAGATAGATGTCAATTACTAGTTTTCTCGCTTAGGAATTATATGAATAATAGTATGTGATTAGGACCTAGAAATGTACCCAAGTGCATGATTTTGTGTCTACACCTTGTCCCATTCTAGGAGCTTTTGTCCATGAGATTGTTACATTCGAGAATTAGAAAAAAATCTCACATAGTCCATAATATTCCTTTCCATTCTATTCATCAGTTCAAAACTATAGTTATAAGCTGAGTCATCTTTATCTCATATTGATCCGTAATCATATGTAAATTTTTAATCACGAAATCCCATAAAATTGCACTTGAAAATGATTAAAAATGAATGTTTAAAATAATTGCATTTCCTCCGTAATTAGAAACATTTAAATGAATGCATAAAATATGAAAATGAAGAAAATCAAAACTCTAAGACTCACAAGATTGATAACGGAGTTTGGCAGTTTTCCTGCATCTCTAGGTCCTTTTAAAAGAGAATGATATATTAAAAATAATTGTAAATAATAGCTTATAAGAGGTTTTACAATTTTACAATCTCCACTTCCAGCTTAGGAGCCTCCACTCTGACAATAATATTCATACAAATTCTTTGGAACAAATTTCTAATGCAAAATATATCTCACTATAAGTCTCCTATAACATAGTCCCTAAGTAAGTCTGCTTTCAATACAACTTCGTGGCTTATATATTGTTTTTAATACCTTGGCACATTGGTGGGGCACTTATATTTTTGTTACAATATCCATGGTTCAATCCTTCCCAAGTGCTCCATGCACCATCCATTTTCTATGCTTCAAAAGTATATCCCACATTGGGTGCATGAGTTAGAAGTTAGTTGTTTAAAAACAATGCGTGGGAAATGGATGTTGGTTTGTGAGATGATTTTGTTTGTAAAGATAATAATGCCAAGATTGGAATGTATGCCCAAAAATTTGAATGTTTGTAACATTTGGAATGCGCATGCCATGTCGAGCTGGACTATGGCCAAGGTGAGCTATACTGTATGCATGGCGAGTTAATCATGTGGCCAGGCAAGTTGAGTTGGCATGTAATGTGGAGAGTTGGTAAGAAATATTTACATAGTTAAAAATTGTGGATTATTAATCCCACATACATAGGGGGTTGGAGAAATTAACATATAAAATAATTTTGGCTTGCAAGCATTGTGAAGTAAGGAGGTCAAGGCACATCGTCTGAAACCGATAGTGTTAGACATGGCTGAGGGGGCCCCTGACAAGTAAATAGAGGGGTCCATTTATTTGAATATGAGTGTCAAAGACCAGAGGAGGCAACCAAAAACTTATTTTCACCATTTTCCCCTTGTCGTAAGCTGATTGGTACACTTGGAAATTGTACATGTGTCCATATCACTGCAGACATGCATGTTTTATTTTTTACTAGTTTGGCCAAAATTTTAGCATGCAACATCTTTCACATACAACCTCCATTTTTCAAGTTCCACATAATGTCAAAAATATCTCGACATGCTCTATGAAATAAAATTATTTTCAACTGAATTTGAATAGATCGACATTTCTCAGTAGAGATCCTCCCAGATTACATATCTTTCACTCTTACTTGTACTTATTTAGCTAGATATTTATTAAATACTGTTATATTTATTTGATCAATAATGCCCTTACATAGATTTAAATTTCATTTAATCATTTTTTGAACTTGATGTCTTACAAGCCAATTATCGAATCTTCTCTTTATGTATCACACCACAATATCCTTGTTTTATTTGCTTCAACAATACCCATCATGTAGAGATACTCTTACAGAACTGTTGAAGTAAGTCCAACTCCTTGATCATACAAAACCCTCCCAAGTGAATTTAATTTTGAGTTGTATTTGTTAGAAGCACAACATACTAAGAGGGTGGGGGGGGGGTTGAATTAGTCCTAAAATAAATTTCATTTCATTTACCAAAACAAACATTCATCCATTTTATTGTTTAAACAACATCCATGATCATATGTGCTTATTAAGATATCCAAAATCAACCATAAGATAAAGAAAGTAAAGTACTCAACACAAGAACACAATATATAAGTGGGAAATCCTCATGGGGAAGAAAAAAAATTGAAACTCTACTTATATTACACAAACAAAATTGATTTAGTGAAAAGCACCAACTTCACAAGGAGCACTAACCCCTAGTTTAGTAGAGCAACAACCCTACAAGGAGCACCAACCCCTAATTTAGTGAATCACCCACTCCACAAGGAGGCTACAACCCCGTAAAGATGACCAAGCACAACCTTAAACACCTAGGGATATCCGATCTCTAATTTTTTTGCTGCCACAACTGATGGAGATCATAATATCAACTCACAAACCCTAGCTCACACACTAAGTCTTCAATCTCTCATATTCTTGCTCTTTCTTCACTTTTCTTTGCTCTATCCTCTTGCTATCATGCTATCTGATATTCATCAAAATGTCATGATCTTCATAATAATTCAAATCATGCTCTCATACCTGAAAAATGTATTCCTCTAGGTCACATACCTTCCCTCTAAGAGCATTAGTTCAAAAATGAACCAAACAAGCACTTAAATATGCTTTTCTTCCTTCCAAACCAAAAGATTTCAGTCCATCATGATAATTTAGACCCATAAAACTCTATAAATTTCATAAATTTTAATTACAATAGTTACATATGACCCAAGTAGGTCGGCCTAGCTAAAACCATCATGTCATGTGCCAAAAATGGCTCAAAACCCCATGGGCACAATCTTAAAATTACCCTAACATTAGTACCATACTTTTTCATGACCCAAAAACCATTAGATATGAATAGAATATCATTAAAAATTAATACATAGTCTCAATTAAAATCAAACAATCAAATTATTTCATTTACTGGGCCCAGTTCTCTTTACAAATCTCAAAACAACTGTTTCATGCACCCTTCAACACCCTGGAAACTTAATCTAATCACCAAATTACTTATACTCAAAAAAAACATGTCATGTGACCACTAAAAATAAATTGTATAACCTTTATAACACTTATAATCAATTTATAAGTCATGAAACATAATTCATTTCAAACCACAACATTTTCCTTCTCCATATCAACCTGCCAAAAAGCTATTTCCAAAGGTTATCTCATAAAATAATTTATACAAACATTAAAAACCTCCAAATAGATTAATTTGATTCCAAATTCATCTGTATTCACATTCCAGGTGATAAAAAACATAACCCAATCGATCTTATGCTTCAAATAACATCAAACTTGAACAAACACAGATGCTGTCTTGAATTGCCAAATATATTATTGCTCAAGGAATGACTTGGAAACTATGGAAATTACCTCACCATGAATAAAAACATATATCAATGGAAATATCTCTAAACATAATTTCCAAAAAAACTTGAATCATCTCAAAAAACCACCTGTAGCTCAAGTTATGACCATTTTACTGGACCCAGCCATTTAAGATCCCAAAATTGCCCTTTGACAAGTCAACCTGTTTGGACCTCAAAACACCATGAAATTTCATGAACATGTCTTTAAATATTCATTGAAATCAACGAAAACTTCCAATCATCATGCAAAATCAATTTTTCATGCTAATCCTTTGGACCATCTTGTCATAAAATCTTCTTCTTCAGAAAATACTATTTTTAGGTGGGGCCCACATATCACCATGACCTCAACCATACATTTATGGAAATATTACAGAGTCCTGTACAACATAAAATCATCACTTTTGAACTAGCAATCAAAACTAGTTCAATATACTTCACTTTATGAAAACTGCTCCTTAGCAACGGTTTAATTAGGGTTTTAGACCACTTTGCCTTCTTAACATTCGTTCATAAAAAAATGATGATAACTGACCTCATTATTTTTATGAAACATTTTAAAATAACCATATAATCTTCCCTAAAATCCACAAGGTCCCATGTAAAGCAAACTGTTCACAACGAGCATCTGAAGTTGCACTTGGAACTAGAAATGCACTAGATCTTGACCCCATCTCACTAAATTAGTCATATATGAAAAAATACACAACATGGGCACCTAATTTTTTTTTGAGAGCACTATGAATCATCCCTATAACATATCAAATCATCATAATATCAATTCCATGGCAAAAAATCTCCAATCACTAAGACTTACCTATGCTTGCATGCTAGATCTTCATAGTAGCAACTAGGGTCAACTGAAATAATGCAATAATTGAACAAGAAACCTCTATAACTGACCCAAAAATACCTCATATTACATGATACACCTGATTTAATGATTCCATGAGATCACATGGCTCCAAACCACTCTGTCACTTCTCCAAGCAAGCATACCTACTCCCAATGAGCACCTGTAACCAAGTGAACCACATGTACCTACAGTGTGGCAATACTGTGAGTGATTAATAACCCTCAAATAATGGTGAACATCATGTCAACATGCTTCCCAAGCATCCAAGAATATCACACTGTAAAGCTACACCTCCTAGGCACCTGTATAGGCTTGCAAAAGCAAACATACCTCACTGAATCCCACAGAAGCATATGATAAACATTTGAACCAGTATGTTAGCACCAAAAGCAACATGATGACATTATATTACAAAATTAGCTTTGTCACTAATGTGGTTTTTAATCAATGGAAACACCTACTAGGACACCATGCCAACAATATCCCCCTTTTTCATTGATGGAAAACACTCTGAACTTCTCTCCCTTTTTACATTAATGAAAAAGGCATACCTGTAACTTTATTTCTTCACACTAATCAACATCATACCTTCATTTTTTGGTTGGAAGCATCAACCAAAGGTCTCAATTTTACTCTTTCTCAAAAACTGATTCTTGGCCTTAATTCAAGCATGTAAACAACATGTTTCCCCTGGAAAGAACACTTCAAACATCTTAACATCATTAGTACATCATGAAAAATCATAATATCATCTTTCTAGGGGCAGAAACATCATTTCCCATCTCTCAAGCATGCAAAAATCACCAATTTTCTCATATACCCCTATTTTAAGTCTTTTAAGGGTACTGTAACAACAAATATCTGTATCATACAACCTCTGAAAACATGCCAAAAATGTCATAAAGGATCATGACCATCATTACTCTGTCACACTAGACATAAAACCATAAATTTAAGGCCTAAATCATGTATATCAAGCATACTCTTTCTTCTTCATACAAAGAACAATAATGTGAGACCATAACAAACTGCTTAGTGCAATTTAGACCATTTTCAACATGCATTTATAGGTCAATCATTCTTTGAATTCATAAAATACCACCCCCCCAGGCTCAAGGCTACTATATCTACCTTCTAGGTACAACTTTGTGAGACTTACCTTCTTACCATGACAAGAAATAATCTTTGCAACTTTGAAAAATTCCTAAACACCATGTTCAATCTTCCACTGTCATTTTGGACTGATATAAGCTATAACATGGCTACATAAGAAAGGATGGAGGTAATAACCTCATTTTCACCTTGAAATTGTCTTAAGAGCACCAAGTCAATATATAAAACCATTAGCTCCCCCTATTAAGATGAGCTTGTATGCTCACTTGGCCACTATATACCTATAGCTACACATTTTCTTGCAACAACAACACTCAACACTTTTAGATGATAGTCATAAATATGTCAAAAAACCATAACTCCATTTGGAAGAGAAATTAAGTCTTTGTGGAACCTAAATACTTACACCATGTAGAATATAGGGCTAAACCATGCCCCCCCTGATATTAAAGGCAAAAATACAACTCCTTACAGTCAGACCTCTATTTCATAACACTGTACCACTGTCTCAGTTGACTTATGGAGGGAGAGATCCATCTACTAGGTCTAAAACTTAATAATTTCATCATGTATAAGCACCCTACTCCATACATGTACATCATGAAGAACTCCAACATAGGATGAAGGAACATATTTTGATTCTAAAAACATTGTCACCATGCAAAATTTGAGCTATAGGCATATAGGTAGGTGTTTTGTAGCTAGGACAAGTTCTAAACAATTGATAAGCATCTAGGATCGCCATCTTCTACCAACACTTACAAGTCCTAAAATGATGAATAATTCATACCTTTCTACATGAGGATAAGCCTTGGTTAACTCTGCATACCTATGTGACTATTCAAATCTTCCTCCTAGACCTGTAGGTCTTTATCCTTCTCATGGAGCAACATTAGGCTTCACTCAAGTGCATACTAGCTAAGATAAACATATCATGAACTTCCAAGCACCTTAAAGACACTCTAACATCATAATTTAATCAATCAGACATCCAAAAGATGTAGTGAATTCAAATTTATACCTGAAAGAGTGATCAACCCTAGCACTCTTCATGTAGGAGTTCAGATTCTTCTTGAGGTTGCATCTAGACTTGCAAGGTCTAATATCATTCATCATGATCACAACACATATTTTTCATGCATTTTTCATCATCTAAGAACCTCTATAAGCTCACTTAATCTTCAACATAGGCATGGAGAGCTTAAAATATGCCCTTACTGGAGCATGTTTCATGTACTCTGAGAGTATCATCATCTTGTACCATTTTACTCATGCAATCTTCTTATATCTTAATGATTCCATTATTATGTGCAAGGTTCACTTTTCTTTCAAGCCTACTCAGACCTTACTGTAGATGAACTTCAAGCCTCAAAATTATTTTACTATAAGGTTTTCTACTTCAAACCTTCAAGCCCATAGCATACCATCCAGTCTCCAGATTTCCTTAAACTACTGATACAATACATTAAGCCTGTATGAAATTTTTACCAATTGAGAAGACCAACTTTTGTCTTTAACAACTCTGAGACTTCAATCCTTGTCACTGTACCATAAACTTCCTCAACCCTGAAGAAACTCTTTTCCACTTTACAATACCTTGACTAAGACTAATTTACTGTAGCTTTCAAGACCAACTTTAGAATTTCAGGGACACCATACATTCATGATTTATTAACCTCCCCTGAATTTTGAATAAAAAATGCAACTCCATTGCCTTAAAGTCTACTAAAAAACCCTCTTTGACACTTGATATTCCTGTAGATCAACATTTTCATGTTAGAAACAATGATACAATCCACTTTTAACTTAGAACACCTACCTAGGTCTAGCAACAGATATTCTTATGCTTCTATAGTAATGAAATGGACTTCAAAAGCTTACACTCATGTAACATATCGCTTGATTTGTACCTTCACCTTCTTAAAACCCTTACACAGATTTTTACCTTTCTTCTGAACAATACCATACTTAATTAAAGTTCTTGAACACCAGATAACATAACCTCTTCATCAATTGATAACTTCTAGGTTTCTTGACATGATACCCTTTGGAAAATTTTCCTCCATGAACTTATTATCAACTTCCATAGACATTATTTGCATATCTAGCTACATATAACTTCATTACTCAAACATCAGGACAACCTCTAGATCACTAATAACTTCATGTACTTATGGACCTGCAATACACTTTTCTCATTTGAAAGATTAAGCATTTCCTATTACAGTCTACATAGCATTGATTCTTGTATTGACTGACAACATAGATGATACTTAAGCTCATATCTTTAGATTTACATTATCTTAAAGACATGTGATTAGGTCTGTTCTAGTCACAATATGATCAACTTGATCTTTCTCCATGATTGATCAATCCACAATTCCTCATATCAAGTTCTGCATTGACATATACCTTAAATTTTATTTCTCACACATTATAACCTGTAGCTACAACTTAACCATGCTTACCTCCTTCATGATGTTAAAGTTATCTAAATTAGGATACTCAATGAGTACAAAAATACACAGATGATCAAGGACCCATTGAGATCAACCTCCTTGATACCCTGAGATGACTCTCTGGGAATCATTTTCAAAGCCATTCATGGCTATCTAGAGGCATTATCATCTACTCCACAAGACATGGACTAAAACATCTTACCATACTTGCATTAGATATGATATTTGAATGGATACCTTCAATGGCTAGACTATCTTAAGAAAAACTAATCACAATACCTTTACATTTGCATATTGATTTTTGAGATCACATACTTCAATTAACATATGCAACTTTGAAAGTCACTTGACTGACACTAAGTATCCATTCTCAATAAAATTTTTGATCATTCCATGGCTTGCTACTAGCTCATGAACTTTTGAAAATTCAGGTACACACAAGATCATAGTTAGAAAGTGGGAAATAACTTTGATTTATTGTATCATGATTAGGAACACACATTGATCATCCTTGATGGATCCCTTAACAACTATGAAACTCAAACCTCAAAGAGACAAGCTCAACCAAGGCTAATAGATCTTCTTGTGAGCTATACTCATTAAATCTTGATCATTAGACCATTGACCAAATACATAACTCAAGGCTGAAACATATCATGAATACACATACAAAGACATTCATGAAGTAATACTATAGATTCTACATTGAAACCTAAACTTGAATACATGAAAGACAAAATTTATGAACTTGAAGAAAAGACTTGAGATATGCAATTTGATGACAAAGAACAGTAGACCATCTTAAGAAGATGTAACTTATCAAATAATTTCATGGACAATACTCACTTGAATCATGACAAGACACCTTTGAAGTTAGATTGTTGAGTGCACTAACTAGATCTTCTTAGCTTACTACATAGAATTCAGACACATAGACTGAGGACCAATGGGAATTCTTGACCTTGAGAACATTTACATACCCTTACATGACTTTTTTGGTATCCCACTAAGACCCAATGTTCTTCTAACTTAGTACACACATAAAGCATTGGAACTTCTCATTTGAAAGGTATTATGAGTACAGATAAGACATTCTTTAACAATAACACATACTCATTTGAGTATGGGCACTAGGCTTAATGAGACCTTGTCTTCTATTACTTGATTTCTCATAGCATTCCTCTTTGCTTGAAATTACATAGATTAGATAACTGTGATCTCATCATGGTTGAACACTTGCTCCTTAGATCATACTTGTCGATACAGTTATGGCTAAATCTCCTTAGTTTCTGACAAAATATTGCAATCATGACCTAATTGTTGACAATTGAAGTAAATACACCATTTTTCTTCCTTCTAGGCTCAAAAAACTTAAGTTCCATTTAAAATATTTTTCTCTATGACCATACTCACAACATGAATAACATTCACCGTTGAAGAGAGCTCTATCACTCCTAGGAAGCCTCTTTTTATAATCTTTAGCTCTAGGATCAAAACTTACCTGAATACCTTTAGTAATCAGCATCCTCAAGGTCATCCTATACTTCTTGGCACCTTCAACATTGTGGGAACTGAGTCTATAACTTCTTTGATCAGCCTTCATGGATTAACTTAACTTCTAGGGCTTCTTTTTAATCCTCTTTACTAGATCGTTATCACTCTTTATTTTCAAACCCTAGGGCAGTCTTGTCATTTGCAATCAACATATAAACCTATTTTTCCTTCTAAACTTCCATCAAGGGTCTAATGGATCTATTCTAACTTCTGACGCAGAAGAACTTACATACCTCACTAGTATGGATCTACCATATGTAAAACCATTAGGGTTTTCAAGAAAAACCTCAGTCTTCATACAATGGATTCAAGTATCTACCATCTTCCAATTTGGGGCCATATTCTTCATAATCATAATCAATCTTGAGATTCATATGCATGGATGGCTTGACTATAATTGGATTCCATATCCTTCTCTTGAGATCTACATTTTCTTCCTCTATTTAAATCATTGAGATATCTTCATTCCTTCTTCTCAATATGCCCTTACAACTTCTGAATTACTTCTATAACCATTGCTTGTGCTTCAAAGGATCTCCTTCAAGTGGTGAAACTTACTTCTCAAAGGACCTAGCTCTAATACTAATTATTGGAAGCATAAGGTACTGAGACCGGAGTGTGTGTGAATCATTCCTACAATAATTTTTCTTCTAATTTACCCAAAACAACACATATCATAAATTATATTATTCATACAACATTCATAACCATGTGTGTTTATTAAGGTATGCAACATCAAACATAAGATCAATAAACAAAATTACTCAACACAAGGAATACCATATATAAGTGGGAAAACCTCATGGGAAAGAAAACCCACTCAAAATTTTCTTATACTACTAAAAGAAAAGTAATTTAGTGTAGTAAAACTACATAAGAAGTACCAACCCCTGATTTAGTGAGGCTCTAACCCCACAAGGATCACCAACCCCTAGTTTAGTAGAGCACCAAACCCTTACAAGGAGCAAAAACCCCTAATTTAGTGAAGCACCCACTCCACAAGGAGGCTACAACCCCCTAAAGATGAAAAAGCACTAATTCAAGCCACCTCAAAGATATCTGATTTCTAAAATTTTACTGCTTCGAAAACTGATTGAAATTACAATTTCAGCTCATAAACCCTAGCTCACACACTAGGTCTTCAATCTCTCATATTCTTACTTTTTCTTTACTTTTCTTTGCTCTATACTCTTTCTTTCATGTTATTTTATCTTCCACAACCTATCATGCTCTTTATCATACCTTAAATCATGCTCTTATACCTACAAAATATGTTCCTTTAGGCCGCACACCTTCCCTCCAAGAGCACTAGTTCAAAATGATCAAAACAAGCACTTAAATATGATTTTCTTCCTTCCGAACCAAAAGAAGTCGGCCCCTCATGACAATTTCAACCCATAAAACTCTAGAACATTCATAAATTTTAATTACAATAGTCAAATATGACCCAAATAGGTCGACCTAGCTAAAACCATCATTTCATGTGCCAAAAATGGCTCAAAACCCCATGGGTACAATCTTAAAATTGCCATAACATTAGTACCATACTTTGTCATTACCTAAAATGTAACACCCACAAATTTGACACAAAAATACAACAAAAAAAATACAAGAATAACACACAGATAACATGAAAAATACATGATGCACATCGAGGCCACCTTTTTCCAATTGAAAAGGCACAACATAATAATTCAACTACAATATAACTACCATATAGACACCATCCATGACACAACACTTTACCGGTTTACATATTTATTAAATTCATATTTCATTATTGTCCTTAATTATTTGAAAAGAAATTAACATGTAGTACTTCATTCTTCATTAAACTAGACTACATTGTCTTTATTTTTGCTTAACATTTTACTTGTAATGATTCCATCTAATTTTGTTTGTTTCCCTTATTGCAAAAGAATGATGTAGCTTGGTTTTTGAAAGGAGCATATGTACACACATGAGGCTACTAGTGTTTGTTCTAAGGATTTGTTTGCTAAGTTGTATGTTTGTTTGGTTTTGCAATTTATCTCAGTTGCAACAAGGAAGGTTCACATGAAACAAAGGAAGTTTATTAGTTTAAGAGAAAATAGATTACGTGTTCTTTTCATATTAGCATTTAATTACTAAGGTTACGCTATTTTGTTTTAAGTTATTACAACTAAACGTATATCCTGACTACTTCACTTAAATACTTAGTTTGCATTGATCATGATACACAGTAGAGGATTTTCCTCGAGTCAAAAAGGTCAATCCTCAAATTTCATTTTTCTTAATTTTAATAATTTAATATTATTGTCTAAACCGTGTTGAGGGGTGTGGTGATTAGGTTTGTCCCTTACGTATCCCAAGTTCCCCCCACCCCCCTTTGTTAGGTTGGAAGATCACTAATGGGGCATCATGTTAATTTTGTTTGTTATAAAAAAATCATCTTAGTCATCTTAGAATGTTGACATCATTCAAGTGTATGCGACATTTAATAACAGTTCCAAAATCACCTCTCGTGTTCTTGTAACCCTTACGCCATTACGTTGACTTCCTAATAACTTTTTTTTAGAAGAACTAAGGTTCATATACTATTTGTCCTTTACTTAGTCAGAAAGATCTTGAGGAGTATGATGTCAAACTTACTTAACCAAGTTTGAATTATTACTACGCAATTTAAGTATTATATGCGCATTACAAGGTGGTACACACTTATAATATTATACACCCTATGACTTTCTAGCAACTACCCTTCTCTTTGGTCAATATATATTAATATGTAATTCACCTTAATTCTTATAAGAGGTCCACATTTGACTAATTTTGGTAAACACCTAAAGGGTTCTACACCAAACTAATAGGAAAAACTTAGGGAAATAATTATGCTTACCTCGCAACTTATGCACAACTAGAGACATTCCTTGCCAAGATAACACACCTATTTGTGAAGAGAATAAATCTTCAAACTCAAAGGTTTCATACACAGGTATCTTACGACATGGGTTCCACTCATGGTTCAAACCCTCATTTCATAAGTACATAACATGCTTATCACTAAGTCCAAGGAACAACTCGTGGGTTTTACTTTACTTTAGGTTCAACACCTTGTTAGGACCAAATCTAGAGGTTTATGCTAGATACAAGATTTGCAAAGCAAAACACAAGGGCACAACTCATCATCACGAGGTCCTACCAAAGCACGACAGTAGAACTATTAGTTGGTAAACACTAGCACTCGTACTTAGGATGGTCGTGGTTAGAGTGGGGATCACTCAATCTGTAAGAAATCTCAAGTTGTTCGCAATTGTATAGTGTTGAGGTTCACCTACTAGTCATGCAATAATTGAGAGAAGACGAAGAATTGAAGGGGTTTAAAGCACAATTCCATTTTAATTTACATATAGAGATACTTCTTTATACCATACATGATGTAAGTTTCACAACATAGCTATAAATGAAGTCAAGAAGAGCATTAAGTAATATTTGGTTAACTCTTTAAACTTGATAACAAAGAACAATTACAAGTTGTCTAAAATTTCATGCATGATATGAACAATATTTTTTATTTGAAAGAAAACAAGGAAATGACACTTTACTGTAAACGTAGCAATACTTTTTTTTTCCATTAACATATATAAATACAATAATACACAATGAATTGCAACCACACCCTTTTGCCATCTTATTTGCATCTTGCAAAACCATGTGAACATGAGTCAACGAAAGTCGCTAGCATGACATCCACCTAAATCTAGCATAATTATCATTTTTAGTTTTCCATTTACATGATAATACACACGCAACAAGATAGGGTCATCAACATATTCATTCCATTTCATTTCTTAACTAAGGGTGGAGAGAGAAGAGAGAGAGACTATTTTTCCAAAAGTCACATTTCACACAACAAGCCACCAGAGAGAGTTTCATATAGTTATTTATACGTTTCAATAAGTTTTCACGACGCTTTATTGTATTGACTAAGGTCCAACGACCTTATTTTACATTTTTCTACTAGTTGCGAGAACGTCTAATTTTGAATCGGAGGCTAAAGAACCATATTCTAAAACTGTCTTCCGATGGGAAAATGCACAACGGTTAAATTCCTACGTGTACTCCTATATACTAAGAATTCACAGGAACTGACGAAATTCAGAACTGACGAATGGTTTGCAAATGACGACTAGTTTTCCGGGGCCCTTGGTCGTAATTGGGCTAGTTGCAAAAGCAACCAATTTTAGCTCAAGGGCTAAGAAACCACGTCCGAAAACTGATTTTCGATAGATGAATGCTCCATGGAAAAATTCCTATACGATTTCCTATATATGGAAAATTCATCGGAGTCGACGGAACAAAAAACTGGTAAACGGGTTATAAACGGCGATTGGTTTTCCGGAGCCACTGGTCGTAATTGGTCCAACTTGACCTAGTCAAACAACGACGAGAGGCCTATAAAACCCCTTTGCCAAACTATCTAGAAACTTGTTTTTCCACAAACTGAAGTTTACAAGCAATTGTCTAGTAGAAATACTAGAGGTTTGCGAAGGTGGAAAAACATTTCTTCGCACAGGGTCCAAACGGTGAGCCGGAACGAAAACCAACTTTTCACTTTTAACAGCTTCCTAAAACTACAAGACGGGGTAATAGGACTCCTGGAGGGGTAGCGAAAAGGGCACAAATTGTTGATTGGGGCTGATCTAGGGTTTGATGTGACTCACCACATAACAAGGAACACAAACGAAACTTGACATTTCTTATTCGGGGCTCAGACAGTTGTTTTGCTAGTCTCTGAATATTGTATTTTTCTAACTTTGCAAGTAGTCTGAAAATGGTTATTTTAGTTGACGACTCAACGCCAGTACTAGAGGATGCGAGCACCTAATTCTGATACCCTGGTTTAGCAACGTATAAGGTTGTGGTAGCAACACGGTTGATGGTCAAATTGTAAGTCGGTAACATAAATCACAAGGTGGAGTTTTATTGTTTCGCACTAACCGTCTGGTTAAAATATCCAATTGTTTAAGTATCTAATGGTTTAATATTTCTATTATATTGCAAATGAAGAACCAAATCATGCGAAAATTATAAAATATTAAGGTAAGGTGACCATGCTTTTTATGTTATACTACATTTTTTATAGGTATTTTTTCAAACAGTTCATGTGACATAGGGTATTCTACCTCATTTTTTCATACATGGCGATAAAAACACTGGTAATCATAACTTCTAACAAGGATCCTCTTGTATTTAGCTCTACTAGTTGTCCCTACCCCGTTCCATAGCTCCACTTGGCATAGGGAAGAATAAAGGAGACAAACTTGCAAAGACATACATGGGATAGCATGAAAGGCACTTTCAATGTCTTAACAATACAACAAATACTCACAAATAAAAGATAAGGACCAGGGAAATGTGATGAAAAAATTACATTTCAGTGGCACAGGTGTTCATATGTAGAAGAAGTTTACTCAATATAGCTAGGTGTTACACCCAAATAGGTCGCCTACTAATCCTCAACTTCTTCTTCTTTTGCATACAAACAACATCCATGATCATATGTGCTTATTAAGATATGAAAAATCAACCACAAGAGCAAGAAAGTAAATTACTCAACATAAGAACACCATATATAAGTGGGAAACCCTCACGGGGAAGAAAAACCACTTAAACTCTATTTATATTACACAAAACAAAGTGATTTAGTGAAGCACCAACTTCAAAAGGAGCACCAACCCCTAGTTTAGTAGAGCAAAACCCTTACAAAGAGCACCAACCCCTACTTTAGTGAAGCACCCACTCCACAAGGAGGCCACAACCACCTAAATTTGACAAAGCACCAACTCAACCACCTAAAGATATCTGATCTCTCATTATACTGCTGCCACAACTGATGGAGATCACAATTTCAGTTCACAAACCTAACTCACACACTAGGTCTTCAATCTCTCATATTCTTTCTCTTTCTTCACTTTTATTTACTCTATCCTCTTTCTCTCATACTATCTTATCTTCCTCAACCTATCATGCTCTTTATCATACCTTAAATCATGCTCTTATACCTACAAAATATGTTCCTTTAGGCCGCACACCTTCCCTCCAAGAGCACTAGTTCAAAATGATCAAAACAAGCACTTAAATATGATTTTCTTCCTTCCGAACCAAAAGAAGGTCGGCCCCTCATGATAATTTCAACCCATAGCAACTCTAGAACATTCATAAATTTTAATTACAATAGTCACATATGACCCAAGGGTAGGTCGACCTAGCTAAAACCATCATTTCATGTGCCAAAAATGGCTCAAAACCCCATGGGTACAATCTTAAAATTGCCATAACATTAGTACCATACTTTGTCATTACCTAAAATGTAACACCCACAAATTTGACACAAAAATACAACAAAAAAAATACAAGAATAATTTTTTTTTGACTTACATTACTTGATAAATGACAACACAAGGGATTGCTTAGGACAACGCATAACACATGAGACACTTGCACAAATATTAACCCACACAGATAACATGAAAAATACATGATACACATTGAGACCACCTTTCCCCAAATGATAAGGCACAACATAATAATTCAACTACAATATAACTCCCATATAGGCACCTCCATGATGCAACACTTTCCTGGTTTACATATTTATTACATTCATATTTCGTTATTGGCCTTAATTATTTGAAAATCATTTATCATGTAGTCCTTCATTCTTCTTTAAACTAGACTACATTATCTTTACTTTACTTAACATTTCACTTGTAATGATTCCATATAATTTTTCTTGTTTCCCTTATCACAATAGAATTATATATCCTGATTGTTGGTAGGAACATATGTACACCTGAGGCCACTAGTGTGTGTTCTAAGGATTTATTTTCTAAGTTGCATGTTTGTTTCATTTTGAAATTTATCTCAGTTGCAAAAAGGAAGGTTCACATGAAACAAGGAAGTTTATTAGTTTAAGAGTAAATAGATTACGTGTTCTTTTCATATTAGCATTCAATTACCAAGGTTACTCTATTTTTTTTAAAGTTATTATAACTAAACGCATATTCTATCCACTTCACTTAAAAAAATTAGTTTGAATTGATCATGATACAAAGTAGAGGATTTTCCTCGAGTCAAAAGGGTCAATCCTTAAATTTCATTTTTCTTAATTTTAATAATTTAATGTTATTGTTTAAACCACATTGAGGGGTGGTGATCATGTTCGTCCCTTACGTATTGCAAGTTTCCCCATTTACTAGGTTCAAAGATCACTAAGGAGGCATTAATTGATTTTTTTATTTGTTATCAAAATATTCTTAGTTGTATTAGGATGTTGACATCATTCAAGTGTATATGACACTTAACAACAGTTCCAAAATCACCTCTCATGTCCTTGAAACCCTTACATCATTACGTCGAATCTATAATGACTTATTTTTAGAACAACTAAGGTTCAAGTACTATTTGCCTTGTACTTAATCACTAAGATCCTAAGAAGTATGATTTCACTCTTAACCAAGTTTGAATTATTATTGGGAAATTTAAGTGTTAGATGCACATTACAAGGTGGCATGCAATTCTAATATTATACACCCTATGAATTTCTAATAACTACCATTCTCGCTGGTCAAAATATATTAATTTGTAATCCACCCTAATTCTTATAAGAGGTCCACATTCGACTAATTTCCATCAAAACCTAAAGAGTTATACACCAAACTAATAGGGAAAACTTAGGGAAATAATTATGCTTACCTTGCAACTTATGCACAACTAGAGGTGTTCCTTGTAAAGATAACACACCTATTTGTGAAGGGAAGGAATATTCAAACTCAAAGGTTCTATACACAGGTATCTTACGACGTGGGTTCTACTCATGGTTCAAACCCTCATTTCATAAGTACATAACATGCTTATCACTAAGTTCAAGGAACAACTCATGGGTTTTACTTTACTTTAGGTTCAACACCTCGTTAGGACCAAGTCTAGAGGTTTATGCTAGATACAAGATTTGCAAAGCAAAACACAAGGGCACAACTCATTGTCACGAGGTCCCACCGAAGCACGGCACACAAGAGTATAACTATTAGTTTGTAAACACTAGCATCCCTAATTAGGGTATTTGTGGTTAGAGTGGGGATCACTCAATCTATAAGAAATTTCAAGTTGTTCTCATTTATATAGTGTCAAGGTTCACCTACTAGTCATAGAATAATCAAGAGAAGACGAAGAATTTAAGGGGTTTAAAGCACAATTCCATTTTAATTTACATATAAAGATACTTATTTATACCATACATGATGTAAGTTTCACAACATAGCTATAAATGAAGTTAATAAGAGCATTAAGTAATATTTGGCTAACTCTTTAAACTTGATAACAAAGAAAAATTACAAGTTGCCTAAAACTTCATGCGCAACATGAACAATATTTTTATTTGAAATAAAATAGGGAAATGGAATTTTAATGCAAACATAGCAATACATTTTTGTTTCAATTAACATATGTAAATTACAATAATACACAATGAATTACAACCACACCATTTTGCCATCTTATTTGCATCCTGCAAAACCATGTGAGCATGAGTTAGCGAAAAATTGCTGGTATGGCATCAACCAAAATGTAGCATGATTATCATTTTTAGTTTTCCATTTACATGATAATACAAATGAAAAAAGAGAGGTTCAAGGACATATATTCATTCCATTTCATTTCATTTCTTAACTAAGGGTGGAGAGATAAAGAGATAGGGAAGAGAGAGAAGAGAGAGAAACACTATTTTTTTAAAAGTCACATTTCACACAAGCCAAAAGAGAGAGTTTCATATAGTTATTTTTACATTTCAATAAGTTTTCACGATGGTTTAAAGTATTGAATAGGGTCCTACGACCATATTTTACATTTTTCTACTAGTTGCGAAAACGTCTAATTTTGGCTCAGAGGCTAAAGAAACACGTTAAAAAAATTTCTTTTGATGGGAAAATGCACAATGGTTAAATTCCTATGTGTACTCCTATATACCAATAATTCACAAGAACTGACGGAATTTAGAACTAGTGAATGGTTTGCAAACGACGACTAGTTTTTCGGGGCCATCAACTGTAATTGGGCCAGTCATAAAAGCCACCAATTTTAGCTCAGTGACTAAGAAACTAGGCCTCAAAAATGATTTCTAATAGATGAATGCTCCATGGAAAAATTCGTACATGATGTCCTATATATGGAGAATTCACTGCAGTTGACAGAACAAAGAACTGGTAAACAAGTTATAAATGAGGACTGGTTTTCCAGAGCCACCGGTCGTAATTGGTCCAACTTAACCTAGTCAAATGATGACTAGAGGCCTATAAAACCCCTTTTCCAAACTAGCTAGAAATATGTTTTTCCACAAACTAAACTTTACAAGAAATTTTCTAGTAGAACTACTAGAGGTTTGCGAAGGCGGAAAAACATTTCTTCGCATAGGGTCCAAACGGTGAGCCGAAACGAAACCAACTTTTCACTTTTAAAAGCTTCCTAAAACTGTAAAATGGGGTAATAGGGATTTGAGGGGTGGTAAAAAGGGCACACATGATCAATCGCAGCTGATCTAAGGTTTGATGTGACTCCCCACTTAACAAGAAACACAAATGAAACTTGACATTTCTTTTTCGGGTGGTTAGAAATTTGTTTTGCAAGTCTCTAAATATTGTGTTTTTATAACCTTGCAAGTAGACTGAAATGGTTGTTTTGGTTGACAACTCAAAATATTGCCAGTACTAGAAGACACGAGCATCTAATTCTGATACTTTAGTTAGCAACGTATAAGGTTGTGGCAGCAACACAGTTGATGGTCAAATTATAAGTTGGTAACATAAATCACAAGGTGGAATTTTATTATTTCGCATTAACGGTTTGGTTAAAATATCCGATTGTTTAAGTATCTAATGGTTTAATATTTCTATTATATTGAAAATGAAGATCCAAATCATATGAAAATTATAAAAGATGAAGGTAAGGAGACCATGCTTGAAAAATATTAGCGTCTATAGTGTACAAGGTTATCTAGGTGGGTTCACTCAAATTCCACAAGAATCCTACTATCTTTCAACATTCTACTAGACAATCCGTGTGCATCCACAATTCCACCATTTCATGTTCTTGAAATATTTTATACCTATTCTGCAAAATGATTTGATCATTCTCCATAATGATCACTCGTCAGAACAAGTTTGATTGTGGTTTTTCCTCTTTAAAAATGACCATTCCATAGCCTTTTTCTAAGTACCCACATTTTACATCTACTTGAAAGTTTCTAAAGATTTTTCAACATACCCAAAACGTACATACCGAGCAATGGTTGCATTCCATGAGGCCATGCTTGGTTGGGGCATTTCTTAGGAAATATTACAGCCTCATCTAGAGCACCATTTGTACATATCTTGCAAATAAGACATTCTATGGGGATATATTTAGTTGAAGTTTCTAAAGCCTTTTCAACCCAGCCACTTTATGCCCTCCTAACAACCAATCCCTTTCAACACATAGCTAAGAATGGACAAACAAAGGGATTCATGCTGAGGAAGAGTAAAAGAGCTAGAATCTTGCAGAGACATACATGGGATAACAAGAGAGGGAATTTCAATGCCTTAATCAATACAACAACTACTCTTAAAGAGAGATAAAAAAAAAGAAAAATGAGTGATAGCTAACATATATCCGAGAATGGTGCAACAAAGTTTACAAGGCACATAACACAGTTGCATAGAAGTAGAAGAAGTATCAATACCATTAGACCTTGCATGCATGAATTAAGTGTCCCTAAACCTCATTATTATTCTTTTTTCTTCTTTTGTATTCAACAACCAACACAGAGGAAGGCCGTAGTTTCCTTCCCAAAACAATTGAAATCTCTTAAGATACAGATACAGATCCAAATCCAGATCAAATTATTTGTATAGTAAAATGAGGAGATACTGGGTTTAAATATTTATCTCTGAGTGCATGACTAATTTAATCCAAAATGGAGTACCTTTAGGATAGATAAAGATAGAGCTCCATTTAGCACAATTCCACATAATGTTCTTCATTTTCTATAACTAACCAATTTATGCTAAAATTTACAATGTAAACTTGAGTTTCTTCGTGGTCAACACCTCTGGATCTTGAATGAAGTGCTTGAATTATCATGCAAGGAAAATGACAAGTCTGAATGCATTTTTGGATTCCCATACCCTGATCAACTCCTGCCACATGCCACACTACCCCCCACATGTCAATCCACTCCTTCCGCCACCACCAAACTCCATCACTTCTCTACCAGACACATTTACTTTCATTTGTATATATATTTTAATTTATTTATTTTATTGAGTCGATTTAAATAATATATTATTAATGGGTCTATCTTGTTTAAATTTGTTTATCAATCTACTTACTAGTATTATTGTGTTTGTAAAACAATAATTTATTCTATATATAGTTTAAATATATATATATATATATATATATATATATATATATATATATATATATATATATATATAGACACACACACACACACACACAAATACAAGGTGTTGATAGAAATGATGTTATTATTATTCAACACAAACAAATAAGAGAGATAAAAGACTGTAATTCAAGGAAGAATTTTTAAAATCAGATTAAATTATCAATTAAGGGTATTTGTATCATTTATTATTAATATTAGATTATAATGCTAAATTTTGATGATAAATTTTTGCAATAGGATACAAGTAACACAAAATTTTGAATTTGGAAGAATAGGATATAACCAGGGCAGGATCTCATATCCAACGAGGTGTTCAGAGCTTTATGTAAGACAATAGGACTGAGATCCGATATGTCCCCGGGCGTATGAGAAATTGGCAGAATACACTAATGTATTAACAACCAGGTGTGAAGGTGGGATCCGTGCTTCATCGGTTAAGGATAATGAAGTGGGGAATTACACAAAAAACCTTACATATGAATATAATATCATTAAACATTTTGACATGGTCACATTTAATATCAACAAATCAAATTATTTCATTTATTGGGCCTAGTTCCCTTTACAAATCTCAAAACAATTGTTTCCTACACCCTTAAGCACCTTGGAAATTGCATCTGATCACCAAATGAATTATACTCAGCAAAAACATGTCATGTGACCACTCAATAAAAATTTAAGAACATGTATAACACTTATAATCAAGTTTTAAGTCATGAAACATCCTTCAATTCAAACCACAAAAACATTTACCTTCACCATATCAATCTGCCAAAACTCTATTTCCAAATGTTAGCTCATAGAATAATTTATTCATATATTAAATACCTAAAAATAAATTCATTGGATGAAAAATTAATCCCTATTCACATTCCAAGTGATAGGAAGAATCACCCAATCCATCTTATGCTTAAAATGGCATCAAACTTGCACCAAAACCGATGCTATCCTGAACTGCCAAAAATTATTACTAAAGGAATGATATGGAAACCATGTCAAATGACCTCATCATGAGGAAATACATATATCAATGGTAATATATTTTAATCTAATTTCCAATACAACTTGAATCATCTCAAAACTCCACCTGAAGATCAAGTTATGACCATTTTAATGGACCCTACCATTTGAGACGCCAAAACTGCCCTCTAACTAGTCAACCTATTTGGACCTCAAAAAAACATGAAATTACATGAAAATGTCCTGAAAAATTCATGAAAATCAATAAAAACTCCCAATCATCATGCACAATCAATTTTGCATGCTACTCATTTGGACCATCTTATCCTAAAACCTTCTTCTTCAGAAATTGCTATTTTTAGGTAGGGCCCACATATCACCACGAACTCAACCATACATTTATAGAAATATTACAGTGTCCTCTACAACATTCAATCATCAATTTTATAGTAGCAATCAAAACTAGGTCAGTATTCTTTACTTTTTGAAAATTGCTCCTAACTAGGGTTTTAGACCACTTTACCTTCTTAACATTTGTTCATAAAAACATGAGGATCAACCGACATCCTTTTTTTTTTGTGAAACCTTATAAAATCACCATATAAGATTACTTTAAATATAAAAGGTACCATGCAAATCACATTATTTACAACGAGCATCTGAAGTTGCACTTCGAACTGGAAATGCACTAGATTTTGGACCTTGTCTCACAAAATCAGTCATATATGACAAAATACACAGCATGGGAACCTAAAATTGTTCTAAGAGAACTATTAATCATCCCTCTAACATATCCAATCATAAAAATATCAATTCCATGGCCCAAACTCTCTATTCACTAAGACGTACCTGTACTTGCATGCTAGATCTTCATAGTAACAACTAGGGTCAATTGAAATAATGTAATAACTAAACAAGAAACATCTAAAAATGACCCAATAATACCTCATATGCCATGATACACCTTATTTCATGATTACATGAGCTCATATGGCTCCAAACCACTATGTCACTCCTCCAAGCAAGCATACCTAGTCCCAATGAGCACATGTAACCAAGTGAACCACCTGAAGCCTGCACTGTGACACTACTGTGAGTGCACAAGAACCCTCAAATCATGTTGAACAACATTTCAATATGATTCCCAAGCATCCAATAAGCTCACACTGTCAAGCTACATGTCCTAGGAACTTGCATAGGATTACAAGAGCAAACACACCTCACTGAATCCCACTGAAGCAACTGATAAACATCTAAACCAATATGTTAGCACCACAAGCAACATCATGAAATTATGTTACAACATTCAAGTTTTCATTAATGTGGTTTTGCATCAATTTAGACACCTACTAGGACACCATGCCAACAATATTTCATCTCCTTTTACTAGTAATGATGACACCTCCCATAATGATATCTTAGACTCTATTCAAGTTTTGCACCATGCCTTTAAAGATCAAATTCAAGCCATGAATATGAAAATTACATCTCTCATG
Source organism: Taxus chinensis (assembly GCA_019776745.2). Lineage (NCBI taxonomy): Eukaryota > Viridiplantae > Streptophyta > Pinopsida > Cupressales > Taxaceae > Taxus > Taxus chinensis. Next base: position 319,087,408 of record CM034151.1, on the reverse strand, counting down.
GCTGAAATTAACAACCTCAAAGATACTTCCAATGCACATATTCATTCTCTTTCTATGCCTCATGATGTTGTCAATACCAAGCCTATGCAATTTGATATAGGTGCTACATGTGCTCATATAAGTGAGGGAAAATTACTCCAACATAAAACACCTCTTTCATTCAATAAGCATGTTAAACAACATGCTATCCTATTTGTGCTCTTCAATCATCATCTAATTAATTTTTTTTCCCAATCATTGTTATCCTCATTATCGGCTTACAAAACCCAAAAGCCAACCTTTCAAAAATTTTCATGGCATCAATAGACATCGTGATAGTGATTGCTATGGTTTACAACAAAAAATACTACAACTTGAACATAAGGGATTTATTTCATTCTCTAAGAAATATTCTATTACACATTCATCTCTGGTTTCCACATCTTAATGGGTTCCTAAATCTAATTCATCTATGAATCATGAGCATAGTTTCATATCGAATTCCTCAAGTTATATGATACTAAATGAATCATCACTTACCCCTCAACTATTTCCTACCACCACACCAAAAATATCAATTGAGCCACCTCAAGCCCCATCTAAGGCCAACACAATAAAGGAATATACAACATCTCTACTCCTTCACCATATATTGAGATATATTATGCAAACACAAGTATCAATGACTTATCGAATGATTTATGGATCACCACGGGCATGGGCACCTATAAGTTGAATCCTAAGTAGAATTTTAAGAAATCTTCTTAGAGTAACATAGATAAAACTAATTCAGCCCTACTACTAAAATATGCCGATAATGATGATTTTGATCCTACTATTGTTATGAATATAAACACCTTGTTGAACATTTGTCATATCTTGATCCTATTAATGAAAAAGATGCTAGTATTTCACCAAAAGAATTACAAATTTCTCACTGTCTAGTTGCAGGGTATAAAGTAACAACAAAGGAAAAATATAACATCCCAATTCCATCATTTGTGTCTTCTTTAGCACCATTTAAGTCTCATGTTCATGTACGTTCATCTTCTTTAGCAAATCGTGGGCCCTTTCCTAAAACTCTTATTGCATAGATATTTTTAGCATTCACACTTGGGGGCATCCTAATTCCCCCACGCCACTCGATGATGAACTCTTGTTCCTGGCTCATACTTGACTATTGATGGCATCCTTACCTACACGAACCTCACTTTGTACACACACACTGAGGGTATCCTTATTCCTCTCTTCTAGTTGTTCTCTTTCACATATTCGTAATTAAAAATCCAAAAACATATTTTCTTAGATCTTGATTGGATGTTATCTTGCTTCCTTATACTACTATATGTTGCACCTTTTACTATCATGTTACTACGGTTCCTAGTATGATTTATCAATTTTCATACACACATGCACATTCACATGGTATTTTGAGGTGAATGCATGTCACTTACAGGTTGTTACATGATGTATGATGCTTGGGACTGTCTATTACCAGTCCCATTGAGGTTCTTGGGGGCATCTACCATACTCCCATTTACTATCAGGTTCTATCATTGTAATATTTCACATTTTCATTTATATATTCAGATCTTACATTGTGACATACTATTTATCTTTCCTAACATGCTAATGGGTGCTTCATGTGTAACATTTGCCTTGTAGGATTCCTTCCAATCATGGTTGTCTGATTTTCTTGTATATTGTTAGCAAGCTATTAGAACATAATATTAAGTGTGTTATTAACCTTATTCTACAATTAAATAATTAGGGATATTTATATTCTTAATTATTCAATATAAACTATGTTGTTTATGGTTAATTGATTTTCTTAAATCAAGTTTTATTAAATCGAGTGCTTCGCAAGAAGTGAGATCCCTTCACTTAATATTTAAATGACCCGTGGGGTAAAATGATTCATGTGGCATGATCATTGTAAAATAAATTCATTTGGTGAATTGTGTGGAGAGAAGTGAGGAGGGAGATTACTAGAATGTAATGTTTCTCGATAAATGGAATTATCATTTTTTCTGTGGTTTTTTACCCCTTGGGTATTTTTTGCGTTAAATATTGTCTCAAGTGTTATTTAATTTATTTCATGTTTATAATGTTTGTTTAACATTATTTATTATGTTGATTTAATATCTCGGTCCTAACATGGTAACATGGTATCATAGTGGTGTGGTAATAATTTAATTTAATTAACCAATCAAAATGATGATGGGATTGGATGGTTGGTTGGTTAGGAAAATTGTTTCAATAAATACCCCCCTCCTCTACACTCAGGAAACAATACACATTTACAAACCCTCTCAAATATTTTATTCACACGTAAAAAATTCTTTGGTGGTGAAAAATTTGTGCGCGTGACCCTCTGTAAATAAAGGTAAGGGTTAAAATGTTTGTGAATTATTTTATTAATGCTGTATACTTTATAATGTGTGCAGGCCAAAGTAAATTCCAGGGTAAATGATGAAAAATGAATTTTACAAGGTCTCCTAGATTGGAGACATCTTCCACGAATTTAGGATTTTGAATTTTTTCATTAACTCGAGTGAAGACCCATAGAATGGGGATATAAACAATAATTTCTTAATAACATTTACAATATCTATGTCCTAGTTTAGCCCCCTTATTTCTATTTTATATAATTTACAACTATACATTTAAAAATAATAGTACCTATAGTTTTTATAACATTTACAATATCTATGTCCTAGTTTAGCCCCCTTATTTCTATTTTATATAATTTACAACTATACATTTAAAAATAATAGTACCTATAGTTTTTCTAAAATCTAAATTCTGCACTATGTTTAATCACCTACATATGCTAATTATAGTTTATTTTTACAAAATACCATAATTTAAAAAACATATAATACCTAGACTATATTAATATTATAAGTTGGGACCCTCAAACTATAATATTAAAATTAAAATATAGTAAAAGTTTTAGTTTTTAAACTATAGTCTAAACCTACACCCTATGTAACTAACCCTTACTTCGGCCACATTATAAATAAAAAAGCTATATTATAGTTTAAAACCTATGTTCCACGGGGCCTATATGTCCCCATTACTGCCGACAAATCTCCTAGTTATATGGTGGCATATCATTTTTTTTTGTTTGTTTGGGACTTTAGTCCCACACGCCATGTGTAGATAAGGATTTAAAAGCCACGACGGGAGTGTGACTTTGGTCACGACTCACACCTTCCAATATTTTTTTTGGACGACTACCTAACTCGACCGTGGTGGTAACAATTGGGCCTCACCGGTCGTATCGGTTGCAATACTTATGTGACGAGTTGTGGTTGGAAAACAATGAGTTGATGTGTATCGAGATATGTTAAGCGGCTTGGCTGTAGAGTTGGAATGTCATTAAGTGAACGCCTAGCTTAGGAGCCAGCTTGACCAATCTAATGAATATCATACTATGAAGCATAGCTCCCAAATTTTTTAATATTTTATTAATCTAATATTAAATCTTTTCAAAGTATTAGATGAGATTTTTTTAATGTGCTTTATTGTTTCAAACATGAATAAGAAGTAAAACACATTTTGACGACAATTGAGTAAGTCGTTTTTTTTTTTCTCAAAAACTATTTTTTTCACATTTCAACAAAATATGCCTTATTTATAGTCAGACTAATATAGTTTTGTGTAAGTATTCATTAGACAAGTAAACTTTTACGTGAACAGAGGAAAATTATCGAAATATGTCTGGCATATATACTTAAACAAATGACATGGGGAATTTCTAAATTGCTTTACAAAAAACCTCGTTGTTCTCATTTGTTGAATTATTTACGTAAAAAATGGGGTCTAATCATTTTAGGATTGAAAAATCACAGATGGTAAATGGATCAAATTACAACATCTAGAAGATCAGATTGTAGGTGAAATTCATGGCTTGCAAGCTCTGGATGATTGTGAACAGTATGAAGAAGGATCCGAATAACATATAAGCGATAACAGACAATGAGTCTACATATCAACAGAAGGTGTAGGAGGCAATGTCCATAATATTGCGGAGCGTGTAGGATGATTTAATTCTTCACATTCGGAATGAAGAAATTCTGAGTGAGGCTTAGATTAAGCTAGAATCAATATATGAAGGTACGCGGTTATCAAAAATCATAAAGTTAATTCTTGAACTGATGACAACTCCCATGAAGGGAGATGAAAAGGTAATTAATTTTTTTAGCAAAGATTAAAAATATTAAATCTTGGGGTGATCATGGTGCATGAGGTCATTCATTCTATGGATAATAATAAAAAAGCAAGCACGGTCATGAAACTCGATATGAATAAAGCTTTTGATAAAGTCTCTTGGTATTTTCTTGACAATGTTTTGGCTAAATTTGGCTTCCATAATAAATTTAGAAGAATTATTAAGGCCTGTATCTCTACCGCTAGATTCTCTGTGGTGGTGAATGGTGAGCTGGTGGGTTTCTTTGGTAGTAGTAGGGGTTTAAGATAGGGGGACCCTATATCCCCTCTGCTTTTCATTCTTATGGCGGATAATATCAGCGGATCCATTGCCAAAGCAGTTAAAGAAGGACTTCTTAAAGGAACTAAGCCTACTTCTGCACACCACACAACTTCACACCAGCAATTTGCGGATGACACAATTCTTATGTTGACGGCCTCTATCCTTGAAGCTAAGGCTATTAAGTCTATTATGAAACTATAGGAGGCTGCTTCTGGGAAATAGATAAAATTTGACAAGAGTTCCATGTTCTTTTTGAACACTCCTATGGACAGACAAAAAAGAATTGCTAAAATCATGGGATGTAAAATCAATTCCTTACCCACTACTTATCTGGGTCTCCCCGTTGGTACAAAAAACGTTTCTATCAAAGTATGGAATGATCTACTGAAAAGATTTCAAAAGAAAATGGCAGGCTAGAAAGGGGCTATTCTTTCCAGTGCTGGAAAATGTTTACTAATTAAAACCACTCTTAAAAATCTTCGTATATATATTATGTCTCTTTATAATATTCCCTCTATCTTTAGGGACAAAATTGAAAGGATCCAGAAGCACTTCTTATGGCAGGGAATGGAGGAAAAATTCAGACACCATTTGGTGGCTTGGGATCAAGTTTGTACTCCTAAAAGAATTGGTGGGCTCTGCATAAAGGATATTATAAAAATGAATGTGGCCTTAATTGTTAAAATGGGCTGGAGAATGCTCTTAGAGGAACAACCTTGGATTTAATTAATTAAGGTTAAGTATCTTGATCAGCAAACAACGGTTTCTTTCCTTAATGATGGAAAACTACCTCATGGTTGCATTTTCTAGAATAACTTCATTCAAGTCAGAAATTTCATCAAACAAGGCTATAAATGGAAAGTGGGAAATGGCAGGGATATTAATTTTTGGCGTGATAAATGGTCTAATTTCAATCTAAATGACAGATTTGGTGCAGTCAAAGACATTCTAGAGCAAAATTATGGAACTAAAGTCAAATATTACATTGAAATGGAGGATAATAGGAGGAGATGGAAACAACTTACGGTGGAAAGGACTGATCTAAATCCCATAATCTCCTCCCTACAGGAAAAACTAGACCTCTCATCCCTGAATCAAACTGAAGCTAAGGATGAACTTGTCTAGAATAACTCAAGTGATGGAGAATACACTGTTAAATCTAGTTATAATTCTTATTTTGAAAACAATCATAGTGATTTCAAATGGAACAGGATTTGGATGACTGAATTAACCCCTAAAATTAATTTTTTCTTTTGGCTTGTTCTCAGAGGTAGAATACTCAAAAATGACAACCTAATTAAGATAGGTTTTATAATGCCAAACATGTGTTGCCTATGCAAAAAAGAGGCTGAGGACATCAAACATCTCTTAGTTAATTGTGAGTATGCTTCAATGATATGGAGTTATGCTTTCTCAAAGTTCAATGTTTATTGGAAAGTGCCATAGGATTTTCTCCAACTTTGGATCTAGTGGGATCCTCCTTTTAAGCACTGTGTTGTTAGAAGACTTTGGAAACTGGATATGCCTCATATTATCAGGAGGATATGGAAAGATAGAAATGACATCATATTTAGAAACAACAGACATTAGTGCATGAATAGCTTTGTTAAGATTTTTAATTCTATAAAAGACAATATAGAGAGATTCAAACCTCCCAAGAATAAGAAGTATCCTAAAGATGAAGAATTTATTCTCTCCAACCGGGAGATTGGTGTTGCAAATGTGTAAAAATGTAGAACTCCAAACATTGATAGGTCATCAATTCATTGGATCCCTCCCCCAAATTCATGGTACAAACTCAAATTTAATGGAGCCTCTAAGGGCAACTCAGGGGCAGCTGGTGGTGGAGGTGTAATAAAGGATCATAAAGGCTGCTTAGTTGCTGCTTATGTTGGTAGAATGAGTAATCAGACTAATCACTATGTGGAAGACTTAGCAGCTCTTTAGGGGCTGAGGCTTGCCAATGAACATAACATCTAGAACATCATTGTGGAAGGGGACTCCTTAAATATTATTAATCACCTTAATCAAAATTATCCCCTTAGTTGGACCATTAAAGATTTCATTGAGGAATCCATTAGTATCTGTTGCACTTTTTAAAATATCAAAATTGGTCATACTTATAGGGAGGGTAACAAGGTGGCGGATATCTTGGAAAATTATGGCGCTAACAACAATCTCACCTTTTGGGATAATGAGAAATACACCCCCAAGGAGGTGCAAAATGGTATTAATAAGGATAAATATGGACACTCACACATTATGTAGGATCTATAATGAGATTGCGTGGGCTTTAAAGTACAAGACAAATCGCACAAGTGAGAGTAGTAATTCAAATTACGGCCATAAAAGTTTGCATGATTCTAGAATCTGGGGTTGGATTTTAAAAAAATGATTTAGTCATATCAAAAACAACGCTTCTAAGGGTGGTTTCAATCAGGGAAAGTGTAGAAATTGTAAAAGGAAAAAGATGGGGGGTGCTCTGTACCAATTGGAATGTAGATGAGATCCCACCTGGAAGGACAATGGGGAGATTTGGAATATTCTTAAAAAGGGGGGTGTTTCCAACTTCATCGAAAAAATCCAAGGGCATGACCAAAAAATTTCTATGCATTTTGCCATGGATTGGAAGAACAGGAAGGTGAAATATGGGGGTCATTGTGTGCTGATGAATGAGGAGCCGATTGCTGAGGTGACTGGGATCGATTTGGATGACTTCCGGTTTTTTAGCAAAAGGGTCGACAAAATTATAGAAGCAAAGAAGTTTTTTAAAGAAGGGGAGGAGCTCATCTTTGTTGCGACGAGTGTCAAGGTAAGTTCCATTCCAAAACCCTACGATGAGATTACTAAAATGATGGTTTGATTCATCTCCCTTGAAGGGTGCTTTGTCACTGTGCCTACCAAGCACTTGGTCTTTCTCAACCATTTTAGGAGACAATTTGTAGTTTATTTCCCGCATTACCTCTTGAATTCACTTGAACGCTCCATTCTCGATTTCCAGAAGCACACCAGGGCCATTCCCCTCCACCAGGGGCTCATCTTCCTCCTACATAAACTCTTCCTCTCCAAATTCCCTGCCATTCCTATCTCCCCCATCGACTTGCCCTCTCTCATTATAACTGTTCCTTTGAATAACCCGGCCACCTCTTCCAAGGCCAAAGCTATCAAAACTAAGAACCCCAAACTCAGTAAAGTGGTGTCTCCTCCCTCTGCCCGTGTTCTCAGGAGCAACAAAGAAATGGAAGTTGTTCAAAATATTTTACACATTAGCAATGCTAGTCAGGATCATGCCTCATAGGATGAGAGGGATAATACTCTTCTCATACTGGACTTATTGGAAAAGGAGGTTGTGAATATTAAGGAGTTGCATCAATTAACCAAGCAGAAGGGGAAGATAAAACTGAATGATGATGCGGATATTGAAATTGATCAGATTGAGGATATTTACAGAAATTTGAACTCGTTGGACAATAGATTGGGGAGGGAAAAAGATATAAATGATCATAATATGGACATTTTCAATGCCATTAGTGAGTTCCTGGAGCAACAGGTTAGAAGCATTTCAATGTTGAGTGGGATCCCTTAAGCCATTTAGGGGACTGAAAAGGAAAGAAATCGGGTTATTTCAAATTTGAACGTGAATGATCCAACACACACTACCACTCGGGTGCTTTTCACTTCTTTACGCATTGTAAAATATAGGATTGATAAGGCCTCCAAGAAATAACTCCCCTTGGTCTGGCTGGTTCCATTTTAGTTGCTACTCTGTTTCAGACAATATGTTGTTTTTTGGCTGCTTGATTGCAGTTTTTTCCTTGTTTTGCTTTTTCCTAGTAGCTACTGTTTGGGTTACTGTTGGAATTTATATATTATCCAAATTATGATCCTTTTTTAATGTTTTTTTCATGTTTCATCTGGCTGTTGAGCCTTTCTTGTAACTAGGTATAGTCCCTCCAAAACTGTTTGCCATTAATAAAAAATATTAAATCTCAGTTAGATGGGTATAATTACAATTTTATTCATGATAAATTACTATATTTCAGTAATCAAATGAACCTCCATGAGAGATTTAGGAATTTCATTTCGATTTTAAATTCTAAATATCAAAATGAACAAGATATCAAATGATCTATCTAGGTGATCATTCCATTCTTGATATTCAGGGTAAATGAAAAGTAAATGTTTTTGATAGGTTTTATAAACAATGTTTTGTATGTTCTTGAATTGAAAATGAATTTTATTTCTTGTTCACAACTAACTCAGAATAATTATAATGTATTTTTGTTCAAATATAAATGAGTTAGATGTTACTTGTTTATGAAGGTATTCAAAAGAATGGATTATACGTGTTTAAAAGGTTTTTTATTTAGATTCTTGGTTGTCTACTCAAAATAGAAGGAATTTTTAATTGTGGCATGAAATACTAGGTCATGTCAATTTTAGGAGCATGGATGACATGTCTCGACTTAACATGGTCTCTGGTCTTCCATCTGTCTCTCATGAAACGCATGAAGGGTGATTATGTAGTAAGTAGTCGCCAAAACCCTTCCTCAGTCATTTTTTGAAGCAAACTTCACATAAATCCATGGAATGTGTGCACAGTATTGTTAGAGGATATTTTCCTAGATAGTTCAGTGTATGTTGTGATTACTCTTACATGATTTGGTCATCTTGTCAGATATGTTATCTATCAGATTTATAAAAATTAAAGGATTAGAATAGATAATAAGATATATTTGTTGTTGATAAAACATTTCTAAATTCTAAATTAGTATGTGATTACTAAATAATATTATTATATACATATCGAATGACACTTGGGGATGCCTTTGTGTTTGTATTAGATACGTCTAATACTGATTGCATCTAATATATATTTTTTACAATAATAATATTTTGAAATTGTTCAACATATTCGTAATATAAAATGGTTAGTTGTTAAGCATATTATTATTTAAATTGTTACACAACTTGTGTTTAACCTATCAATATAAGTTTTATAGATGGTTAAAATTGAAATCAATAATGATTTATATTATGCTTATTATGATAATGCATATTTTTATGGATATTATGACTCTAACCATGTAGATTTTGTGTTGGATATAAAATATAAAACTGGGTATGTGTTCAAGTGTTTGGTGCAGGTGTCATTACTTGGAGTAGTAAGAAACAAACAACAATTTCTATCTCTTCTATTGAAGCAGAGTATGGAAGTGTGATGGAAGTAGTGAAAGAAGCTATGTGGCTAAAATGACTGTTAAAAGAGATACAAATGGAAGTTAAAGGAAGTACTCCTCTTCTATGTGATAGTAATAGTTACATTTCTATTGCTAAGAATCCATTTCAACATAAGAGAATGAAGCATATAAAGATTCATATACATTTTATCTGAGAGATGATCTGCGGTGATATAGATATCTAGTACTGCTCGAATGAAGATCAAGTTATAGATATGTTTACAAAGCCATTATGTGCTGTAAAGTTCTGAAAGTTTCATGCAATGCTTGGAATTTTAGAGTTTCCATTGAGGGGGAGTGTTCATGGAACTTCCACCTCCTAATGGTCGGCCGTTTGATATCTTCTTCTCCTCTATACTTCTGCTCCATTGTAAAGCATTGTAAAAAGGTAATTTTATGATCTTTGTAAACTTATAACTCGAAGTTTACGGTGTACAATTCAGTATGTTACATCTGTTGTAAATGAGGTACTTATGTTATAAAAGGCTCATAGAGACATTGGTTGAGATATTCTCCATGAGAAACTATGAAGTGTAGTCTCATAAATCATGCTTAGCCTAAATCATAACTTATGATTTAAGGATTCCAAATTTATTTTTACCAAAAGGTAAGATGATCATGATGAAGGTGTATAAATCCTTCAAATGTGATATGCTAGCCTAAGCCTTAACTATGGTTTATGGATTTGTAAATCTTGTTGTATAAATAGGTAATGTTGGCATATGTTCCCTGCTTAATATTAAGGGGGAGTGTTAAAACATAATATTAAGTGTGCTATGAAACTTATTTTATAATTAAATAATTACGAATATTTATATTCTCAAATATTTAATTTAAATTATGTTTTTTATGGTTAATTGATTTTATTAAATCAAGTTTTATCAAATCGAGTTCTTCACAAGAAGTCACATCATGTCACTAAATATTTAAATGACCGGTGGGGTAAAATGATTCACGTGGCATGATCAATGTAAAATAAATGCACTTTGTGAATTGTGTGGAGAGAGGTGAGGATGAAGATTATTGGACCATAATGTTTCTTGATAAATGAAATTATCTTTTTTCTGTGGTTTTTACCCCTTGGGGATTTTCCATATTAAATATTGTCTCCAATGTTATTTACTTTGTTTCATTTATTTCATGTTAATAATGTTGTTCATAATGTTTATTCAAAATTATTTATTATGTTGATTTTATATCTCGGTCATGACTAGCATTTTCCTTGTAGGATTCCTTCCAATCATAGTTGTCTGATTTGCTTGTATATTGTTTACAGGCCATGCCCTATGTTTTCTTGTTTCCTTTCTTACAAAATCATTGATGGATTCACTTGTCTTGTGACATCCTAAGTTATGTCCGATGTATGCAACCAACACTTCACTCTGTCCTTGTTTACTGTCTTTCTATATGCTTTTACTAGTTTCTATTTCTGTGTGCATTGCTTGTTTATCAATAACACTTTTACGCTAGAATTTTCCATTTTTTATCTTTATGCCATAGTAGCTACCATACGCAATCCCTATTCCCCATGTAGGAATACCTATATCTAATATGCATATCAGTTCCATCCTTTTCTATTTGGGATTTTTTCACTTTTGTTCATCTCACGCACCCCAAACGAGTGGGGGAAAAAATTAGTTGAACCTTTTTACCCTCCCATAAGTTATATACAAAAATTACATAATCACATTTAGCATGATCAAAGAAGAAATTAGTTACAAAACATATCTAGAAGAAGAATTGGTCAAAATTCACAGCCTTGACAGAACCTCTCAATATAGACAGGAACAATGGGTGCTAGTGTGCCACATGGGCACTTTTGTCTTGGGGGTAAAAATAGTTTAATAGATCATTTTAAAAAAGTTGCACAGTTACAGTCTCCTCTAATTTTAGAAGTTTTATAGTCAGTTTAAAATTGCAATCAGTTAGTAACAAGAACTAAATAAGGAACTAACTACTTATTCAGGAACTAAAACGGGAACTAAATAAGGAAGTGACACCTAGGGAATATGTAGGACAATGACATGCTTAGAACAATGTGTCACCTGAGGCAAGTTACAAACCAAGTTTGTGATCATCTACAGTGGCTCTTATTTGCAGGGAATTATTAACTGTTGAAGGGAAAATCTTATGAGCTCTCTTAATACACTTTCCCTTAGTGTCAAATGGATACCTAAATTCAAAGTTTAACGCTGGGATGCTCAAATCCCTAGTTTGGTGACATAACACCCAAATCCTTCATATTATTCTAACCAACTCATAAGCAACAAGTCTACAAGAAGGAACACATTTCTACCCTCTTCTATTTTAACATTTTAGGTGTACTCTAACCCATTGGTTTAGATATTTCTAATACACATTTCCAATTTTACATATTGTTCAAGTTAAAGTTCAATTGCATTTACCTATAACATTGGCTACACTTGTTTTATTTTGTAGGTCTTATCCTATCCCAACAAAGAAAAAGCACACAAACAACCATGAAAAAATATATCAAACATGCATAGAAAAGATGTTATTCCAAAGAACTATATACACAGAACATTATCACTCTATGTACATAAAGGTCACCCCTAGGATTTGTATCCTCCCCTCCCCTTAGAATTTTGCAATACACATTTTGTAATATTTCATTCGGTAGGTTATAACACTCATTCTGTATGCTATTGGGTACAATCTTTTTTTGAATCCCAAGGTACACTTTTCTTTTGTACTGTAACACCGTTGACAATTTTTATTTTCCTCCTTTGCATTTCAAGTGTTGACATGTGATTTTCCTTATAAAGATATGCTATTTTGATTGTTGGAGATCATGCTTGATATGGAAAAATCATTTATGTTCTTAAGATCCTTTGAGTAAATTGGAATGGCTTCCTTGAATCCATTTTTCACTTCTTTTAGATAAATTGCAATTTGGTTTAAGAGTTATAAACTTATCTATTAATCTGACTCATCCTTGGATCAATTTCAGTGATCCAAGGAATGTTTTATATCTGCTCTGTTGAATGAATGGTAAATTGAAATTCCATTTATTAAGTGACATATTGACTGAATTTTTTTGTTACAAGTTCTTTGATTTTTGTGTGAATGTATTTCCATTCAGTTGTATGTTGTGCATGGGTCCTTGGATATCGATCATGGTAGGACATTGCGGACGAACAGGAAAATACAGCCTGTTCACGTAGAGGAAGGATTTGGGATCCTAAAAAGGACTATCCTATGGAATCCTAAGCTAGGTAAGAATATTTTATACCTAAGCTATGTCACTTAATAGAATTCTTATTCTAACCTAAAGCTTCCTATTCTACTTTGTTGGTTGATTGGCATCCATAACCTAAGCTCTGTGCTAAAGGATATGGAAAGGTTACTAGGCTATTAAAATTAACCTAGAACCTAATACTATAAGGTTTTATGATGATCTAACCTAATTCCTAAAACTATTATGTTGTGAATTAATCTAACCTATGTGGAAACTACCTAAGGCTATGTGTTAAGACCTATGGTGGAAATTTGTTGTTAGGGTTATATCCTAAGGTATGTATTATAATCTACCTAAGATCTAACCTAAGAAATTTGATCTAACCTAAACTAATGGGTATGAAAGGGGAATTAGGTGGTCGCATGCCTTAAGGGCGACAATTCCTATGGCATTTATGTTATTGATAAGGTTTTTAATGCATAGGATATTGCTAGTTTTGGCAGGGGCTAGTGAATTGGCGGAGGCTTATGTGGAAGTATTACTAAAATGGAATTTCATGTTAATTTTGATTTGGAAATCGCTAGACTTGGAAGGTGGTGGCATGGAAGGATAGGAATTAATGAAACTTATTGTTTTCGATTTTTGTGCACAAACCATCTTGGAAGGCATGCAAGCGAGTTTGTCTGGGGTTGTTTCACTTGCATGCTCCGCAATTTTTACTCTGCATGCTCTCTGGTTTTTCAAAATAGTAGATTAAATTGCACTTAATGGCTATTTTTGAAGTCTTAGACCTATTTTCGGTTTGTGGGATGTATAAGAGGCATTGTGGAAAGAGAATATGGTTGTTTGATCTTTCGTGGAGAAGAGGAGAAGTTGTGAACTCAGCTGGAGGTCTCCTTTGATTTGGCAGAAGCACTATTAGGCATGATAGACTCTAATATTTAAGATCTCTTGCTTTCTTCTAAATGTTTCATTAAAACGATTATTCTCTTTTGAGATTCTTGGCTTGCATGTTTTATCTGGTTACTTGTTTGCTGGGTTTTATAATCTCTGTTATCTTGGATATGAATCCATGGCAAAAATAATGTTGGTTTTGAAACTTTATTTGTGATAGTTTAATAGTGAAACATGCATGCGAAGCTTGTATTAGAAGCTCTACTATCCATTTCAAAAATTTGTATTCAAGGTTGTTGTGTTGGAATTGACCTTCGTTGCAATAAGAGAATTCTAAACTTTATGGGAACCTTGAGTTCCATTTGAGCTTGTATTTGAGCTTCGTGTTTTGATATGAACTTGTGTTGAAGCTTCTTCTTGTTCTGAACCGGTGTTTGGAATCCTGGGTAGCTCTGGACTGTTGTTCGAAGTTTGTATATGGCTCTGTACACGTATTTTATTACTTGTGTTTCTTTGAACTGTTATTAGAGGTTTGTGTTTTACACCGCACTCTTATTTTGTTAATTGTATAGTTCTGAACTCTTGTTGAAGCTCGTGTTTCATTTTGAGCTGGTATTAGGGCTTCTTTTTTAAAGTATAAATTGGAATGAGAACTTTGTGTTGCCCTGAACCTGTGACTAAAGACTCGTGCAACTCTGAACTGTTAATGGAAGGTTGTATTTTATACTTCCCTCGTATTCAATACTTGCGTAGCCCTGAAATTTTGTTGAGACTTCATGTTCGACTCTGTTATGGTATTTTGAGTTGGGTACTACTTGTATTAAAATTTTAAAAACTTATTACTCTTTTTTTGAACTATTGTTCAAAGAAAACTGGGAGAATAGTTGGATAAGTTGTTGGGTAAACTCTTTAAGACCTTAACCGAAAACGTCTTTGTTTGATGAATGGATTGGGTAATTCTTTTCTGAGAATTGTTTCATCTTTTCCGAGATGGAAATGGTGTTTTATCGGGGGTATTCTCTTCCCCTCTATTTTGTGGAAACCCATGTCTTCAGATCTTTTAAAATAAGCTTTGGGTTTCATTTAAAAGAAAAGTTTATTTCTTTAGTGTTCTGAATTGTTATCGTGGGAATACTTTGTCTATGTTCAGATTGTTTTTGTATTTAGTGCTTATTGAATCGAGAACTAATTACTCTTTTGTAATGAAATAGTGAAACCTGATAATGGGATTTCAGTCTTTGAGTTCATTGATACTTTGAACATGTTTAGCTTACTGATCAGTTTGTTTTTCTATTTCTTGTTGGATATAGTAAATAAACCTTGTATCTTACTAAAAGAAATGAATGTGATTCCTTTGGAACATAATGTTGTTTTTAGGACTATTAGTTGTATTTCATTCTGAGATTAGAATTGAAACTCGTGTTTATTAAAGGTAAAGTATTGTAAGGAAAATGGCAGTGTGCTTTCTTCTTACAGTTAGTCGATTTTGTTCTCTCTCTTGGGAAGTAGCTGATGAATTTCTATGTTTTAATTAAAAGTAGAAATCCTTTTGTTAGTACAATAAAATGAATTATTGATTGGAACATTCTCTGATTAAGATCCCTTTCTTTCTATTGTTGGGATAAGTTCATTGGTTGAACTTTTCTATTTTGAATCTCTTATGAAATGGAGATTTCTTTATGAGTTGTTTGGTCTTCCTTGTTCGAATCAATTGCTGAAATGATGTAGGAAGAAATTAGATGATTTAGTTTTGTTGAACAGAATAGGTAAGCTTGTTTGGCAGACTGTTTGTTTGACAAGGCTTTGCTTTGTTTGTCTGAGATGAGTAGGTTTTGTCTCTTACACTCTATCTTTTAATGGATCCTCCTTGGATGGACTCGAGTGGAGATTAACACCTGTATAAGTCTACCTTGATTTGTGAACGTTGGTTTCTGATCTTTAAATGTTAACTTCTAACATGTGGAAGTAGATTTAGACTTGTAGGTAGACTGTTTGATTCTCTATTCCTTCTTGGATTGAAATGGGATTTTGTTATGATGAATATCTTAAATTGTTGAATTTTAAGTTAGTTTTCCCTTAAATGAAACCGTTAAATCATGTTATGAATCTGTGTCATTTTTCGGATGTCTTGTGTTGAGCATAGTTTGTAATGGTTCTTCTTTTACTTTTGCTTAGGAGTTAGATGAATCATCCTAATGAGAACCATGCTTTAAACCCTTCTTTTGCTTAAAGCAAAGATAAATGTTGCATTCTATTATGATAGAATTGGGAACACTGAGATGATATGATTTTTTGTTTGCTTAAAGATAATTGATAGGATCAATTAAACTTTAATTTTGTAAGGTAGATATAGTGGATTATATTCTGTTCTTCTCTTGGAAGTAAATTCAATTGGTTAAACGTAATTATTTTCCATTTGCTATTAATTATATTGATATTTATGATGTAATAATTGTCTCATTAAATCATAGTTATTTTAATGGAAAAATTATTGGAATTCACCTTGTTTTAAGGCTTAGTGCTTATCATGCTCAGTTCATTGAACTAACCCGTGCTAGCAATTTTTGTAGATGGACTTCATAAGTGATAAAAGAAGGAAAAAAACTATGATGCATTGGCTGAATTAAATTTGATTCCTTGTGAAGAATTCTGATTCATTCTTGAGATTGTATTGAAAAAATAAATGTAGTATTATTTTATAATGAAGATGGTTGTTATGTAGTATACCTAAATGCATAAGTCTGGTAAATGTATAATTTATAAGATAAATTAAAAATTGAGAGTTTACCTGCATTGGTTGTGTAAATTATTTTGTACTTGTATGAAAGAGATCGATTCTATCTTGTTGATATTCTTTATATTATTTTTTATGTTATTGGTTATCTTTTCATAAGTTGGATAGAGGGATTTAGTTCAATCTCCCTACCTGTGATGTAGCTTATTAAGTTACAAAATCTGATATTCGTTATCTAAACTATATAACATAGTAATGTAACGTGTGATGAACATACATTAAGAAAATGTGGACATTGGGTAGGATAAACCCTAACATGTAACATGTGGAGAAAGACTCTTTCTCTTTCTTAATGGAATATAAACCAAAAAGGTTTGTAAGTATGACTACAATTTATTAGACTTCATTTTGTATGAATTCTACCTTATATTGGATATATTATGGCGTTGAACTTTCTAAAAAGTTATTGTACTTTTTAAATAAGACATATTATAATGCTATACAGTTATGGTTAATTGATAGTTTAACTATGTGA
This sequence comes from Taxus chinensis, assembly GCA_019776745.2. Classification (NCBI taxonomy): domain Eukaryota; kingdom Viridiplantae; phylum Streptophyta; class Pinopsida; order Cupressales; family Taxaceae; genus Taxus; species Taxus chinensis. The sequence goes on along the minus strand of CM034151.1, from coordinate 319,070,329 downwards.
TCAATTATTAAAAGCGACTATGAAAATAACGAAGTTCTTAGTGGGATAAATGAAGCAAATTTAGGAAGAACTTATTGAGCGTTGGATTAGGGTTTGGCAGGGTTGATGTAATCAAGTTTTAATCGAAACTAATAATGTATTAACAATATCCTTGGGGGTATGTAGATCTCGATGAGGCAGTTTATGTAGGATGTTGGCACATGCCAACTGCAGGTCTGTACTTTTAAGAAGGCTTGAGTCTTCTTGAGAGTACAACGATGTAGTTGACATGTGGCATCACCCTTCCGCATTGATCTTCTAGATCTACACACTTCTAGAACTCGAACTTGAACCTAGTTTCTCTCTAGGTCTGGATAGGAGCATATTTAGGGTAGGAATTAGCTTCCAAAGGCTTAGGGTACGTTTGCACATTCAGATGACTTAGGTCAAACGAGTATGCCCATCTACCCTAGGCCTTTGTGAGCGTCTTCCTATAATAGGTTCTGTTTCTATTTAGGGCTAGGGTAAAACCTAGAACAAGTGGACTGACGGTAGTCAGTAAATACCAATCATGATAATAGAAGAGTGAGGTGAAGGACGTATTCCAAAATGACGAGTATGCCATCTAGGAATAGTGACATACACAGTATGTTACAAATCTTTGGCCAAAGTATCGCAAAATGCTGGTTGCGTTGTCCTATGTCACCAAGTTTAAAACAACGTGATATCAGATGAATATTGGTAACATATATTCAGATATGTCCTTTAAACAAATCACTCAGTACTCAGTGTAGGGTAGGATGACAAAGTATACGAAGTATACAATATGTATTCAATACATAAGATAACATAAATAGATCGGTAGCTTACCGAGTTATGGAATGAATAGATCGGTGAATCACTGAGTCATTACAGCTGCATATGTTTATCCATTGAATTTGATTGGCATGGAATGTTTGTTCTAAATATTGCTTTATTTAGAATAGTGAACATTATTAAAAAATAAAATAAAAAAATTCTCTTAATTCTAAAGTCTTAAAATGAGAATGTTTCATGTACTTTATGCTACCGAATCCTTATTCACCAGCATAAAGTGGAGGCAAATTTAGTCACTAAATCAAACACTCACTATGTATGTCTAGCCTCTAAATATGTCATTTATATGCATGATTCCTAATCAAGAGAATTACTCATTAACAACCCTTTTACTTCACTTTGACATTTTCATCTTTATTTCTTGTTGTTTCCAATTTGTAACTTACAATTTTATATACCAGGCGATATCATATCCTGCTCTGATTTCACTTTTTATCTCTTTGGAACCATGTATAAAACCACCCATTAGGGACATGAGTACCTGGGTGCTACTATCACCTCAGGGTACTTCTGTCCTCCTTCCCCTTTTTTTTATAAATTTTTAGATGTTACATCTTGCATGTCTTTGTTTACTACCCTAGGTCAACCTTTCACTTGTTTACGATGAAAATTAAGTAAAGGAATCGTATATATACATGTCTTATTTAACCTTATGAGGGGGAAAAAATTAAAGAGGCACATACATCTACAAGGAGATAATACATTCTATCTATTACATCAAGGACTACATTTTGGGACTGCATACTTCATTGCATAGGAGGGTCTACTCTGAATTCCATACCACACATTTTTTATTGGGAAAAAGTAGTTGTATCCCATTATTATTTGTGTGACTAACACTAGGTAATCCTAGCTCAATGGACACTATTTCAATCACATTGGGGTGAACGTCAAGGTCACTGCAACTTATGTGTATTCATATTTTTATTCATATAATGCATGCTTGAGTATTGTGCAGGCATATCATGTTTCTTTTATAGGTACAAGTGTGACTGAGAAAACTTGTAGCAAACCTGACATGACCTACAATGAAAAATAAGTGGCAAGAAGTGACACATAAAGAACTAGGAACAAATCTATTCCTCATACACCAGTTCCCATAACAGACACTAGCGCTCAAGTGGCCCCATCCCATTCCATGAACTTTTTTCCTTGAAATATTTACATTCCAAAATTAGAAAAAACTATTACACCATCTATAATATGCCTTTCTAGCATGATTATAATTCTAGAATCAATCCATACCTATAGTTACATGTTGAGTCATCTTTATCTCATATCTTTCACTCGTTCTTGTACTTATTTAGCTAGATATTGCTTGAATATTGTTATATTTATCTAATCAACAATGTCCATACATAGATTTAATTTTCATTAAATCACCTATTAATCTACCCATTCAATCTGTAATGGTTTCAATCCATTATCCAATCAAATTATTTCCCACTTCTCCATTAACATTGGTGATAAGGTTTCATATGCTTAAATTGATATAATGCAACAAGGCTCTAATGAATCAATCAATGATTACGTTTTATGCTATAAAATAATGCTTAAAAAATGAGCAACATTCTTGCAGAAAATGAACTTTAAGGTTTTTTAAATTAAAGTCTCTTATAGCCATTGCAAAAATATACTACAATTGAAAAATTTAGATCCTTTGATAGCTATGCCATAATTTGAAAGAAAGAGAGGTCAAACTAATAACATTAAACATGTTTAAGTATGTGTTTACCTAATCTAAGGCATCTACATCTAAATTTCAAGGAAAATCTAACTACAAAGGCAAAACAAATGACACAAAGTTGAACCTAAAATAATTATTAATGCAATATCTTAACCTACAAATATTTAAAATAAGCTATTCCTAAAAGTAAATTCACACAGTTACTCTCTCCTCTATATTTGATCTTACAAAAGTTTCTTGAGTGTAACATTATATCTCTACCTCCCCCTGTTGAGGTTGATACAAGAAATCCTCAAGCTAAATATTTTTTATTCTAATGCCTATTGTGACTACCATATATGTATTATACACTCTATTAATAAATTATTCAAGCTTCAACATATTATACAAGATCTGGTTGATACCAAGGATATTGAATTTGATTCTACACTTGCACAATCCAAGCCTCAAGTCAATGAAAATTATAAGCTTAAACTATTCAATAACCCTCTTCTTAATCATCAAAATTCTGAATTTAAAATCAACTTGGAGGCACATCATGCATATAAATCACAACTCCCTCTAGATACATGTGACCATCCACTATTAATCCCTTAGGCAATAAAATCATGTTTTGTAGAAATATTGTCTTCACATACCTATTATTAAATTTTCATTGCAACTCGCCTCTACTGTAATGATCGTGTTATCCCTAACTTGCAGTCCTCATGTTCATATCCTTGTGTGCGCTGGAAGGCTGACCTATCCATGTTAGTTGAACTACAGTGTTTAAAGCACCATCTATGCCCTCTTCTCCCATGCCCTCTCTACTTTCCTTTATCGCTCATGGAGAGATATCGACCCAACTCCCTGGCACTATCACCTAATCAATCTAGCTTAGGACACATTGTCCCCTTTCCTACACAGTGACTTAAACTATCTCTAGTCCCTTGGCATGTTTAGTCTAGTCATTGATATTTCATCATTAGGATGTGATCATGTAGTGTCTAGAGGTACCCTAGAGGAACTAAATATTTTCATGAGATCACGTCCATATATACTCCATGCAATGCGTCCCATACACTTGGGGATGATTCCAGTTGTTAATGTCTCAAATAAGCTTAGGCCTATTCCTTAGATTCTGAGACATGGGTGCATGTTATGAATGAAAAAAAGTTTTTGGATATGCCCGGTGGGACCAGTTCTCCATCAGATGCATCAAATACATCTCCATCTCAATCAAGTTTGGTGTATTGTTGTTGAAGGTATCCAGCCTTTAGAGGCATATTTACTTACTACATATTCCAAGGTGACTGGCATTGATTCAAAGCACATGCCTATTATCTCACTCTTAAATGCTATATCTCCCCTTCTTCTTTCATTCTATTTCTTCTTTTCCATTGTTCCAAACCTTCCTAAGCTTGTCTGACATTCTATGCTTAAAGTCATGACTTCATCTCCCTTCTTGGACACTCTCAAATTTCAAGTCCTAAGTCTCCTACACTTACATGTTTCTCGCATATTATAGGTAGACCTTGTAATAAATACCTCCTCCAAATAAAAAACAGTTTTAATGATGCTCCAAAATCTAAGAGCATGCAAATATGTTAACCCACCTCCCAACTTAGGATATGTACATGGTTATTTTTCTGACCATAATGTATTATACAAAACATATGTTTGTGTAGATGATGGTTTGATAACTAACATGATTGAAGATGATCTTTACAGACAGGCAGGTGCAAGAGATGGAGATGGACATGATGTAGGATACTCAAGAGTAATACAGTTCATTAAATAATAGCTAGAGTTTTGCTTACCTAATGGTCCCTTGTCCATATGGGTCGGCCATTTTGTATCAGTATTTGGTGCTATTGTTTCACCTATCAGAAGCTACATTTCTCATCATTGAGATGCTGCCCCAAATTAAAGAGTGGGTGGAGTATACACTGGAGCCTTAAATGGATATAGCGTGCGATAACCCTGTTATTATGGGGTAGGACCCTGGTACTACCTTATTCCATACACCTATTGGTTACTATTTACTTTTTATCATCACACATTTTCTTGTTTGCTTTATTTCCTTATGTATGTGGCCTTTGTCCTTCTCTACGCACCACCCACACTTGAGAGTGTCCATCCCTTTGTGGCCTTAGTTAAATTTTCTTATGCATCCATGCTACCCTTGTTTGTGTGGGTGATAGTATTGTGTCCCTTATATGTGAGTCTTAGCTTTTTCTATGAATACTATACAGTGTGTTCACCTATCCATGTCCTTCTATCCTTGTAACCCATTCTATGCTTCTATACTTCCGTATGAGTTTTATCTATGTCATAACTTTGTACAATAGTTGATACAACCCAATACCTATGCAGGGCCTAATTCTCAATGGTGGCCATATACAAATTTATGTGATCCAGTGATGACTATATGTTAAATCATACATAGAAGACACTGGTAAATGATTTTATGGCAACTCCGATCTATAGGGATGATAAGATCATCAGTACATCTGTTCCAAAAGAAAACCCGCATAATGGGTTATCAGACAAAAATGCAATTCAATTAAGGAGACGTAAGTTACATTATAGAGGTAGAAAAACAATGTGCACCTCAGCTTTACGTGACCATAGGACCATGAACAAGCACTCCCCTAAATAGGAGGAAATTTCTACATAGGGACCAATCCCATCGAATAGTGTTGGAACCATAATACGTTACTATCCAAAATGGAGGGTACATTCAAAAGGATCATACCGTAGCATCTAATTCAGATATTTGGCTAGTCTAGTAGCCAAGGATAGAGTTGCCACTGGTCATGTTCACTCCAAAACATGAGGTTTAGATTACAACACCTAAGAGCATAGTTTACTACATTTCATTACATAATATGGGGGCATGAGTACTTTATTCCATTTTAAATATGCACATTTTGGAATCATTAATACTTATATAATGCAGAGTGTGGGGGAAAGAGTGTGCTTCATTCCTATTCACCTTTGCGCATTTTCTACATTAACACTTATATTACATGGTCGCAATTTGTGAGATTAAGGGAAGCCCTTGTGACTTCTACACTACATGTAGTAGGTTTTACTTGCAGTGCCCTGGTTGCCTCTATGGGTAGAGTAGGTTAAGGGGTGGTTAGATGCCTTGTGAAACTTTCCCCCTCTCTTTTGGGAGGGATTTTAGGGATAACTATATGCTTTGTGGCACACTTTGCATGTCCCCTGTTGGGGCACTGTATGATTTTCATCGTATTTTGTATAGAGTGACACCCAATGTGCATTCATGGTTGTCAAATACGCTTCCTCTAATACCTTTCCTTGTGGGAATGTTGTTGATTCCTACATTAGACATATTTCCTTCAATGATTTAAATGTACAACTAACATTTAAATCTAACATAATATAATTAAAATTATTTACATAAAAAATAAATAAAGCATGTGCAATATTATGGGTCAACTAGACCCTACTCGATCCCCCATAGAAAAATATTTTGAGTGAGTATACAAAGTATACCCGTAGTGCCCTTTTTGGCATTGATTTACGAGTGTTGTTCTAAGTGTCTACCAAGATTTCAATCAATTGAATCCCATTAGGAATAATACACTTATGCTAGAACTAGGTGCATCCTGAAAATGTACTATCATACACTACTTTGAAAAAAGTTTTTGAGTCATGCATTACATGTTCTATTTCTAGACTACACAAAGTCTCTGAAACATGTCCCATCACCATGTCACTTGGTTCCTGTTATCAAAATAACTCTCCTAGTTATCTGGATAACTTATATTTTCATTATGAATTTGATATTTGACATTTCAAGTTGTGCGCACTCAAGCTTACTCCCTTGGCATAATTTGTTTGGCTGCAGTTCTTCCGCATGCCCCATATGCCTTGCTTCCTTCTTGCTTTCTACTTCCCCTTCCCTCTCTATTCTTTTATCTCCTCCCATTTTCCTTTTTGCACTTTCCCCTCTATGCATCCATGTTCATTCTTATTTTGTTGTGCACTCCTTGTGCACACCTTTGTAGACTTACCTTTCAAATTGGCTAAGTCCTTGTCATTTCTTCTACGCGCTTGCATACACTTAGCTCCCTCATGTACTGCATTTCTTTCTGCCACCACGCGCCCTCCCTCAGTTGAGTGCTCATGCCCCTTCCCTATACTTGTCCCCTACAAGTATTCTCCTATTCCTCATGTGTGTGCACCTCTACGTGCACCTTACCTTTGTTTCCCTTTCGCGCATCTACCTCTTGCTTTCGTGCCTTGTGACTTTTTCCACGCCAGTCACTGTGCCATGCCATCTTCTAGAATTGAGTGTGCTACACATAACCTATAAAAGCGTGCCAAGAGGGTGCCAAATATGGACAACTAACTGGTGCATGAAATGTCGTAGAAAAGAGAAAAAAAATCAATGGTTGGCTGAATCCTTCAGTCAATCAACATGCACTATGTGTCATTGCATGTCAGAGTGACCTGTAGTCTTCTGACAGCCATAAATTTTGCTGCAGTTATGAGATTCTCGTGTGCATGGTCTCATTTGAAATCTGCTGACATAAACTACACGTTGGACTATTCAAATTCAAATCTAGGTGGGATTTGGTAGGAAGAAAATAGGGAAACTTCTTTCTGATCATCAATGCACACATCTAATCGACCTCAACCACCATATTTCAATTATATCTTGCTTTACTCCTTCTTCTACACACCAAACAGACACGGGGAAGCACATTTGATAACCTTGTAGGTGGATTTGCAGGAATTTATCAGTGGCTATTGGTGGTTGAATATTTGAATACATGTTTCGCTCTCTTTCTCCTTCTCTTCTCTCCTTATTCTATAAATAACAAAGTTTTGATTTGTAAAAAATATCCCTCTCTGTTGTAACGACACCATGCCAAAATGGTGGCCAAATTCCCATGGGTTTCAGACCTTGGCATGGTCTCTATAATGTATTCTCACCTCCTTCCTTGAATGTAAATGTCTGTTTATCCCTTAGGCAATAAAATCATGTTTTGTAGAACTCTTGTCTTCCCTTTATTGTTTTCATTGCACCTCTCCTTTCTATTTTCATTTTCCCACTTGTAGTCCTTGTGTTCATATGTTGTGTGCACTGGAATGCTGAGCTCGTGTGTTGAACTATGGTGCACACCGTGTGCCCTCTTCTCCCACACCCTCTCTATTTCCTTTATCGCTCGTGAAGAGATATTGACCCTTTCCCTGACACTATCACCTTCCTTAGCTTAGGATTTCCCCTTTCTACATATCCTTCTATCTCTGGTCCCTTGGCATGTTTAGTCTAGGATTTTATTTCATTATTAGGAGTAACAGTAGTGTTAGAGATAGGTAGAGGAACTAAGTTTCTCATGACATCCATCCTTAGCACGCAAGGTCCCATAACTTGGGGATGGTTCCATTGTTGTCTCAAATAGCTCAGATCTTCCAGATCTAAGACATGGGTGCATGTTTGAACAACCAAAATTTTCTGGCATGCCCGGTGGGACTAGTTTTAAGAGCTATAAATCTTCATCTCTACAATTTTGGTGTATTGTTGTTAAAATCCAGCCTTTAGAGACATATTTCAATACATTTGGTGACTCCACTGATTCAAACACACCCATTATCTCATTCCCAAATCAATCCCCCCTTCTTCTTTTATTCATTTCTTCTTTTCCATCATTCCACCTTCCTCTTTTGAATTCGGGCAATCATGACTTTTCTCCCTTCTTGGAACTCTCATTTGTAACATCAAAGCTATTTTTCTCCATCCACAGTTTGAAAAACCTCCTCCAAATCATTTTTATGAGCCCCATCAAGAGCATGCATATAACACACCTCCCATTGATATGTATGGTTATTTTTCTTACCATAATGTTTATGCAAAACATGTTTGTGTAGATGATGGTGGTAACTCCATGGTTTAAGATGATTTTGAGAAGGAGGTGCAAGAGATGGAGATGTACATGATGCAACTCAAGATAATAAGTTAATTAAATATAGCTAGAGTTGGCTTCAAGGTCACTGTCCATGGGTCGGCCTTGTACCAGGTTGGTTTAGTGCCTAGCGGAAGCTACATTTTCTCATTGAGATGTTACCCAAAATTAAAGAGTGTGTGGAGTTAATGGAGGGTTACAAATCTAGTGTGCGATAACCCTGTTAATGGGGTAACCCTCCACTACCATCCTACAGCCCTCCCATTCCTCCTCTCCAACTTCCATTATCTCAGCAAGCTGCCCATGTTCCCAGTTTCCTACGCACTTCCCCCGCTGAGAGTTCCATCCTTTTTCCCTCTTCCCTTCTATCCCACCTTCAATTCTTTGCCATTTCCCCTTTTGTACATGCCTCTGTTCCTTTAGCATGTGTGCCTTTCATTCCTTCTTCCACACCCATCCTCCTGCCTTCCACTGAGTCCCCTGTGTTTAACTGTACCATAAATGAACAACCCCTTACCTTTGCACCATCCCCAGCCAATGTCATCATGTTCAAAAAATGTAAAACAATTGAAGAATGGTATGACTAATGTGAGTCCAACTGGGATGATGACATCATCAGTGCGTCTGTTCTAAAAGAAAACCCGCTAGTTTCAGAGGGCACAATTCTTAAAGAGAATGAGCTAATTGTAGAGGTAGAACCATGTGTACCCCAGCTTTATGTGACCCAACCTGCAAGCACTCCCCTTTAGGAGGAAATTCTGTATGATAATCCCATCTATGGGATTGAGCTTCAAAAAAATGGGCAAATCACAAGGATCAGACTGTGCCCAATCAGATATTTGGCTAGTCTAGAGCAAAAGATAGAGTTGCCACTGGTCATGTTCACTCCAAAACATGAGATTTAGATTCAACACACCAAAGGTCATCAACAACACTTCCCAGATCCAAGCACAAAACAACTTTAGGAGTTATATATTCTGTTTATTGATACTTTGAGGAGGGTGAAACACCATCTACAAATCAGTTTTTCACTCTTATTTCTGACCATGTTCAACACCAAATCAATTACATGGTCATCATTTGTGAGTAAGGGAAGCTACTTCTACCTACATGTAGCAAGTTTTACTTGAGTGCCCTTTACCTCTGGTTAGAGGAGGTTAGTTTAGGTTTGCTTTCAGTAACACAATTGTTTGTGCACACTCTGCATGTCCCCTTTGGGGCATGTATGATTTTTAGATTTTGTACAAAGTGTTTTTCTTCTATTTCAACATGCTTCCTCTAATACCTTTCCTTTCTTATTGTGCCTACGTGCCCTTTTTTGTTGCTTCCTGGGATGAAAGTTCAATTTTGGCAGAGGAAATTCAAATGGTTAGTGCATATCTTTTAGTCTCATCAATCTAATTTAGAATATCTTCATATGAGAGCACCAGTTCAGTTCAGAGTTTAAACAATACTGTAAGTGACTTCAGTGATGTTCTTCAAGTTGTAGATGAGATCTTCAAGTTTAGCGCTAGACTCCATGCCCAATGGAATTCTAAGGCTACTGGTCTCTTCATCTAGTAAGCAGATGGACCCCAAAAGTCACCAAAACTATTATCGAAATAGCTCTCCTAGTTATATGGATAACTTATATTTTCATTCTGACTCTAATGTTTTACATTTCAAGTTGTGCGCACTTAAGATTTCTCCCTTGGCACAATTTCCTTGGCTACAGTTCTTCCGCGTGCCTCGCGCGCCTTGCTTCCTTCTTGCTCCATGCTTCCCCTTCCCTTTGTATTCACCTATCTCCTCCCATTTTCCCTTTTGCACTTTCCCCTATACGCATCCACATTCATTCTTATTCTGTTATGCACTCCTTGTGCGTACCTCTGCAGACTTACCTTCCAAATTGGCTAAGTCTCTGTCATTTCTTCTACACACTTGCATACACTTGTCTCCCTCACACACCACTTTTCTTTCTTCCCATGCGTGCCCTTCCTCAGTTGAGTGCTCGTGCCCCTTCCCCATACTTCTCCCTTGTAAGTATTCTCCTATTCCTCCTGCATGAGCACCTCTGTGCGTGCCTTCCCTCTATTTCCCTTTCACGTGTTTTCCTCTTGCTTCCATGCCTTACACCTTATTCCACGTAAGTCACTGTGCCACATCATCTGTCAGACTTGAGTGTGCTACACACAACCTATCAAAGTGTGCCAAAAGGGTGCCAAATATGGATAACCAACCGGTGCGTGAAATGTGCCAGAAAATACAAAATAAATCAACAGTTGTCTAAATCCTTCAGTCAATCAGCACGTGCCATGTGTCATTACGTGTCAGAGTGACCTGTAGACTTCTGAAAACCATAAATTATGTTGCAGTGCTAAGATTCCCATGCGCATGGTCTCATTTGAAATCTTCTGACATAAACTACACATTGGATTATTCAAATTAAAATATAGGTGGGATTTGGTAGGAGGAAAATAAGGAAACTTCTTTCTGATCATCAATGCACACATCTAATCGACTTCAACCACCATATTTAAATCATATCTTGCTTTCTTCCTTCTTCTACATGCCAAACATACATGGGGAAGCACATCTGAAAACTTTGTAGGTGGATTTGCAGGCATTTATGAGTGGCTATTGGTGGTTGAAGATTTGAATAAGAGTTTTCCTCTCTTTCTCCTTCTCTTCTCTCCTTATTCTTCTATAAATAGCAAAGTTCTGATTTGTAAAAGATATCCCTCTCTATTGTAATGAAACCATGCCAAAATGGTGGTTGACTTCCCATGGGTTTTAGACCTTGGCATGGTATTTGTAAGGTATTCTTACCTCCTTCCGTGAATGTAAAGCATTGTGCATCCTATAGGCAATAAAATCATGTTTTGTGGAACTCCTATCTTCCCTTTCTCATTTTCATTACATCTCACCTCTCTGTTAGCATTTTCTGGCATGATGTACATTTTCTTGCTTGCAGTCCCTATGTTCATGTGTTGTGCATGCTGGAAGGCCGAGCCTGTGTGTTGAACTATGTCACGCACCGTCCACACTCTTTTCCTGCATCCTCTCTGTTTCCTTCACTAGTCGTGGAGAGAGATTGATCCTTTCCCTATTACTATCGCCTTCCTTAGCTTAGGATTTCCCCTTTCTACACATCCTTCTATCCCTAGTCCCTTGGCATGTTTAGTCTAGGATTTTCTTTCAGTATTAGGAGTAGCAATAACATTAGAGGTAGGTATAATTCTCCCCCATATCCAACATAAGTTAGTACCGAGGTATTCATTTGACAGGAAAACAACCTTCACAACTTAACATGACTCTAATTCTTGTAGATTACATCATACATAATAAATGGAGCATAAGGGACAACTTGGGATACTTTTTGTATGACAATGTTTACAGAAATACATGCATCATTCGATGAATTCCACTCTACAACAACCATTCAAATTTGGCTTGCTATGACCCATCCATTAAAAATGTCATACTTATTTCATTAGACTGGAAAAGTATTACGATAGGTCAATTCCCAGGTTTCAACGATACTCTCATTATGATATAATTCATACCTAAGGGTGTAAATGAGGAATTAACAAATATTAATTTCATGTTTAGAGTCATTCTAACATGATAATTATATTTACTAGTTGCAGATTTAAATCAACCCATTGCATTAATTCTGCAAATCATAATTAATCCAGTTGCACTAGTAAAGTATTAGGGCTAGAATAATACTTAATAGGAATTAATTTGAATTATTAAACAACAATCCATATTCATATAATTCAAACATATGTAGTTTCAGTTACACATATACCATTTATTATATGTACTGTATTCAATTACAAATCACAACAGTATATTCTTAACCCACTAGAACCATTAGTAATTTAAATGTACATGATTCATTCTTTAAGTTCAACATATTTATTCATTCAATAATACATAATATTATTCCATTTAAGATTCCCATCATATAAATAATTAGGATATAAAGCCTTCCAATTAATTTTTTGATGCAAATCAAGACTCAAATAAATAATGAATACATATTATTGATTTCCTTTACAAAGTAGATATAAAATGAGTGTGCTAATTTAGCCTCTTAATCAATTAAACAATACAACAATATATCGCTCAATTACAATTTCATGATACAACACAATGCAAATTTAATCAATCAAATAGAACAACTAATTTCTTTCAACATCATTCATCTTACAGACTTAAAGTACTCCATCTACAAAATATTAATAGTCAATTCAAAATAACTAGCATGATAAGAACTATTTCCCCCTTAATAGTTTATGCCTTTTAGTATTTGTATAAGTGAAATGCTACAGTTAAATTAAATCATATAATTGACTTATTGAAACACAATACAATAATGGTAACATAACAAGATAAATACTTGGCATCCCTATTACTGCTGATCTTCCTTTAAATCTATTTACTTAAAAACAAATATCAGAATGCAATTCAGATTACCATCAACTTACTTCAAAATTAAAATAATTATATTAATACTATATAATCCTAAATAAATTATATAAGTATCACATAATATTTAGTCACTCAAATATATTCAACAACTTAAGGTAATATTTATATTACACATCATAACATTCTATCATATATCTCCTGACAGTAAAACAATCCCTGTTCAAGAAGGGGTTATAAAAAACACAACTAATTTTTGAACCCAAATCCATCATTGAAGTCTGGTCATGAACATTTGACCAATCATAAACCATTGACTAATTAATATAAAAATATTGATAACCTCACAATAGAGTGTAATCAAATTCGACAAGGTTAAGGTAAATATTATTACCTTAGTGACTACGAAAGTGCCAAGGTCACAGATTTTCCTTCTCAACAAAACATAACCACTCTTAACAGATGATACCGAAACATAATTACTTGCTAAGGGAAAAGGCACTCGTATGAGTTAAGCTTGAAAGATTTGAGGGCCCTGTTTATAGTATATGGGACTAATCAATGCCGTGCCCAAAGGGTGTGACTGAAAGTCGTAAAAATAACCCAATGAAATGGACATACTATTACCATGTTGATACAATCATGATCCTATTAAGGGAAAATGACAACACATTCAAGCTTGGGAACATAGAAATTTTCCTGGTTTATATATACTTATAACCAAACACACAGATCATAGTGCCATAAACGTTTGTAAGTTATAATATACCTACAACCATTCCAAAAATGAAAGGTACATAATCATACAAAAAGAAAGCCCCAAATAGAGTATTCACTTCGATAGATCACCCATATATTATTGTGGGTCTCGATCATACCAACCTATCTCCAAGGCATAGATAAGGATTTATATAAATCAACATCCATTAACATCATAACATAGATTTGAAATTGAAACCTAGAAACCATGACAACATTTATCTCTACAGCTTGTTCACATAACATAAAGTATCAAGATCAAACGAAAACATAAACGAATTCGAGATTGATAACCACAGGATACCATGGATCGAATATGGGGATTTGATACAAACATAAGTATTTATATCAGTGACACCCACATCTTCTGGGTTTATACTTTTATAAAGAAAATACAAGCCATGATAACCATTGTAGATTTACAAAAGGTCACACAATCCCAATAATGAAATAAAACGATAATAACAAGGATACCCACACTCAAATCCAAAGATTCAATTCAAATGTATATGTGTATATATATCATTTAACACTCAAAATTTCTAGCTACTTCTTTAATAAAATACATGTGTTAAATATATATCAAATACATATCAAAATATCTGTAAAAAGAATAACTGCAGAGAATCTAAGATTACTGGGATCACTATACCATTATCCATAATAACTCAATAACCAGATAAGCATCCATCTCTTGAAAATAACAAAAACAATAGTCATTCAAATCTCGGTAACTTTCCAAGGATTCCTTTCGAACCCATATACAAATAACGAAATCAAAACGATAATAACCAGTCTTGCAAATTTCCTAGAAACCTATTTCCACAAAACAAACGAAAGTAACTGGAGAGATTTGACTTACACAAATAATAAAATGAACAATCCATTAAGAGAGAGATAGAGATCATCATGCCTAAAAATAATAGTCCACATCCTCTTCTTTTTTCTCCTTCTATTCCTAAGCTTACTTTGCAACCACAGATCAAAAATCGAATCCACCGAAAAGTAAAACTTTCTAACACTCTCCATTTTATTTATTGAGACAAATATTGATGCTTTCCCAAATTTTCTCAACTCACAATTATAGAATACATGCAATAATTCAAGGAATAAACAAAGAGAAAATAATAGGAATGCCATTAAACATACAAAACTCAACAACATCTCCCCATAATAGCCCAAAACAACAATAACACAAAAACAACCATCTTTTCCCCAAAACCACCTCATGGTTTACCCAAGATGGTGGAGTGAACTTCGAGAGAATTATTACATGCGAGGACAACCACATTCCCCTCCACTTTTCCTACCACCAACATGTTCCTTCCAATTTTAGCGGTGAATTTAATACTCATAATGCAAATCACTCAATTTTAGTGAAGTGAAAGATAACAAGACTTTGCTATTGTTAACCTCTGTAATGAACGGCTGGCAATGCTCATTAAATGCACCATCCATTAATATCTGCAACTGGTACATGCTATGAAGGAGGTGGGTACCAACTCACCCTTACCACTAGGCTTTGATTAATTTGAAATCATAAACTATAGTTTAGTATTGATCCAGGCCGTTCAAAATTTATGCCCAAGCTTTATCAATGTAACCTTAGCCTTAATTTTAGGCCCTTTAGTAATACTGTCATAGTTTACCAAAGTCTTAAAGTAATAAGCATTATGGATTTGAATATCAACAACATGGCTCAACTTGGTATAGGATTAAATATAAATGATAAAAATATTACAAGTCTGAAACCAAAGTTATCCTATTCAAACTTGCATCATAGTATTTCCTCATTCAAGCTCATGTACCATATATCATTGCCATTAGTATTTAGCCCTTGCATCAGGATCATATTGCCAATGTACATGAATCCTAATTTCCAATCAAATGTGATCATATTTATTCAAGGTAAGTAACAGTAAAAACATAATCATGATCTTCATACCTTGATTTGTGAAGATTCATACGATACATGTTCACAGTCTTCCAACAAATTTGGTATAACACATATTGCGACACTTCTATAGGTAGACGTTAGAACTAGGAACTTGTTAGTCTTAGCCAACAACATAACATCAAAGTACAAAATATAACCACAATATTAATGATACACAACTTATTCAGCCATTAGTTCCTTCATCAAATTATTTCAAGCATGTTACAATAGTGCAAAGATACTATGATCACAAACATTAGCCAAACAATAATATTGAGCATCTACAGATGCATGCCATAATTCCAACATTAATATCACAAAAAATAGTAAAAAAATGGGGGTGTTATAATGGTTATGAATACATATATAAATTGGGGATTGATCACCCCTAAATCCTACTTTTTTGCATCTCTAATTCCTCTCTAAGTGCTTCAAATGTGAAGCTCCTCCTTTGGAAATGAAAACACATGTATTTGTTTCATGATTTATGATCATTAAAATTTCATATTTCAAATACAATTTTAATATAACATTAGAGTACATTTTTTTCTATATGGACATTGACTACACTCTATGTTGTCGGATTTCACATTGGGATCTTGCAACCACCTTAATCATATCAAGTAATCAAGAAGATTGGGAAAAGACAAAGTGTGATTACACACATAAGTATATTTTCCTTTAAGCAATAAAATTTCATTTCCTAGATTAAAGAAGGGGAAATGTAGACACCTAAGTATGGTAATTTATCACTTGATAATGTCAATATTCGTTTAATCCCAAAATCATGAATTGTGCATGTATTTCAATACTAATTTCTATATCCATAGTCATATTATAAGAATTTATTTCTTCATTACAATACCCACTCACTCACATAAGAACTCACATAAATCCAAAATAGTCTATTTTTCATACCCACCAAATGCAAAACTTCACAACACTTCATTCCCTGTATAAAACTGCCAAACATGGACCAAACCACATAATATTTTGTACGAAACTAGAATTTTTTCTGAGAGATTTCTAATGGTCATTTTATCAATTTGATATATTTTATGTGTCATTAATTTCCTCATGGGTCAACATTAATGTAATATTATACCCAAAAAACCATAGATAAGCAATCCAAATGCACTCATTTACTCACATGTCAATTAATTTATACTTATGTTGACGATGATCCTTTGCGGATGAACCATCAGAGTTGTAGGAAACCTTAGGTTAGTGGGACGTGTGCCCTAAGGTGACCTCTAAATTTTAAAGAAGCTGGCTCTTCTCTGTGGTATGAGTTGAGGGTCAGAGAAAATGAACTAATTTTAAAACTTAACAGGGGTGATGTACCGAAAAGTGAAAGAGTTAACTCATAACGCGACTGGATGAAATAGAGAGAAAGGTGGGTAATGAAAAGGGTGGACAAGATGCACCACATACCAGAGATGATCCAAAAAACACTACTCCAAACTTATCCAAGCACAACTTCTGAAGATAGTAATAACACCAAAACATACAATTATCTATATCAAAATAAAGGCTATCAGAGATAACACAAATTATGCAAAGGATGGATAGAATGCATCACAAGGCATATTATATTACTCCAAATATCATGCATAGTATTACAATAGATAAGAGGAAAAATGCCATTACAAGCTCAGAAAGAAGGCCAAAGCTCCAGCCTCCTGCCTTTTACAGAAGAAGAACTAAGACAGAAGAAGAAACTAACTCCAAAAGTGTCTGTTTATTTTGAAGCCTTCGATTTCAATATATAGGAGGAGAAGGGCATGAGAGACCCTTCTCAAACTCTTTCTTAATTATGATAAATGGTGCAAAGTGACAGAAATAATTTTTTTAATATCTTTGTCATACTTTCCCATTATCTTTTCTTTAAAGAGTGAGAGCCATGCCTATTTAATGCATCTCTTAACTATTTTGCAACCGAATCCCTTAGAGCGGACTTATTCTTCCAAATCATTATTACATATTTGGATCTTTAATTACTTATGCATTGGGTCTTGAGCTCATGATTCAAGCGGAACCTATCTATGTTATTTTTATGAGAATGAAACTTTGAATGCAGGTGAACAAATTAAGTATCCCCAGGTTCACACTCTTCACATGGAACTACACATTAACTTCATCCCTGAAAAGACCAGCTGAATGACCCTTTTCCTTTGATCTTTTCAAAATATCTAAATATTTAAACCTTTTAGATAGGTTCCATAACTCCCCCTACGTGGATTTTGGCTTATTGCCAATATTTTAGCAATCTGCCTCAAACTCAGAGCTGATTTATAATGAAATCCACGTGGAGGTCAAGTGCTTCTCTAGGGTCTCTACTTTCATTGTAGCTTCTGGGAGTGTGTGGGGCTGACACCTAGCTTTATTTATGATTGGGCCGCTATCCTTTGGGTAAGTAATGAGCCAGCCATATATTACTGTGAAGAATTTTACTTTGGGTAGGTCATCCACAGTTGACTCCACATGTAAGCCTTACAGGGCTCCGAAGCTTCCACTTCCTTTGCTTCCTGGAACTCGCACCAAGTTGAAATTTGGAATTGTCTGTGAGATTTTTGCTTCCTTTTGAATTTTCTGTGTCCCAATCTTGGTTTTAATCATGAATTCATCTGTATTGCCAAAGGATTGAATCCTGGTGAGATTTGAAATTGTGGGAACCTCGATTAAGCATGAATCTACTTATTATCTAATCTTAACGGGTAACGGAAATTAGATAATAGTTTGGCGACTCACGGGGACCATTAGCCTACTAAATGGAAAGAACCCATAATATCCCACTATCCCTTGGGTCTGGGCCATGTTATGAGCTAATTTGAACCTGGTCCATAGTGTCTAAAGGGTTGTTGAGCCTCTGTAGCCATTAGTCAATCCTTGTGCCTTCCTACTCTCATAAGGGAAACTCTGTTATTTTTTGTGAGAGTAGAAAGTTGAAGAATCCACAATGTCACTCTGCTGACTGATTTTATTTGCTCTGCATTTGCTTGGAGTGAAGACTACAACCACTACAAGCCACTGTGAATTCTCCTGCGAGCTGGAGTCTTCTTGAGGAATCTGGTGCCTCTTAATGGAGTAATAAAAACTCGGGCCTATACAAAGAGATAAAACATACATGACTCAAATGAGTCATGTAGAGTGTGCATACACACTTATTTTATAGAAAGCAATCTACTCCTACTCCTAAGCTAACTATTTTTTGAAAAATCTAAACAAAACCTGAAACTAGAAGGGAGAAATAACTTCCCTTCCTTATAAAGTGTGGCCATACAATTAATTTATCTATAGGTATGGCCTGTAATACGAGTGAAAAATTACCTTTCACTCTTTCCCCCGTGGTATCAACAAACATAATGAATACCTCCTCGAGATGTTCATCTTTTTGTTGGAGGTGTCGTAGATGACCCTTGGGGCCTTGAAAATTATCCTCATGCCCTGAAGTGAGCATGACTGGTATTGAAGTTCTCCTTGGTCTTGATGAGGACCATCCTCTAGTGGGAGTCAGTCTGACCCTCTGTTCCTGCCCATTATTCTGGATTACATCTTTTGGAACATGGATTTTTTGCAGTCTTCCCTGAAGGGTGTCATCCTTATCTCCTCCCTCCTTGTTTTTAGCAACTTTACTAGAAAATCTAGGCTCTTTGATTGAAAGAAAAAATATTTCAATGATACCTTTTTCTAGAGCCCTTGGACTAGTCCTAGGGGAGATGTTGTGAGCAGAAGGTTACTTTTGCTGTGGAGTTGATGAAGTGGAAAAGGTTGTTATTTCCACAGGACCTTATTCATCGAGGCATCCCCCCAAATATGATAAGCACTCGATCTTATCTTCTTCCTCCTCTGTCAAAGTATCCCACTTTTGTATGATGGCTTTTGAGTCCAAAAACCTTCCATCACATTTGTCTTCATCTTGCAATATGAATCCTGTTGGCCCAAACTCTTCCAGGGGATCTACTTTGTGGGGAGGAAGAATGGATTCAACATCTATAGCTTCTCAAATTCTTAGCTCGTGATATGAACCTCCTAAGTTTGTATCACTTCTCACCATATGCTCCTCTTATTTTGGATTTGGAGCTATTACTTGTTTGTGCAGGGGTATAACTGCTTGAAGAAAGGGGAAGGGTGGAATGGA
Source organism: Taxus chinensis (assembly GCA_019776745.2). Taxonomy (NCBI): domain Eukaryota; kingdom Viridiplantae; phylum Streptophyta; class Pinopsida; order Cupressales; family Taxaceae; genus Taxus; species Taxus chinensis. Next base: position 319,050,614 of record CM034151.1, on the reverse strand, counting down.
TGGCTTGGAGATGGAGAAGGGGATAAGGCATTTGAATCAGTATGGTATGGTGAAAAATGGGGTGGGAAGGGAGATGAATTAAGAACTGATGATTGAATCTCCAATAGACAAGTTTGTCTCATGCTTCACCCATATATTTTAATACCCTCGATCCATTGTAGAAGTGGAGGTAGTATTTTCTAAAACACTAAGCTTCTCCTGTGAGTTATAATGTCTCAGGAACAAGGCCAACCCATGGACAAGGAGCTCGGTATCCCGTTTTGAATTCCTCCATTTATGCCATGGCCTAATATTGAACCATGAATACTTCTATTTGTGATATCTTTTTAAGCATACCGGCCTCTTCTAACTGTTCGTAGCCATAAAATGTGCACCCATATTTTGAGGGTTTCTTAGTCAAACTAGTTTTGACTTTTCTCATTTGGGTCATTGGTGACTTTGAAACTTGTAATGATGCTAGTTTGGGGAAGACACACCACTCATTTGATACTAAGGATACCGCTAGAAATGTGGATCCCTTGGTGGTAATGAAGTTCGTGATTGCATAACTCCATAGGATGAAGAGAAATGGAAAACATGGAAAGAAAGATGAGTGGAAATGGATGAGAGGGAGGTCTGTGAGCTTTTGTAATGATTTTTTCAGACCATGTGGAGTCATTGGATGTGCTCTGCAACTATCTCCATTAAATCTTGAACTTTACTAGGAATAGACCGAGTTGATGCAATGATAAAATACCGCTCTGAGTCATCCCACTAGGCGTGCCAGGAAAACTATTGATGATTATCCTTGGTAGACGAACCGTCAAAGTCATAGGAAACCTTAGGTTAGTGGGATGTGTGCCCTAAGGTGACCTCCATATTTTAAAGAAGTTGGATCTTCTCTGTGGTATGAGTTGAGGGTCTGAGAAAATGAACTAATCTTTAAACTTAATGGGGGCGATGCGCTGAAAAGTGAAAGAGTTAACTTGTAACGTGAACTAGATGAAATAGAGAGAAAGGTGGAAATGAAAAGGGTGGACAAGATGCACCATAGACCAGAGATGATCCACACAAAAAGACTACTCCAAAATTATCCAAGCACAACTTTTGAAGATATCAATAGCACCTAAATGCACAGTTGTCTATATCGAAATAAAGGCTATCAGAGATAATACATATTACGCAAAGGATGGAAAAATGCATCACAGGGCATATTATATTACTCCAAATATCATGCATAGTATTACAATAGATAAGAGGAAAAATGCCATTACAAGCTTAGAAAGAAGGCCAAAGCTCCAGCCTCCTACCTTTTACAGAAGAAGAACTGAGACATAAGAAGAAACTAACTAACTCCAAAAGTGTCTGTTTCATTTTGAAGCCTTCAGTTCAATATATAGGAGGAGAAGGGTGTGAGAGACCCTTCTCAAACTCTTTTTTAATTATGATAAATGGTGTGAAGTGACAAAAATAGATTTTTCGATATCTTTGTCATCACACTTTCCCATTATCTTTTCTTTAAAGAGTGAGAGCCATGCCTATTTAATGCATCTCTTTAACTATTTTGCAACTGACTCCCTTAGAGCATACTTATTCTTCCAAATCATTATTACATATTTGGATCTTTAATTGCTTATGCATTGGGTCCTGAGCTCATGATTCAAGAAGTGCCTATCTATGTTATTTTTATGAGAATGACACTTTGAATGCAGGTGAACAAATTAAGTATCCCCAGGTTCGCACTCTTCACATGAAACTATGCATTAACTTCATCCCTAAAAAGACCAGCTGAAATGACCCTTTTCCTTTGATATTTTCAAAAGATCTGAATATTTAAACCTTTTAGATAGGTTCCATAACTTCCCCTACATGGATGTTGGCTTATCACCAATATTTTAGCAATCTACCTCAAACTCGGAGCTGATTTAATGAAATCCACGTGGAGGTCAAGCGCTTCTCTAGGGTCCATGCTTTCATTGTAGCTTCTGGGAGTGTGCGTGGGGCTGACACTTGGCTTTATTCATGATTGGGCCACTATCCTTTGGGTAAGTAATGAGCCGGTCATATATTACTGTGAAGAATTTTACTTTGGGTGGGTCATCCATAGTTGACTCCACGTGTAAGCCTTATGGGGATCTGAAGCTTCCACTTCCTTTGCTTCCTGGAACTTACGCCCCGTTGACATTTGGCACTGTCTGTGAGATTTTTGCTTTCTTTTGAGTTTGGCATGTCCCAATATTGGATTTAATTGTGGATTCGGCTATATTTCCGAACGATTGACTCCTGGTGAGATTCTAAACTGTGGGAACCTTGATTAAGTAGGAATATGCTTGTTAACTAATATTAGTGGGAAACAGAAATTAGATAATAAACTTACAAGAAAATTTAACTCAAAATTCATACAAAGCTCTCCTAAATTCCATAAAATAGAAACACACATTAGGAGAACTTTAACATAGTTTTTAAGTAATCCTAACAAGGTTTTAGAATCAAGATTCCCAAATCACAAGCACTAAAATCCAAAATAAACAAAAAAAACAATCCAATACAAACACTATCAAATTATTAGGTTATAAAATGTATTTTTATTCATAAAAATTATCATATCTCTATCTGAAGAGGTATGTGCAATTTGAAGCCTCTTTAGGGTAGTGCCAACAAAGGTGGTATAAAAACTAGACCTCAACTCAAACACTAACCTTTTTGTAGGAATTTCACTCAATGTTAGGGTTTTGGATCATTTCAATTGATTACAGAGGGTTTCATACATTTTCATAACCTAAAATCATTCACAAGGGCACACAAAGTTACCTATCTCCTCCATGTTCCAAGATAAAACTGTCATATAAGGATATAACCGTTAAATGTTTTCATTCTTAAATAACAATTTTTCCTTGCTCACAACACACTTGTAAATTAGATTGAAATAATCTACATGAAATTTCTAGTTTGTGTATCATTCTATCACACCCAAATCAAATTTTAGATCAACCAAATAGCTAAAGGCACTCACCTTCTCATGCTTTACTACATGTAGCACATGTTTTAATTGATCTATCTTGTAAATTTATATATATGTTTATTCCAATATGAATGCTTGATCAATAATTTGAAAACACACCCTCTTAATAACCATTATTCATGAATTTAAATAAGTAAAGAATCCATACTTATTTTCTAGGTTTAATCAATAATGAATAATCAAGTTGCATTTAGGTCATGTTATTGTATTTTGGGTCATATTATATTGTTTTTGTATTTTTTTCATATTGTAGTTTTTGAAATAAAGTATAACGTGAAAAATGATAATTTACAGTCATACTAAGGGCCCTAGGCCATATGTTGTAAATAATAGATATAGATGGGGTATTTGTTTGATTATTATTCCATCAAAAATCACATGGAAAACTTGAAATGTGCTACATCATTAGGTAATGCCTTAGGTGTTTGCTTTAAGTGTGAGAGAAATAAGTATGTTCCATCTAGTGAAAACCATTATTGTCAATGTAAAATAGGCATGTATGTGTTAAATAAGCTACATACAAGTGATTTCCATTAACAAATATGATGCTAATAATCATGTCATCGATGTAACGGTCCAATATTCGTCCATTTAAGGTAATTATTCCATTGAGGAGTAGGAGAGGGAGATGAGTCACTGACATAATTGAAGAAGTAATCACGTGTTGCGTAATAAATAACATTTTCAATGTTAGGAGAATGCATGTGTAAAAAAAATATTTCATGAGAATTTCAAATCATTTGAGGACCTTGTGTGCTAGGATCATGCATTTGTATCCCATGCACATCACACTTGTAAGGATTTTGTGGAATTATCTTACATCAAACATGATTGGGTAATACATCTTGAACTTGAGGAGTGTTGAGAATGATATCAATATAAACACATAATTAGTTACTGTTAGAATTATTTTTAGTTGTGTTTTTTTATTTTTAGGGTTTTTTTTGGCTGTGTAAAATTTCATTTTTAGAAATCTATTTTTAGAATAGAAGTGCCAGTTAGAGTATAATTCACTAGATGCGCACTCAACTGAGTTCAAAACATTATCAATTCATTCTCAAAAAGTGGGGAACAATTTATATGTATATATGGAAAAATTTAGTCTTATCTAAGTCCATTTATATTTATAGGGGAGGTTGGGGCACCTAGATTGACTAGGGTGCATGTGTCACTTACATTAATAATGGCTTCTTTTATGTTGAAAACATATTATTATTAGATGATACTTATCATGTTGAGCCTATTTTTAGTCACCTTTAGTTGAATTTAGTTTATTTAGGATTTTTTAGTCTTATTAATAGTCTTTTACTTGTCATGTAATTTGAGACAAGTCTTGTTGTAATGGCTATATTAGCCTTATTTGTTAATTGATTCAATAAACACTAGTTGGAATTTTTCCCCAAGTGGTAATAATTTTTGTATTGATTTTATCTCTACTTTTATTTTCAAGTATTTCAAAATAAAACTAGAAAGATTTTATTTCATTATGTAAAGTTATTAAATGCACATTTTTTCATTGATCTCACTCACAATTATACTCGTTTGATAACTAGTTATTCTACGAAAGATTAGATGATCACCAACTTCATTTAAGAGGGTATTTCAGATCTGATTTTCACTCCTTCCACATCAAACAAATTAATTTGGTATAAAATCATCGTTCAATAAATGTTTAGAAATTTTTATCCATTATATGGATAATCATGGATTTGGTGGATTCTTCTTTTATGAATCATGATATAAGTCATTTTGTAGCTGGGGAGGGGATTCAACAGACTCCTTGTCACTCAAGCATTGGTGAAATGGATAGCACCATGAACAGGGTTTGACCTACCTTGAATACTTTAGGTTGTGCCTTCAACCAGGGTGAGAGGACCCATTTTGTAACCCATATTGGTGAAGGATATCAAGAGATCCTTCTTTGCACAATATTCATGAAAACCTTGAGAAAATATGATCAATACAACACAATCTAACTCTCACGAGTTGTCACACTAGAGAGTGGAGATGTTTCCTGGACAAGGTTCGGGTTACTAAAGATAATAATTGAAACCTGATTGTTTCTACATATTTTGGCAGTGGAATTTGTTAAATCTTTGTGGATACACAATACAAAAAGGGGTAGTTCATGTAGGATTTATCATTTGAGAAATTTTTGGTGGGAATTTAAGCAAGATAAAGTTGATTATACCAGATATTTGAGAACCTTTACAAATATTGGAACACTCACAGAAAAAATGCTTCAAAATAGCCAAAATATTCCTTCAACCAGAAGGTGTGTATCAATGGAGGCCCAGAGATGCACGATTTCATACACTCTTCAAGAATTCAACACAAAGGCTCATGTCAAAGACTCAATTAAACTTTAGAAGACCCCTACTATATCACACTCATGATACACTCATGAACTAACAAACAATCTGTATCACTGAAATGCAAGTAAAGTGAATTTAAATCACTTATTTCATTATGAAATGAAAGCTCTCTTCATAACGTAATTACAAATGCCACAATACTTGTCATGAGGATGAGATTTTGTGTGATTTCAAAGGATTTCTAATGTAATACTACAACAGGAACATATATAACTATTTGAAAACATTCTGAAATAAAAGCAAACACAATTATGCTCATGATCAACACAAATTCATTCAAGGTTCATTAGATTCATCAGTAGGGGAAAGTTTCTTCAACAATCTCAGAGCTTGTCAATGGCTGTACACTTGCAACCATCTTGACATGATTAAATCTACAAACATAGGGAAAATAAACAGGTTTCTCAGATGGTCTCTTGGAAAAATGGTTTTTCTCAAAATTTCTCAGAAAAATTAACCCCCCTTGCAAGAGTATTCTCATTGCATTTATACAATTTCACTCGCTCACTCATCCAATTTTTCCCCCCAAAAACATAAATCTTCAAAGAAGAATATTCCTCTTTACAACATACCATTTAATCATGTTTATTCCCTTGAAAATATCTTACTTTTTGTTGCTAGGTGGATAAATCATGAACCAATCATGTTTTTCAGTTCCTCAACTATGACTGGGATGTCATGTCATAAATTTTGACAGTCCTTTTAATCATTCTTTTATTTTTCATGTAAGAAATCCCATTTTTAATAATTCTCAGGTGGCTCCATATGGCTTGATCTGACAAGCAATCCTTTTCACCTTTGAGAATACACCTTGAGGAATAGATACCTGCATTCGTGCCTCTCAGAAATGAGTGTCCTCGCATGGATTATATCACATATCTGTGTGAGTCCATGTCAGCCAAGTGTAAAGAGGATCCAGCGGAAGCCTCCACGTGTCTCCTTGGCACAACTCAAAGGTGAAGATCCAGAGGCAGGACCTCAAACAAGCATGGATCTCCACGTGTCCCAGGTCCTAAAAAAGTCACTAGCCATTGAAAATTCTCCAGAAAGAGTTAACGGAAGCCTCCATGTGTCTCTTCGGTGCAACTTCAAAGGTGATTGAAAATGAGTGCAGACCCTCATGTGCCCTATTACTCAGCCATTGAAAAGTGTAAGTATAAAATGGAGCCAGTGGAATCCTCCACGTGTCTCTTCGGCGCACTTTTGATATGGTGCCCAAAAGTTTAAGACCCAAACAAGCATTGAAAAAGTTCTAAGCAGTATAAAGAGGAGCCAGCGGAAGCTCCACGTGTCTTGGTGCCCAAAAAGGTTCCCGGCCAAACAAGCGCGGGCTCTCCACATGTCTGGCCCAAAAAGTTGTTAAGGCCATTGAAAAATTAACCAGCGGAAGGTGCCACGTGCCTAGGGTCCAAGAAAGAGCCAAAGGTTGAAAATCCTAAGCATGGGAAGATCCAGTGGAGGTCTCCACATGTCTCTTTGGCACTCTTTCAAAAGTAAAATTTAGGGGTAAGTCCCCAAACAAGCACGGGCCCTCCACGTGGTCAAAACCCAAGAGAGTTGCATCGGCCATTGAAAATTCTCATTATAAAGAGAGCCAGTGAAAGCCTCCATGTGTCTCCTTGGGAAAAAAGGTGGACCCAGAGGGGGACCTCAAATGAAGCACAGGCTCTCCACGTGTCAAGTCCAAAGGTCAAAACCAAAAAATTGAGCATGGTGGATCCTCAAATGAGCAAAACTAGAGGTAGGATCCTCAAATGAGTGTCCACGTGTCCTTTTGCGGGTCTTAGGCATTTACCTTATACTTTCAAGCCCTTCACCATAATGCATCAAAATATCAAATAGACCCACCATGCCACATCCAATTAGAAAATACCACATATCCATGGATGTTGGGACAAGATTTACAGAGGAGACACAATCGTGGAAGATGCCCAACAACAAAATTTTTCCCCACAGAGAGAAGACTGTAAATAATACCAAGACTCAATGTGATCCATGACCCAAGGAAAGGACTTGACAATGACATCCAAATGAAGGAGAAATTTTTCACACATCCATACAGGGAGATAGAAAATACTTCTAACCATGCGGAATGAGAAATTTTAAATGAAAAAGAGGTGAGATTACAATTGAGCACCAACACTGGCTCTGACTCGGGGATGGGAACTCCCAGCGAGTGCCACAAGAACAACATAATAGACCATGTGCCAAAAAATCCATTGGGAAATGGAGTCAAGAACAAGCTTGCAAAGCAGAAAACAACTTCCAACACCCCAAGGACAAACTAAGAAACCAACAAAAACTAGCCACCAAGGACCGGGATGAACCAAAACAGAAAAATGCAGAAACAAAAAAGAACTAAAAGACTGTACACTGTACAATGATGTGTGCCTTGATTCTGAGAAATTAATCAAGGAAATGTTCCAAGTGCCTGTTATTAACAGGCAACTCAATCAATTCCCCATTTAGATCTTTTAGGAAGAAGGTGTGCTCGCCAATCCTAATATCAATAGAATAAGGGCCCATCCATAACACGTCAAACTTTCCATGTTTTCCCTTATCCTCATGTCTGCTATCCCAAAGTATCACCAGATCTCCTACACTAAAAAATCTTGGGGTAACCTTTTTGTCAAACAGTTTCTTCATTTTCTCCCTAAACTTCACATGTCTTTGATGGGATTCTCTTCTCTCTTCATCTAGTTCAACAATTTGATTGATCTGTGCATCATAGGGACTAACCTCCTGGTCCTCCAACTATCAGATGAATTGATATGAAGATAATTGCATATGCAGGGGAAGTAGAGCTTGAGTTCCATACACCAATTCAAATGGGCTCTTTCCAGTAGCTCTTTTAACAGTAATTCTGTCAGCCCAAACAACAAACTTCAATTGCTCACCCCACTTTCTTTTATTTATCTCCAAAGTTCTTCTGATTATTTTCAATAAATTTTTGTTACTCAACTCAGCCTGTCCATTACCTTGGGGATTATAATTGGATGCATATGCTAAATTTATCCCATACTCCTGACACATAACCACCAAAGGTTTAGCTCAAAAACTCATGGCATTGTCAGCAATTATTTTGGCAGGTACTCCAAACCTGCAAATGATATGATTCAGAATGAAATCCATGACAATTTGGTGGGTTTCCTTCTTAGTGGGGATTGCCTCCACCCATTTGGTGAAGTAATCAGTGGCCACCAATATCCACTTGTGGCCTGCACTTGAAGAATCTGAAATTTCCCCAACAAAGTCCATTCCCCACTGCTTAAAAGGGGCTTCAATTGACACTGGCTGCAAAGGGAGGGATCCTGAAGCTTTCAATCTTCCTGAAAAATGTTGACAACTCTCACACTTTCTTACCAATAAAGTTGTATCCTTAAAAAGTGTTGGCCACCAGTAACCAGCCCTTAAGATCTTATGGGTTGTTACTCTCCCAGCAAAATGCCCCCCACAAACTCCTCCATGGAAATTAGCAATTAATTTTGGGGCTTCATCCTTAGTGATACACCTTAAGAGAACTCCCTCAGGGTTTTTCCAAGCCAACCCATAATCAGTGATGATATATTTTTGGGAAGCCAATCTAAGTGCTCTCTTTTGATTCTTTCTTAAATACTCAGGGGATTGCATATGCTTAAGATAAAAAATAATATCCTTGTACCATTCAGAATTTATCAATTTCTCAAGAATATTCACACTTTCTTCTTCAATCTCATTTATCTCAACTGTCTGCAGATTGCTTTCTATCATTAGCTTTTCCAGGCCCAAACCTCTGACCAATTTTGTAGTTTGGATGTCCATATCATATTCCTGTAACTTATTTTCCCATCAACATCTTTTACTGGAAATTTCCATCTCTGAAAGGATATCCTTGACCATAGTATGAGGGACATAAGCTATGACTTTAGAACTTAAAATATATGGCCTAAAGATCTTTGTGGCTTTGACCAAAGCAAAGGCATGTTTCTCCATGATAGTATACTTCAACTCTACCCCTTGTAATGCTTTACTAAAGAAAGCAATTGGCCTTTCAGCTCCTTCATCATCCTTTTGTAATAACACATATGCAATGGTATTCTCAGAGGCAAAGGAAAACATTTGGAAAGCCTTTTTATAATCAGGAGCTGCTAAAACAGGGGCATTTTTCAATGCTTCCTTGATCCCAGTAAAGGCTTGAATAGCTGCTTCTTCCCATTTGATACTCTGATCCTTCTTCAACATACTAGTGATTGGGATAGTCAATTTAGCAAAGTTAGAAATAAATCTCCTGATAAAATTTATCTTCCTGAAAAAGGATTGAATTCCCTTTTTGGTTCTTGGAATAGGAACTTTGCTAATGGCTTCCACTCTCTCAGGATCAATCATGACCCTTCTTTTGATACAATATGTCCAAGAAACTTAGCCTTTTGAACCCCAAAATGACATTTCTTAGGGTTCAGTGAGATACCATATTCCTTGCACCTTATCAACATCTTTTCTAAATGCTGCAGGTGATCACTTCTCTTCCTTGAAAAAACTGTCACATCATCCTGATACACAGCAATGAAGTCATTTATATATCCTGAGAATGCTACATCCATTGCTCTTTGAAACATGGCTCTAGCATTCATCAGGCCAAACGACATTCTCACGTACACATAGGTACCCCATGGAGTAGTGAAAGTAGTTTTGATTCTCTCTGATTGCTTCACAACCACTTGGTTATACCCAGAAAAACCATCCAAAGTAGATAACAATTCTGAACCTGTAACCAATTGCAACATGTTATCCATATTTGGCAAGGGATAGTTGTCTTAATTGATGCCTTATTTAAATTTCTAAAGTCAACACACAATCTTATGTCTCCATTCTTTTTTCAGAAAGTTACCAGGTTTGTAACCCATGAAGAATACCTTGTAGGTTGTATGATTCCTCCATCCCTTAACTTTTTCAACTCTTCTTGCATTTTTAGGGAAAGGAGTGGATTAATTGGTCTTTGTTTCTGCCTAAATGGCTTGGCATTAGCTTCCAGGGGTATTTCAATTTGAAAAATGTCTTCCCTATATGCTTTCAGTTCTGAATATGACCAAGCCAAGCAGTCCTGGTACTTTTTTAGCAATTGGACATATGACTGCTTTTCTTCTCTGTTCAAGTTGCTACCTAGCCATATTCTCCTAGGTTTATCCTTTGTGCCCAGGTTATATTCTTCAACATCTCTCAAGGCTGACATGTGTCTGTTAACAATGCGGTCAGCATTATCAAAATTTGATTCCAATGCAACCAAACCTCTAAGAATAATATTGGTTTTCAATTGGATAATGTCCTTACCAAATAGGGTCTCTTTTCCTTCATTTACACAAACCATTGGTTCCTAGTCCATACTTTGATTGGAAAACTCTCCTTTATTTTGCAAAAACCTTTGGACCTGGGCATCATCTTCAAAAACTTGCCAATGCTTGATATTATCAGGGACAGACGGCCTAGTCAATATTTCAATATCATATTCACAATAGGGGGATACTGTACAATTCTCAAACCTTGATCCCAACACTACCAATTTGTCTGCTACAGTATTGTATTTCCTATCATGGTGTATTATATTGAAAGAATCAAACATTTCAATGAAGTCCCAAACTACATGCTTGTATTGCTTCATTCTTTGATTCTTTGTAGCATACAACTTTCTAACTTGTTTGACTATCAACTCTGAATCTCCTTTAACAATAATGTCTCTGACACCATACTTCCATGCAATCCTTAGACCCAAGAGTAGTGCTTCATACTCAGCAATATTATTTGTGCACTCAAAATTAAATTTAAAAGAAAATTTAAACTCCTCTTGGCTTGGAGATATCAAGACAACACCAGTGCCATTACTAGATCTAGAACAAGCCCCATCAAACATCAGGGTCCAAGGAGAACCAACCTGCTCAGGATACTCACACTCATCAATTTTATGCTCCTTACAATCAGCATAGCCCAAAAAGTTATCAACATCGACATCTATGTACAATACTTCATAAGAAGCATTGTTAGGGTCCTCAATGATATGCAACATTTTCTTCTCACCGTACAACTTCACAAGGTTCCCCTCAATTGGTATGGTTGCAAATGACATGTCCATTTGTATGCTTCCACCTACACTAGCTACCCATTTTCTAGAAAATAACATCCCCCACTTAGCAGGACAGTCCACAATAACCACATTCATGGTTAAGCATTTTCCTAGATAAGATGCTAATTGCACTACTAATCCCTTGACATATCTAATTACTAGACACTTCTCTTGAATCCATAGCAGTACATTTCCCAAAAGTTGTTGTTACCTTGATATTTAACTCATTCATTACCTCAAGAGGCATTACATTACATGAGGCTCCTGAATCAAACATGCAGTTATATACCAGCCTATCTTTAATAATCAAAGTGGTAAAAAATGGATCTACATCCAACTGAGATTCAACCAGAGAAGTTCCCAAATACACCTCAGGTGATTCACCCAGTTCCTCCAATTCTTGTGGTATTTCTAATCTGCAATAATAGGAGGAACCTCTATATTATTAACACTTTTGCCTTGGGTAATATTTTCTTCCTTAAATCCCAAATATTCGAATGCCCTTTTCCTATGCTCAGGGATCCTAAGTAACTCAACAATGGGAATAGTGACCTTGATCTGACTCAAGATTTTGACTATATCACAAGGAACATATTTGGGTAGGGTAGTATTAGGAGGGAGATTCGCCACTTCCTATGATAGTATAGGAGTTTTTCAGAGTCTAGGCATGGGTAGGAGTACAGGTTTTATTTGGGGTAATTAGGCCTTTTCCAGATGTATCTTTCTTAGGGGTTTCCTTTAGGATATTGGTAAGAACTAGAATTTTTGGCTTGGTTTGTGGCCCTCCCCCTTTGACAACCTTACTTCTAGTGTTATATTCTTTCTCCTGAGTAACTACTGCATTCATCAATAGTTTCCTGTCCTCTTCAGAAGGGATTCCTCCATCATACTTTTTAATCATCAAGGCCCTTAAGTATTCAAAATCATGATTAGGTAAATCAAATGCTTGCACCATATCAATTTCAAAATTATTAATAGGAGGAAGAGGAAATACCTAGTGAACACAATCCCAAAAATCATCAACAATTTTGGAACTTATCGATTCAGTTGATGTTGCCCCTTGCTGTGAGTTCCTAGGGCTCTCCATCATAAACACATCATCATACATCTCATCATCATATTCTTCCTCAACTTATTGATCTACATCACATGGGGAGTGTGGTAAGAAACACCTATCACACCACTCAATAACATTGGCCTCTTCCATGGTAGCAATCCTAGTAGTCAAAGGATCAGGAACCAATCTATTCTCCCTGGGTTGAGGCTGTTTATTTCCTGATCCCATGGGCCCTTTCCCTCTGTCATCTGGTCTGTGATCACCTCTGGGATGATTTCCAAATCTCTCCTGACCGTGTGGCTTGTGCTGACCCTGGGAACTTTGTCCTATCCCTTTTTCTACTCTAGCCAATTTATAGGATATCTCTTTAACCGCTCCAGCCAAAGTCTTCACAACCTCTTCCAAATCCACAACTTTGTTTGACTGAGGCCTCTCAGGATTGATCAACTTGACACCCTCTCTCTTAGGAGGCTTTCCAACTACTTTGATGTTATTTTCTATTTGTAAGGCCATGGTGAAATCCTGCCTCAATGTTCCCGGGTTCTTATCTCTTAAGTAATAAGCAACCATTTATCAAAGGCATCAGAATATTTTATCAAACAAGGACACATCACTTGGCCTTAGGATTATAGTAGCCTATTCAAGGTCTTGTTGAACCTAGTATTGAAATCATGGACAGATTCATTTGGATTCTTCTTTATATTTTCAAATTCAGATAAAAGGAACCTGGGATCAGTCTTATCCCCATATTGCAGTCTGAAGGAATTTTTCATCTCAGTCCATGAATCTATTTAATTATCTAGTAAATCCTTATACCAATCACATGCATCCTCCTCAAGAGTATGAATAAACAACTTTATATACACATCTTCAAACTCAATTTCAAAATCTTCCATCATATTGACAAAGAGTCTTAAATGGTGGTCACCAGTGATGGCATTATTCCCTTGAAATTTTGGCAACCTATTTCTGACATCTTGTGGCACCATATTAGGATATCCAACCATACCTCTACTAGGAATTAGAGAAAAAATATGTGGAAACAATTCCTCAAATCACAACAGTAGGAAACTATATAGTAGAAGTATACATGTAGAAATATAACAACATAAATAAATAATGCAAGAAAAGAAGACAGAGGCAATATTTAAACACAAATGGTTCACCCAATGTGGGCTACATCCACCAAGAACTTGCTCAGATTTGAAGACGTATTATCAACAAGAGTAAAAATGAACTCTCATAGTCTTCTCTCAGTTATGAACTCACAACAGAATTCCAAAGATGCTAAACCACATCTAAACCATAATTGAGTAGGACCCTATTGAAGAACCTTGATCACTCTTGATCACCTTTGTAAGACTAAGACCTCTTGAACACACAAGATATAATTCAAGATACCCTAACACACTATTTATAGGATTACAATCCTTTAAGAAGTCCAAAAAATTTCCAACCCTAGAAGTTTGAAAGTCATGACCTTTCATCTTCACGATTTTCTGGAAAAGAAAGCCATAAAACCGTACACATTCATGAAATTCCACAAAATAACAAAATGTTGTGTTTAGAGTGTCGAATACATGACCTTTCATCTTCCCAATTTGAACTCCACACTTCAATACTGATTTGAGAAGACCATAAATAGGCTCCACCCCCCAACAACCTCTCAAATCTATTGATCCAAAAGTACTGACAACAAAAGGAGGTATAGGTGGAGGCTGAGCCATATTACCTAGAGGAGGTGATCTTGTAAGAGAATCAAAATGATAAGGGATGAGGGGTATTTGGAGCACAAGAGTATAAATCTCAAAGTAAATATCCTCCAATGACTCAGTTTTTTGGAAAACTCTATCAACCTTGGAAGAGACAAATAGAAGTTAAGGGACACACTTTTCAGACACAAATGATGGCCCCTCTCCAATAGGGGAACTTAGATTCACATGAGGACTATTTGGTTAAAAAACACTTAAAGACATATGGTAATATTTGACCACAAATTGATCACCTTTCAGAACAGATATCTCATTTTTTGATTCTTGATTTCCAACCACTTTCCAGACTTGTTTTCCTTTTGAATTTTCTTTTCCTAATTCTGGAAACAAATTTCTAGTAGGATCCCTAGTGAAGAATGACCTTCTTCCCTCCAGCTTTGAAAATATCAATGACAAATTTCACTTGACATAGGTTAAGACACTGGTAATCATAAATTTTTAAAACCAATTCAGAGTTGCCACTAAGGATTCTCACCTTAGATGTGCAAATGCACTATAAGTAGTTTGTCCAATGTCTATCAATACTTAATTTCTGCAAAGCTTAACAGATCTGACCTTCCTTTACTCACATTTATCACTATTGATGCAAATTCAGTACAATAACCACTAGAAACTGGAAATAATGCACAAATGAACTTGTAATCTTGCACAAATCTCAACAAAGGCTTATGTTTAAACAACTTATTTATACTTAAACCATGTAAGAAACATTACCAGGGTCAGTATGTGTATGCATTTGTAAAATAGTCCCCGATAATGGCGCCACTTTGGTGTTGGTATCCAAATTGATTCTCCTGAGAGGGCTGAGCAACATCATGAAACTGGCAGGATGCTTAGAGATAGATAAATCATGATATAAGTCATTTTTTAGCTGGGGAGGGGATTCAGGTGACTCTTTATCACTCAGGCGTTTGGAGAAATGGATAGCACCGTGAATAAGGGTTTGACCTACCTTGACTACTTTAGGTTGTGCCTTCAACCAGGGTGAGAGGACCCATTTTGTAACCCATATTGGTGAAGGATATCAAGAGATCCTTCTTTGCACAATATTCATGAGAACCTTGAGAAAATATGATCAATACAACACAATCTAACTCTCATGAGTTGTCACACTAGAGAGTGGAGATGTTTCCTGGACAAGGTTCAGGGATACTAAAGACAATAATTGAAACCTGATTGTTTCTGCATATTTTGGTAGTGGAATTTGTTAAATATTTGTGGATACACAGTACAAACAGGGGTAGTTCATGTAGGATTTATCATTTGAGAAATTTTTGGTGGGAAGTTAAGTAAGATAAAGTTGATTATACCAAATATTTGAGAACCTTTACAAATATTGGAACACTCACAGACAAAATGCTTCAAAATAGCCAAAATATTCCTTCAACCAGAAGGTGTGTATCAATGGAGGCCCAGAGATGTACGATTTCATACACTCTTCAAGAATTCAACACAAAGGCTCATGTCAAAGACTCAATTAAACTTTAGAAGACCCCTGATGTATCACACTCATGATACACTCATGAATTGAAAAACAATCTGTATCATTGAAATGCAAGTAAATTGAATTTAAATCACTTATTTAGTTATGAAATGAAATCTCTCTTCATAACGTAATTGCAAATGCCACAATACTTGTCATGAGGACGAGATTTTGTGTGATTTCAAAGGATTTCTAATGTAAGACTACAACAGGCACATATATAACTTTTTGAAAACATTATGAAATAAAAGTAGACATAATTATGCTCATGATCAACACAAATTCATTCAAGGTTCATTAGATTCATCAGCAGGGGAAATTTTCTTCAACAATCTCAGAGCTTGTCAATGGCTGTACACTTGCAACCATCTTGACATGATTAAATCTACAAACACAAGAAAATAAACAGTTTCTTATATGGTCTCTCAAAAAAATGGTTTTTCTCAAACTTTCTCAGAAAAAATTAACCCCCCTTGATGCAAGAGTATTCTCATTGCATTTATACAATTTCACTCGCTCACTCATCTTAAATTTTGCCCCCCAAAAAAAAAAATTCTAAATCTTCAAGAGAATATTCCTCTTTACAACATATACCATTTAATCATGTTTACTCCCTTGAAAATATATTACTTTTTGATGTTAGGTGGATAAATCATGAACTGATCACGTTTCTCAGTTCCTCAACTATGACTGGGATGCCATGTCATAAATTTTGACAGTTCTTTTAATAATTCTTTTATTTTTTCATGCAAGAAATCCCCTTTTTAATAATTCTCAGGTGGTTCCATATGGCTTGATCTGACAAGCAATCCTTTTCACCTTTGAGAATACACCTTGAGGAATAGATACCTGCATTCGTACCTCTCAGAAATGAGTGTCCTTACATGGATTATATCACATATCTGTGCTGTGAGTCTGAGTTGGCCAAGTGTAAAGAGGAGCCATTAGAATCCTCCAAGTGTCTGTTGGGTGCAAATCCAAAGGTGAGATCCAGAGGCGGGACCTCAAATGAGCGCAGGCTCTCAACATGTATAGAGCCTAACAAAGCTACACCGGTTGTTGAAAATTCTGAGCGTGGGAAGAGCCAATGAAAGCCTCCAAATGTCTCCTTGGCACAATTCCAAAGGTCAAAATTAGAGGTGGATCCTCAAATGAGCGCGGGCCCTCCACATGCCTTGGGTCAAACAAAATTGCATCAGCCGTTGAAAATTCTAAGTATAGAGAGGAGCTAGTGGAAGCCTCCACGTGTCTCTTCGACACACTTTTGATATGGTTCTCAAAATTAGAGACCCCAAACAAGCATGGGCTCTCCACGTGTCTTGGGCCCAAGAAATTTTCCTCAGTCGTTGAAAAGTCTCAGTATAAAGAAGAGCCAGTGGAAGCCTCCACGTGTCTCTTCGGTGAAACTCCAAAGGTAAGACCCAGAGGTAGATCCTCAAATGAGTGCATGGGCCGTCCACGTGTCTCGGGCCTGGAAAAGGTGTACCAAATGTTGAAAAATTTTAAGAACCAGTGGAAGGTGCCATGTGCCTAGGGTCGGCGAAAGTTACATCGGACACTTGAAAATTCTAAACATGGGAAGATCTAGCGGAGGTCTCCACGTGTCTCTTTGGTGCTCTTTCAAAAGTAAAATTCAGGGGTAGGTCCTCAAACAAGTGCATGGGCCCTCCACGTGGTCAAAACCTGAGAGAGTTTCCTCAACCATTGAAAGGTCTCATTATAAAGAGGAGCCAACAGAAGCCTCCATGTGTCTCCTTGGTGCAACTCCAAAGGTGAGACCTAGAGGTGGAACCTCAAACGAGCGCAGGCTCTCCATGTGTCTAGAGTCTAACAAAGTTGCACTGGCCATTGAAAAGTTTGAAGCATGGATAGAGCCAACGGAAGCCTCCATGTGTCTCCTTGGTGTAACTCCAAAGGTCAAAACCAGAGGTGGATCCTCAAATGAGCGTAGGCTCTCCACATGTCCTTTTACGGGTCTTAGGCATTTACCTTATACTTTCAAGCCCTTTGCCATAATGCATCAAAATATCAAATAGACCCACCATGTTGCATCCAATCAAAAAATACCATGTATCCACAGATTTTGGGATAGGATTTACAGAGGAGACACAATCGTGGAAGATGCCCAACAACAAAATTTTTCCCGCGGAGAAAAGACTGTAAATAATACCAAGACTCAATGTGATCCATGACCCAAGGAAAGGACTTGGAAACGACATCCAAATGAAGGAGAAATTTTTTACGCATCTATATAGGGAGACAAAAAATACTTCTAACCATGTGGATTGAGAAATTTTAAATGACAAAGGGGTGAGATTACAATTGAGCACCAATAGATACAATCCACATACATATTGGAATACTTTTTCTCAAGATCAAAAGAGAGTAAAAAAGGAAGAAGAGCTTATGAAAAAGCTTTCTGCTATCTTCAGAGTGCCATAAAACCAAACATTTATCCAAAAATTACTGGAAGAAAAAATTTCCATGAGGCATGAAATACCTTGAAGACTTCATATCAAGGATTTTTCAAGGTAAGAGAAGAAAAAATTCAAAATCTGAAAATGATTTTTAAAAATGTGAGAATGTTAGATAATGAAGGAGTTAGAGAATATTGAAAAAAGATAAATGATCTAGTATATAGAACAAGGGTTTATGGAGAAACCATAGAAGAGAATTTAATAGTAAGGAAAATATTGTGATATTTGATACAAATATGGTTACATATTGTGATCAGTCTCGAGGAGTGTAAAGACATGAATGCTACAAGTTTTGATGAATTATTCTATCTTGTCCCATGAGAATAAGATGAGACTAAATGTAAGATATTCATAATAGAATTTAGAAAAGGAAATCAAAAAGAAGGAAAGTAATTAAAAGGGGAAATATTAAAATAAAATAACAAGTAAAGGACATAGAAAACTTACTTGTCATTATTGTAAATAGCTAAGCCACTCTATAAAATATTGCATGATACTAACAAAAAATAATCAAGCTCATAAAACTGGTGAAAAGAAGGTGTTTCAAGATAAAAAAGTGAGGGGTAAGAGAAATCAAATAATCATATCTCATGTAATGTGGGATTAGAGTATAAAAATAATTTATGGTTTCTTGATTCAAGTTTCTCAAATAAGATGGAAAGTTAGAAATATGGTTTCACCAAGTTAGAAAATTCCTTCAAAATCCAAGTGTAATTAAGAGATAAAATTTCCATCCAAGTTAGAGGGAAGGCTGATGTGAAAATATCGCCAAGTCAAGGAAAGGGTGAGACAAAGAGGAAAATATTAGATCCTAAAATTGTGACTCACATTTTCAATATAGGATGTAATGATGAAAGCAAGGCATATAATTCTATAATCATAGTAGTCAATCCATAATTATTTCTAGGGATTGTAATTTTTTTGAAAATAAGGTGTATAATGATCATGATCAGATATATAAAAGGGATGTGAGTAAATGGAGGAAGCCTCTTGAAGAAGATCTTGAGGTCTTATAAATTCCTATATAAGTTTCTAGTTGAACAAAAAATAATAATATCATCTCCTCCCAAGAGACTATTTGTCCATCTAAATCAACACTAAGTAAAAAAAATATTTTTTTGTATCCACATCCAACAAATCAAATGTTGGATCAAGGATAACAAGTGTTTAAGCTCAAGAAGGTAATTGCCATGACCTATAAATTTTAATTTTTTATTGTTAAGAAAACATTAATCAAGGATATTAATTTGGTTAGTTATTGGATTCCTTGATGGTTAAATAATATCATTATTATGAATACAATTTAAATAAACACGATGATGTGGTTGAAAGGGAAATGCATGGATAATGATATTATATATATATATTCTTAGATTGCAACATTAAAATGGTTAATTTTAATTATGATTTATTGAAAAATAATTTAGTTTTTGAATTATATGATTTTTGTTATGATGAGTCTTAATAAATTTATGTTTGTGTGAGTTGTGATGTAAGAAAATAGTTATCTTCACAAAAACTTGGATATCAGAGGGAGGATATTATCTAGGAGAGGGGGAGTATATGCAACACAGAACTCTTGGTACAAGAAGGTAAATATGGGAAACATCAAACACTTACATAGATCTCTTGCATTATAGTTGCATGAATATGTGCGTATTGATTGTTTGATTTATTAGATAAAATGTTTACAATGTAATATGTATGTATCCACTAGAGCTTAAATATATGTTCCTCAATTTTACCATGCAAGTATTCTCAAAATTTTATACTCCCAAGACCACTCCTCTTCCTTTGAAAAAAATTGAGTAATATTTATGATGTTGCTTTAATTCTTCTCCAATAGATCTTAGATCCATGTTTCTCAATTTTATTATGTGAGACTCATATAAATATTTTAATGAAATACTCCTAAGAACAATGTTATCACTATGAAAATAATTTTATGGTATTTTTTAATATTTATTTTAAATTCCACTTCTTATTTTGAAGATTTTGGACCATTCAATTCTTGTTTGTTAGGTTTTGAACCATTTAATTTTCTTTTTATTTCCTTCCATTATTTTGATAGATGTTCTTACATCGATAGGGACTCTAAAATAATGCGAGGTTGTAATATTTATGGGTAAATCATTAATGGAAACCTTGAATTTAACATCCACTTGACCCTTACAGGGTAAATTTAATCTTAAATTTTACGCTTGCTTCATTATCACAATGCAAGTGTAAACACAACTTTTTAATCCCTAGGTGACCCGACACACATTAATCACATCATCAATATTCACATTATAATTCCTATCCTAAGTACATTATAATTTACCATCATAAACACTCATTTATCTCATGTAGAATCTTATTTACCCTCCCCTAACCACCTGAAACCAACCTATCATAATTTATCCTACCCATCCTAACCCCCTAACCTCTTCCTACCCATATTTCTAACCTCCCACCACTCATAAAACAACCTTAATCCTCGAATGACAAGTGGTTTTAACCATTTTCCATCTTTTCCTTACTTTTTTTAACATCTCTGGATAAATAGATGGTGATCCGTGATCGCCGACGATAATTGTGGACGTTGTTGATCCTATATAAACCACTCTCCTTCCCATTTTCATAGTTACATAGAAAATCAGTCACACTAGATTGCTGGTGGATTTCTGAGTTCCTACATGACATCAAGACATTGTAAGACACCATCATCCTACTATCTCTCTTTGGAGAATTCTTGTCAAATCATCAGTTAACCATTTGGAGCTTTGTCATCCTCTGAAGATTTTGACAAGGTTAGTACAATTTTTTTCATCACTTTAAATTATATTTTTCATTAATAATAATCTAAAAATAGTCATCCAAAACATCCTCCATAACCAATTTACATTCAGTACTTTATTTAATCATTTGATGGAGTTTTAGTTTATTTGCAAATTTTAACATTAATCATGGTCAATCCCCGATCACTGTCGATCAGTGTCCTAATCACATTTTATGTTCATTAGCCATTCAAACACATTTAATTCCATATTTTATGAATCTCATATGTTTCTAGAATCCCCCTAGTTTATATCTGCATTTTCAAACTTCCTCTCACATCAATCATAGACTTTTATCAAAATAAGACTTTTTGTCTCCGATTGTCGTCGATTCCTAATCGCCATCAATATGTATCAATTTATTTATTTTTTTAGAAATTATCATATATTTATTAATATATTTTGGCCTAATATGTTATCTTGCAAGATGTATTCTCTATAGATGACTGTTATAAGACATGTGCACCCCATCACAAGCTTATACGACCTCCTGATCATGCAAAAACATTTCATGTGGGAGTAGTTCAATAGCCTCCAAAAGCTTAGATTTTGTGCCATTTCCCTCAATCACAAAATTGAATATATAGAGGAGAAAATTTAGATCACACAAGAAGAATGAGAAGTTTCTAAACAATTTTGGTTTGACTATTTTGAGGAATTATAGCTCACCACATCCCTAACTTGGTCCACCTACAACGCAGAGTAAGATATCTCCATCCCTCTTGAATTATAGATTTATTTTCATTGTCATACTTTATTATATTGTCTCTTAGTTATAAAAAATGAGTTGAAACCCTTCAAGGAAGCCCTTTGGATTCTTGGGACCAACCTTTTCTGAACAAATCATCCAATCGTTATCTAATATTTTTCTTGTTTAGTTATCTTTGTATATAGGTCTTCTCACTTGGTGAAAGGAGGAGGCTCTTGCATTGTATGTACCCCATCATCTCGAAATTACATTTTTCAAAGTAGGTATTGGTAAAATCTACTTATTTATAGGTTTTGGTATTTCAACATAATAACAGGTAATTGAAAAATCACCATAAAAATCCTGGCACGCGTGGTGGGACACTAGTCCCTTTTTTATTAGATTTCATATATTTTTATTTCTTGTCTTGTCAATATCATCTAACCTTTTAACTTGGGGTGCCATGCTATTGCTGTTTCAAAATGTGTGTAAAAATTAAAATAAAAAATAAAAAAGGAATAATGATCATAGGTACGTCCTTTCCTTTCATTTTTCCTTTCAACATTGCATTTTGTGTGATTTGTTTCATTGAAGTAAACATTTCTTTTAGATCTTAAAAACAAACATTCATATATGCTTTCTCATCTAGTATAATTAGGAGTTAAAAGAATTGATTTTAAAAATCTCTCGTCACACAAAAACAAACCACATTAAATGTAATTTGCATCTAAAAAATCCTTCCTAGGTGGACCTATTTGGATTTTATCACTAAGAGGATAAGTCAACTCGGTGTTCTGGCCAAGTATAAAAATCTGGTTGGTGGTATATCGGCTAAGTACCCAAAATCCTTATCACTGCAGGACCATGAAGTGAGGGGGTAGGCCCCAATATCATGCCTCGTACCAACACAAACATAGATTTAGGCCTCACATACCTCTAGGTATATCATACAATCCATCCTTAACTCACCCGAAACCAACCTTAGCTAAACTTTTCTTAGTAACTTTTCCGCCATTTTTCTTAAATTAATCAAGATAATTAAAAATTATTTGTATGAATAGTTTTTTTATTGTTTTAAACAACCATTTTTAGTTTTTATTGAGTGATTAGTTCATGGTTTTAACCAAACAAATATCCCACCTACAAAGCACCAACGATATGACAAATCATCTTTAACTATATCTGGATAATATAGAATCTTTCCTTCAAGGCATCCCAGGAATAATTGATCAATTTCAACCACCTTTTAAGATTGATCAAGAACCCCCACATTCTCCTAGTATCCAGTCAGCCACATCAAAGATCCTTGATCAACCTAGCCCTTGATTCTTCAATAGTGGTGATCTAGTTTTCACATAAATTCTATATTGTAACCCGATGGCCCTCAACACTCACCTTTCCTCCCAAGGTGTCCTTCACCAGCAATCAGAGCCTAAATAATGACCTTACATTACTACTGTCACCTTTAATACTTACCAACTCATTGAACCCAATCATGAGCCTGTTATCCAAAAAATTCACCCTTAACTCTTAGAAGAATAGAAACATCGGTCCCTGCTTCATCAACCCCTGAAGTTAGTTTTAACCTTAATGATATCTCATCACAGGACATGTCCAACCAAAAACCATCTCCATCATCAGATCCTTTACCAAGCTCGACAACATCACAAACCAACACTATGACATCCTTCCATATCTATTCCTACAACCTCCAATACTTATCCTCCACCTCATATAAGCTTATTTGCTATTTTCCTTGCTATAAATCCCCCTATTGTATCTCATTTCATCCCATCACAATACCCTACATCCTCAATAAATAACCTAGTATTATCAATCCCCACATCTACACCCTTTATCAATATGGGTTCCATCGCTAGCACTCATTCCTTTTCACAATAGGCATCCACTACCCCTGAATCACAATACAACACCATCCCTTATCAATATATACCTTATCCATCCTGATATTTCATCAACATATCCATTCTTATTCCATATTAATACATTCAACTATCACAACCCCTAGTCTCTCAACATGTGTATAATATACTGACAAGTATCCCTCTCCATCAGAATATTACTTTACCATATTAGTTATATCAATAGTCAAACCTACATACATAGAATCAACCTAGTTTTTCATCCTCAAATATTCAAAAATAATCCAAAAATGATCACTTGCTAGCACTCATGAATAGGATTATAAGTCTTGAAGCTGATACTATGGGTCCTAAGCGCACCCTTTCTTACAAACAAATTTTTAACAAACCAAACCACTCATGAATACCTTTTAAAGCCTATCCCTCAATAGGGAAATCATTAAATTTATTAAATTTTATATTAAGGAGGTCCTACAAGAACACATTAGAGATTTTTTCCATGCATGCTATCTTGTCACTCACGACAGAGATCTCATGTTGAGGACATTTCCCATGTCCTTAGAAGGACCTGCCCTTGATTGGTATAACAACATCCCCAAATATTCTCAATTCTCTTTCACGTAACTTGCATAGTTATTTTTAGAGAATTTATCCATTAACATTGTTCAAAAAATTTCCATCATTGATCTCTATGCCATTTTTTATTTGAAGATTTGTATGTTGAAGATTTTGTCTCCAAATGGTAGGCGATTATCAATCAACTTCTCTCCCCATAAACTGATTTGATAAAGTTATTCGCTCGATCATGCACTAAGCATATATTATCAACACTTCAAATTCAATCCTCCTAGAAATTTGATCAAGCCTTTACCATTACCTAAAAAATAGAACTTCGTGCCCTTGAAGATGGTAAGGTTAAACTCAGATCTTAGAAAACCAATCCCAAATCCTCATTTAAATATTCTTCTAATAATGATAAATCTAAAGGCTCAGTAAACACGTTCATTGTAAAGTCCACATCCAAAGTTCATTCGGACTCTGAACGAACCCAACCTCAACATAGCTACACACCCATTAGATAATATTATAGTGTGGTATTTGAAAAAATCCTAGTCACATGCATGATTAATATTCCTCCTATCATTCCTATTGACGTGTCTATTTCTAAACCATAATGGTATCGACATAACAACTATTGTAAATACCATCAAGTATGAGGCCATGACATCGAAAGGTGTCATTCGTTTAGAAATTTTGTTCAAGATCTCATTGAGTGAGGTGAATTATAACTCAATAGTACAAATAAACCACCAAACCAAAATTTGGATGTATTTAAACAACCCTTTACAAATCACTCCCCATCTATTAGTCAACCTTAATCCAAAACTATCAAATATCATCATACCATTAACATTGTTAAAGATCCCTCACCTACACCTTTAACATCTAGTGTTCCTGCCATAGAAACACTGATTGAACCACCATCCAACTATCCTAGTCTTGTCACTACTAAAATCATGAACCCTCCTACACCTATCAAATCCTCTTCAGACCTACTTGTTGCCTCTTCAAAAGTCCTAAAAAAGAGACCTATTGTAGAAATTACAAAAATATCTTTCAAAGATCACGTCACTCGACACCACATCTAGTTCCTGAATAAGTCCACTACACAATTCATAAACCATTCATCTAGAAAAATAGAAACTACACCACATAATCACCAAACAACCTTATCAAAAAATATAAAGCCCTTTCCTTCCATCTTAAGCCCTCATCCCTATTCAAAATTCACAATAAGTGTTATAGAATCTATGGTTGTTCCTTGACTGACACCTAAATGTGTCACGCATAACATGACCTCGTTAGCCCAAACCTCTAAATCATCAAACAATATACAAACCCCTTCACTCTCATCATCATCTTAAAAAAATATGACATGATACCATACTAGCACCTTTGAAAATCTCATCCAATCATCTACCATAACATTACCTCCCATTAAGTTTTCTGAATCTTGAGTGTGGAATCCTTATTGGTACACTTATGAAGAGTTCTATACATACCATCAGACATTAGGATAGTCCACTAAGGACTGAAAATACCTCCACGCCATGATTCAAAGACTTGTTAGTAAAGGAACCCTTCCCAAAAATCCACATCATTAAGATATAATCAAACCTAACCCCCAAATCAAAGAAACCCATCAGATCCGTAAATTTACCTCTTCTAAACCACCATCTAATTCTACATCCATATCTAATAAGAATGAGGCTTCCTCTAGTAAAACCCCACTCCATCAGATAAACATTGTTTTTATAACCACAAGATCACGAAGACAAGACCCCAAAGTCTCAAACCAAAAAATTCCCAAATTATCTATCTCCCTTGCTCTTGAATCACCTAACCCATCATCTTCTAAAGTCAAGGTGTCTATTATTACTACTCCACATACCCAATCTACCACATCTATACAAAAAAATATCATTAAAAAACTCTACCAAGATCCTGTGAAGATGTCTCTCTACGAGCTTATTCAAAATTCTCCACACCATCACTAAGCAATGATTGAGGCCCTATAGTCTATCTCAATACTGTTAGATGACCCTCAACCATTCACAAAATTTTTCAGAAATCTTAAGATTTTTGTTGCTATCACATTTGACGATTATGAAATCCCATCCTTACAACCTGAAGACCATGCCTTCCACACTTCGTCACTGCAAAAATCAATAATACTTTTTGGTTGATAAATTGAATAAGTACCAATAGGAATGAAGATGCACAGGAAGGTGCACATGTAGAGGAATTATCCAACATGTAGGAGGGTGTGTGCAGACATAAGATCTATTATTAGTTGTTTGTAAAAGCATGCATGTATAGTACGCATGCATGTTTTCTATTTTTGGGGCACACCTATTATTAGGAGAGTGCATGGGTGGTGAAGGGAAAGTCCCCACCCCTATAAATACTTGATGAATGTCACTTGTTGTAGTAGCATGTCAGATGTTCGAGAAAATTCATTCTACATGTCTAGTGTTATGATTGCAGTGCACATGGCTCAATAGCACTATAGTGATTGTAATGATTAAGTGATGTATTTAATTCCTTTTATGAGAATCAATGGATAATTATGGTTGGATCTTGATTGTTGATATGTCTGAGTATGGGGATTTAATTGTTCAATTGATCTTAATTATTTTTAAATTGTTATGATTTATTTATTATATGTGTTTCCAAAATATGTATGATGTGGTTTATGAATGACTACTTGGTTAAATATCATGATAATATGCATGCTAACATCTTGATAAGAAAATATAAAGGAGGGACCTGGTAGTTACGTGCTTCAGGTGAGCATTCAGATCTATTTGAATGATGTGCCAATGCATAGCACTTAAGTGGAAATAAAATACTACATTTTGGTTTCATTTATGGGACCTCTTTTTGAATTTTTCTTCTAGGATGTTGCATGCAGATGGCATATCGACTATCTTTGGAGAGTATTGAAAGTTGAGTGGAAGATGGACAAGATAATTTTTCATAGAGGTATAACATTGGTCATGCTTTCAACACATGTAATTGGGTGGAGGACAATATTTATCATGAACTATATGCGACGTTTTTCAGCTTCTTCCCAGTAGAGTTGTACCAATGGTTGGTAGCGTACGCATTGAACAAATCTTGGGGTCCTAGGCCGAGGATTTGGATGCAGAAAGATTATCAAACTCTCTTTGATGCAGATGAGGAGTGGAATAGAGCTATAGATTGATGGTGGGCTGGTGTGTTGAGCAATTAGACATTGGAATATGCTATTTCTACATATTAATGCCCAAAGGAAGCTGAGTTTAATTTTTTACGTGAGCCTAGAGGATCCTATCTATGTGTTATCCCTTTAGCGATCAAAATATTGATGTTAGAAATGGATTTGGATAGATTTACATATGGATAGATAAATCCCCACCATGCCCAGGGGCAGGAGCAAGTGTGGAGAAGGATGGAGATGGTGGAAGATAGACAATAGAGAAGAAAGATGGTTCAAGTATAATGAAGCATGTGAGAGGGAAATTGAGGTAACATTACAGTTGAGAAGAATGATGGCTCGTGAAAGGTTTTAAAGCTCTCGTGGAAGACAAGGAGCCAAAAATCATGTCCTCCCAACCATGGGAAAGCGTAGTAGAGATTCCCACCAGATTCAGATGAGAGCACATCAGAGGAGAGAATGAGAACCATGTGGGTGCATATCTGACTCAGCCTGGCTACCTAGCCCTTGCGCTAGTGTTCCAGATCCAAAGGTAGTTGAAGATAAAGCAGTGAAGGTAATCAGATAGATATGGGTAGATATCATTTTGTGTTGAATCAAGAAGTAAATCAAACTAGTAATGTGCCCATGGTAGCACAATAGGGGCTAGTGTTTAGGATTACTACTTGTAGGATTGTTTTCAAGAACATCAACAGGGAAGAGTATTGGTGTACAACCATTGGAAGAACTTTTGTGGGTGTTGTGACTATGTGGATAGTGGGATGTCTAGTTTAGTACTACAATAGGACACAAGGAAGTTCATCAACTGGGTTGTAGCCCGTATTAGGGGGAGGCTCAAGAGGATCAGGATCAGCCCCATGGAGGGAACCCTGGTGGAGGTTCTAGGATCTAGATCTGGTGGATAGGCCCACAACCAACACCACATCAGCCTCAGTAGACACCACCTCAACAACCACATTAGACACCTCAAGTTTACTTTTGAGATGTCTCTCCACTTACCAAAGTATAGAGGTGTGGAAGATGTAGAGAGCATGTGCATAAGTGTGAATTACTATGGCATGCTAAAGGGATTAAAGATTCTAGATAAAAGGTAAGTCAATTTTCCACTACACTTCAAGGGCCATAGACATAGTTGGTATAGAAAGTATGACCCCATCAGACTATGGTAGATTATGATGCTTTGTACACAACATTTTTGGTTGAGTTCCACATTCTAGAGTTTGAGTAGAAAAACATTAGTATGCTCAAAGATATCAAACAGGGTTTATCAGAAAGTGTTAGGGAGGACGACATGTGTTTTAAGACATTATTGTCCAAATTATCTTATGATATTCATCCAAGTAAACATGCATAGTGGTTCATTGGAGGGTTAGTGACTCCATTCTGAAGGGATTTATCTCATAAAACATATGTTGATCCATGCATGAAGGCCTTGGAAGAAGCCCTATGCACCGAAGTAGTTAGGAGTGTTGATACTGGAGTGAGCATTTTTGGAATTATAGATAGAAAAAAATGCCAAACGGCTGGAGAATATCTCTGCCAACTCCATGCATGAGACTAAAAGTGGGTTATTGTGCACAAATTGTGATGTGGAGGGACACGATAAAGATAGTTTCCCATGTAAAGGATCAATGTGTGCATTGTTATAGTCTTGTAAGATCTATCATAAGAATCATGATGTGTGAAATTTCCCTCTTTTAGTGCACAATTCAGAAGAACGTGTCCATGTATTGTAAATTTTTGATGCACATACCCATGATACAATTGATTACAAACTGATTGACCATATCCATGAAGCCATTGAAAAATATTGCACCAGATTAGTGTGGCAAGCGGACCAAAGGGGCAGGAAGGAAAAGATAATGAAAGGTGCAACAATGGGGATAATAGGAATGGAGGCTTCCGAGGAGGATATCGAGGCCAAGGTCATGGTGGTGGTAGAGGAAGGTTCATGCAAGGAACTTTTTACACTTGTAGTTCCCCTGATCATTACCAACATGTGTGTCTGTAGAATATAGTCTGCACATGGTGTGGGAAGTAATATAAGTTAGAAGATTATTCTAGACCTATATGAGCACATGAGTAAGGGTAAGAAGAAGGACAATGGTGAGAAGATGATCAAGGTATAATGCATGAATGCTAATCAGTGGATGCCTAAGAAAGTGCTTGATTCAGAGTTGTAGCCCCTATTAGTGACTACATGTGCTCAGAGGTAGCACACACGCGTGAGCCTCAGAAGGCTAAACCTCTCATATGGAAAGAAGATATTATACATGCTAAGTATCTAGATGCTACACATCAAAAGGAGGTCTATCAAGAGACTATGGGAGTGATCAGAGAGCTACAGGGTGAGATACAATGTTTGAAAGAACAAGTGTGAGAAGAGAGAGAGTGAATAATAATGAGAGTTCCCGTAAGAAGGATGTGGATGATGTAAAGAGGTCTGCAAGATGTTGCGACAAGAGAATATCATCCCACTGTTAGGGGAATGGTTTGTGAGAGAAGGTTTTGCATGTTGGAGTTGAGTGTGAGTGACAGATACTACATGTAAACTTACCACCATAGGATCATGAGTTTGACAAAGGAGATCACACTTGATGCATAATTGATGGCTGGTTGGTAAGTAATATTCTGATAGATACATGTGCTGAGGTAATGTGTTGACTCTAGATGCATGGAACCAGATGGGAAGTAACATTACAGTCATACTTTCTAATGTGTTGTATATGGAAAACAAAACTAGGGATATGCCTATTGGGGTTTTGAAGGATGCCTCTTCCATTACAATTCAGGGAGCCAAGTTTACTGGGACTTTGAGGTATTGGAGCTTGCTGAAGCAGACAACTTTCCAGCATTACTTGGGATCCTTGGTGTTATGCAAATAATGCTAGATCTGTGCTTTAACAAGAGATACATAAGTTTTGAGAACAAAGATGAGTACGTGATCATACCCCTGAATGATGTGAAGGAAGAGCCTTATGTTGAGCCCTTGAGTGAAGAAGAGCTTAATATAATTTATGCTCAGGTGATACGTGATCCAAAACATGTGGAACCATGAAAGAAGGCATACTTCATTGGGAATACACATAATCTATAAGTGACACTACCAATGTTTCTTGTGATAATTGGGCTCATGGAATGTATGAGATGGTCGGTGCAAAGTTAAGGGATGAGTCATCAGGATGATCAGGCCATGTGCATGGTGAGGTGGTTAGGCTCAACTCACATTACCACAATATACTAGTGAAGGGAAGCTTGATACATTCGCTATGCACCATGGAGAACTTAGTGGAATAATGAAGGGGATAGAAGAAACATGTTGGTTTATACCTTGTGTGCAGGATAACAAAACGTTGGTGGGAAACACATAGAGATAACCTGTTGGAATGGAGAGAAGTGAGAATCACCTTTTCTACAAGGTTCACTCAGAGAAATGCTACCTACACACATATGTGAATATCTTTGGAAGACTCATTCCTTGGTACACGTCCATACTTGTGAGAGATAATGGGTGTAAGGCACAGGAGGCCTTACCACCATCCCTATGGGTACATAAGTTCTACTTCCACACTGTGTAGGTGTGCACACATGGTATGTCCATGCAGAAATAAAAAGGGAGACTGCAAACTGGCGTGAGATGACTACAGGTATGGTCCAGACCTTTGATTATTTTTCTAATAAACCACATGTACATGAAGCATTCTATAGATTATGAAATGCACATCACATTTAGGGGATAATGACAAAAGAAGAAGATATTATGCTTGAATTACTTAGAGAACCTAATTTTTGAGGCATGTGAAGATATATTGAGATAAAGGAAATACAAATGGGATATGCTTAGAAGGAAAAGAAAAAGGAAAGCTGGTGTACCTGATTGATGATGAAGAGGTGGAAAACTTGGATGTTAGCCATACAGAATGGGTGCACTGCAAGGTCATGGACATTTGTTGATGAAAAGGCCGCACATACCATGCACCCATGAAAAATGAAGAAGGTTAACATTGGTACAGAAGATGTGCCCAAGGAGGCCATCATTGGGGATTACTAGTCAGAATAGGAGGTAGCAAAGATTATTGAGCTCTTGCATGACTTCCAAGCTCTATTTCCTAGAGGTTACCATGAGTTGAAGGGTGTGCACCCTTCATTGGGAGAAATGAAGATTAACTTGAAAGAAGGTGCACATCTGGTTCATAAGAGGCCTTATAGGATGAACCCAAACTTGTGCATAAAAGTGAAGGAGGAAATTGATAAAATGCTTAAGTCTAGAATTATTGAACCAATAGAGGAGTTTGAGTGGGTTAGCCCTATGGTCATAAGTATCAAGAAGGATGGGCGGATCAGAATTTGTGTGGACTAAAGAGAATTGAATGCTTCATGTGTCATAGATCCTTTTCCCACACCTTTCACCAAGGAAATCCTAGAAGGAGTTGCAGGGTGAGAGATCTATTCTTTTGCAGATGGGTTCTCAGGCTATCATCAGGTGCGCATTGTGCTAGAAGACCAGGAAAATACCACTTTCACCACTGAGTGGGGAATTTTTTCATACATTTTTATGCCTTTTGGATTAAAGAATGCGTCAATGTATTCTCACACATTGTTTTGAAGGCTTTTAATGACTTTATTCATAAGTTCTTACAGGTCTATTTAGATGAGTGGAGTATCTATGGGCTCATCAAATATCATTATGATAATCTGAGGATCATGTTAGAGAGTTGTAGGTAGTTAAGCATCTCTCTTAACATCAAGAAGTGCATTTTTGCTACACCTTTTGGAAATTTTCTTGGGCACATCATTTGCAAGGAAGGATTATTGGTAGACCCATCTAAGATAGTTGTGATTATGGGATTAGAAGAGCCTACCAATCATAGTGAAGTGCAGAGATTTTTGGGGCATACTGAATACTATAGAAAATTTATTAAGGGATATGCAAATATTATTGCACCCCTGGAAGAGTTTATCAAGGATAAGGAAAATTTCATCATTGGGTGACATGCAACAATAAGAAATTTGAAACATTGAAGGAGAATCTTACCACTACACCAATTTTGTGTTTTCCTTCATGGGAAAAACCATTTCATGTACATGTGGATGCCTTTGGCATGGAATTGGCATAGTCTTGGCATAACCTGGAGAAGGAAATGTGGATCATCACCCCATATTCTTTGAAAGTAGGAAGTTGACACCAAACAGAGCAGAATTACACTACAACTAAGCACGAGGAATTAGCTATGATATATGTGCTTCATAAGTTTCAATATTATTTGTTTTGGCTACCATTCATCTTTTATACAGATCATATGGCATTGAAATATTTGGTCAACAATCCTTTTTTGCAAGGGCACATCTACAGGTGGATACTTCTCTTTCAGGAGTTTGATTTCACAGTTGTTGTTAAAGCCAGGAAAGAGAAATTTAGGGCCTGATCACTTATCAAGAATCAATTCTAGGAGAAGGACGTAGAGTATTGAGGACATAATGCTTGATGTGAAGTTGTTTAGGTTGAACCACACACCCATAGATTTAGAAGACATAGCAGTATTTTGTACGCACTGGACTTAGCACTTGAGGACATGAAGACATTGGAGAAAAAGATAGCTTGTTATATGCACAATGCCCTTATCAGCTGATTGGTGGATAATTGTATAAAATGGGTAGAGATGAGGTCTTACACTGTTGTGTTCTTGAACATTAGTGATAAGGTCCATTATGGAGGAGGATCATGGTGGAATAATGCAGGAGGATACTATGTAGGTGATGTGACTGATCATGTAAGATCATGATGGCTGGCATTTGGTGGGAAACATTGTACAAATATGTTAAGGCCTTTATGAAGGCATGTGATCATTGTCAGTGCACATTGGAAATCCTAGAAATAGAGATGAGATGCCCCTAGACCCATAGCAAGCACAAGCCTTTTGAGAAGTGGGCCATTGAACTTTGTAGGACCTATTGCACCACCTGTATGCATACCAGATTGGAGTGTGTTACATTAACACATGAACCGATTATTTGACAAGGTGGGAAGAGGTTGTGCTACAAAGGATTGTACTGTAGCCACAACAACAAGGTTCCTTTAGGAAAATATCATTAGCATGTATGGATGTCCATTAAGCTTGACCAGTGATAGAGGAACTCATTTCTTAAATGAGATAATCATAATTCTATTGGTAGAGTTTATGGTGGCACACCATAAAACTACTCCTTATCACCCACAAGCTAATGGAACTTTTAGATCTTTCAACAAGATTTTGGGCCAAACTCTTACAAAGATTTGTGATATTGGAAGGAAGGATTGGGATGATAAAGTGTCAGTTGTACTTTGGGCTTACAAGACCACATATAAAAGGTTGAACAAGGCCACACCCTTTCAGTTGGTGTTTGGCATAGAGGCAGTACTACCTATGGAATTTTTTCTACCATCCCTGTGTATTACATGTAGGTGGATTAGATGATGAAAAAGTTGTTAGTGAGTGCATTGACAAACTAATGCAATTAGATGAAATTAATGGTGCATCATTTTTTGTTAGAGCCAGAAGATAATGAGAAGGTGTGATAGATAAGGCCTGACATGATAGGCACATTAAGAATAAGACATTTGAAGTTGGAAAGATGGTCCTTCTCTATGACTCCAAGTTTGCACACCCACCCAAGAAAGTTGAAAGGTGCATTGGTTAGGACCTTTTGTAGTAACCAAGATACTTGAATCAGGTGCATGTCAATTACAGGTGCTAGATGGCACCATGTTTCCCAGTTACTTCAATGGGAGTAGGTTGAAGCCCTACTATAAATAAGCTTCTTGGTGTTTGTAATAAGGAAATATTTCCACTTAGATTATATTTCACTTTCAGGTTTTTTTTTTATTTCACTTATTTGTTTTTTTTTTTTGTAATAAGTGTGCTTGCATGCTGAAAAGCTGATTACTATCTATTGAGTTCATGTGCAGAGGACAGTGCATGATTTTAGTGTGGGGTGAACCAGGTGCATATGTGTGAAAAAGGAGATCTTGTTGGTACTATGACTTAAGGTGAAGTTGATGGACCTGAGTGCACGCGATGGTATAAAGGTGGGATGTTGTTTGCAAGGTGCACGTAAAAGGAAGGAAAAATGTGTCATAATTGCTAAGAATGATGGTGCTCATGAATAATTTTCTCAGATTGAATACCACATGAGGAAGAGGTCATAGTGTAACATGAGGTAGGAAGTAATAGGATGAACTACTTGGTATGAAGCATAGAGGAATGTATGTGTTGCGCAAGTAGGAAGCACAAAAGGATATATGTGGCTTGGAAGTAGTATGCACGCCATAAGGTTACGACTGCAACATGTGGATAAAAGAAGAGAAAAGTGCAGAAAAAGAAGAAAAGTGTAAATAAAGTTGTAGTACGGTGGTTAGGGACAATAATTTAATGTGCTAAATTTTTTAAAACCTATAAAAGGGGCATCAGAGATAGTTAATTTTCACCTTACCTTAAATAAAATTGGACATTTTTAAGTGCCAATTGGTGTGATTTCTTGTAAGTTTGAGTGAAAACTAGAGAAAATCAAGTGACCCAAAGCTTGAAAACACACAGCCTAGTAGAGGATCCCTTCAGAATGAATTTGGAAGCTTGAGGAAGGCATGTAGGGGTTTGTTTTCTGAGTAGGGTTTGTAAAGTTTGAGGAGTTAGGGTTTGTAGATTGACAAATATAACATATTTTAGCTAAGGAAAAAAATTTGTGCAAGAGTAAATTGGGAAGGTGGGTAAGGAGAAAAGAGTAGACTATTTTACGTGAAGGTTAAATGTGTGTATTTCAGGCACCAAAGGCACAAAAGGGTAACAATTGAGAATTTGGGATTTTTATGCGTCATGGAACCAAGGAAACCAACAACATGTCACCCAAGGTGAAGGGAAAGGGAAAGGTGAAGCCCACAGATGAGGATGTACAGGAAGAGTGGTATTCAAAAATGCAATACCCAAAAGGTGTAATTATGGGGTGGGATTGGGTGTCCCATGTAAGGAAGATGACTGTTAGCAACTATAACCATCACTCGAATTCAAATGAGCATGACATAGAAAATGAGTTGATTCAAAGAACAAGCGAGAGGACTTCAGATGATAATCCCATCTATGATGATAAGGGATACAAGTTTTGAGTAGTGTGGGAGCCCTTCAACTCTATGAGCTCCCCTATTTTGGTAATCCAAAGTGACTTTATCAATGGCTTATGTCATGAGTCCATGAGGACTATTTCTATTTTGTAGGAAGAAGGATGTGCCTTACTGCGCACAACTGATTGGAAAAGTTACTAGCCTCCGAAGCTTAGATGCAGAAATTGCAAATAACCTGGATGACGATGATGGGGTGAAGATCACCACTGCCACCTTAAAGTATCAGTGAGGAGGGCATGCAATGGACATCACAAAAATTATTGACCCTGTTACCAGAATGGTCATGTGAGTAATTACAAAGTTGGGAGTGTAAGAATGGTGGACACGGGTGAATACGTGATGGCTTCACATAACAAAGAAGATGGTTGAGTGAACCATTACAATCTTGTTCAGATTTATCACTGAAGAAATTATAGAGGAAGTGTACTGCAATGAGAAAAAGATAACCTTTGGAGCTATACTAATTTTTAATTATATTCACTAAAATTGGGGTGTTAGATGGGCCAAATGATAAAATGTTGAAGTTCCCCCAGAAGACAAGTATCCTGTGAAGAGATTTTCTTATTACATTTGTGACAATATTAATAATGTGTATAAGTTAAGGGTAGAAAAATGGTACAAATGGATGTGCAAAGCATTTAGACTGGAGTGGTGCATTTTGAGAGTTACCCTTAGAGTTGGAAGGGAAGTCAAGATTCTCTGTGTATCAACACTTCTGCATTTTCATATTTTATTTGAAATATGGGACAAATATTCCTTCATGTGCAAACTCATTTGATTTTAGAGCACAATATTTCCAAAGGTATCGGTGAAAGGTTCTCATAAGTGCACAAATTAAATTTTGATGCAGAAAAAATAGATTTTGAATATCATACGCTGTAAAAATGTATGTCTATCCTAGAAAGAGTGTGTATGTGGAGACAATGATATCAGATGATATCAATATTAACTATCATTACTTTGGCAATTGGAAATTAGGAGGCTGAAATTTCATATCTATTTGAATCTAAGGATGGTTGATGGGAAGTATGTGGAGAATGATTTAAAGATCCCTGAATCACCTAAGGGGAAGACAGATGGTGGGAACAAAAGGACCCATGAAGAGACTCCTCGAGAAGAAGAAGAAGAAGAAGAAGTATAGTGAGGAGGAATAATGCAAGGAAATGAGGAAAGGACGAGTACATCTGGTGTGACCATAAAGTCACCAAAGAAGAAAATTCCTAAGAAGAAGATGACGTGTGAAAAGAAACCCAAGGTGGTTTCAAGTGAGGAGACTGAAAGCGTAAATTCAAGGGAGGAAGATATTCCCTGTATATCTCCATTAATTCACACTCTATAGGATTTGGAAGAGGAAGAGCATGACACACGCATTGAGAAGGATCCCAAGTTGAATGAATAAGTACGATGGAAAGAGAAGAATAATGAAGAAGGCCATGATGAGCCCCATGTAGAAGGTGCAGGAGGAGAACATGAAGAAAAGGAGTGCGATTTTGAGTATGATGTCAAGTGCAATATTGACCATGAAGTTGGACATGATGAAGAGAAATAAAATAAGGACAATAAATGAGAGATGGGTGTAAGAGGGTATCTTGTGCTAGAGACACCAAAAAATCCCCAAGGGAAAGGAAGGAAGCTAAAAGGTATGCCCCATGGTCCTATAATGCAATATATTGATGATCCTTCAAAAATTTCATGTGCACAATATCAGACTTCAGTGGCCACAGAGGATCTATTTCATTGTTGGATATTCTTCGATAAGGAAAAGGCCCTACCACGTACTAGAAAAATGATCTCATGGGAATATCAATCACATCTGGAGGATTCATATTTTGAGGTCATGCACGTAGGCATTATTGGAGACCAGGATCAAGTTGGCTCCAGAAGAGACTTTTCCCATGGCCTATGTGTAACTACTTATAGATGAGCATGCATGTAACACGCTTAATAAATTATCATCAGAAGTTGGGATAAGAATTTTTGACAAGGATTGCATGATAAAGAGGTTGCATGATGAGATCAAGGAGAAAGATGAGACTATTGCGTAGCTGAAGTAAGATTTGAGAGAGGAAAAAGGATGAACACGTGAACCTTATAAAAAGGATGAAATCATTGTATATATCGTAAGTGTCACATACCATATCATTGCCATGAATTCCAAGGAAGAGTATGAGATAAGGATGCATTACTTATAAGACTTGGCATGGATGCTCTCTCACAAGAAAAGGAATATCAAGGGACTAACTGATGAGGAGTTATCCACACAGAAGAAAATAGTAAGGGAGTAGGTTGAGGCTCATCTTACAAAATATGAGGTGCTTGTTGTAGAGGTTACAAATGTTGCGTGAAAGGTAGAGCTTGTTTTTAACAAGTACTAATATTTTGATAAGGTAGTGATCATGCTAGTTGTAAATGATGAGGCAGAACTAAAGGATATCTTGGTAAAAATGAGAAATAATAGGGTCGAGAGGGAAAATTTGTTGGTGTAGGTGGAGAAAAAGTGGGATTACATATAAATTTTTAAGACATCCCTCAAAGATAGATTAAAAGAATTTTTTCCATAGGTTATGCGTAGGATGGATACGATGGATGATGCAACCAAAAAACTAGAGAAAATGGTCACTGAGTTAAAGGGGAAGGTTGACATCCTCACTCCTGAAGAAGTAGCTAATATAGTTGATGTCTCACCAGTTAAGGAAACAAAGGATTTGGAGGGTTGGAGGGAGTTAGAAAAGATATTAGTTAATGATTTTCTACTTCTCTTACCTCCTATTGAAATAAACTTGATTTTTTAATTATTTGGTGCAAGCCTTATTATTTCATTCATTCATTTTTAAGGCATTCTGGGAGACATGCATTCATGAAGGAGGATTCTTTACTAATTTTTTCCGATGATAGAAAACATAATTAGTGTGGGGTAATGTTGGTTGATAAATTGACTAAGCACCAAGAGAAATGAAGGATGACGCACATGAACACACACACACAGAGGATTTTGGATAACACATACGATGGGTGGGTTATGCAGGGATACACATACATAGGTGAAAAGAACAAGTACTTAGCTTATTTTTAGAATATGGGCTAAAAATAGGAAAAATTAAGATGGAGTGCCGACCAAGCAAAGGATCAAAGCAAGATAACTTGGTAGACAAGAAAATGGATAATTGTGGAAAATCACATGTAGATAGAAGGTTAAAGTACATGCATGGATTTGGATATTAATAGGATTAAAGTATAATATTCTTAAAAGATATATTATTAGATTGTTTGTAAAAGCATGCATGTATAGTATGCATGACTATTTTTGGGCACACCTATTATTAAGAGAGTGCATGGGTGATGAATGGAAATTCATCACCCTATAAATACTTGATGAATGTATTGTTATTGATAACTATGTATGTATGCTATTAGATTTATGATACTCTAGTTTAGACCTATGATTGCACAGATATCTCAGTACGCTTATGTAATGATTAAGTGACAACTTCTTTTTATGAGAATCAATGGATAATTGTGGTTAGATCTTGATTATTGATAATAGTTCAATTAATCTTAATTATTACTTAATATGTTGTATTTCCTTATTATATGTGTTTCCAAAGTGAGTTAATTTCGATGGTTATATGTATTTGATGGATTCATGGTTAAATATGACTATAATCATGCTACTAACTTCCTATCAAACATCTCAAAGGAGGGACAAAATAGTGCCAATATAAACATTATATCCTCTCATGCCTTCAAACAGATTCAGTTACCTAACACCATCATTGCGTAATCACCCATCCGTGTTACACGCCTTTAACGACACCATTTCCCTTACATTAGGAACAAATTTTACCATTAAGGTAGGTGTTAAAATCCTTCGTGAGATATTCTATCTCATAGAAGGAGAGTTTTAGTACAACATGCCATTAGGATGACCCTGAATACGCGCTATGCATTGTATCCCATTAACATTACACCATTGTCTGAAGTATGAACATAAAGGTAAGATATTTACTGTTCCCTCTGACCCAAATCCTTTTAGACCATATCATATGACCTACCAACCTAATGACGTACTCATTCCTAAGACAAAATCGAGATCCTATGAAAATAATTCTACAAGCTCTTCCATATCCACATCTAAGGTACCAGTTGATAACTCATTTGAAGAAGTTATGCAACATCTCTCACTAGGTAGTACCGCCTTCTATCCATTAACTCACTCCCTACACCTAAAACATATGGGAGAACTAA
This sequence comes from Taxus chinensis, assembly GCA_019776745.2. Classification (NCBI taxonomy): domain Eukaryota; kingdom Viridiplantae; phylum Streptophyta; class Pinopsida; order Cupressales; family Taxaceae; genus Taxus; species Taxus chinensis. The sequence continues at coordinate 319,010,808 of CM034151.1, read as the reverse complement.
AAAAACCTATGTATGAACCAAAATTTAGATACATCATCTCTTTGGTCCTCCCCATATTAAAACCAACTTTGTATATGGTGGGATTCATCACCCTTCCTCACATCGTGACAATCAACATCATGCCAAACCCTTTGCATTTGATTTATCATTCTTATAAAACCAATAATTCACACAAATATACCTTCATCGATGCACCTGGAAAGTTTTTGGCTTAGGAAATTATGAACAATGTATACATGACTTGGTCCTTGACGAGTCTCAAAATCCTCATGAGAAATTTGGCTAGGTTTCAACAAGCATTTTTCAGACACCTTTGCAACCAACACACTTGAATCCATAGCAAGCCATATTCTTCATCTTCACATGAAAAATATATGGACACATATGACACCATTTCCATCCCTTCTAATTTTTTTAATCAACACGATCACCTTAGGACCTCTCTTTTATAATACTAACGAGGACACTAAGACACTTCTGCTAGTATTACCTAAAATGGTAGAGGAATATTCCCATCAAAATTATTTAATACCATGTCAATAAATCCATCCTATATTAGATGGGGGTGGAGGAAAATTATCTTCAAAATACCCTATCTCCTGACACATCGACACTCCTTAATGAATCCAAAATCAACATCAACATAGGAACTTTGCATGAAATTCACATAGTCAAGATTGGCTAGTCTTTAGATTTGAAATAATTAAAGGAATTTACTACCTTCCTTTCAAATAACAATAAGGCCTTTACATGGTCATATAGTGACATGCCAAGTATTGACCCTAACATCATTGTCTACAACATCGTCACAATTCATAATTCCAAACCTACCAAAAAAATATATGTAGAATGCACCCTCACATAGCCCTACAAAAAAAAGAAGAGTTAGAATTACTTCTCTCTGCTAAATTCATCTTACCCATTGACTATCCATAATGGGTTTCTAATAATGTACCCATAACCAAAGCCTCTGGAGAGTTAAACATCTGCATAGACTTATGAGATCTCAATATCACTTATCCTAAAGATGAATTCCCTCTTATTAACATTGATCAACTTGTCGACGTCAAAACAGGACATGAAATGCTATCTTTCATAAATGGTTTTTATGGATAAAATTAAATCCTTATTGTGACTGATGACCAATATAAGATGTCTTTCATTACCCCTTGGGGGAAATTTTACTACCGTGTTATGCCCTTTGTACTCAAGAATGTAGGGGCCACTTACCAATACACCATGACCTATATATTCCATGATATCATCCATAAAACCATAGAAGACTACATCAATGACATCTTGTGTAAATCCAAACACTGAAGAGACCATATTTTTGTCCTAGACATAATATTTTCCCATCTTATTCAATAATTCCTTCATCTTAATATGACCAAGTGTGTATTCACTGTTCTCACTGAGAAACATATAAGGTTTATTGTTTCTACCAGGGGTATTGAAGTAAAACTTTCCAAAATCAAATCCGTCATCGAGATTCCCCCTCCTTCCAATATTAAACAAATTCATAGTATCTAAGATAGACTTGAATCAGTCCACCACTTCATTTATCAACTTTCAAATCATTGTCATCATTTTCATCATCTCCTCTAAAAGGATGTCCATTTCAAGTTGAATGAAAACTGTAAAAATTTATTTAAAGAGCTCAAATAATATCTTCTATCACCATTTGTGCTCAAACCTCTATGCGAGGGGGAGCCATTATATATCTATATATATATAATATATATAATATATATATATATATATATATATATCTTCCATTGACCATATTATAGGTGTTATACTAGTACATTTATATGAGAAGTGTAGAGAATAGGCTGTCTACTACGTAAGCCACACTCTTCACAACTATGAAAATCATTATATTGAAGCAGAGAAGCTATCTTGTGCCTCGTAATTCATGACTTCTAAGCTTCATCACTATCTCCTTAATCATAAGACCTATGTTGTTACCATCTTCAATCCTCTCAAAGCAATGCATTCTAAACCATATAAAAGTGATTGCATCACTTGATGGTTCATGCTTATGACTGAATTTTACCTAGAATTCATGTTACAAAAATCTATTAAAGGGAAATCTATCGCTAACCAACTCGTGGAATCTCCCCTTCATAATAATCAACTTCCTTATGAAAAAATTTGATATAAATCCATAAACTCTATTGATCAAGAATATACTTCCCTTAAAATGAAACTCTTATTTGATAGTTCTAAGTGTTGGCAAGGGGGAGGGGCTGGTATCATCATCATAACCCCTTGGGGGACTCCTATTCCTCTCTCTTTCAAAATAAATTTTGAATGTAATAACAACATGGATGAATATGAATCCCTCATTATAGGTATCCAAACCACTATCATCCCTGGTGTTTAAATCTTTGAAATTTATGGGGACTACCAGCTTATCATAGATCAAATCAAGGGAACTTATTAAAGTAAAAATGAAATATTATAAAAATAAAAAAAACATCAACAACTTCTGTTTAGAATCCTTCGATCATTATACAATCCAAATAGTTTCCCGCTTGTCTAATAAATTCACAGACACTACGACTTCTATTGCATCGCTTATCCCCTTATCAACAGAAGATTCCAAGTTGTTCATTGTTGTACATAGACCTGATCAACCATCTCAAACCAAAGAAATCCCCTCTATTAACCTTATTAAAAACAATCAACCAGACCTTTGGCACACTCAATTCTATGACTATATTTCTCAATCTATAATACCCTCCCATATATCTAAAAATGGAAAAATATCCTTTCTACAATATGCTAACCATTATGTCATCGTAGGCGGCATCCTTTAAAAATGTGGGTTTGATGGTCTACTACTTCGATGCCTCAAATATTATGAATCCACTAAAGCTATCCAAGAAGTCCATGATGACATATGTGGTAGAAACTTCAGTGGTTTGGCCATTGCTAAACGTTTCCTACACATGGGAGACTATTAGCGTACCCTTAATAAATAATATTGTGCATATGTTAAGAAATGCATCAAGTGTCAACAACACTCCAAACTTACTCACATCCCAAGTCAGGCCCTATAACCTGCTCAGGATTTATGGCTGTTTTCACAATGGGGACTTGACCTCATTAGCCTCATCAACCCTCATTACTCACAATGACATTACACCATCATCAATACTCTAAATAATTCACAAAATGGGTGGAATCTATTCCCCTCATCTCTACTAAAGATGATAAATTTTCAACTTTATCCACCATCATATTATCTTTCGCTTTGGCACTCCTCACAAAATTATCATAGATAATGGTAGATTTTTCCGAAATAAAAAGATTCAAAAAATTTGTGACACCTATAACATCAAGCTTAATTTTTCATATCCTTACTATCCATAAGAAAATAGTGAAGGAAAATATTCTAACAAGACATCCAACAAAATCCTCACGAAACCGTCAATCAAACATGTAGAAATTGGCATCTCTAAATTCCATTTTCTCTTTGGGCCTATCAGACTAGCATCCATACTCCTACATGTACTACAACCTTCTCTTTAGTCTACGGATCTAAGGATATCCTCACCCTTGAAGTCCAAATTCCATATCTTTGCATGACCCTAAAATATTTTATCTCTGATGAGGATTATTGTCAAGAACGTTTGACACAACTTGAATTGTTTGAAAAACACTTACTAATAGCCCTTAAACACCATCATGTATATCAATAACACATCAAAAGAGTATAAAATAAACATGTCAAAGAATTTGACTTTAACATTGGTGATCTTTTTCTTAAAGAGAATCAAAATGTCACTACTTTGGAAAGGAGTAAACGTAGAAAATTTTCCCCTAACTGGATAGGCTCATATATCATCACTCATAAATATGGATTAGAAGCCTATCACTTAGCTTCCATTGATGGTAAACTTGAAAAATAACCTTTAAATTCCTTGCAATTACATCCTTTCTATTGTTAACATATATACTTTCATGAAATTAGTTATATCGAAGATATAGTTCCATTGTCTACTTGTTGCTTAGCATTGTAATGATTTGGAATTATGTTTTATTCCATTACTATCCTATGTTTTCAAGCTTAAAGATGAGCACCAAGGATTTACTCATCTCATTTTCCACATGGTTAAGTTCCTCTTTAGCAAGAATCCCATAATTATTACTTCCATCATTCCCTTATCTACCAACTGAAAACATGCTAGGGGTATACATGTTATATTTTCACACACATCCTTTCCCCTCCCCAAAAAATCTACTAGGGCTACCCTCAGCTCAAAGAAAAATTTAAAATATATGTGCAAAATATCACAATATAGACTGGTCCCTCGAAGGATAACTATTAATCAAAGTTACATCAAATATAGACTGATCTGTCAAAGGATGACTATCTATGATCAAATTAAAAAATTATAAAAAATTCATTCAAAGGATGAATAACCAATAATCATCACAAAAAATGCTCCCCAAATCAATAAACCTTCAAATAAAAATAATCAAAAGCATGCCAGGAAAGCTTCTCACATTGATCAAATTTCCCAATCAGAAGTAAACTTCCCACATTAATCAGTTTGTGTGATAAAAATACAGCTGGGGCATAAGTCTATACGCCATAAAAGGAGATCCTAATCCCCCCATAAAATATATATACAAACCCTTCCCATATTGTAATAAGGTATATAAGTTCATTCCATGTATCCATGATCCTACATGTGACTAATTATTGTTAGTTACATGTAAAGATTTGTTGTAAGGCCTCAAGTGCATTATCGAGGATTACAAATTTACTGTCAGATCACATATATATCAAGTCTAGTTCAAAATAAAACATTTCTCATTTATTCTTAAACATGATAAAATAAATTTTGAAACATACATCAAGATAATTGCATTTGAGTAACATCACAATCAACATTAAACATCATATCAACATCTACACATCTAACATCATATCAATACAATTAATCCATCCAACCATTTATCTACATATTCTTAAACTCACACCATACAACTTATGTATAGCATCTAATTAAATCCATCACAACACATGAGTCTAAAATCTAAATCATGATCATATATTTATATATCTCATCCAAAACTCATACAAAATGCCTCAAAAGGGCTCATATACAAAATCATATATACATCTGAATCATATACAAACTTCTCTACCTATGAAGTGAAATAAAATTCAGATACTCTATCACCACATTGGCCTCCCTCTAGCCCTCCATTATGACCTAGACCTCTTCAAGGCTATGTGACATTACCGGTGCTCGCTGGAATACCCTGTCGAGCAGATTTATGTTATCTCACTTGGAGCTCTACATAATGTGGCACATTAGGTAAGAAATATATCACAAGTCACTCATAGTATCACATCTCATCCCCCAATGCATGTTACTGCTCAAAAATCACAAAACATGGAGGTCTCATCTAACCCCCATCGGTTGCCAACACTCCTCCTTAGGTACTACAAACTACTCCACACTCTACCCTACTCCCTATGCTACACTCCTTGAGGCCTCAAAAGATGTCCCCACCTCTCCATACTTTTCCTGCAGTGCCTCCTACTTTTGAAAATACCTATCCCTCTGCTACTCGAATACATCATGCTATAAGTGTTACTAATCATGCTGCTGCTGTAGAGTTTCTCTCTCCTGATGAGTGATGTCCCACTCCACCATAAAACAATCACTTTCCAACTAAAAAATATCAAAATCTTCCTATAATATAACTCACTCCTCACCACCATCACCCTCCTCCTCCACATCCCCACCCCTTTATCTTCACCCCACCCTATCTCCTTGGGCTGACCAATGCTATGTCCATCACTCACTAAATCTCTCTGTAAATCTAGTTTCATCCACGCCTATACCCTCTGGCTCCCCCTTCTCTTCCTACTATACTTCATTCATTGTTGGAACTAGAAGAGACATATCCAAATCCTCTCGCCAAGACACAATCCAATCACTAGGTGTTTGATGTGGGAGTCCAAACTACCTCCGCACCTTCAAAAATTGTAGAACCTTAATAATCCGTGTCCTCATGCCTTGAATCCACCATACTTGTCTCAACCCTACTAACTCCATGTCCATACCAGGTCATGTAATGAATCTCAGACACGGCCTCTAGACTACATCATCCATAGGTAAACTACATAGGCGATTAGTATAATATGTACGATCCCACTCCACACCATCATCTATGATAAAATAATATCTCCACCACATAAATCCCACCACATACTCTACTGGGTCCCTTAATCTCCATGGAATATTTAGTGGTGTTACTATGACTATGTACTCATAGGCCTAACAATATAATAGAAACCGCACATCCAATCCAAACCTCTACCCAATCACATATATCCATAGACCATGATACACTTGAGCTTACAAAGCACACCCCAAGAATACGTTGTATGGTGCTCTATAATCTCAGTTAAGACACCTTGTAGTTTCCATGGAAATATGCCACCTCTTGAGTCTAGCAGTTCATAACAAGAAATGACCAACATTACTATGAACATTAGCCGATTCCCCTGTACTTTGCATCGTAATAACTCTCAATATGAAAAACCCTGCTATGTACCTAATATTAGGGGCATCGTCCCCATATAGCCATCTCATAGTATCTAGATGGGCCTCTCAAGTAATAGGTACTATTTTCTTCCCTTGAATAGGTAGAATCAAAGTATGATATACATCCTCTAATGTAATAGTAATCTCACTAGTCTGAAACAAAAAAATCCCTGTACTTGGATCCCACTTGTCCAACAATGTAACCATAAACCTAACATATCTAGTAATCTGCTAGTAGTGGCAGAATCCTCCCAAACAAATGATAGTCAAGTGAGCCTACTCAACATCCATCACATATCCTCTAATAGTCTCAAGCATCTCTAGGATCCTATCCCAGTGGTATATGTTGTCTCTTACCTGTAAAAACAAATAAAAATCACATCACATCACTTAGCATTTTTATCAAAAATTAAACCAATCACTATTGACTGTTAATCGGTGATGCTCTCTTTACTTATATTGATGACAATCCACACAATTGCTGTTGATCGTACGATGAACATTGATCAGCCGCTTCCACCTAAATCTTGTCCAAAAACAAAAAAATTAAAAATAAAACACAAAATCAAAATAAAAACTACAACAAATTTAACCTACTTACCACTCTCCTCATCTGCCACCTCTTCTAATTACTTCCACTCTCTTGCATCTCTTAAAAGCACTTAAATTGATAAATCGAAGCTCTCAAATCACAAGTTAACACATCACAAATGAGCCATTTGTGTTCCTGACTTGGCTTATATAATCTACATTTTTGCAATCATCGGTGACCATAAATCACCACCGATCACCTACCATAAATGCCAACAATCCGATATCACTGTTGATCCCAACCTTTTTTTGTACACCTTATCTATTTTAGTCACCTGGACCTTTTTCAAACACACAACAATGCCATCAAGAGATTATATGCCTTTTATTTGATGACTAAAACCTTGTCAAAACTCTATTTTTGACCATAGATAATTTTTTTCACACATTATGGATGTCTTCCTTTGACGCTTTGGTCACATGAATTCACACATCCTCGTGAGTGAGCTCCCATTAGAACCTTTCCTTGTAGTGGTCTTCTCGAAGCATGCATCCATAGGATATACACATTAAAGTCACCCTCCTGAGGCCATATAATATCCCCTACCAAGTGTTTCCAATATTACTAACATCTTCTTATACTCCTCCAAAATGGTCATTTCAGACTATAGGAAAAATATGGAGCATCTTTCAAAGAAAACCCATCCAATCAATGTAACTCTCTTCAATCCAATTACCAAAAAATTAGACCATTGGCTTGAGGGGGAACAATATCCTTAAAAAAAAAGGGGCATCTTCACACTAGTTTTTATCTCATAGCTTGTGCCTATAGACAACTCTACAAAAAGGGGCAAATGTAGACACCACTTTTTCACGCTTAGGTGAGCCGACACATCTTAATCACATCATCATTATTCATATTATTATTCTTGTCATAACTAAATTATAATTTACCATTATAAACACTCATTTATCTCAAGTAGAATCTTATTTACCCTCCCCTAACCACCTGAAACAAACCTAGCGTAATTTATCCCACCCATCCTAACCCCCTAACCTCTTCCTACCTAGATTTATAACCTCCCACCGCTCATGAAACAACCTTAATCCTCGGATGGAAAGTGGTTTTAACCATTTGCCATATTTTTCTTGGTTTTTAACATCTCCAAATAAATCTATGGTGATCCATGATCATCAGCGATTATTGTGGACATCGTCAATCCTACATAAACCACCCTCCTTCCCATTTTCACATTTACAAAGAAAAACACTCACACCAGATTACTGTTGGATTTATGAGTTCCTACATGACATTAAGAAATTTCTAGACATCAATCATACTATCTCTATTTGGAGAATTTATGTCAAATAATCAGTTAACCATTTGGAGATTTTTCATCCTTTGAAGCTTTTGACAAGGTCAATACACTTTTGTTCATCACTTTCAATCCTATTTTTAATTAATCATAATCTACAAAAATTTTTCTAGACCATCCTCCATAACCACTTTACATTTAGTCCTTTATTTAATCATTTGATTAAGTTTTAGTATATTTGCAAATTTTAACATTAATCACCGTCGATTCCCAATGACCGTTGATTGGTGTCCTAATCACCTTTTCCCTTAATTATCCCTTCAAACACATTTAAATATTTGTTTTATGATTCTCACATGTTTCTAGAATCCCCCTAGTTTATCTCTACATTGTTAAACTTCATCTCGCATCAATCATGGTCTATTCTATTAAATTTTACAAAAATAAGCCATTTTGTCTCTGATCGCCATTGATTCCTAATCACCATTGATGTTTGTCAATTTATTTATTTATTTAGAAATTATCATATCTTTATCAATCTAATTTTTTCCTAATCTGTTGTCTTGCAAGATGTATTATCTATAGATGATTTTTCCAAAACAGGTGCACCCCATTACAAGAATATACAACCTCTTGATTATACAACCATTTGTGTGGGAGAATTTTGATATCGTCCATAAGATTATCAAGTGTGTCATTTCCCTCACTCTCGAAATTGAAGATATCGAGGATAAAATTTATATCATACAATAAAAAGGAGAAGTCACAAAATAATTTTGGTATGACTATTTCAAGGATTTTGAGCTCGCCACAGCCCTAGCCTAGGCTAACTATAATGCATAGCAAGATCTATTCATCCCTCTTGAATTCTATCTTTATTATCACTGTCTTAATTTATTATCTTATCGCTTAATTGCATAACATGAGTTGACACCCTTCAAGGAATCCCTTTGGATTCCTAGGATTAGCCTTTTTCTGAGAAACTCATATAATTGTTATATAATATATGTCTTGTTTAGCTATCTTTGTATATAAGTATTCTCACTTGGTGAAAGGAGGAGCCTCTTACATTGTTCATAACCCACCATCTCAACATTGCATTTCTCAGCGCAGGTATTGGTAAACCTTGCTTTATTTATAGTTTTTGGTATTTCAACATAATAACAACTAACTGAAAATCACCATAAACAAGTTCAATCTTAAAATTGACATTCATATGACAATCACTTAGATTTTTTTATTTTTTCTTTTAGGATTCAATTGAAAAATAAAAAAATCTTGGACATTTATTTAAGTTTGGATCCTTTATTGGTATAGAAAGGTTGACGTCATTTTCCATTAGTCAGTAGGAAAATTTCAAAGAAAGTAATGGATAATTAAAATGGTATACAAAAAATACAAGATAAGAGCATTGGGATTGATATCTATTGTGTTTTTAAGATAAACACATTTAAGATATCTGTACTAATTTAATTTTTATTTTTCCTACACATTTTTTTGTACATTACAAGGGTTTTAAGGGGTTCATCCAATTGTCACCATATCAAGTGACCACGACATGAAAATACAATCTTGGTTCCATGTTATATACGTGTACACTAATTTGAATGATTTTGAGCATAAAAATTAATATTTTTACTCTAAAATCACTTTTAGAAAATCAACCACTTGTTGGAAACCATTTTTGAAGTATCATCCTTGTACAAAATAGATTTTGAATATAACTAATAAAATATTAAATAATAAGCTGCTCCATGAAGAAACAATTAGGTAAATTATTTAATGGAATGAAGAGAATGGATAAGAGAGTTGCAAAAAATAATTAGAAATGATCTTCAATATCCTCTATTCAAATTTCATAATTCATACATCCAAATTTATAGGAAATAGATCTTCCATAATTTATGAGATGACTATAATGTCTCTTCCTATCTATGCGAGTAGTTGAAACTCACTCAACAAATAATTGTTATAAGTTGATTTATTATACCAACTATATAACAATATCTACTAACATATAATTACATAAATCTTTACTAGCGAACTATTACTCATGTAATTATTCACATTACATTAACCCATAGTGAGCACTAACCATGGATTTCCTAACATTCCCCCCTTAGTGTGAATGTGGGGGAAAAAATTTATTGTACTTGCACTTGTTCATGATCTGGTGAATTTCATAGGATAATCACAAGCTATACTGATGGTTTTACAAATGCTTGACCAAAAAATGAAAAAATGGTGGTTTAATAAGTGGAGTACCACAAACCAAAAATATGATGGTTTTGCAAATATTTTACCAAAAACCAAGAGTAGTGGTTTTACAAGTGGTTTACCACAAACCAAAAATGAAGGTTTTACAAGTGGTTTACAAACAACCACATCATAACATGCCAAGTACTATCATCAACTCTCATTAATATCTCACAGTAGGGAATAATATAGGAAAGTATGTTGCTCATACATACACAAAAAAACTAACACAATAGAAATAGAATATGGGATCATGTTCCCCCCTCAATGTAAAATTTCCACGTATTCAAACATGAACACTGTAAACTACAACACACCACACACAACTGGAAGCAAACACACAACTGAAACAAAAAGTGCTACCAAAGCTTGATGTGACCTTGTCATTGGAAAATGACGTAAAGTCACTGATTGATCTCCAGCCTCTATTTTCCTTCATCCTTTGGAGTGGCACTAATAACTCAACGAGATTTTGATTTTATATTTTTTTGTATATATTCATGTGCTTTGAAGCGTCAACTTTTTTATGGTCGAGATTTTTTAGGTTTAGTATCTCCATCATGTCATGCTTCAATATTCTCTCAAATTATTTTATGTTGACATATTATATATTGGATGTCGCGTTCAAGTGATAATGCATCTGTAAGGTAAATTTTCTTTATTTATTATTCTGACTCATGATGACCAATGAAGAAAACTATAATAATTTAGAGAACAAAAATCTTAAAAAACTCATTGTCATGTTTTACACAATAATTATGGGTGTTTTATAAAATCACTGGTGATTGTAAAAATCATTGGAGATTTTAAATAGAATCGTTGGAGATTGAAAACAAAATCGCTGGAGATTATCAAAATCATTGGATATTGTCAAAATCATTGGAAATTATTGCGTGTCTACCACAAACTTCAGAAAATGGTGACAAAAGCTTAAAAAACTCAGGTCTGCATGCTAATGGCTAAATCTTAAACTTGCAACAACAAATTTCATAACATGACCTCACCAACTCTAATACCAGATGAAGAGAATGAATCATAGAGTTGCATAAAATAATTAGAAATGATCTTGAATATCCTCCATTAAACTTCCATAATTAATACATCCAAATTTATAGGAAATATATCCCCTATAATTTAGGAGGTGGCTATAACCTCTCTTCCTATCTATGCGAGTTGTTGAAACTCACTCAATAAATAATTGTTATAAGTTACTTTATTATAACTATATAACAGTATCTACTAACTTATAATTAAATAAACATTTACTAGTGAATTATTAATACTCACGTAATTATTCACATTAATTTTTTTGGGGTGATAATGTCAAGTTGGATATCTACCGCTACAGTACGCCCCAATATTATTTTAAAATTTTTTCTATCAAAATTTATTATGAATATCTTCCACATTTAAGAGTGAAGCGACTCAAATGATTCACACACCCTATTAATTAGGGTGACCCCTTTGAGGATTGGCTATGAGAAAAGAATATATTAGTATCAGATTAATATTTAGACATAGATATCAGAATGGGGATGATCTTCAGATGTATATTGTATTGAATGAGTGTGAGAACTAACTATGCAATTGTTTTGTGAAAGAATAATGAGTGAAGTGGAAGTGTTGGGTAAAAGTTGTATAAAAAATTCTTAATAACAAATAGTGCTTTTTTTAGTGGGGTTTTTTACCTTCAAATTTTCCCCACTTAAATTTTGTGTTACCATCTATTTACTTGAATGCCATTTACTTTCAGTTCATGCTATTACATTATGTAATCTGCATGTTATAATCTATAATATTTGACATTTATTTTGCGGATATATAATTTGTTAATTATATTTCCCTTCATTTCCTAACATGGTATTAGAGCTGGTGATTATGTGTGTGCATGATCAATTTCGAAGCTTGTAAATTTCTAGAGTGAATAATATTGAAGTCTGTTTATGAATTTACAAAGCCCTAGTTTCTCCAAAACCATCTTCAAGCTAACCAAGTTTAAAATTCTGATTCCCGCCTAAATATTTTTTTGAAATTTTTGCTTAAATAGCTGTTTAGATCGTGTTTAAGTAATTTTCAGCTTAGATCTTTGTTTCTGCATCTAGTTATAATCATTTTCAGTTTAAACATGTCATATGTGAGCTTTTTTTAAGTTTTCATGTCGCTTATAGCTGTTATAGCTATTTTTGTTTGTGGATCCGAAAGGATTTCCTTATTTTTAGTTAGTTTGTGCAGTTACATCCACCCCAACTTTATAAATATATTATTTTTCTAGATCTATTTTTGCAAAGCCCAATCCAATTATTTTATGCCATATGGATTTGCTCTTTTATACTTATTTAGATCCTATTGGTTTTGTGAAGCTTGGACCAATAAAATTGATCCAAATAGCTTTGGTGTCATTTTTTTCATGTTTGCAAAGAAAAATCTACTCATAGAGTGCCAAGTGGATTTATTCTGTCAATATTTTATTGAATTTTTTAAGTTTTCCTACTGCAAAGCTTGATTCAATATTTTTATGACATCTAGAGAGTAATGGAGAATTTCTAGACTTCAAAAGAGATCGCTTCTCAAGCATTGGTCTTCTCTTAGAATCATAAGTCTACTCATTATAAGAAAAATACTGAAATTTGCCTATGTGGTATCAGCAACATCTTGATATCAGATTTCTAAATTTAAATCCAATCCCAAATTCAATTATGCCAAGAAAAATAAAAAATTTAAAGTTAAATTTAATGGCACTCGTAACAAGTGTGGAAAATTTGGGCATAAAGAGTCTATTTGTAGAGTAAAGACTAACAAATTAGTCAAGAATACTAAGAACAAGCCTAGTAATCATAATAAAAATCAGAAGCAAATGTGGCTGAGTAGTCTATTATCCTGTATAATGCTTTCTCATCCTCAAATGATAATGAATGGATTATTGATAGTGGTGCCTCTAGGCACATGAATTGTACTCCTGGTATCCTCTCAAGATATAGTTAAAGCTTTAGTGAGGAGAATGCTTCTAATCTAGGAGATAACTCCATTAGTAGATCTAAAATTCGCGACTGATAATGGAGGTGAATATGTCAACAAAGAGTTTGATAAGTTTTGTGTGTCATGTGGGATTCAAAGAGAGTTGACTACTCCTTATTCCCCTAAAAAATTTCATTGTAAAAGGAAATAATAGAACTATCTTAGAAATGGCTAGGAATATGATTTATGATTCTAATGCACCTAAGTTATTATGCGATGAAGCTATGAATAATGCTGTCTATATTCTTAATAAAGTGCCTAATATATCTCTTCATCAAGATACTCCTTATGAAGTATGTAAAAAGTAAAAATTCATAAATATTTTCTCACTTAGTGGTGCTTTGTAGTTGTTTGATTTATATTTGGTAGTCCTGCTTCTATATTCATTCGAAAAGAAAAAAGGAAGAATCTTGATCCAACCTCCTTTTCTTATATTTTTGTTGGCTATGCTTGTAGAACTAAATATTTGAGAGTCTATGATTCTTTCAAGCATGACATAATAGAAAAGATGAATGTTATTTTATTGGAAAAGACATTCTGTGATGATTCTCATGAATCTTCTTATGCTTCTCTTGAAATAGAGCTTGATAATCCTTCTCCTGAAATAGAGCTTGATAATCCTTCTCCTAATATTATGAAAACAAAATATAAGAGGATGATTATCCTGATATAGAAATGATGGATATTGAGGGGGAGTCATCTCAAAATTTCTTACATCCTAATATTCCTAAATGGGATCAAAATATGGTTAAGGAGTCTAATCCTATTAGTCTTAGAAAGGTAACTTGTATTCAACACTCTTATCATGCCTTGATGACCCTCTATTAGGTAGAACCACAATATTTTGAATAATCCTATCATGATGATAGATTGATTCAACCTATGAAGGATGAATACAATGCTTTGATTAAAAATAATACTTGGAAACTTGTCTCAACTCTTTCTAAGTGAAGGATTTTAGGATGTAGGTGGTTGTACAAGATCAAATATAACCCTATAGGAGAGATTAACAAGCTAAAGGAAATCTTGGTAGCTCGTGGTTTCACTCAAAAACTTGGTCTTGACTATGTTGAGACGTTTTCTCATATAGTTAAGATGAGCACTGCTATAATTCTTTTTGCATTGGTTTCCCAATATGGTTGGGAGATTCACCAAATGGATGTCAAAAATGATTTTTTTAAATGGTGACTTAAAATAAGAAATCTACATGAAGAAACCTAAAGGTTTTGAAGAACTTGGTAAAGAAATTATTTCTACAAGCTAAAAAATTCTTTGTATGGTCTTGAGCAAGCCCCTAGAGCCTGATATGCTAAAATTAACAGTTTATTTCAAGATCTTGGATTTTCTAACTGCTGCTATGATAATGATTTATTTGTTAAGTTTGAAAACAATCATATTATCATTATTATTCTTTATGTTGATGATATTTTTATTATTAGCAGTGATAGAAATTTAATAGTTAAAATCAAAGGAATATTAAAACAACATTTTGAAATGACTAATTTAGGTTTGCTAAATACTTTTATTGGTATGGTTATATTTCAAGATCATAAGTTTATTGTTGCATCTCAATATTAGTATGTTGTAAAATTTCTTAGAATATTTAACATGATTGACTGTAAGAATATAGCCAATCCTATTGAATTTGGTGGTAAATTAGATCCCAAACTAGCTTGTGCTCAATTTGATCTTACTATGTATAGAAAACTAGTTGGTAGTCTTATTTATTTGACTATTACTAGACCTGATATTTCTTATGCAGTAGGAGTAGTTTCAATATTTATGCAAGAACCTTATGAGGATCGTTGGAAAATGGAAAAAATAATTTTGAAATTATTAAAGGAACAGTTAACTATGGTCTATTTTATTCTTCTTCTATGCACAATTATCTGGCTATTGTGATTATAATAATTTTGGTGATGCTGTAGATAGAAAGTATACTTCAGGATATGTATTCAAGTTTGGTGCAGGTTCCATCACTTTGAGTAGCAAGAAGAAACCAACAGTGTCTATATCTTCTACTGAAGCAGAGTATATAAGTGCTATGGAAGCTGCAAAGGAAGTTATGTGGCTGAAAAGACTATTGGATGAACTAAATATGAGCATCAAAGGAATTAATACTCTTTTATGTGAAAACCAAAGTTGCATTGATTTTACAAATAATCCAGTTTAGCATCAAAATACTAAGCATATCGAATTTCATATGCACTTTATTCGAGAGAAAGTACAAAATGGTGACATTGATCTCAAGTTCTATTCAACTGAAGATCAAGTTACAGATATCTTCACAAAAACGTTGTGTTCTGTAAATTTTTGAAAATTTTGTACCTTGTTGGGCCTATCAGAGTTTTCCTTGAGGGGGAGTGTGCATAAAAATGCCACCTCTTAACAACCTATTGAAAACTTCCAATACTTCATCCATTTTGTAATAAGTAAATGTGTCACATTATGTGAAGTTACTTGTAAATCCCAATGAAGCATTAGTTATGTGAATTCCTTATTCATAAAAGGCTCCATAATTTGATTTAAGTCTTCATATGTAAAACAATTGTCCTTAGAATTTATTTTGTATATGTTCTTTTTATATTGTGACTTTTATAGGATCCTTGGAACGCTATTTTTGAACCACAGAAAATCATGTGTCTCATAGTATTGATAAAATTTGCAATACATTTTAGTTGTTTGCAGCTTGTATAAGTCCACAGGACACTGTGGTACTATACCACGGAATTGAAAAACCAGCGGGACTCTACTTTAGTGTACCGTGGAACTATGAACCCATGAAATAATTGTGCGCAACTTGTATAAGTCCGCAGGACATTGTGGTAATATACTACGGAGTTGAAAAACTCACAAAACTTTAATTTAGTGTACCACAAAACTACAAACATGCTGGTAGTGTACTGTGGAGTTGAAAAACCCACAGAACATGTGTTTTTAAATGCTAGCCATCTTGGCATAAGGCAAAAAATTCAACATGTTTTTTCTTGTTCTTCCCCACTTAACATTAAGGGGGATTGTTGGGGTGATAATGCCAAGTAGGATATCTACCACTGCAGTACGCCCCAATATTATTTTAAACGTTTTTCTGTCAAAATTTATTATGAAGATCTTCCACATTTAAGAGTGAAGCAACTTGAATGATTCAACCACCATATTGATTAGGGTGATCCCTCTCGGGATTAGCTATGAGAAATGAATATATTAGTACTAGATTGATATCTAGATAGATATATCAGACTAGGGATGATCTTCATATGATTATTGCATTGAATGAGTGTGAGAACTAGCTCTGCAATCATTATGTGAATGACTAACGAGTGAAGTGGAAGTGCTAGGTAAAAGATGTATAAGAAATTCTTAATGACAAATAGTTCTTTATTTAGTGGGTTTTTTTACCTTCGGGTTTTTCCCACTTAAATTTAGTGTTACCGTCTCTTTACTCGACTGTCATTTTCTTCCAGTTCATGTTATTACATTCTGTAATCTGCATGCTATGATCTATAATCTTCAACATTTATTTTGTGAATATATAATTTGTTAATTATATTTCCCTTCATTTCCTAACAACATTAACCCATAGTGAGCACTAACCATGAATTTCCTAACATTGAAAAATTGCATATATTACAATTAAAATGGAATAACTAACTAAAAAATGGCCAATTGTTAAAATTCAAAGCAAGCTACAATTAACATATAAATCCAAGTAATGTATTTGGACATTGCAATTGTAATTTAGAACATGTAAAAATAGAAGTTATGGAAAATGATGTTCACTAATGTAAATCAGGAAAATGACATAATAAATGCCATTTGTTTCTATTCAACAAAATAACAAGTTCTCACAGTAGCCTAATTGGCATGAAAAGTGATTCATGATGTAGTGTTGGCCTAGCCCATACATTCAATCAATTTTCACTCAAATCGATCTAAAATGGTGCCAAGGAAAAAACCTAAACAATATAACAAAGTGTGGGATAGGGTGACCTTGTGTCATGATAATGCACATAATAATTATAAGAATTTGGAAAATTAGACACCAAACTATCAATATTTCTGGTATCCATATATGTTTCATGTTATATAGTACCATTTATAACCACCTTGTTATTAACCACTAAATTATATACAAGAAAACAATTTTTTTAGTGTCCATATATCTCCCTAAGATCAAACACGTAAAATATATACCATCTAATTTTTTTGATATCCATTTATTATTCTTGCTATATAACACCATTTATTTATCACCCTGAGATTAAATACCAAATTAGATACTAGAAAACCAATTTTTTTGGTACCCATATATTTCTTGTTATATATGTTATTGTATTTAAGTAACCATATATTAATGTATGTGATTCAGATGAACTTATAATATTAATTTCTATTTAATATATGAATAATTACATCTTTGGTGCACACTTATCCACATCTATTAGAAAGTAAGAGCCTCAACTAAGTTATTGACTTGATTAGCTTCACTATTAATAGAAAATAAAACTTGCCTTGCAAAGAACTACTCTCCAACCCTAAGAATAGGATCTACTTGTTTTATAAAAGTATGGAGAGATAACATTAGTGAATTTCATAATATTTTCTAAGAGATTTATTATTACTATAAAGATTTCAATCCTGGGATTCTTTAGAAATTTATGGTAGCCATATTACCCTTGGTAAATCTATGTTATGCATTTATTTTAAGATTTAATGATTTATTTTTTTGATAGATAATGTTTGGAAAAGGCTCTAAACATTATGTATGCATGCTTGTGAGTGTTTTTCTTATGGTTATTAATAATGATTCTAGAGAGAAATTCATAATTTAATATGATATCATAGAGATAAGAGATTCACCTCATGCTACAAGTAGGTATATAGATTAGATCTATAGTTTTGGATTTTTTTCTATAGGTATATAAATTATTGTAGTTTTTTAGTAATTCTATATAGATCTAGTGGCTTAATACTATTAAACAATATTATTCTCTCACCTTTCCCTTCATGGGATATAGGTTGATAAGAAATTGGTGAAAGTGGTGGGTTACTTTAGGTTTTAGTATGAATATTTTTTAAGACTCCCCTAGGTATAAGAACCATGTTCTAGTAATTTAAAAACTCAATAGATATAATTATGGAAAAAATGGTTCTTAGTTTTACTCGACCTATGTTGTGTAGGGTGCTAACCCAACATTCAATCAATTAGAAAACACTTTATACATATTTTAGCTTCTACGTACCTCAAAATATATAGGAAGCACCTAGGATTTTTAAAACCAACCTCTGTTTACTCCATTGAATAAGAAAATATAGATCGGTATCCTTTTTCCACAATACAAGGCCAAAAATATGACCTAGTAGAGAGAGAAAGAAATGCTTACAACATTTCAACAATAGATCAATAATAGGGAAGAAAGTAAAATCTCACTAATATTTTAAACACTAATCCTATTTTCCAAAAAATAGAACTCATTTCTTGTAAGAAAAAGATCACATTTTCACATAACAATCAAAACATATCTTTACAAAATTTAATTTCCCAAATTTATTACATTTCGTTGCTAAAAATTATTTCAAAATAAATGTACAAGCACACACTTTTTTTTATTAGGGGTAAATAGTTTTGAAGGGACTATGCCTTGTTACAAAAAGTACTCATAAGCCAGATATAGCAGCAAAAAATAGTCCATAGTTTTGAAGGGACTATACCATATTGCAAGAAGGTTCAATAGCTAGATAATTAAGTAAAAGCATAAAAAATGGATCAGAATATAGGATATAAATGAGGACCAAATATAGTACAAGAAAACACTTGATTAACTTGAAATACTACCATTTTCAACCATCCAACACTACAAATAGAGTTTTCAAAAATAAGAATATCACTACAAGGTCTCCACCATGCTTCCAGATTTCCAAACTCATGTCCAACACACCAAAAGGGATGTGGAGGAAAAAATTCACCTCCCAACCATGTAATGGGGGAAACTCCCTTCCCCCTTGCCCAAAAAATCCCCTAGCTCTTAAAAATCCTCCGTAGCCAACACTAAAACTTAGATCATGATTTTTTTCCAATTTCCCAAACACACATGCATTTTAAGAAAATCAAACAAATATGTGGACAAGAATACTTGTGAGACAAAATGGGGATACATTTCAAACTTAATAATGCACTACCAAGCTTCTAATGTCTTGCAAAGGGGAAATACATGAATTATGAACTACTTAACGATCCACTAAGGGATTGTGCATAAGTTCTTGGTTCCTCTAAATAAATAAATATAAGAATGCATTCACATTTATCCCTCCCAATGGGGTATACAAAACCCACTTATCCCTCCACTAGAATAGATCCCGAGTCCATTTGGTTCCTCCATAAGAATACAAAAAGTTTACTTCAATATAACCTCTACCTATACCGTTATATTGACCTTACCTTCCCCCATACACACAAATACACTTATTATCCCCACAATGGGTGTATAAAAAGTACACAAAATGAAGGGAAAATTCCATAATACCTAAATAAACATAAAAATGCATACATTCCATCAAGGATATGAAGATAAAAATAACAATTATAAGAAAATAACAACGGAATGAAAATAACCTCTTACTAATCTTGTCCTCTTGAACATAATCAATGCAACTTCAACACCCTCGAAAATAATCCTAGCGACAATTCTTTAAGTCAATGGAGTTTTTTAGTAAATGAGAAAAAAAACCTCCTTAAATAGTCCAAAAAGTTCAAAGAGTACTTATTATCTTAAAATACCCCCCATTATTATTTTGGAATTAACATAGTTTAAAATAGAATTAGCCATTTAAACATGCTGAAAGATGTTTAAATGGTCCTCAAATTCCACCACTCCAAATTATTGTTCGTTGGCATTTAAAAAACCCATGGGAGGCTCAAATTTAATCCATTAGTAGGTAATATTTAAAAGTCTTGGAAGGTTCATTTAGACGTCAATCTTAATCAACAACCATCAAAGCAAGGGCCACATGGTGACATTCTGTCACAACTCAAGGTAGAATGGTTCCAGTGGAATTAAGTCCCTAGAATGAATGGGTTGAAATGTCAATAGACACGCGGTGGGTAGGGGGAAGATAGTTGGTGAAAATAAAATGGCCGAGAAAAGGACACATAAAAACATACCATGAAATCTCAAAGCTTTTGGCCTTGGCAGTTGAAAATACATAGAATTAATTGCAATGCAAAAGGTTTGGGGTCCATGGAAGAGGTCAGTAGATTCATTGCAGTGAGTAGATAGATGACACAATCAAACGGTGCCACATAAGACAATTGAGGTGGTTGAAGTAGGACACGTGGTAGCATTACATTGTATTTTAACATGATGGAATTTGATGGATCTCAAGCCTTGGAATGAACTAAAATTGATAAAAGATGTTGGGTCCACAATAGGGAAAGGGTAGTGAAAAGGTCAGCGAAGTAGAAATGTAGGCAAGAGCCCAACCCTCTAACCAATGATAGAACAACATGTAGAAAATTCAAATAAAGTAACATGTGGTAAGAGAATCCCCAAGACCAATTAGAAGCTTCCACTTGTCAAATTTTTTGCTCTATGAAATGTAAATATTAAAATGCTCATATATTGCGATTCCCTGCTCCAAATCTTACAAACTTAGTACTGTTAGAAATCTCTTGTCCTTATCTTCATGTTAACACTAGTAAAATCATAAATTGATGAGGTTTGATGGGCCAAAATGGAAAACACATCTTTAAAGGGAGAGAAGACAATAATGAACACATAAAAGGTTAAATCTCACTCTCAATCACCAAAATTAGAAAATTATGACTTTCATATCCTTCTGTAAGAAAAAATGGACATACGAATGGCCTTGTAGGGTACACATGTGATTTGAAAAATAATTAATTCTATTTCATTGGTGGTTAAATAGATAAAATTTTTTCCCTTTCTATTTTTACCTCTTCTCTTTCTTCCTTGTTCTATATATTGTAAAAGGATTTCATTTTGAAAGGAGGATGTTCTAAAATGTAAAGGAACTATGCCAAAAATAGTTCCTGAATATATATGAGCCATGAAACCTTCATATGGAATTGAAAATGTTTTCATATGCCTTCCTCTGCAACTATAATGGTCTATGCATATTTATATTGAAATAAAACTTGTTTTGTGGTGTTTTCTCAACCATGGCTCATATTATTTACCACCTTGCATCTCTTTTGCTTGCTATAGTTTTAATGCATTTATTTATCCTTTACAAGTTCATTTGTTGTGTTTCATGTGAGAAAAAATGTGAAAAGGAGTTTGGGTCTATGTCACTTATCTCTGGCCTCTTTGTTGTTTGTTTCCTTCTTCCTTCTCCCTCATTAGAGTGTCCTCAACCCTTTTTTGGTGTTATCACCATCTTTTTATGTTAAGATTTCCCTTATGCATCCCTCTAAACATTCTCTCTCTCTCTGGTCCCTTATAAATGTGTAGATTAGGATTATATAGTTTGTTTTATTGCATTAGGAGTAGTGTTAACATTAGAATAAGTAGATGAACTAGCCTTCTCTGGAGGATGGTATCACTTTGCAAGCCCCACATTTGTGAGATCATCCCATGTTAGCCAAAAACATTGATTTTCATGATAAATCAAAGGGTGTTGATTTTTGATGCTAACATTCTTTGAACACCCGGTGGGACAAGATTGAAGTGCTCTAAAACTTCATATTGACAAGGTTGATGTTTTCTTGATTTTATTCATCCTTTGGAGGAATGTTTTCAACATATCTAATGACTTCACTAATTTAAATAAACCATTCTATGAGTTGCAGGCATTTAACTTCATTATTCCATCCATTTCCATATTTATATCTATCATTCTATTTCATTTTCCTCTTATCCATGAAGTTGTGCAATCAGAACTGCATTCTCTCATTATAATCCCCATTTTCAAGAGTAGTATCATTCCCCTACATCTCCATATTTCTAAAATACTCCTCTAAATTGGTCTTATGAGCCCTATTATAATGAATATGCATATAACCCAACCCCCACTAACCCACATGGTTATTCTTCTAACCAATTTTTTTTGTCAAGAATAGGGATATGCAGGTGATGGTGGAAATATTATGGTTGATACCAATTTTTTGAGGAAAACCAAAAGAATAGAGGAGATCATGGTGCAGATAAGGGCCATATACCACATAAAGGCATGAAAAATTGGTTTTAGGGTCCCTTTTCCATGGGTTGGCCCTATGCCAAATTGGTTCAACCCTTAGTAGAAGCTAGATTTCATGGTTGAGATGACACCCCAAATTATAAAGTGGGCTGAGTTAATGGAGGCTCACCAATCTATTGGTAGAAAACCATGTGAATGGGGAAATCCTACATTATCACCTTACAACCCTCCCATTTATCTTCCCAAACCTACACCATTTTATCCTCCTTTTAATATTCCTATATTTCTACCTGCCCCCTAAGGATTCCATTTCTCTATCTCCTTCCCTTTAATCCTATCTCCAATTTTCCATCCTCTTCCCTTCTAAATCCCCATTTGCTCGGTAGGAAAATATTCCCCCTCCTCCATATTTTGAACCCTTGATAACTCAACCTCTCCCTTACTTCACAAAATCAGTTGAAGTGCATTCCATTATAGAAAACCATGAAATTCATGTTGAGGAATATACTAATTATGATATTTTATTTGACGATCCTGCTATTATCATGGAACAAAAGGAAAAAGAAATCAGAAATGAAGACCAATTTTATCTTCAAGTAGAGGAAGAGAAGCTTCCAAGGGAGTAATATTTTTTGGGAGATTGTAGTGATCTACTAAGAATATCTTCAAATGCTGCAACCAATCACATTGAGCTTCATTCTAAGGAAGAGGATAACTTAGATTTAGAGCACATGGATGAAGAAAATATCATACAAATATTCTTTCTTTCTTTTGATGATAACATGATTTACTTATATCCTTATTTGAATATGAGAATGAACTTCATGGTAAGGAGGAGGAGAGGTTTAATCTTTAAAAATTATTTTTAAGGAAGAGAAGGTGATTTATAAGGAGGAATATTTGTTTGATTAGTAAGCAGTAAAGAACAAAATCCAACATGCAAAAAAAATCATTCATGAGAAAAATCTACGTGAAGAACCCATTCATGTGGATGAGCTTCAAGAATATGGGAAGATCATAAGGATCAATCCATTAGCTCACAGGGCCTCTTGGGCAATAAGTTACCTAGATAATTTGGAGCCAAAATTAGAGTTGTAATCTATCATAATTACTTCAGACTATGAGGAAGAGTTATAAGGTTCTAAAGGTCAACTTAAACACCTCCAACCAAATGTAGAACAATTATAAGAGGTGTGCATCATTTTTGTAGCTGGTAATTTGAAGAAACATGGATTTTGGATCATGTTCACACCTCCACCATGTGATCTTGTTGCCAAATTGATCACATGGTTGTACTTTATTAGGAGAGCAAGTTACTTCTCCCAACTTGTCATAATATTTTTTTATCTTACCTATCTATTTGATTAGAGTAGGGTAGGTAGGTTTGTTTTCAAAAAAATAAGTTCTTGTGCACATTGTGCATACTTTGTTTTGGGCATGTATGATTGTTTATGTTTGTACATAGTTTTTGTGGGATTTTATTTTCTTTACACAATCTAGAGAAGTGTTCATGACCAAAGCTAGACATGGGTAGTTTCAGATGTTTATTCATTCATCCCCAAGATAAATTGTAGAATAGAGTTCCCCGTGTCATTCCTTGGTAAATTGTTTTAGTTTTTAGGATAGTTTACAAGTTTTACAACACAAACAAGGAAATCCAGATCAACTCGAGCAAGTTATATGGAAAAATTATATGGTTGGGGGAATTCTTAAACCTCATTTAGAGCTCAATAGATAAACTAAGTCCATTTGTGATTCATACAGATTAGGGTAATAATAATTCATGTTTCAGACCACCTCTTTAAGTTTATCGCGCTTGAATCGATGCCCAATGAATCATAAAAAGGACACTAATTAATTTAGAAAGAAAAACACCTTAGAGGTCACCAAATTGTTATCCAAAAATACCCCCAGGGTTATTTTAGCATTAACACAATTTAAAAATGGAATTAGCCATTTAAACAATCTTAAAGGCATTTAAACGACCGTCTAATTCCACTGCTCCAAAGCATTGGTCGTTGGAATTAAAAAAACCTGCATGAGGCTCAGATTTAATCCCTTGGTGGGTTATATTTAAAAGGATATGGAATTCATTTGGTTGTCAATCTTAATCTATGAACATCAAATTAAGGGCCATGTGGTGGAATTTTATCACACCTTAAGGCATAAGGGATCTGAAAGACTTAAATCCCTAGAATGGCAGGTTTGAAAAGCTAATGAACACGTAGTGGTAAGGGGGACGATAGTTGGTGAAAAAAAATGGTTGAAAAAAGGACACATGGAAATATTTTGTGAGCTCTAAAATATTTTGGCCCCAGTGGATGAAAATACACAAAATTAACCACAAATGTAAAAGGTTTGGGGTCCATGGTGGAGGTTAGTAGAGTCAACATAGTCAACAGATAGATGACACAGTGAAATGGTGACACATGTCACGATCAAGGAGGTCGAAGCATGACATGTGGAAAAATTCCATCATATTTTAACATGATGGAATTTGGTGGATTTTAAGATTCAAAATTAATGGAAATTGATAAAATATGTCAGGTATAGAATAAGGAAAGGGAGGTCAAAAGATCAGAAAAGGAGACATGTAGGAAAGATCCCGACCCCACAACCAATGATAAAACTACACATAGTAAAGTTAAAATAAGTAACACATGGCAGGGTAATCCCGAAGACCAATCAAAGCTTCCACTTGTCAAGTTATTGTGCTCCACGACATGCAAAGATTCAAATTCTCTAAATCTTTCAAACTTGGTAATATTGGAAATCTCTCATCCTTCTCTTCATGTTGACACCAATAAAATTAGAAATTGATGAGTTTTTGTGGGTGAAAGTGGAAAACATGGATTTAGAGGAAGAGAGGACAATCTTGAGCACACAAAAGGTCAAATCTCTCACTCAACCACCAAAATTGACAAAGTATGGATTCCATCTCCTTCTACATGACAAAATGGACATCCCATGTGCTTTGCAGAATAATTAATGTGGTTTCATTGGTGGTTTAATAAAGAAAATTCATTCCCTTTCTATTTATCCCTCTTCTCTTTCTTCCTTGTTTTATATATTGTAAAAATCTTTCATTTTGAAAGAATTATGTTCTAACATGTAAAGCAACTATGTCAAAAATGGTTCCTAAACATTTTTTATCCATCAAACCTTCATATGGACTTACCAATGTGTTCTTGCACCTTCCTCTGCAACTTTATGTTATGTGCATATTTCTATTGCAATAAAACTTGTTTTGTGGTGTTTTCTTAACCATGGCTTGTATTAATTACAAACTTTCCTATTTTTTTTTGCTGCAGTTCATTATGCATGTATTTCTCCCTTACAATTTCATTTTTTGTGTTTCACATGAGAATAGATGTGAAATGGAGTTTGGGTTTGTGTCACTTATGTTTGACCTCTCTCTTCTTTATTTCCTTCTTCCTTCTTCCTCATTAGATTTCCCTCACCCTTTTTCTAGTGCTATCACCATCTTGTTAGTTTAGGGTTTCCATTATGCATTATTCTAATCCTTCTCTTTCCTTGGTACCTTGGAAATGTGTAGGTTAGTATTATATAGGTTGTTTTCCTACATTAGGAGTAGTGTAAGCATTATAATAGGTAGAGGAACCAACCTTATTTGGAGGGTGATCTCACTTTGAAGGTCCCACACTTTTGAGATCATCCCAGAGTTGTTTAAATCCCTTTCTAAATCAACTCATCTTCTGTAATTTGTTGAAATCCATTTGAAGCCTTATACTTGTATTCCCCTATTATATTGCTAATACATTTCATTATAACCTAAACTTATGACATGAATATTAATTAATATAGTTATTACTAGTTAACTTTATTTTGTGGTATTGTGAGTACACATTTATTCTCTTGATTACAATAAGATGTTTGAATGATGCTTTGTATGATGCCAACCTTGTTTTTAAGAAAATTGCTATATGTAATAAATCAGATGCATCTAAAGGATCCATACGCAACAACCCATCCATAGCCAAAAGGAATCATCTACAGCTAAGGGATCATCCATAACAACTTGCATGCAACCAAAGGACTTGTCTACAACAAAGCATCCACAACCAAAGGAATTCAAACACATTAAATAAGTCATGATCCTAAGAAGCTCGTGGAACATGGACATCACACTTGATTTTGACACATGTCGATGGAAGGATAAATTACAATTCAAACATGAGAACTAGGAGATGAATCAACTCCAACATTTGATTATGTGTTGCAACTTAATATGGAATTAATTGATTTAATTCATGATTTAGGAATTGATTGATTGAACTGATCGGTTACTCAAGTTATGTGATTGACATATAAACACCTACTGATTAATTCTATTGCATGAATCTAAGTCTCTAGATTACTTGGTTGAGATCTTTTACTTGATATGATTTGAACTCCTAGTAAAACTTTGTTTCTTCATGCTTCTGTTGTAATGAGATGTATAAAAAGAAAATGATTAATGTTGAAGAGGGAATTGGTTAATGTATGTAGATCTAGATAGATATTAGAGAGTAGCATATACACATAATATAGAGGTTGTTGTATTCCCAGTTGTAATCTTCATGCCAATATAATAAAAGTTTGAGTTTTGTTTAGTAGTTATAGGTACAAGCCTTAGGAGGGCTTAACACCCAAGGAAGGGCCCACTTGTGGTTTGTTATCCCCCTCCATAGTTTGTTGATTTGATTTATTACATGAGTAGATTAGGAGAAATTCATTCCTTTATCTGCATTATGAGTTTACATGTTTTACCTTAGTCATAGTATTTACTTCTAGTCTAAATTTAGTTTGTTTCCAATAATTGTTATTTCTGAAATTGTAGTGACAAAAAATTCATTTCTTTACCTCCTAAAATGCTTGTAACTGTGTATACAACACTGACATTATTGAAATTCTACATCCCTTGGTTTGATAATTAAATGACTGTAGATTAATGAAAAACATATTAATTGTTGCAAGTTAATTTGTACCACCATTTTTGGTGTCATTTCCAGGGATACTACCAAGTTATAAGGTTTTTGAGAGTTTTTCATTTCTTAGAAGTAGTTTAGGTTTTAGGAAATTCACCTCCAACCAACCCCCCACTAATTTCCATTGATTGAGTTGAGCTATTTGATGCATGCACCATCTAAGAGATGCCCATGGTATATTTTTACCCAATCCACAAGTAGCACAAATATCTTCATACAATTATGAGGATTCTGAAGAAGATATAATTTCCTCTGTACAAGGTTTGCTATTTGAAGATCCCTTTCCAAGTGAAAGTTTAGAATTTTCTCTTAAGCAGCCATACATGGTAGAAGAAGTAGACCAAAATGCTGAGAAATGGGGAAACTACCTTTGAGTTTCCCATTTCCATAATGATGAGGTTGCTACTATGAAGAATATTTCTCCCTCTATCCTTGTCTAACTTTCATGGATCCATGACTGAAGACCTAACACCTTTTTGTTTGAAGTTTGATGTTTTATGTAGGAGCTATGATTATGCCACTGATGCACATAAACTGAAGTTAATCCCTACTACACTCAAGGATGCAATGTTGATATGGTTCATGGGTTTAGGAAGGGATGTCATCACCACTTGGGAACAAATGAAGGAGAATTTTCTCACTAAGTACCAGGACTATTATAGGACAAGTAGTAATGAAGGTGATGAAATCTACAATATGACACAAAAGGAGGATGAGCCATTAGAATAACTATCTAGAAAGATTCATTGTTCTTTGCATTCAGAAGACAAGGCACACAAGACTACCTCCTAAATCTCTCAAATTACTCTTTTTGAAGGGACTCAGTGAGGAGGACATGGATGCTCTAGATCTGATAGGATCTGGAGACATTTCAAAAGCTACCTTTGAGGAGATTTTTGAATCCTACAGGAATTACTCTAGAGCCACTATGAAGAGAATAAGAAATGTAATATCAAGAGGTGGATAAACTACTAAAACATATTGGGGACATATCTGAGTCAGAGATTGTCAACATGTTCAAGAAAGTGAAGTAGGATATTGTCAATGACATGGCCACTCAATTAGATGCTCTACGTGCCAAGAAGAAAAGAGAAGATGCAAAGGTAACACTCACAGAGTTCTTCCATGCATGTAAAATGAAGAAATATGACTGCAGATGCAGAGGATTGGCCAACATTGCACAAGAAAGGGAGGCTTCACCTAAATTTAAGATGTTGGAGACAGAGGATGGAAAAGTATTCTATGTTTCTCAAAGAAAATCGTGGCCACAAGACAAGGAGGTATGTCACAAGACCCTATGCTAGTATTTCAGAATTGGTCCAATAATCCATATATTCAACCCCCACTTTGGGCTAATCCACAACAAGGTTGGGCTCCATACCCTAGCGAATACTAGTAACAATGTCAACCTCAATTTGTAGGCCAAAAATAATGGAAACAACCCCCTCAATCATGGTAGCAACCTTGGAGAGGAGGGAAGTCATGGAACAACCCACCTCCTAATTACTAAAAATCTTACCAGCAACCTCCTTATCCGCAACAACAAGCTCTAATGCCAAATTACCCAACATGGATCTCAGCCAAAATAAACTCAGCTACCAGCTCAACCAATTCCTAACCCTAACAATAAATCTACTTAGCCAGCCTATGCCACTAAACCAACTCAATACCCCACCTATTCAGTTGATGTTATAATATCCATCTCTGCTCAAGAAGAGAATTTCCTCCACCAAATGGACCCACTATTACAAAGATTGAAGATGAACCACCAGTTGTTGCAGAATGATTCTGAAAAATGAGAACACATGCTACAAGCTGATCCATAACAACCTGAAAAGAGTTCTAACAATGGTAAAGTATAAACTAATGAACCACCATTTCCAGAGAGATTACAAGAAAAGAAGACTGACCTCAAATGAGAGTTTGATTCTGATTTTTTCAATCAGCTGAGAGATATTTGTGTCAAAATTCCTCTTATTCAAGCCATCAAGGATGTGCCCATCTACAACAAGTTGGTTAAGGATCTATGCATTAAAAAACTAGGCAGAAAGAGAAAGGATCCATCTATTGTGCAAGTTATTGGACAATTGGTTGATATCATGCTTGGGAATTCAATTTTACCAAAATATATAGATCCAGAAAGTCCATTGGTAAATGTTACAATTAATGGCACAAAAATAAAGAACACTATAATTGAGTTAGGGGAAGCCATTAATGCCATGACAAATAAAATTATGGATGATATGAAATTATAAGGACTAAGGCCAACAACTACAGTCTTACAACTTGCAGATAGATCAATAGTGAGACCTGAAGGAGTACTTGAAGACATAGTTGTGGTGGTAGACTCTTGGGAATACCCTATTGAATTTATTGTTCTTCAACCAAAAGCAAGTCTAGGAGGATATCCTATCATCCTAGGAAGGCCATGGTTGGCCATTGTTGATGCATTAATAGGTTGCAGGTCTAACAACATGATTATTTCTAATGGAATTGGTATTAAAAATCTCATGCTCTATCCTCCTTACCCAACTCATTGAATGATGAAGATCAAACCATTTGGGTAGATGAACTAGAAACAGATCATAACTCTATTTAAAATATCATGATGCTGGAGAAGTCCTGTACAATTAAAGGATAAGAGGAAGATGTTATTCTCTCCAATGTCTTGTAGAATAACTATGGAAGAAATGAAGAAGTGGATGAAAGATTAAGGTGTTTAAACTTTCCTTTGAACCAAGTTATACCATAGAAAAACACCAAGGAAATTCCAAGTAAGAGTTGTATTCTCCATCAAATTCTTCCCCATGATTGCATACTGAATTTTGTAAGCAGCAATGTATGTTCAATGTCTGATCTCTCCAAAAAAGTGGATATAACCTCAGGAAGGCCATTAAATGTGAACAAGATGCTCAATATGTAACAAGAGAAGTTGTTGATTGCTCTTATTCAAAAACGTAGGATAACATTTACATGGGATTATGGTGACATGTGTGGGATTCATCCTAAGTTGTGCACTCATAATATTTATATCAAAGAAAATTGTAAACCAATCAGGAAGCCACAAAGGAGAATGAACCCAACAGTGAGAGACATTTTGAAAGGATAATTGAAGAAGCTGCTAGATGTTGGATTTATATATCCAATTTCAAATAGTCAATGGGTGTCACCCCTTGTCATTATGTCAAAGAAGAATGGAAAATGGAGGATCTGCCTATAGATTATAGAGAGTTGAATGCAACAACAAAAGAAATGATCACTTTCCACTACCTTTCATTGATCAGGTACTTGACACTTTGGCTGGTAAGAAATATTTTTCTTTTCTTGATGGATATAGTGGCTATAATTAAATTCAAATTTCACCAGAAGACCAAGAAAAAACCACTTTCACATGTCCATGGGGAACGTATGATTATTCAGTTCTTCCTTTTGGATTGTGAAATGTACCTATTACATTCTAGAGGGAAGTCCTGAGTATCTTTTTTGATCTAACAAATGATTATATGGAGGTATACATGGATGATTTTGCAATACATGGAAGTAATTTTGAAGAAGCCATATAGAATATGGACAAAGTCTTGAAGGGATATAAAGAGCATAACCTATCCTTAAGTAATGAAAAATGCTACATGATGATGTCTGAAGGTATAGTCTTAGGACACTATCTTTCTTCTGATGGAATTCAATTTGATCCAACAAAGATATATGTTGTCATCAATCTACCAACACCAAATAAAAAAAAAGGATGTTATGAGTTTCCTAGGCCATGTTGGTTATTATAGAAGATTCATCCAAGACTTCAACAAGATTGCAGTACCATTGTTTTTACTACTAGGAAAGGATGTTGCCTTTGAGTGGACTAAAAAATGTGAGGATACATTCCAAACCTTGAAGAAAATGTTGACTATTGCCCCTGTATTAAGAGGACCTGATTGGAACCTACCATTCCACATCCATATTGATGCATCAGACCATGCCATTGGAGTTTTTTAAGGATAAAAGGATGGAGTTCTAAACTATGTAATTTATTATGTTAGAAAGAACTTGTAGCATGCTGAACTTAATTACACAGTCACAGAAAAAGAGTTCTTAGCAGTTGTGTATGTTATCAATAAGTTTAGGAACTACATCATAGGTTATCTAGTGTTCATTCACACTAACCATGCTGCCATTAAATATTTGATCAATAAACTAGTATTAAGCAACATGATTATTAGATGGTTGTTCCTTCTACAAGAGTTTGATGTCACAATATTGGATAAGCCTAAAAAAGATAATGTGGTAGCAAATTTCCTTTCAAGAATGGAGACTGATGATGAAGAACATGTAGTTGATGACTCTTTACTTGATGAGCATTTATTTTCTATCTCCAAAAAATGCCTTGGTATGAAAACATAGCCAACTATCTAGTTTTAGGTAAAACACCTCCACACTACTTATATTATGAAAAGAAATACATAGTTGAAAAGAGTGTAAATTTTTATTGGATAACTGGATTTATATTTCACATAGGGAAAGATCATATCATTATAAGATGTATAGATGATGAGGAAATATATGATGTCCTAAAATCTTGCCACAATGAACCGTGTGGAGGAAAATTTTCTACAAAAAGAGCAACATAGAAGGTGTTGACAACAAGTTGTTATTGGCCAGTAATGCATAAGGATGCAACACTATACACTGGGAGATGTGATAGATGTCAAAGAATGGGAAATCCTAATAGATCAAATGAGATGCCATTGCAGCCTCAATTAGTCTTACAACCATTTGACAAATGGGGCTTAGAATTCATTGGTCCTATAAATCCTAAATCTCAGTAGAAGGAATACATCTTGGTATGCACAAATTATCTAAGTGGACAAAGGTGAAGGAATTTCCAAGTTAGAAGAGTGAGAAAGTAGCCAAGTTTCTCTATGATCACATCTTCATAAGGTATGGAGTTCCAAGAGAAATTGTTACTGATCAAGGTACACACTTTACTACTGATGTAATTTCTGATCTAGCTAAAGAGTATGAAATCAGGCATAGGAATTCTACACCATACCATCCCCAATCCAATGGCCAAGTAGAGGTGAAAAATAGGGAGATAGAAGCTATCTTGAAAAAAACCATTGCACTCCACATGAAATATTGGTCAGAAATACTTCCAGAGGTAGTATGGGAATTCAACACAATGTGGGAGACAACAACTAGCTTCACACCATTCAAGATTTTGTATGGTAAAACTATTGTTCTCCCTATTGAATTTGAGCACAAGATACTAAGGACTGAACTTGAACTAGGCATAGATTTTTTTGAAGCTCAAAGGTAGAGGATTATCGAAATCAATGAGTTTGATGAAATGGGAAGACATGTTGTGCATAATACATAGGTAGTGCAAAAGAAAAGGATCAAATGGCATGACAGGTACATCAAGACAAGGAAATTTCAAGAAGGTGACTGGGCACTCTTATTTGACTCAAAGTACAAGGACCACATGGGAAAACTTAGGACAAGGTGGCTAGGTCCATATGAGATTGAGAAAATATTTCCCAATGGAGCTATAAAACTCACAACCATAGATCCTGTAAGGTTCAAGCTATTGGTCAATGGCCATAGGTTGAGATTGTATAAGAATCCAATTGACATAAGTACCTTCATGCAACAGTTCAGAGGAGGACAAAACAAGATGGAAATAAGGACATCATAATTAAGATCAGAAGTTGAGTTTGTTGGTTCATCTTCTGACATTTCAGAGGATTGAGATATTTCAGTGGCCTTGGTATATTTAACTTGTTGAATACTCCAAGGGAGAATAAAAATGTTGTGACCAACCCTCTTGGTGATCAACAACACTCTGTTAACATTTTATTTTCTTAGAATTTCTATTTTACAGGATTTGATGTATATGTTTATAAGATTGTGTAGTATCTTGACACAAGGAGATAATGCAAAAGACTAGATATTCCACTTGCAACACCATGTAGCAAAGCTCCGAGTTTTTTTCATGTTTGGCGGAACTCATGATTGCATGAAGGAAATAAAGGATATCTACACGTGTGAGTGATGATTGAGACAACTGGTACCCCCACAGGTCAACATTCCCTCTCAGCAAGTTATTTGATTTAAGAAAGGATCCTCCAATACAAATTTCACACACATTTGCAACATCATAGTAGTATTTGTAGCATCATAGAAAACCATCATGTAATAAGGGTGAAAATAAAGTATATGCAATCATCATTTTAAATATGCATCGAGATAAGTGCACTCCTACCACTTTATTAAAGTATGATTATTATTAATTAGTATTTATGCCACGAAATCATGTCTTAATTTGCATTGATAAAACACCACCACCTTTAAGTTGTGAGGTGTCATTACACGTCATCCCAATCTATCATACCACTTTACCTCACATGCTTTCTGCAATCAAATCAATTAAATGCATTTCCCTTTGTTATGTTGGATGTGAGTCGGTATTGAAATTCAAAAACAATGTACTCCAAATAATTCCCCATAATCCAATTTTTGCATCATTCCTCCAAAATTGTGTGATTGCATTACCAGAGATGATCAAGATGCATAATTTAAAATGGGGGGAGACTTAATCCACCATGAGATAAAATAGCAATTTTAAATTCTCAACCAACCAAAAATTATGTAGTATTTCAAAAACAATGGATGGTTAGATTACATTACCAAATTCTAGGGTTTTACCGAGTCTATGGTTGAAGAATTTGGTGCTACACTCAAATATGGTGAGGCTAAGATCAAGGGATTATTGGTGAAATTGCATGATGACATCTTGGCTATAATGAATAGACTTCTTACAAAGGGAAAACCCTTTCTTGAGAAAGCCAATCTAGAGGAAGCTAGACAAGAATTCACTGACGAGGATGATGTCTTCATCAATGATTGCTAAGGTACACATAGAACCTCTCTCAAACCTCTCTAGGATGAAATTACAAACTACATTATTAAGTATTTTACCTTTGAAGGTAGGTATTCTAGACTAAACACAGTCCACTTCAAATTACTCAATCATCTAAAGAATAATAGGCATGTCAATGTGCCTAATTTCTTAAATGAGATCTTGAAAAAGATGAGTAAGGAAGCACAAAGAGGAAGGGATTCTTTGTCACATCAATGCCTCATCACTCTGATAATCAAACACATCATATAAAGGGAATAACTTGATAAAA
The DNA here is from genome assembly GCA_019776745.2 of Taxus chinensis. NCBI lineage: Eukaryota > Viridiplantae > Streptophyta > Pinopsida > Cupressales > Taxaceae > Taxus > Taxus chinensis. Next base: position 318,975,781 of record CM034151.1, on the reverse strand, counting down.
GCTGGGGTGATTTTTCAAGAGCTAAGCACATTGATGAATTACTGGGATATAGAAGGAAGAGGAGAAGAATTATCGGAAGTTCTTCCACACATGTAGTTGAAACCATAAATTCAACTTCTTAGCCCACAAAAACCCATGTTTCTTAAAATTTACCATCTTCTGAACCAAACCCTAAGCCAATATCACTTGAGAGAATCTTTACTACCAAAAACCTCCTGGAAATTTCTACCCCCAAGTTATCTTCTTCCAAAGGTAAAAGGAAATCTTCCAAAAAGACTCCCAAGCCATCAAGGCATTCACACAGGCTACATACTAGAAGGAAAAAACCTCCCAAGCAACAAAACCTCAGACCATATCACTTGATAGTGATATGGAAGATGCAAAGGAGAACATTGAGGCCATACCAATGGATATTGAGCAGGGAGGAACTAATGAGGGTTTGGAGGGGAGAAAAGGAAAAGAAGGTGATGGAGAAACTTTATAGGAATACCCTGAAGAGTACATGGAGGAACATGTAGGGGAAATTTGTGATGGTGTGAGTCACGGAGAACATGAAGGAAAATAATTTGAAAAGGAAACTAAGGAGATGGCTCCATTAGCCAAAGATAATGAGGAGAGGATGGAAGATGAAATTGACTAGATAGTTTATGAACCAAAAATTGGTGAAGATATGCCCCAGGATGTTGAAGAATTTATCAAGAAATTTTTCCATGAAATTGAGGAAGAGAACATGTCTTTGGAAACTGAGACAGTAAAGGAACACATTCCTATAGTTATTGATGAAATAATTGAGAAATTGCTAGAGAAGATACCACATGTTAGCCTGTAACATTTTGTTATACAAGAGACTGTCAAACCAGTTTGTAGGGACATATAAACACAAACAACATTGCTAGATTATTGGGTGTATCAATTTGAAACCTATGTTAATAGGTTACAAAGAAAATGGGAAAGAGAAAAGGAATAACTCATCTTCTAGCACCAACAATAAATTGAGGAAAAATACAAGGAAATTAAGGCAAAGGACAAATAAATTGGAAGGAAAAAGAAGTACGAAGAGATAGTTAAGGTGGCTAATGAGATATTCAAACACACACCTCCTTCTAATTTCTATTCTATTTTATTAAAGGAAAATTATTTGCAACTCAAACTTACCTGTATCAACTCTGACATGTAATTTGACTTCAGTGGAGCTAGGAATTTATTTAGGTTATATTTAAACAATACTCATGAAATACAACTTCTAATTTGTGAACTCTACATGTATAACTACGTTCTTGAGTATGATATGGATTGGAATCCAGTTCTCTATATTGGAGATGTTCTAGTTAAAGAACTTAGTTGTTATTTTCTGAATGAGTTTGACAGGGAGAGACAGATGGAAGAGTACATGTACTTGGTAAAGGTACAACCATAGATGATCAGGGTAGAAGCTAATCATATTTATTGAAGAATATGGAAACTATATGGAGAACAAGAAAATAAGAAACAAGGTATGAAATATGTGGAAATAAGCTCATGAGGAAGTCATGAAAAAGATTGAAGAGAGATAGTATATGCCTACAAGATGCGCTAGAACAAGATGTCCCCTGAGATGAAAAATAAAGAAATTCACTATTATCATAATATCATTCCAAATTTTAGAAGAGTGAATGAATACATTGATATTTCTATTGCATGTGAAAAAACTTGGTTTCCAATTGGCTATCACCCGCAAATCTTCCACTTTCCTATACCACATTAGTTTGGTAATCAAACCTTGGATGAAACAATACAAGATAGAGTCATGAATAGGTACATGATGAATGGAGGTTACTTCTTCATAGATCCTAAAGGGACAAATACTCTAGTATATTTCATACACTTATGCATCACTATTCAAGAGGAACTTAAGAAACCCAAAGAATCTTAAAAACTTGAGAGCCTTAAAACCTTGAATGAGGACATTCAAGAAGTTAAGTTTAGGGGTGTGACGAGTTGTTTAAATGCCTTTTTAAACAACTCATATGTACTTGTACTCCCCTGTTATACTGCTAAGAAATTTCATTATAACTCAAACTTATGGCATGAATATTAATTAATATAGTTATTACGAGTTAACTTTATTTTATGGTATTGTGAGTACACATTTATTCTCTTGATTACAATAAGATTTTTGAATTATTATTTATATGATGCCAACCTTGTTTGCAAGAAACCTTTTATATACATTAACTCATATGCAACTAAATGATCCATACACAACAACCCATCAAAAACTAAAGCAATCATCTACAACTAAGGGATCAGTCACAGTAAATCACATACAACCAAATGACTTGTCTGTAGCAAAGCATCCGTAGCCAAAGGAAGTCACACACATTAAAGAAGATGTGATCTTGAGAATATTTTCAAACATGAACATCACACTTGATTTTTCATGTGTCGATGGAAGAAGTAATTATAATTAAAATATGATAACTAGGAGATAATTCAACTCCAACATTTGATTATGTGTTGCAACTTAACAAGGAACTAATTGATTAAATGCATGATTTAGGAATTGATTGATCAAAATGATCAATTGTTTAAGTTATGTGATTGATATGTAAAAACATGCTGATTAATTTTGTTGCATGCATCTAAGTCTCCAGATTATTTGGTTGAGATCTTTTACTTAATTTGATTTGAAATCCTAGTTGAATTTTTTTCTTCATGCTTCTACTGTAATGAGATGTATAAAAAGAAAATGATTAATGTTGAAGAGGGAATCAGTTAATGTATTTAGATCTAAATAGATATTAGAGAGTAGTAGATACGTAGAATACAAAGGTTTTTGTATTTGCTGTTGTAATCTTCATGCAAATATAATAAAATTATGAGTTTTGTTTAGTAGTTGTATTCATGAACCTTAGGAGGTATTAACACCCAAGGAAGGGCCCACTTGTGGTTTGCTATCCCCCTCCATAGTTTTTTGATTTGATTTATTGCATGATTAAATTAGGAGAAACTCATTTCTTTATCTACATTCTAAGTTTACATGTTCTATCTTAGCTATAATATTTGATTCTAGTATGAATTTATTTTGTTTCCAAGCATTTTTATTTCCCAAATTGTAGTGACAACAATTTACTTCTTTACCTCCTAAACACCTGTAACTGTGCATACAACACTGACACTATTGAAATTATATGTCCCTTGGTCTAATAATTAAATGATTGTAGATTAATGATCAACATATTAATTGCTGCAAGTTAATTTGCATCCCCACCCACATGTGATAAATCTAAGATATTTCCAAAATCAACCACCCAGTTAATTTCTCTTACAAGGAAAAAACATAAAAAACTGAGAGATTCAGAAATAAGGAACCCCAAAATAAATATGGCTCATTTTATAAGTCATCCACAATAATCAACATACATCAAAATAAATACAAGGCAGTTGAAAAGTTCCCAAATATGGTTATGAGGTACTTTTAAGCCTATAAATGGCCTAAAAGTATTCAAAAAGTACACCTACCCCATTGGTAGGTGTATGTAAGGGTTTTGGGAGTGTGAGACAAGGTTTACTTTTCCCAAACACCACTTAAAAGAGGGATCAAAAGAGAAATTTGAAATTACCAAAAATGGTGAGTTTTCAACTACCCTAATTAAATAAAAAATAAGTTAAACAAAGTAGATTACCCCATCAACCCAAATACAAGTTTAACTTAAAATTAATTAATTACAATAAAATTAATTGGATAAGGGTATCATGAAGATGAAAATAAACAATAAAAGTCAAAAATGAATAAATTGCACACTTGTCACCATACACATAACTCGAACCACCTAATTACATGTCTGGGTAACTCATGTTGGCTAAGGAGCTTTGTTGGAGTTAGTCTCCCTCCATCCTCTTGGTGTGTTTAGTTTAATTTATTCACATGTAGAGTTTGGGTACCTGTCCTCTATTTGCACACTCAACACACATGTCATATCCGCTCAACATGATTAATCAATATCACTACTATTAAATTAGGAAAAAAAACACCAATTATCCATGTATTTAATTTTTCATTAGTAATTTAAATCATGGTCATAATATAAAAATTCAACATCATAAAAATTAGGATATCTATTAACAAAACCACCTACAAGATCTATAAAATATATCCATCCAAAATTCATGCTAAATACCATAATATTATACCATGTCCATGTGAGTCAGTCATTAGGTTTACATCATGTGCCAATCTCAAAATCACAAGTAGCCATAATCTAGAAGAATATGAAAGTCTAGGACCCCACACCGATACAACATATACAATAAGAAATATGATGGAGACTATAATATGAAAGGAAATCTAGCTAAACAATGCTTTACATGAGTGGAAACTACCATTTTTCTTAGTGTTATAGATATGAAATTAGGTAAAATGGGATGTGACTATGTAAAATGTACTCTCTCTAATATGAAGGTCAGAAACCCTTCTAGAGGGTACCATCAAACTAGACACTAAAACCTATTGGCTCCATCCCTTCTAGAAATGTAGTGTCTATATATATATATATATCTAGTATCTTAATATTTTATGGGTTTTTATGTCACTTCTAGTAACTAAGTCAAGTACTTTCACTTCTTCTCAAACCCTCATGCATACACCTAGTTGATAAAAACCTTAGTTTCCTACACTAGCACTCACATAAACATTTCATAACAAACGAAAGTGGTGTGTCGTGGAATTGGACTATTCTTGATGGCCAACCCCCTTATTCATTATGAACAATAATCACACTACATTTACTAATTTAGAGGCCTAAATTCCATCTAATTTTTATAGTGTTCATGTAAATGTAAATGCAATCTAAAAATCCATCCAACTATGTTTTACCTTATCATTTAACATAAATAGTAGGTATAAATATGGATAAAATGTAACCTTCATAACCAATAGAGCGCTACAAGTGAGTATTGAAGTAAAATTCTTAAGTAGAATTATTGAAGATAAATTACTTTTGATTTCTCTTTGGCGTATAGGTTCTTGAAAACACTTGATAAAACTTTAGAATTATTTTGAATTGGCTTTGGATGTTCTTGAAATATTTTGGATTTATTTAGACCTACTTAGGAATCATTTCCAATGTATTATCTTGATTTAGGTAAGTTTAGGGACCCGCTGCTAGATATTTGGAGATAAATATCAAGTGTTCCTTTCTATTTACAAGTATGAGCTAGATAATATTCAATTTTACAAGTGAGTAAATGATAGTATTTGTTTAAATTCAATACCTGTCCACATGATTATAATTTTAAATTAATTCCAATATTGAAAGGGGAATTAGGATAGATTTTAAAAATGTTACCTTTGATAAGCAGAGGACACTAGTACCTAGCTCTTAACACTAGCATACAACATCGTTGTCCTACTAGATGGTAGTCTCTTAAAGATATAAGCTCTAATGAGAGTCATGAGAGAGGTATGAAAAGAGGTAATAAATGTTTATGAGAATTTAGAAAAATCTTGTAGATGTTAGGAAAATAAAGTGAGAGAATATGCATTATTTTTAAGCCTTGAGAGAAGGAATGATAATGCATTTATGCTCTATTTTTCAATGTGATTCATTTTTTAGGGATACATTGAATCACTACTTATCAAGGACCTAATCCCCAAATTCAAGTGTCTTCAATACCTCTTAATATAGTAATTTAAATTTTATAGTTTAAAGGAAATAATTACATCAATTTGTAAACACAATTTTATTTATCAATTTCTTAAGTATTCGAGATGATAAAGTATGCTCAAAGAGTTAGACCTGTAACACAAGACTATAGTCAATGTCCATATAATTAGAATTAAATAATTAACCCTAGATATTATTAAAATTTCAATTTGTAAAAGTATAGAGGAGTGGGGAAGGAGTACACCTATATGTGTGGAGAAAAAAATATTTTAGATGGGGAGAACTATGCTCCCTTAACAATAGTATAGTGAGATGACTATTAGAACAATATCTGTGCAAAATTGGAGGGTGAAAGTCCCGAATTTGAAAATAGAAATGTAAAATTAATAAACTAGGAGGTTGGTGTACTTAATATCCAACACTAGAAGAGCATTGGAACCACATTGGCCTACAAATTGTATTACCCCAAAATGTTGGGTGACATAACCCTAATGAACATAATCTTATTAAACCATAGTATTGTACATGGATTTAGGTTCGTAAATTATTTAATATCTTGAAGTTATTAATAACTATTGAAATATAAACAGTAATACGTAAGTAATTTATGACCCCTACATTTACAATAAATTTTATAAAATTTGTAACTTGTATCTACCAATATAATCAAGCCCCTTACATTTGTATCAAATGTAGCAAATTTGTAATTTTTGAGTGGCATAAAGCACTAATATTATTTCCCACACTTCACTATGTAAATCACGTCCTTAGCCAATTTTCTAACTTTTCATGGACGTTTAAACCCTGTGGTGCTCTGACTTAGCTTCAACCCATGAGAGACTAATTTGATGTCGTGGAAGATTGACTTCTTCAATGTCACGAAGGTATAATAAACTTCGTGAAGCATTAAATCCGCCAAAAATATGCCTAATTATTTTTTTTCTATTTTCTTTGTCTCACGGGTTAGGAGAACCCGTAGAACACTAAGTTCTTACCTTCCGTGAAAAATCAATATATTGTTTGGTGGATTTTTCGAGCAAAAATTTTGCTAAGTCCAAAATTTTGATGAGTTATCCAAAATTACAAGGGGGCAATTTGGGTCAACAGTCTGGTTAGCTTCAAGGGACATATTTCTACTAGATGATTAAGAATAGTAGCCTTGAAGCACCTATTGGGCATGAATTTAAAGATAATCTTAAAGAAAACTAATCTTAAGCCTTTAAAATTTGTCTCTTGAATCCTCATGAACTTAGCAATGATTAAAGTTGATCTTGTAAAAATGAAGGATATACATTGAAAACTACTCTAATTATATCATTTCTTCCATAGAACTTTCTTGAAATGGAATGTGTAACAACAAAAAAGGCCAAAAACTATGTACAAAAATGGAAAATCATACATGTTTTAAGGGGAAACATACAAAGTGTGCACAAACACTTGTTTTGTAATAAACAAACCTACTCTACTCTTACTCTAACCAAAGGAAAAGGAAGTTAAAAAAAACCGATACAGTATGGGAGAAATATTTTCCCTTTTTTACAAAATGTGGTCATGTGATCAATTTAGAAACGAAATCACATGGTAGAATTGAAAGCACATCCTACACTTCCGTATTGCTCAAATTATCATTTAAGAAAATGATGTATACCTCCTTAAGTACCTCTGAATTTGGTTTCAGAAGGTATTGAATATGACATTTGATTTCTTAATTATCTTCATCATTCTTTGAAATGAGAATGATTAGTGGAAACTCCAAATTTGAATTTAAACAAGCCAAGTATATGATTTTAAAGATTTTTTATCAACTCTTTGGCTATTTTTCATGATTTTCCCATCTTATTTACATTTAGCTCCAAGACTAGACCTGGTAGAAATGTTTACATGTAAGAAAATCTAGACTTGGTCTTTCTTACTCTTACACAAACATCTTTGATTTCACTTTGACATGCGGGTTTCCTCTCTCTTCATTCTTTACCCTAATTTAATTTCTACAAAAAGTGAAGCAAATTCAAGGCATGCGGAGCAATGTATGTCATTACACTCAGTTGTTTCACATTTATCACTAAAAAAATCTTCTTCCACACACCCACAAATGTCACAAGTGGTGAAAAACACTTTCTCATCAACCCGCAACCCATTTCAATTCTCTTCCTTCAAAACTATATAATTTGTTTTTTCACTAGTTGCTTCCATTAATGGATTCCCATCCTTATCATCCTCCCAGTCATATTTACACCAATATTCAATAGATGTGAAGTTTTCATCCTTAGTAGAATTTCTTGGAGATAAGGAATTGGTGAGAGGCTACTCTTAAATTCACTTTTAAGTAGAGATGATCTAGGCTCTGGACTTCTAATTTGATCAATTGGGGAAGCCAAATGATCCTCCAAAACATATCATGATATTTTTGGTTCCTCCTCTCCATGGAAGTATTAAACATCATGATCTACCCGCCTTGTAGGATAACTTGGTTCAATGTAGGTTGGGTAAAGAACTGGGGAAATATTTGGAACATCACGACTTCTCAAAAAATTATGACAGGGTTTTAGAGAGTTAGGTAATGCCTTGGGTGGAGATGGGGAGAAATTTTGTAGATAACATAGGATATTTTGGGCATGATAGACATGTAAATAACTAAAAGGGGAACTAGGAATCAAAGGATATTATTGTTTTTAGAATGGGACAATGGATTTTTCTTGGTTTGCACATGTGGTATGGAGAATTTGAGGTGGTAAGGGGAGAATATAAGTAATAGGGATGTGTTTCATTTGTCCATCCTGAAAGAGTATCTTATCAGCTTGCAATGCAATTTTAAAATCCTAAGGAAGATTATTGCCTCTTAGGATTTGGATAAATACAAACGAATCTGCATCAAAAGACATTAAATAATACAAAAATTCCATACCTTAAGAGGGTTTGAATTCTTGAGGGATTTTGAGCCATGTCCTTGACAATATGATGTTTAAATTTGAGATAAAATCCTTTGAATTTCATTTTATTTTTATGAGGTGTTCAATGAGAGAAATGAAATTTGAATTCTCCTTGAACTAGTTGTGTAGTTGTTCTCCTAGTTGATTCCATGTGGAAATGGATTGAGGAGCCAAACTACTATACAATCTCTTGCTTTACCTTTGAATAATGAAACAAAAAGTTTGAGGCAAATGTTTTCTTCTCTAATATTATGAATGGAACAATGGTTGGTTATGTCTTATATGCCATCAATAGGGGATTGATATCCATTTACATGGAAAATAATTAGGTTATTTAGGGCTGTTATGGGTATTTCATCCCACTACTATAAATGAAGGTGGCTTGAGATGAATTTAGAGAATGGAAGATCTTTTTGGAGATCCATGAGAGAATTGGAAACATGAAAATTAATGGAAAGGAGAAGTGGATGGTCTACATAATTAGAGAATGGGTTTCTTGAACAATAAAGTTTCCATATGCGTTAAGAACTTCATCCAAAGGTTGAATATAACCAAGAGCACATCAAACCTGAATATATGAAGTAGTAAAGTTCTTCGATCTTGTCCCATCGGGTGTGATAAAACTATTGGATACCAAAAGTAGCACCATAGATTAAATCATAGAAGATAAATACTTTTGGATAATATGGGATTGTCTCCAAGTGTGAGAATTACATCTTGAGACATATCTCCAAAGAAGGTTGGTTCCTCCACATATCTAACCTAATGCTAACATTACCTCTAAGATAAATTACAATAACATATCCAAGGGACCATGGAGAGAGAGACGCAAAAAGAAAATCCTTAGCTAAAGGGGTGGTGATAGAACCAGAAGAGAGGGTCAATCACTCTCCATGAGGGGAAAAAGGGGAAGAAAATATAGGATGAGGGAGGGTAGATAAATGTTCCACAGACCCGAAACCCCATTTTTTACCCACACACTAAAAATTCACAAATCTAGGAGCCCCTTAAGTAGATAACGTGAAAAATATACTAGAGAAATAATGGAGAGGCCAGAGTGTAATAAACGCAAGTATAAAGCATAGAGTAGCCAAAAAAATAATATTTTATCACTCAAGGGATGCACATACCATTACATTCATGGAATAAGGCACAAAATACATCGTAGAGACAAAATACAAGGTCTAGAACTTGTGAGAAGCCGACCACAATTTTGGCATGGTGTCGTTATAAAAAAAGAGGGATCTCATTTTTTACAATGCATGAGCTCAATAATTATAGAAAATGGGAGAAGAAGAGATAAAGGGAGAGAGGCACCAATAGGAGAGAGATTAAACCACCAAAGACTAAACACTATAGAGTCCTATAGACATGTATGGGCACCTGATATGGTTACAACTACACACCATCATATTTATAGGTCGAGGAAGGTGACACCCACACGTATTAAATTCTAGTTAGTGAAAAGGTTGGAAATTATTGGGGTTATACCATATAACAATGTTGCATAAATATATAATTAGATAAATCATACAAGCAATGAATGTGGAAATAACCAGAAGATAAAATAAAATAAGGGAAAGACAACACTAGATTTAACGTGGTTCACCCAGTGTTTGCTACGTCCACCAAGAAATGACCAATATTATTATTCACTGGTTTACAGAGGAAATACAATGAATATCTGCCATATTCCAACACCTCATAGGGTGTTCAACGCTTTTCCCTCACGAAGCTACTATTTCTTTCTCACAAAGAAAACTAACATAAAAAACAATTGCTATTTTCTTCTCTCATACCCTCATATAATGCATACATGCATATATATCTATTATGGGAAACTAACTATGCTTTTACAATCAATAAATCATCTTTAAAGCAAGAGATTTATTCTAATTCTTGTTTAAAGAACAAAACACCGTCACACAAGTGACTGATGCCGGTTCGTGCTTGACTGATGCTGGTCACTTCTTAACCAATGTCGGTTACCTTTTGACCGATGCTGGTTTCCTCATGACCGATGTCGGTCACTGTCAAAACCAAAAACATGTAAAAGCAAGCTTCTTGTGAAGTAATTAATCTCCACACTCAACAGGATTTTGATTTGAAATTTGGCACAAATCCTATGTGAAATACAAATAATTATATGATTTCATGGTTTACCATGGATTTCACATCCTCTAAATGATGTGTGGATTAATTTCTAACCCCTGCAATGTATTAAACCACTTATATATTTTCTTTGTTATGTGAATTTGACAATGTTTTGTTGCCTTTTGAACATTCAGTGGGTTATTGAACTTTATTTGCTCCATATCCATAGATTAAGAAACCCGTTAGACAATAACTCACATGCACCCATAGAAATCTTACTTTCCTTTTCCATATGACACGAAGGCCTATTCCTTTATTGTGTGACATTATAACTTGCAACCATGTTTATTTATTATGTGGCTTTTGAAGTCTGCATAACACTCTGATTAGGAAGCCCACATAATGCTAGGATAGTGTTTCATGGCTTCAAACCTTAGTCAATTTCTTAATTCTTACTTTACCACATGGATCTCCCAGCTTATCTTCTATGAATCAAAACTTCACTAGACTGGACTTAATTATTTGACTTGCAGAATTAACATGCAAAAATCTATATCTTCCAAGTCCATGCAACGTTGTGCTTTTCCATGTCACAAAGCACTAAGATTCTTTCCCACTCTTCACTATGTGGATATTTTCCTTAGTTGATTTTCCAACTTTTTGCAGGCATGTAAACCCCACGGTACTCTGAATTTCCTTCAATCTATGAGAGATTGATTCAATGCCATGGAATATTTAATTCCTCAATATTGTGAAGGTATAAAAAACTCCACTAAGCACTAACTCCACCAAAAAACCACATAATTAGTTTTCTTTGTCTCCTTTATCCCACGGGTTAGGGATATTGCATAACAATATTTTCCTTCCTTCCACAGAACACCAAGATAGTGTTTCATGGATTTATTGAGATTTTTTTGCCTAAGTCCAAAATTTTGATGAGTTTTCGAAAATTTCAAGGGGGAGAGGGGAAATTTGTGTAAAAAATAACTTAATACCTTTTTTTTCATTTTCACCAATTACAATCACTAATTTTTTTTTTCATACATGAAGGTAATTATAGCTCACATATTTTTGTAGTATTTCACACCTACTTCTTGACTTGGATTCTTGGAGCTTAATTATTGTGTAGTTGGGGCAACATAGTGAGCTAGGATTGAATATATTATTATTTAAATTTAAAATTCTCCACCCATAATGATTCCCTCTTGGTGTTGTCTATGTGGAGGTTTATGCATCAAATTTCACACACATGCTATAGGTAAGTATTTCTAACCCTCAATAGTATTTTATCTTGTATATGTATGTTTTATAATTATCATTCATTACTATAGACTAGAGTAAATGTATGTTTTCATTGATCTATTACATTATCTCATTACATTATTCCCCTTGGATTTATCCATCCCTTGATTAATATTATTCTGAATCATATTAGGATACCTATCTTTATCTCAAATATAGACCTAGGAAACCTTTGACTATCCCATGATAAGGATCATTATCCTCTAGATAACACTCCTTGAGCATATTAATATCTACATCATGTGTTCAAACTTATATTGGATCCCTACATTTGATAACACATCTACGAAGCTATTGTTTTCCCTTCATATACTTTAGTAACCAAAAATTAATCTTACTCTTCCTTAAATAAGGTTATATTATCTCTATTTATTAATTTTTAATTTTTTTGTTATTTCATTAACCTCTATGTAGAACCGTAATGAATGTTTAATCTTTTGAATACTTTAATCAACTTATCTAGATGCCATAAACACTTGTGTACATTTCCTTCACGATCAATCCTATTCTAAACTCCCTTATTTTTATAACTAATCTCTTCAGACACCATCAACCCACATGCAATCTCTTAGCACAATCAATCCCATCAAGAAATATTTCCAAAAATCCTTGTTCATGCATATTTAATTTACTATGGAGTATTTATATGATAATTACACTACATTATTTTTTAGTCCATCTTTGTTTGACCCAACCACCCTTAGGATGATGTTTTTAATAAGCTAGTTCCTCATTACAATGACTATTTTACTATTAGAGATAATTGTAGACACAAAATCACCCACATAATACTATTTTACTATACCACCAAGTATGTTGTTTTATATACCGATCTTGAGTAAGAAAATTATTCATTGGTGACACACTTCCTAGTCCATCCGCTTGCATTGATTATTTCTATCATTTTTATCTCTCACATTAGTCACTTATACAACCAGTTCTGGTCAGGTCATAAGTATCCCTATCTATCAGTTTTCTCACATTTTTCGTCAGTTATCTTAAGACACTAGTGCCCAGGACTGGACACTAGTGCCCAGGCGCTCTCATCCTCTTTGTTTTTGTTTGCATTTTTGAAATTTGTGGTTGGTATTTTCGGTTTTCTTACTACTAAACTGAGGTACTAGTCGACATTTCATGTCACTAGTTTCAAAATTCAAATAAGAGATCCCTATATAAACACAACATACATACCATTATAATGGCTGATTTTTTTTTATCAATGGCTATCTATCTACATACTATCAAAGGGACTACATTTTTGGGCTTATTACTTTGCATAAACTACATATGAAGAGGAATTTTTTGAATTCCATACCACACATTTTCATTATATCTAACTATTTATCTCTATTCAAGTGCATCTGGCACAAGATCACCCTAGGGAATGATTCTTGCACACATACACACATAACTACACAGAGTCTGAGATGTAGTGCAACACTCAATTATAAGATCACTCTATGGGGTGACCACTAGGGTCAGTCCAACTCCCCATTTGTATCTTTTTATTTTTAGGATTTGATGTATTTTGGGGTTTTTTAGGTTCCCTTTCTCTTTTTGGGGTACAGGAAAATACTTTGATCTTCCAACGACCTACAGATGAAAATTGTGAAGGTTAAAGACATTGAAGTGACAAAAAAATCACTTTCCAATCATTTTCACGGTTACGAGTGCCCAAAAGTGGTCTATAGTTCCCAGGTGTTCTTGAACTAATCCATGCACCCATGTCCAACTCAGTCCACAGAATCCAAAATTTAAATTGAGTATTACTGACACTCTGCCCAACTTGTTCATCAGTTTCTCTAATTCAGACATACTTCGCGATAAGAGAAAATCAGACAAGTGCCATATCTTTCTCATTTACTTACACAATTGCATCTTAAGAGTTATTACCATTTGTATTTTGTTGTACATCATTATAGTTACTCTAAAATTAGATTTAATATCTAGATTTTATTAAATCAATAATGTTAAGAAGCTAAAAACTTCACTTCAAATTATACATACCAAAAATGGAACATGAAGTTATCCTTGATTCTGGTTATACCCCCACTTTTTTTAGAAGTAAAATATACTAGGGGGTGAATAATTACTTTAAAACCTTTAATCAAGTCAAATTATCTTGCTCAAAACATAAACCATTCAACTATTAATGTGTGCACATACAATATTCATTCAGATAACCATAACCATGAGAGAGATAACCATAACCATGAGAGATATCACCATAACACAAGACATAAGTGACAAACCCTCAAGGGGAAGAAAACCCACTGAAAATTATGATTATATTACACAAATAAAAATTATTTAGTGAAGCACCAACTTAAACAAGATCACTGACCCCTAGTTTGGTAGAGCACCAACCCTATAAGGAACACCAACCCCTAGTTTAGTGAAGAAAAAACTCCACAAGGATGCTATAACACCCTAATATGATCAAGCACCCACTCAACCACATTTAGATGAAGATATATGATGTCTTGTTGCTACAAAAATTGATGGAGATCACTGATTCATCTCACACACCTTCAAACCCTTTCTTATTCAACTCACTATATCTCACACTTTCACGAATTATCTTGGATTCAAACCCTTGTGCACATGCTCTCTAACAATATTCAACATTTTACACACTTCCTCAACTCTGAAATAATGTGCCTTCATACATGTTTCACACTCATACTTGGGTCACACTTTTTCCCTCTTTTTTAGCTAGTTCAAATTTGAATTAAATTATTGCACTTTATACCCTTCTCAACTAAAAAAACATAATAAAATTTGGTCCTCATCATTTTGCTCGACCAATATAACATAAAAACATAACATTACACTTATTCAAATTCATAACATGAACCCATATTGGTCGACTATGCTCAAATGCACCAAACTAATTAAGCAAATATTGAAATAAATAGATGCTAAATCTAAATATGTACCATCGTAAATGATATAAATAATTAAGTACATATTTAATCCAAACAAATAAAAAATTTAAATTTGAAACCCTAGTTACAAATGGAGAGACATAAAGACTTATTTGATTTGTAATAATCCCAAAGGTATGCCGAACTGGAGAATTATTGGAACAGGAACTTAGAGTGTCACAATCAAACCTAGAAATTTACGGGATTGTTAGGAATGCCTGGTGTGATAGAGACCTATTATGGGAACTTGTGACTGCTCAGAAAATGTATAAACCAATTTTTTATGGTCACGAGATATTTAGTGGTTGTCACCTTTGATTTCTTTTATTTCACTGTTGTTCACCTAAAACCTGCAATAAGAAAGAACCTGCAAAATGGGAGGTTGGATTGTCCTCGGCTATCAACAAAGTGAACCTACAACTTGGAACTACACTACATTATAGAACCCATGTAGTTCTATGTGTGTGTTTGGAATTATGCCCTATGTGACTCTTGTGTGTCTCACACTTGATAACAAGAAAGATCTAGATGTAAAGGATGTAGATAGATGTGTGCATGAAAAAGTGAACTTCCCCTCCTATGCATGTATGCAGAATTGATGGTCCCTTGTCCCTTGTGTGAAGCTATATAGATGATTGAATGCTCTTAGAATGATCTTGGATGAAACATTAGGTGGTGATAGATAATGCTTAGTGATTGGTCCCTTATTATGATCATATAGCTTTGTATTTATATGATTCCCTTGTTTGAATTTTGTAATTAAGCACTAAAAGGGTGACCAATAAAAAACAAGATGCCCAAATGGCTAGAAAAGACTTAAAATATGTGAGAAAAGTACAAAGAGGTCGGGGGCACCCAGAGGGTTTGGGGGTTCCTAGCACTAGCATCCTAGCTGGGCACCGGTGTCCAGAATGAGAAATTCCAAAGTATGAAAAGAAAAACTGGGAAAGGAGTTTAAGACCAAAAGAGAAAGAAAAAAGTAAGACAATATGGCCAAATACAATAGTCAATTATTACTTTTCTTACTTAGGAATTATATGAATAATGGTATGTGATTAGGACTAGAAATATAACCAAAGTGTGTGATTTAGTGTATACACAAACAAGCTCAAAATAAGCTCAAAACCCCATCACCTGGATGAAAAAAGACCACAAACATCATCACCATGATTAGTAAAGATTCTAAATTCTTCACACATGTTAAATATGACATAAAAATCCATAGTCACACATTAGCTTGCACTAATAAAATTCTTCATAACTCACTCAAGAAGGCTCATATCCTTCACCAAATAGTTGTTTCCAGGAACCAATTTTCACCTATGGGCCTCAAGACCACACCAAAACACCTAAACTATTACATGAAACCACTCATTTAAAATACCACGACCTTTAGATCACATCCATGCTTTAGAATGCATGAATCATCCATACATGCAAGCCACAATCACTTTCCTCTTCACCAAATTGAGCTACCTAGAAAGTAGTTTTAGAAACACAATTGGTTTTTACCCTTGCTAAAAATTTAAAGACTCCAAAATTCATTAAATAGGAACCAAATTCATCCATATTCACTCTCAAAATTATATCATGCATCAACCAATCCAAAACATGTGTGCCTTCTACCTCCATTTTTTAGCACAAGCAATTATGTCCTAGAAAACAAACAACCTTCTTATTGAAAAATTGAGCTGGTTCACCCATCAAAACTCATCATCATGAGATAAACCTTATACCATTGGAAATAATTATGATCCTCTTTCCAAAACACCTTATATTTCCTTCCAAATCCAAGTGGAAGGCATTCAACAAGGTCTATTTCTGAAACAACTCCAAAACTGTCCTTTTTGGACTCAAGGACCAATATTCATAAATAGGGAACACTTTTACCTCTAGAACCTAAAACATGATATTAAATAATCATGGACATCAATTAAAACTCCTAGGATAAAAAATGTTAATTTATTTCACAACTCATTTGGAAAAATGTTCCTCAAACTCAACTTCTTCAAAAACTTGTTTGTTTGAGGGGGGTCCACGCATAAACACATTCTATATATTACCTTTTTGGAGTTATGGAGGATTCCTATACAACCTCAAATCATAATACTAGAAATAAAAATCAATTCTTGGAACTTATCATGAAGATATATCCCACCACTTTCAACTTAGGGTTTCAAACTCAAAAAAAGTATTTTACCTTCTTAACATTCGTTCATACAAACCTGATGATTAAACCATTCCATTTTTGTTTGAAATGATCTTATATCAATGGAAAAACATACCTGAAATCAGAAAGGTCCCATAAAAAGCAAAAAAGTCATTAAACATAACCTATCATCTATACCCCTAAACACAACATATGGAAATTCAAATATTTAAAATGGTGGTTTTGGATAGAAACTCCAAAATCACATTATTACAAGCTAAAAGAGATGAAAATGTAATATTATATATCCCAAAACACCTAAGATCACATCCTACACCTAAGAAACTAATGCAAACAAAAAATTTTCTATGTAAAATGAAATGATGCTCTTGCATCATATTCTCTAAGTGGAAATATTTTCTCTTTCTCAAATATTTGATCTGCTTTCTTGTCTTACAATTTATTTATTTATTTTATTTTATTCTCCTCTTATTATTCTCAGCTCCATATGTTATGAATCTTTTTTGTATTTTCTTAGTATTCTCTCTTTCTTGTTTTCTTTCTTTCCTTGCATTTTTCATGTCTATTTCTTCATTATTTCTTTTCTTTTCATTTTCATCTCTCAGTCGCTCTATGAAATCATATGCATGCTTGTATTTATCCTCCCATGGTTTATTCAAAATTAATTCAACTTGGTATTCACCTTATTTGACTTTTTCTTCACCATGCAATATCTTGATAAGCTCTATCTCTTCTTGTATATAGTCTTCTCCATCTTTAAACAACTCTAAATTTTTTTATTGCATCATGATTATTTATTAAATCAAATCTTCTTATGTTGTAATTTCATCATCCTCTTCATTTCTTATTTCATATTTAGGATTTTGGTCTTCCATGCCTTATTTCAATGTAATTTTTATAGTTTTCATATCTTCAATTTGTTCACCTGCATTCACACATGAAAAGAAAACATTATAATCAAAATTTAGAGGGCATATAGCCTCTTGAGAAGATCCTTGTAAGATATCTTCTTCATTTTCTCTTTTTTTTCTTATTCTTTACTATTTTTCTTTTCTTCTTCACAAAGTATTACACCCACTTCTAGATAGAAAAAACTATCTTTTATATATCTTTGCTTTCTTATCTATTCTCTTTTCCAAGTAAATAATTTATTTCTCCTTCTTTCTAAAATCCACTCTATGGGCCATTACACTCTCTTCTTCATACTCCATCCAAGAACTTGATTTCCATATTTACTTCTTTTTATCTTCAAATTCAAATCTTCCTCTATCTATTTAATATCTTACATCATCTCTTCATTTATCATTCTCTTCTTTCTTACAGTCTTTTTCAACTTACTATAGTAGCCTTCTAGAAAGAAACCCTTCATCTCTACTTTATTTTCCTCTAAACTCTCTTTTTTTCTTCTCTATTTCTTCTTCACAAGCAAGAATTTTCCACCTTTCTATTTCCTATTACCTCACCCTAGCCCTAACCTAGTATTTTGGCACTTGTTTTCTTCTCTCACAACCTCCAAGTCTATTACACCATGGAATTATTATTATCTCATTTCTATATTCTTATTTAAGCCTTGAATGGCTAATGTTTCTTTGTAGACCACTTCACTTTCAAACTCAATTTTATTTTCTTAAAAAAAATTCTTCTTCACTTACAAATAGAAAAACTCACTCTGATACCACTCTTATACAGAGGGGTTATTAGACCAAGTGCTATTCATAACAAAAAACTTGGTCTCATGATCAAGATCATCAAACCATGTATTAGCTCAAGCATTTAATAAGGGAATTCAAGCACAATGTTTCTAAATAGAATTGAATCAAGGATAGTCTCACCTATGTTTAACTATAACTCACTAAATAAACATCCTTATAACCTTAATTAATATTCAATAAATCATTTGAAATCATTCACCCTTATAACATTATTAACATGCTACTATCCCTTCGTAATTGTAACCCTTATTTTAAATAACATTGCAAAAGTACTTAGAAACTTCTATTTACCTTTTTGGATACACTTTATGGTCCTAAAACTCCTCATCAAATTTTAGAGTCCATCTCTCAATATAATCTCTTCAAAGTCCTCCTCTATAGATTCCTATTAGGCCTCCTTGTAGCCTTGTTTCCCTACAAGTATTAAAGTTTAGAAAACATTATGAAGAATTAAGGGAAAGCATTCAAAATTTCAGATACCCTTTATATTATTCCTACTTCATTCCAAATCTTAGATTCCCACTCTGACTACACTTCACCTAACTACTTTGTTCTCCCTTTCAATCAAGCCTTTTAGGTATCTAGGTCTTCTCAACTAAGTTTTTAAGTGTTTAATGTCTTCACTTGGTTCTTATATTCTTAATCACTAGTAGTAGGTTTAAAATATTATATTACCTTTATCTAACTCCTTTATATATCTTCTCCTCATCTGTTGACAACTAGGTTATGATTTAATATCTTCATATTATGTTTCCTTCACCATACCCTGTTTTAGCTTTTAAATGAGTTTTATAACAATATATAACCAATTTATTTATCTTATTATAATTATTATTTCACATACCCATTCCAAATCCTTTCATTCATACCAATGTCACCACCTTATCCTTTTGTAGAAAATGTTTGTTTGAAGTTATTAAGTTATCTCTACGACTATAACAAGATTGTCCAAGAGTCCTTTTTCATGAGTTTTTAGAATAACTCCATACTAAAAAAACTTTGAACACATGTAACTTAAATTTTCCAACCTCATTATTTGTTATTTATTTCATGGATTAGTTTTCTAGAAACATACTTTATCAAGACTTATTTGTAGACTATTGCATAGGAAGGGGAATAGACTATATTTCATTAGTTTCACCTCTGAACACCTTGAAATTATTATTTTTCAACTATTATCACATATTCACAAGACCTTCATCCATCCAATAAAAAATGCTTAATATAAAATAAATAGGGAATGCAAACTTTCAAACAATTTCCTTTTGTTATACCCTCAAACTAGGGTTATTTGACAATCAAGATTGTGTTTTCTCACTTTATGGTCCAAGATCATTATATTATCTCCTAAAAATTGTACCACACTTGTATTAACCCTTGATACTCTTTACCACCAAATTTTAACAATATTCATAGGTTTTATTTTAGGATATGCACATTTCTCTATCTACAAGCCCTAGGCAATGTTTTACAGACCCGGGGGTATTCATTTTAGTTTATTTTTTACTTTCCTTACCTAATAAGATTTGTCAAAGCTCAAATGTATTATGCAATCCTCCTTTACTTACCAACCTCATTCACTCATAAATATACCTTTTGATATTGTTTACTATTACAACATTTGATTACTTAGTCCTTACCAAGACTATACAACACTATTACACCAATTTTATATTGTCCTTTCAAATATCCACATAAGATACATCTAGTCATGAATATATGGAATTTTTGAATATTCTAACATGTTTCATTACAATTTTAGATACTAATAAAGTCTCCTCATTTATATAAAAATACCCAATGCAAACCTCTTACCTCATATCCCAATAATGCCAATGTTCATATGTAAATATGGATTCTCTAAAATTCTATCTCCTTCAAACCTTTCATTCATGCGCTTCATGAATTTTTACAGTCATTTAATACCTACAACAAAAACAATTAAGCCATACACAACAAGTCTCCATCATTATTCAACATTCATTAATATTTTCATCATATTTCACAAACATAACTCAAGAAATCCTTTATTAAGATATCCATCATGAAATATTATAATAATCTTGAGCTCTTGGATCTGTAACCACCTTATGTACTCTCCTAAAAACCTATCTCTACCTCTCTCATTTGAATTATTTCCTAAATGATAAAATAAGAGGTAGTTAGATCACTAGTTTACCTAACTCAACTATGATGAGAGTGACCATAGTAAGTGAAACCAATAAAGAAGCATGTAAAAATGTGACTTAGGATTATTAAAGTTCCTTGACATCCATTTTTACCATTTATTCAACATAACCTATCATTTAGATCTCTAAACACAACATATGGAAATTCAAATATTTAAAATGGTGGTTTTTGAGGGAAAATCCAAAATCAAATTATCACATGCCAAAAAGGATCCAGGTGTAATAGGATCCATCCTAAAACACAAAATATGACATCCATAAAACACTAATGCAAAACCAAAAAATTTCTATGTACAATGAAATGATGCTCTTGGATCATAAAATTAGATCTACCAAAGTAGACCTCTGTATAGGGAATGATGCATATCTACTGGACGATGACATTGTATATGTAAAGTAGTAAACCAATTGTTTAAAAAATAAATATTTACTAAAAAATACAAAGTTTGATAACAAGATAAAAATTAAGTTTCCTACAAAACCTTATTTTTAATTATGTAGTTAAATATGCCCTAATTTTTTTATAAGATGAGGTAATAAACATGGATCAGCTCCGAGAGGCCTTATAAGAAAAGATAAATCATGAAATCACCTATACATAAACAAAAAGTGAGACAAGACCAAAAAGAGTTAAACAAGCTTAAATTGAGATGAAACAAGTCTAAAAAACCAACTAAAGAAAACAAAAATTGACAGTCTGTAGACCAGGTAAACACAATTCACATACAGTAAAAAAAAAGACCTAACCAACAAACATAGAAATTATTTCATCTTTTCACACTTGGGGGGCTGCCCAGGGTAATGGTGAAATCCTCTTGTAGAATATCTTGATTCAAATCCTTCTGAGTCGCCATCCCATCTTCATCATCCTCGGAACTGCTTAGGTTGATTTGGAACTTTCTCAATATGCCTTAATTTTGAATTGTGGGATTTTACAATAATAAAAAAGGGATCTTCCATAATTTAATATTAAATATAAATTTCAATTTAAGATAAAATTTTAAATATAGTTTCCAAGAATGGTGGGGGAACACGAAACTCTATCTTTAAGATTTACAAGTATTGTTTTTTTAATAATGCGTTATGCATGCAATTCTAAGTGCATAAAATTTCTTATTATATGCACCATTTTCTAAAATAATACCAATTTCATACATCATGTGATCCATATATTTCTCAACTCTAATAATAAAAAGATCCTATGCTTGTGAAAATGAATGAAAAATTTACTTAGTACATTTTTTTTTTATTGCTAAGGCGGGTTGAAGGGACCCATTCCCTATTCATAAAGAAGAGGTCAGATCCTCTGGATAACAACAGGATTTTAAAGCCAAAGGTAAACAAAAACTACATCTGAATAATGAATTACAAAAATATAAGAATAACCAAAACAACCTAAACAAAAATTACTTCCCACCTTGCGATGGAAAATAATCCTCAATGCTGCCCTTTTTGTTTTTTCACTTTTTTACTTTGAACCACTTGCCTTGGTCAGTCGAGATAACCGACACAATTTCACTAGGAATTTCTGAAGTAATCATTTTATCAGATACGAAATCCTGATCTGATTCCAAACTTTCCTAAGTATGTCCTCTTTTTGTTCCGCCTACAACAAGGTGATTTTCCTAAATTACCGTCTTAGAGTCCTCTTTCCTTGTGTCTATTTTATTCGCAGGGTTTAGATTATTTAGAACATCCTTAAAATTCAAAGCAGATACCAAATATGGGTTAACAGAGCCCCAACTATTAGAAGAGGTCGATCCATTATTTTTTGTAGATTTTTGGTTTTTGTTGAAGGGAAAAGAGGCTTGTAGATGACCTGTATTTCTATATGATCTACATCGGAATGCAATATTATCATAGTCTAAGATTTGGCAATGCTAAAAATTACCAAATTTAAGATTGATCTGATCCTGTAATCCTTTGCTCAAATCGATTTCAACACACATACGGGCAAAAGAACATAGACCTGAATGTGTTCTATCCAAGTCTTCTTTGATAAACTTGCCCAAACCATTACCAATATCCTCTAGGGCATACCATAGATGCAAGGGGAGGTTGGGGAGCCTGGCCCAAATAGGTGTTTTGGCAACCAAATATGTGTTTGGATCGAAATTTGGAAACCATGGAGTTATGAATAAACCTGCATGTCCACAAAACCACGGATCATCTGTCAAACATCACTGATAGTCTTCAGCTTCTCTAACATGGACAACAAAAAATCCCTTAGAACAGAGGGATATTTCACACTTATTGGTCCAAGTATCGAATACCCACTGGTACAGAGCGGAGGAGGAAGGCCAGAACCCGTAATACCTACCGATCACTGCATCCTTTGATAAATTTTTGAAATATTCCTCCACCTTAGGGTTCTTGATGGTTACAGAAGGAATATCCTCGACCAAATCGACCAGGTAGGCCATATTACTTGATGTTTGTTTTCCCGAGGATTAGCCGCTGCTGTTTTTGAGTATATCTTTGAAAGAGGTAGTTTTCCGGGAAATATTCAAACCATGATGGCCTGTAGCACCACTGCTACTACTTCTGTTACAATATTTTTTCCCACCTATCCCCAACAAAGTCCTGATGAATTTTAAAACCCTGGGATTAGGGCATTGTTCCTCCCCCTTCTTACCTCGTCCACCGTTACTGTGCTGACCACCAGTTGCGCATAGATCCCTCATGGCCATACCGTGGTCTTTCCCTCTACTTGTCATGGCGTACGAGCCCACCCTACCTATACCTTTGGCCTTTCCCTTACTCCCT
This sequence comes from Taxus chinensis, assembly GCA_019776745.2. Classification (NCBI taxonomy): domain Eukaryota; kingdom Viridiplantae; phylum Streptophyta; class Pinopsida; order Cupressales; family Taxaceae; genus Taxus; species Taxus chinensis. The sequence continues at coordinate 318,952,046 of CM034151.1, read as the reverse complement.
TCCTTTGCATTATTTTCCTCCATTCTCCCCTAGGCTTGTCAGAATATTATTTGGCTTCATTACTAAGTTCTTTAATACCAATATAATGTGCAAGAATTAAACACAATTATACTATAAAATTGAGAAAAGAGATACAAAGGAGACAATATTTATCTAGGAGATTTACCCAATGTGGGAAATACTCGAGTGGATGATTTTTTTCACTTCACTTCCACTATCTAAATCTTAAAAATACAAAGTACTTCCAAAAATTGGCCTTCAATAAGGATTCACACTCATTCTAATTGTATTTACTCGCTCACAATTTCTCAAGTATGAAGAAATCACTCTTAATGAATAAAACAAGAAAGAACTCCAACTATTCTGCTTTGCTCACACTAGAATTCACCCAAAATCACTTGTTAGAATGAAGAATTGAAATCATATTTATAGATTATCTACTCAAGGATGTATAAAAATATGAAACAATTTTTTTTGTAGGATTAAACATTTGTAACTATTGAGATCCCAAATTTTGGAACCATCACGAATAGGACTACTGCTGAATGCAAAATTTCATTTACATAACCACCACATAACTTACACAACTACCACTCTATGAAGAGCGGAAGTTACGCAACCACTGGGGTGGTTGCATTACCGTTACCTAGAAAATTTCCCAAACAAAATAGTAATGGTCTAAATTGTCATTTGAAGGTGTTTGGATCACCCTCATCCTGAATAGACCATCTCATGAAGAATGAATAAACTAAGAATTTGTATAGGAAGTATATAATATGGATAATACATAGAATTGGGAATTTTTTAGATTCATTTTTATATCATACCTCCCCAGTTTGAGGCTTTTAAGTCCCTAAAATCTTCAAGGACTGATGAGGTGAGGAAAATTCTTCCCCACATCCTCTCTAAAATACAACTTGGCCTTACTAGGCAACTAGCCTTTCAACCTAATCAATCACTTTTCGTATACTCCTCTCTATATCATCCTCTCTTTCCACTGTAAAATCACATCTTCCTCCAATGCTAGCTGAATTTCGTGAGAAAGATCCTTAATAGACTGAAGCAATGCTCCCTCTTCTTATTCATCCAACATGGAGGGCTCAAAGAGACATAAATTTTCAACATTTACAACTGAGTAAATACTCATATAAAGAGGAAAATACAAGTGAAATGCATTCTTACCCACTTATTCCAAAATCTCAAATGGTCCATATCGAAGAGGCTTGAGTTTCTTAGCTTTTCCCTACATCCTATCCTTATTCAAGTACAACCATACCTTGTATCCAACAAAGAATGCCCAGGCCTATGATAATCATGTCGTGTTTTGTACTTATCCCATGACTCTGCCAACCTCTCATGTACCTGAAGGTGTATCTGTTGAATTTTCTCAATAAAATTGTCATCTTTTTGGACCTTTAGTTCCACTTTCCCATAATTTCTGCATAGTAATATCATAACAACATCAAAAGTACTATTAGGTAAATAAAAAAAACATGTTTCAAAATGAGTTTTACTAGGTGAAGTATGAACTTTGCTGCTATAAGAATGTTCGATATACACCAAGTTCTTATCCCAAGTCCTCAAATTTTTCTTATTTTACCTTTATAATATTTGGACCAAGGTATGGTTTACCATTTCTTTTTTTCCCATCTATCTGTGGATGAAAGGTGATAGAATTCTTCAGATTCATATCCATCTTATCCCATAAAGTAGACAAAACATTTCCTACAAATTGTGAGTCCTTTTTTGATCGAATAGAATAAGGGAAACCAAAGTGAACCCACACATTAGCAAAAAATAACTTAGTTGCATCACTGGCCTTAATGGTCTTCTTACAAGGAATTAGAATACACATCTTGCTAAATTGGTCTACTATCACAAAAATATAATCATGAAATTTCTTGAAGGTAGGAAAAACACCCACAAAATCCATGGAGATACTCTCCCATGGTCGGGAAGAAAATAAAAATAGCACATGAAACCCTAATTTCTTGTTATTAGGCTTTCTTGTACTATACAAAAAAAACCCTTGATGAACTTAGAAAATTCTAATTGCATGTTTAGCTATTAATCCTACATTTATAAGTGTGCCACAATATTTGTCACACCAAAGTGACCAATAATGTTGGGCCCCAAAATATTGGGTAAGGATGAGAAGGTGCATGGGCATGCAAGACATAGTTGAAGAAGGGCACATGGGGTTGAAGATGCATAGGGAAGGGTACTAACAGTGTTTTTCAGAACAAACGACATGCATCTGCAAGGTAAGATGGGTTTTAGACTTACCCATATTTGGTGTCCTAGGAAGTACATAAGAAAAGCATGACCCTTGTGGATAAGGTGCCATCCTGGCAACTGTGGGATCAAAAAGGGAATATTCTAGGCATGTGATGGAAGGTTCTAGAAGACATCATTGAAAAGAGTGGGGAGCTCAGATATGAGAGGGCATGATCCCATGGAAGACCACTTCAACACTTGGCAACCGATCTATAACTTCACAAAAGCATGGTGATGGTTGCTAAGGTTATAAATACATATGCCCAATAGAAGAAAAGAGAGATTCGAAGAGAGAAAAGAAGAGTTGAATAGAGGCAAAGCTTTGTAGGAATAAAATGGAGGATTCTAAGGGTTAGGGATTAGGAGAATATAGGAATCATGGCACATTTAGAGGGATGGGTCTGCATTCATTTTTGTAATGAGATGAAAATAGTGTAGTTCTGATGCATGAATTGGCTTTACATGATTATATGAGGGTCTGTTATGAACTCAAGGAATGTAATGTGGTTATTAATCTAGTTAATATGAATATAAGGCTCTGTTATGAATCATATAATTGTTCAGGAGTATAATACTTATGCACTTCCTTTTTGTATGAATCATTTCCATATGTTGATTGTTATTTCTCTTTTATGGATGCAATGAGATGACAACTCGTTCTAGGTTCTTAGAATGTTGTATAATTATTTTTTGTCCTACATTTGATTATATGTTATAAGATGACAAATCCTCACAAGACTCACATAAAGGAGAGACTCGACGCCCGTATGTGCCTTGGGTGAGCATACAATTCCCGCTGGGTGATAGGCCGACACACATGGGATTAGACTATTAGTCTAAGGGTATAAATATGACTACATCTTGGTTCCATTTCTGGGACCCCTTTTTGAATTTGTTGTGAGAAATGGTATGCATCTTTTCACTTATGATGCGTGATGATAGATTGTTTGACCTTGGAAAGTGTTAAAAGATGGTTCAAGAGGACGGAGGATGAGTTTTCTCAAAGATTCAACACTGGACATGAGTTCAATGTACATATATGGGTAGAACAGAACCTATACCATGAGCTGTATGAGACATTCTTCTACTGTTTCCTAGTAGACCTATATGAATGGATTTTAGCATATGCATCCAGATTGAGATGGTACTATAGATCACGCGTATGGACCCAAGATGACTAGCAGAGGTTACAGGATATAGATCTAACTTGGACGCATGTTGTTGATTACTGGTGGAAGAGAATGTTGACTAGTTATACTCTGGAATATGCCATTTCTACGTATTCTTTCCCAGAAGTTGTTGAGTTTGAATTTTTGAGGGAGCATAGAGGATCATTTTTGCATGTTATTCCTTTAGCTATGAATATTTTTGTCATTACCTTGAGTTTGGAGGTATTTCCCATGGCCGGCTAAGCTTCTCTGAGTACTAGGAGAGGAAGCTAGGGTGGATGAAGATGACAGAAATTCAGCTGAAAAAGAAAGGGATGAGAGAAGACTCAAGTATAGTGAAGTTCATGAAAGGGAGATGACTAGACAACACAAGGTTACAAGTGTGATGGATCTATGGAGGCACACATTGCGGGAAGGATTTGAGGTTCATGTAGAGGACATGGAACCTAAGTAGTATGTGTTACCCCGTCTTGGCAAGTGTGGGAGAGAAGCCCCTTCAGTTTCTAATGAGATTTTGTCACATGGAGAAAGGAGAGTCGTCAGCATGCATCTGAACCCACATGGTGACCAACCCCTGACGCTTATTTTTCTAGATCAAGGGAGAAGTAGTGTCAACCTAGTTGATATTAGTGGGAGTAACTGATCTGTGCCTAGGAGATATAATTTCTCATTTGGAACATCCATGGCTGCACAATCCATTCATGTATTTGGAGGAATATTTGGATAAGGTGTAAGTACGCAAGGTTTGGGGATCATGTCTGGGAGTGGCGTGGGACATACAACTAGTAGTGGAAAAATATCACAAACCATTAGCACATAGTTTAGTGGGATAATGGGAACACTAGGCGCGACCACTTTAGGTCCTTTTCTGACTACGAGAGGTGGATTTGGTGGGTCAGGGGGAATGACCTGGTGGATCCAATGGATTTGGTGGAGGAGGAAACACCAGAGGGAACCAAGGCTCTTGATCAGAAGGACAATGACCCCAACCACCTCCCCAAGTATTTTTTGAGATGTCTTTACACTTACCAGACTATAGGGGTATCAAAGATGCTACAGAGCATGTGCACAAGTGTGAATTAATATGGTGCATGAAAGGGATCACTACCATGGAGTGGAAGGCAAGTCAATTTTCAACAACGTTGTAAGGACACATGCATAGTTAATATAGGAGGTATGACCCCCATCAGACGATGGTAGCCTACACCACATTAAAGAACTCCTTCCTATCAGAGTTCCATATCCCCGAGTTTGAGTAGAAGAGCATCAACGCTCTAAAGGAGATCCAACAGAGAATGGTGGAGAGTGTGCAGGAGTATGATGCATGGTCAAAGACTCTCTTGTATAAACTATCCTATGACATTCATCCTTCTCGACATGCTCAATGGTTTTTCGGAGGATTGATAACACCATTTAGAAGGGCTCTGTCACACAATACTTTCACAGACCCACGTGAAGCATTGGAAGCTTCCCTACATGCTAAAATTGTTGGGAGCCTTGATACTGGTGTTGGTCCTTTTCTGGAAGCTCAAATTACTACAATGACCAAGAATTTGGAGAAGTTGTCTGCAAACTTAGAACATGAGGCTCATAGTGGGATTTGGTGTATAGATTGTGCAGTGGAGGGGAACACAAAGGATAATTTCCCTTAGAATTCGGTACACACTATGGTGGTAGATTGTGAGATCTACCATGGGGATCATGATGCAAGTAGGTTCCCTCTACTATAGCACGTAATCCACAAGAATGTTTCTTTCTATTGTAAGATATGTACCTCTACAACCCATGATACTTAAGATTGTAGACTAATTGATTAGATCCATGATGCTATTGATCTGGGTGTGCACCAGACTAGCCTTTCAAGCAGTTCCAAGGATGACTATCATCATTATGAAGGGAGCGCAGATGGAGGAGCACGTGGAAAAAGCTTTCATGGAGGATTTCATGGTCATAGTAACCATGGTGGAGGAAAAAGTGAATTCCCGTGAGGAACATGTTATAACTGTGGATCTACAGAGAATTACAAATGTGAGTGTCCTGATCTGTTACAATTCTCATAGTGCAGAAAGAATCATAATTATGAATAATGTCCAGAGCTCTATGACCATATGAACTAGTAGCACCGGAATGATAAAGGCACTGGGATGGTGAGCATCAAGAAGGATGATTCACAGTGGATGCCACGAGTGGTGCATGAGTCAGGGCTAGAACCTATACTGGTGACGATGTGAGAAGAGGTCACGCGTGCCAGGGAGATGCCAAGGAAAAGGAAACTAATTTCAAGAGCGGAAGTGGTACATGGAAAGTATCCAGACCCTGCTCATCAGAAGGAGGTGTATCAAGAGACTATGGATGTGATTCGAAGTTTGTAAGGGGAGATCTAATGTCTCAAGGATCAATCAAAGTAGTTGGAGAAAAGGAAGAACTTTGAGGCCCCAAAGGATGCCTTGAATGAGGTAAAGGAAGTATGCATGATGTTAAGGTAAGATAATATCAATCATTTGCTAGGAGAGAAGGTACCACATGCCGAACCAGAGTACAAAAGGAAGGTTTTACATGTAAACCTTCCTCCTCACAGCCTTGACTATGACAACGAGATTAATTGAAATGTGGTTGTTGATGGATGGCTTCTGAGTAATATCCTCCTCTACATGGGAGTAGAGGTCAATGTTCTTACCTTAGATTCTTGGCATCAGATGGGAAGGTCTACATTATAGCCATCTTCAAATGCACTATATATGGAAAAAAAGACTAAGGAAATGCCCATTGGAGTCTTGAAGGATGCAATTATCACCATTCAAGGGGCCAAGTTCACTAAAGACTTTGAAGTCTTGACACTCTTCAAGGAAAACAACTTTCCAACATTAATTTGGCACCTATGGAGTTACAAGAACAATGTTTACCTATAGTTTAACAAAGGGTATATCATCTTTGAAAACAAGGAATAAAGGGTGATAATCCCTTTGACAGATGGGAAGTCAGCACCCTATAATGAGCCCTTAGAGGAAGAAGTCCTTGACATAATCTATGTGCATTCCATTAGAGATCCTGAGATAATTCACCCCACAGAGGGAGTTATCTAGTTTGAAGATGCTCAATCCTTGAGTGATACCACTAGTATGGCATGTGACAATTGGGAGCATGGGACTTATGAGTTGATTGGGTGATATTTGAAAGGATTTGTAACAAGGATGACAAAGGCACGTTAGTCAAGCAACGAGGAGGAAATAAGTTTCCAAGTTACTCTAGAGGAGCATACCCGAAACTTTTCTTGTAGGAAATGGAGGATCACTGGAAGAATGAGGTCGAGAGAAGGTGAATACTTAGTTACATCCTACTTAGAACTATAGTGCACTGGTGGGTTACACATCAGGATAACCTCCTAGAGTGGCGTGAGGTAAGAATCACATTTTTTGTAAGGTTCTCTAGGAAAAACACGCCCATGGTCATATAAGAATACCATGGTAAAGAGACCACCTCATTTCATATCCAAGCATGTGAGAAGGCCTGTATGGGAAGTGTAGAAGATTTACCACCTTTATTATGGGTGCATAAGTTGTATTTCACCTTACAAGGTTATGCGCACACTTGGTATATACATTCAGAGATGTGTCATCAAATAGGTAATTGGCAAGAGTTGGCAGCTGGTCTCATTCAAGCTTTCGAGTATAGGAGTAGAAATTCATCAGTGGATAAGGTGTTGCTAGTAATCAAGTGCCTTACGATGGGAGATAGTGCTGTGGAAGAGGATAGGCTACTAGAGTTACTAGGTGAGCCTTATTTGGAGATGTGCCTCAATGAAGAAGAATGAGAGGAAGTACAACTTGAGCGCACGTGCATGGAAAAAAGAAAAAGGAAAAATGATCTATGTAGTAGATGGAGAAGAAATATAAAATTTGGATGTTAGCCATTCCAAAAATATGCATGAAGTCATAGATAGCGCTTATGAGTGAGTACACGCCTATCATGAGCCCTTGAAAATAAAAAATATTAACATTGGGATGGAGATGGAACCTAAGGAAGCTATCATTAGGGACTATTGGTCAGAAAAAGAAGTTTCAAATGTCATTGATCTATTGTACGAGTTCCAAGATCTATTTCCTCATGGGTATCATGAACACAAAGGCATCCACCATTCCTTAGGGGAGATGAAGATCAAGTTGAAGGAAGGTGCACACTCAATTTGGTAGAGGCCTTATCAGATGAATCCAAATTTATGCATACGGGTCAAGGAAGAAATCAAAAAGATGATAGTATCTGGTATCATTCAAGTAGTGGAAGAATCAAAATGGATAAGTCCAATGGTCATCATTATCAAGAAGGATGGAAGGATATGAATCTGCATTGACTACAAGGATCTGAATGCAGTATGTGTCATCAATCCTTTTCCAACCCCTTTTATTGAAGAAATTTTAGAGGGAGTATCTGGGTATGAAGTCTACTCTTTCAGGGATGGGTTCTCAAGGTATCACCAAGTCAAGATAGCAAAGGAAGACCAGAGAAAGAAAATTTTTGCCACTAAATGGGGAAGTTATTCCTACATGGTTATGCATTTTGGATTGAAGAATACATGTGTTGTTTTCTCGCGCATCATGGTACAAGAATTTTAGGTTTTCATCCATAAATTTCTTCAAGTTTACCTAGATGACTGGACTATGTATGGATTGGTGAAATACCATTGTGAAAATTTGAGGTTGACATTTGAGAGATGTCGGCAGTTAAGGATAACCCTAAATATTAAGAAATGTGTCTCTGCTACCCCATTTAGAACCTTATTAGGACATATTATATGCAAAGAAGGCTTACTAGTGGATCCCGCCAAAGTTGCAGTTATTGTGGGATTAGGGGAGCCTACTAGTCAAAGGGCAGTGTGCAGATTCCTTGGGCATATGGGGTACTACAGGAAATTCATCAAGGGATATGCCAATATTACCGTACCCTTAGAGGAATTATTAAAACACAAGAGTTCCTTCCATTGGGGAGAGGTGCAATAGAGGTCATTTGACACTTTGAAGGATAGGCTTGTTACAATGCCCATACTACATTTCCCCTCTTGGAATAAGCCTTTCCATGTGCATATTGATGCCTCTGGAACAACTATGGGAGTAGTACTAGCACAACTTGGTGAGGGAATTGTTGATCATCCCTTGTGCTTTGCAAGTAGAAAGTTAACACCAGCAGAATATAATTACACAACTACTGAGTATGAAGCATTTTCTATGATCTACACACTGCACAAGTTCAGGTAGTATATGTTGGCAACACCATTTATATTCTACATGGACCACATGGGATTAAATTACTTAGTCAACAAGCACATGCTGCAAGGGTGCATATGTCATTGGGTCTTATTATTTCAAGTGTTTGAGTTCACAGTGGTTGCGAAACTAGGAAAAAACAATTCAGGACCTGACCACTTATCAAGGATAATTCATGGGAGGATGCACAAATCATTGAGGATATCATGTCAAATGCATAACTATATAGGTTACGGCATGCATCCTCAGACTTGGAAGATATTACGGTGTTCTTAAAAATAGGTGTGGCACCAGAAGGGATGAAGGATCTAGAGAGAAAGTAGTTAGAAATATGTGCCACACCCTACATGTTGATTAGTGGAGACCTATATAAGTTGGGTCATGATGAGGTTTTGCGCTGATGCATATTGGAGCATGAGCATGTGACAATTATGGAGGAAGCGCATGGTGGGATTGTAGGAGGACATTATATAGGAAATGTTGCCACATGGAAGATTTTACTAGCAGGGCTTTGGTGGGAAATCATCTACAAGGATTGTATTGAGTTTTGTAAGGATTGTGACCATTTGCAGCACCTTGGAAAACTTCGAAAGAGAGTGAAATTCCCTTACGACCAATAGGCAACATTGAACCATTTGAAAAATGGGCAATCGACTTTGTAGGGCCAATTTCACTAGCGGTGCGAAAGACTGGTTTGTGGTATATCATTACTTGCACTGATTATTTAACACGCTGGGTAGAGGTAGTGCCTATGAAGGATTGCACCGTAATGACAACTACTATATTTTTATGGGAGAACATAATCAACAGGTATGGTTGTCCTTTAAGTTTAACAAGTGATAGAGGTACACACTTTCTCAATGAAACGGTCAGGATTATGTTAGCAGAATTTATGGTGGCCCATCACAAGACTACCCCTTATCACCCTCAAGAAAATGGAACTACTGAGGCATTTAACAAGATACTAAGTCACATGTTGACTAAGATCTGTGACGTTGGAAGACAAGATTGGGATGATAAATTAGTAGCTGTTATATGGGCATATAAGATAATCTACAAGAGGTTGAACAAGTCCACACCGTTTCAATTACTGTTTGGCGCAGAGGTTGTTTTTCCAGTTGAATTCATGTTACTATCATTGTATATAGCACGCACAGGAGGGTTAGTTGATGAGCAAGCGTTGGAAGAAAGGATTGATAAGTTGATGCAGTTAGAAAAAATGTGATCACTTGCTAGATGGAGTCAGAAGATAGAAAAAAAGACAAAAATCTTGGCATGATCATCATATCATGAACAAGAAGTTTAAGATTTGGGTAGATGGTGTTGTTGTATGATTCCAAGTATCTGAACCATCTTGGGAAGTTGAAATTCCATTGGTTGGGACCCTACATCATCTCATACATTCTTGATTCATGAACTTTCTAGTTACAAGCGCTAGATGGGACGAGATTACAAGGTCATTTTAATGGAAGTAGGCTGAATCCCTACTATAAATAAGCCTTCTTGGTGTTTGTAATAACGTAGTATTGCCAACTATTCTAGAATTTCCCTTTATGATTTTTATTTTCTTATGTTTCAATTTCTCATTTCTTGTTCCTTTCTTTTATTTTGGTTTTGCGCCTTGTGCACCAGAAACCACATTATTTTTTTCAAGGTTGTGTATGCACAGAGTATCGCACATCTATTTTAGTGTGGGGTGGAGTGATGTGAAGTATAGGCCTGTAATACAAGTTGAGTGGCCCAGTAGAAGGAAGCGCATATAAGAGAGGTGGACGAGAATGGTTGGTGTCACGATAAGGCTTTGTAGAGACCATAGACAAAGGATGAAGAGTGAAGGAAAAACATGAGGTAGGCGAGGAAAAAAATTAGGTAAAGTAAAAACGAAGTGCCTTTGACGCTATTGACATAAGCGTAAGATTCTTCAACCCGATTGTATTTTTGCACACCAGAAGGTTGTAAAGGATTTTTCACACAGAATGTGATGCATGGGTAAAAGCACCTAAATTCGACTCGGTGGAAAAATCTGCATTTAGTGTTAAGTATGGTGGTCGGTGGTATAACATCTAATGCTAGAAAGAAGGAAAAAATATAAATATGATGTCAGGCACATCATTATTTTACCTTGTAATTTCAAAGTGAAATAATATCTTGCAAACTAGGGCATCCAGAGAGATTTTTTTGTGAAGGAAGAAGAAGCTGAGAAATTTGAGTGTGTAACTAGAGTAGATCTGCAAACCAGAAGGAAGGAGTACACGGGCATAAGGAAAGGTTGTGAAGAGTGCCATCTTGTGGAAGTTTTTTTTGGTTAGGGTTTAGAAGCTAGGGCATGAAGAAAGAAGGATTCATTCCAGAAGTTGAAGCTTTGGAGTGAACTTTGGGATTCAACAGTGTAGTAGATAAGAGAAAAAGGAAGGATTTTTAAGTTTAGCCTGACCAGAAATTATGGCACCCAAGAAACCAATCAGTTTATGGTGGCACACCATAAGGAGATGCCCTATCACCCATAGTCCAATGGTACTGTTGAGGCTTTCAAGAAGATTCTAGGACATACATTGACAAAGAATTGTGATGTTGGAAAGAAATACTGGGATGATAAAGTATCTTTTGTACTTTGGGCATATAGAACTACCTACAAGAGATTGAATAAAGCCACACTGTTTCAATTGGTGTTTGGCATGGAGGTAATAATTCATGTAGAATTCATTATGCCATAGCTGCGTATTGCATGCATATGAGGATTGTATGATTTACAAGCTATTGAGGAGTGTATAAACAAAATGATGTAGTTAGATGAATGAAACGCTATTGCTTGGTTGAGTCAGAAGACAAAAAATCATGATAGAAAGCATGTCATGGTAGACATATTCAAAATAAGGCATTTGAGGTGGGAAAGATGGTTCTTTTCTATGATTCTAAGTTTTCCTACCACCATGGAAAGATGAGGGTTCATTTGTTGGCACCCTTTGTTATAATGAAGATATTGGAATAGGGTGCTTGACAGTTACTGGTGCTGGATGACACTTTCTTGCTTGGTTATTTCAACATGAGTAGGCTGAATACCTACTATAAATAAGTCTTCTTGGTGTTTGTAATAAGGTAGTGGTGCCATTTAGATTAGGTTTCATTTTAATGAATTTCCTTTATATGTATTTCCTTTCATCGTTGCTATGCTTTTTCAATTTAGTTCAGTGTTTTGTGTAAGAAGCACACTTACGTGCCAGTAGTCGATTGTTATCTAAGTGCATTCATGCATAAAGGACTACACATACAGTTAGTGTGGGGTGGATTAGAAGCAAGAATGTGAATAAGATAGTTGGTGTTTACAATGGTCTAAGTACTTGGGATTATACATGTCAATGAGGATGATGATTGCTAAAGCATACTGTCAAGTTGTCATAAGAGAAATGGTGATAAAAATAAGAACACCCAAATGAAAATCCACATATAATGAATGAACGCGTAGTGTAATGTTAGGTAGGCATTGACATAGATAACTAATTATTATAGGATGTAAAGGTTTATGTACTTCGACACTTGGAGTGTAGGTACAACAATATGATTTTGGGGAAGTGGTTTTGCATGTAAGAAGGTTACAGTTGGCATGTGCATTAGATGCGCATTAAAAGCACGATGGAAACTGTGGAAAAGGCAAGAAAAGAGGAAAATCCAAATTAAATAGAGACTATGGTGGTGGTTGGAAAGTAATTGATGTAGGTAAAGTTTAAAACCTATAAATAGAGCATCGGGGTAAGATCATTTTTACCTTACCTTGCATGAATTTGTGAAGTGATTTCATGTGACCAAGGGAAAACTTTAGGGTTTGAGTAGGAAATTCAGTGCAAAGTTAAAGAATCTTGAACCAAAGTATGAAATAAAGCAAGGCCGAGTGAAGAGTGAGTTCTAGTGGAGATAATCCTATAAGTTAAAATAATTTGGTGCAAATTTAAAAGGATTCATGACTTTTCTAGCTAGGGTTTCAAAGAATAGGGCACAAAATACATAATTTGCTAAGAAGTTTATTTGTGTTGTGACAAAGGTATGTGAAAGGAAAAATATAGTACTAAGGGTAGATCAAGGCACATGAAAAAGTGTTGAGGTTATAAGAATAAAATGACACCAAGAAAAGTAGTGACAACATCACTGAAGAAGGGAAAAGGAAAGGAGAATCCAACACCTGCCATTGATATCTATGAAGAATGGTATGTAAAAATGTAGTACCTAGATGGGGTGTTATTAGGAAAGGAGTGGGTGTACCATGTTAGGAAAAATGGTCATGAGTGTCTATATCATCGAAAAGATTTAACAACGTGTGACATAATGACAAAACTTGTTCAGCCAATAAAGGAGAGGATGCTAGATGATAAGCTAGTGTATTATGACAAGGTGAATATGGTATTAAAGAATGTTGGGCTGTTACAATTATATGAGCTTCAATTCTTTTGGAATCCTGAGAGATTATATCAATGGTTGATGTTGCGCATCTATGAGGACCTTCTATACTTTATAGGAAGAAGGATGCACATCATTGTGTAGTTTATTGATAATTATACTAGTTTGATTAGCACATGGAATGCATTTGAAGATGACTTATCAAATGATGCTGAGATAAAAGAAACCACTAAGGAGATTGCTTATAAAAATGGATGGTGCGTGATGGATATCACTAAGCTCAATGATCCTCTCTTAAGGATGGCTCCATGTTTGCTCACAAAGTTGAACAAACAAGAAAGATGGACCCATGTAAATAAACGTCAGTTTTATGTGTACAAGAGGATAGCTGAAGGAACAATATAAAACATCACATCCTTCATATAAGAGGAGATTATTGAAGCTGTGTGCAATGGGGATAAAATCATCTTTGGAAATGGTTTATTGGTAATAGTGTTATTTGAGATTGGGGTGCATGATGGGCCAAAGGATAAGATATGGGAGTATCCTAAAGAAGACTCCTCTCTTGTAAAACGGTTTGCAAAATATACCTATGATTTAGTGACACCGACATACAAGGCACATATAGATAAGTGGTATAAGCAAATACACGATGCATTCGGCATGGAAATGTGAATTCTAAGTGAGTTACCTAATATTGTAGATGGGATTTCCAAATTTGTGGTCTACCAACAATTATGTATTGGGCAGTTCACCTTGAATGATGGTACAAATATCCCATGGTGCAAAATCCTGTTTGCATTTACAATGCACTATTTTCAGGGGGCTGTGAATAGGTTTAAGGAGGTGAAAAATTTAAGGTTTACCTAATCCAAGTGGATAAGGAGCACCATGAGATGTTGAAGATGATTTTTTACCCCAAGAAGAGTGCTTATGAGGAAAATTATTTATTAGAGAACATTCATTTATACAAAACCATCACATTTCCAATAGCTTCGGTAATAACAAAAAAGATATATATTTATATAAGGCCGTACGTTATAGATGGAGAATTTACAAAAGATGATGTGAGAATTCTTGAAGAACCCTCCATGTGGAAGAAGGTTGAACAAAATAAAAGGGTCCATGGATAAACTCCCACTGTCAGTTCAAGTGAAGAAGGAAGTAAAGATATGACTCCCGGTACTAGTGCGCTCGTAGGGAAAACATCAACGCGTAAGGATTTAGGGATGTGAACTAATACAAGAAGGTAGTCTACTAGAGGAAGACCTTTAGTAAAGAAGAAATAGAGGATAATACCTAGCTCAAAATCTAAGGAGACAAAAATCCTGAAGGAAGAAGAGGTTGAGAATGAGAAATAACTAGAGGCGAAGGTGAGTCCACATGTATACACAGTGGATGAGTCAGATGTAGAGGAAAAAAGTGCACATTTTGAGGACACACATGTTATGTAGATGGATAAAGAGGAATACATTGGTGCATATGAAACTTGTGCCATAGGTGAAAAACTAGAGCTGATAATAGAGCATGAGGTCAAGTGCACTCCCAACCCTGAGCTGGAGCACAAATTGGAAAAGGATGTCATAGAGATTATAGAACATCTAGTGGAGTATGAGTTGACACACAATGTAGAGGAAGGAAAGAGTGAAGAACCAGAAGGGATCATGGGTGGATAATCAAACCTTACTATAGGTTTCCCTAAGGGTTCTCTAAGAAAGAGTAGGAGATGAACGTACATCTCACAAGGACCTATAATGTGGTACACTGAAGATCCCAACAAGGTTCTGCACACTAGGTATCAGAGCATGATACCTTCAGATCAACTATTTTGCTGGTCATTATTCAATAAGGGGTAAGAGATACCATACACAAGGAAGATGTTCTCTTGGTTGCTTGAGTCACATATCAAGGATGTGGAATTTGAGGTGAACACCCATTCATTACTAGATACCCTTGAGAAAGAAACCTCTAGAGAGATGTTTCTGATAGTCAATTCCCAAAAATTATCAGATGAGCAAGTGTGTAACGTGATTAACAAGATATACATGGAGGTGGGTTCCCAATTTTTAACAAGAACTATGATATATGGTTTATGAAGAGGGATATGGATGAGAAGAATAAGGAGATAAGAGAAAGCAACAAAGAGATACATAAGAAGGAAAAGATTATTGCGCAGTTGAAATAAGAGTTAAGGGAGGAAAAAAGGGTGGACGCGTATGGCTTATAAAAAGGTAGAATGCATAGATGATGTGATCTTATTGGCGTGCTCGGATCTGGACCCTCCTAGTAAAACCAAGTATGAAACTGATTTCCATTGTTTGGAGGATTTGATGCGCTTAATCACAACTCAACAACCACTTCTTGCATTGGAATCTACAGAGGATGTATTGGCGAGACAGAAGCAACAAGAAAAATAATATATTAAAACCACCATTACACAATACAATGAATTAGTTAAATCAGTAAAGGTAGAAGCTCAGATGAAAGAAGTTTTCTATGAAAATTGTGACAATAGGGATCGTATAGTGGGACCACTTGTTGAAAAAGATGAGGCAGATATGAAAGAATTTCAGGTCAAAAAAGGGAAACAAGGCAGAATGAGAAAAAATATTTTTTGAAATTGAGCAGAAGTGGGAGGTAGTTGATTCATTGAGGGCCTTAATTAAAAATAGGTTCAAGGGGATTTACCCACAAGTTAAGTGTAGGATGGATGCGCTAGCTGATACGAGAAATACGTTGGAGACTTTGGTTGAAACGTTGAAGGCTAAGGGTGAGGATATTACTTTTGAATAAGTTTATGGCATTATAGGTGATGCCTTTACTCAAGCAAGCAGTGAGTTAGAGGGGTGCAAAATATTAGAAGCATTAGGGAATTAGAAATTATGCCTCCCTTTTTCCTTTGTTTGGTGCAAGCCGTACAAATATTCTCTCATTTTTTGTTTATTGGAGAATTCTTTATCATTTTTTTGCATGATCAAGTAGATTGTTACCGAGGATGGACAACATGCCTAGTGTGGGGTAATGTTGGGTGTCAAAAAATTGACTAAGTATTAGAAGGATACAGAGGTGCAAGTGCACGCGTAAAATGAATATAGAAGGAACACATGGATCTGTAAGTAAGGGGAGCACACAGAATGATATGGATTACATGTGGAAGATGGAAAGAGTGCGCAAGGGACTATGCAGGAAAACAAGGCTTTGTCACTTTTCAGGTATTAAGCTAAGTATGAAAGGTGGAATTGGTATTGGCACATAACAATTGGGTGCATGGATAGGCATGATAGTTTGGTAGAGTTACATTGGAGAATACAGTTTAGAACTTATCCATTTTTACATGAACAAGCTAACTATAGACATGGAGTGTGTGACACACAAGGGAATCCAGAGGCCATAAGAATATATTTTTGGAGAATGGAACTGGTATTTCAAACTAAATCACGAGACCTAATAATATGATTATAACTAGAGTTATTTATAGGTGATCTATTATTATTTGAAGCTTTCATGCTTCTTAACTAGCTTTGTAAGTGATGCATGTCTATTCTTAGCATGTAACCTATTTTGAGAGTGCATGGGTGGTGAAGGGAAAGTATCCACACACACACACACACATGTATTGATTTGCATAGTTTAGAGAGAGACCTGATGTGATTTGGAGTTGTAATAGAGTTATGATGTTGGTATAGTGCGCACATGACTTTGTGATGTTTCTTATGGTGTATTCAGCTATTATGTTTTGATGGAATAATATGATGGGTCACTATGGTTAGATATTGGTTATTGATGTAATTTTTACTAGTGATTATATGGTGAATTTGATACTTATTGTTATGTGATATGTATGTTTACTTTATTATATGTGTTTCCAACTTGAGTTCATGGGTCTTATAGTTAGAATGTATTATGCACTTTGGAATATATTTATTATGAAAATGCATGTTAATTTCATGGTAAGACAATAACAAAGAGGGACTTGGTACCTTTGTGTATGTTGGGTGAGCACTTAGATTTTTCTGAGTGATGTGTTAACACGTATAGGGTTTTGAGTGGGAAAATAAGAATACAGCTCAGGAGGGACATTGAGGGGATTGAGTAGGATCTGAACCCTTGCAGTCACACATGGTTATCATGGCTTATCTGGTTGGATTCTAAACATTTAATTAATGACAAATTAATCTTCCGTAAGTGATTAATCATTGAAGGCATATAGATAATTAACTAATGCTAGAATAATTCAACGTGTATTGTAAATGATGTTACTCATTTCAGCATATGAAAACTTAAGGGATTTATAACTCTTGTGTGCTTGAATTTAATAACTATGTGTTAAATTCATTGAAGGCCTTAAATGTAATTAATGAGTTGATATTTTTTTTTCCTAGTTGAAAAATGTAATAAAGAGGTGTTAGCCAAAGATGCTAAAAAGAGGTAAGGTGTCATGAAAGGTGGAAATAGTGTGTCATGAGCCATGGAAGAGGATGAACAAGGTAAAAAATGGTAAAATTCAAGAAAGAAGCTATGAATGTGATATACACAAGATATAGGAGGACAAGGATACCTAATGCAAACTAAATCTAAGACTAAATAATGAAACTCTCTCCATGTACCATCTCTAACCCATAATGGTTACGTGAATAACCATTCCTCATTCTTGACATGCCCTTAAGGCAACCTGTCTAGTAAATAGATGCATCAGTAACCCTTATCATCACAAGGACGATTGTTAGCAACATGTATGAAAGATGAAAATTGAAAAATTAGGTGTATACATATGCCCTATTCATTGATCACTACATGTCGCAATAGCATAACGTGTAGTAGTCAACAGAAAAATACAGCCCCTAACAACGATAATGGAAGTAAGTAAGTAAAGAAGTTTTGAAAGGACTAGACAAAATGAAATATACCCACCAATGCATACCTGATAATTTCGCTTGTCCTATCATGTGTGGGAAAAATCTATGTTTTAAGAACATTGGAGAAGAAAAAGTGAAAGGAAACACTAGAGGAACATCAATAGAATAAGACATAAATCACCTAGTTTGAGGCCCATGGGATAGATGTCGCGATATCATGATGTCAAGATATTATGATGGTATAGAACAAAATTGAAGATCGTCAAAGAGAGGCATGTAATCGGTTAAAATAAATGGTATGATATCATGATCACGATGTAATAAACGATGCAAGATATGGAGATTGGGAACGCAAATGACAGAAATTTGAAGATTGAGGACGATCACAACTCATTTTGAATAGAAATTTGAGATTTATATAGTAATTTTGATTGTTATTTGCTTATTACTATTTTTGGAATTGAGAGAATTGAGCTCTAAAATTAAAAATTTGGGAAATTTTCAGATGATATGGAATGTGTACGAGGTGGTGATGGAGGATGATGAGGAGGAGCACATGGCAGCACTCGACCACAGGTAAATCCTTGTATTTAATATTATGGAGTATATTATGTGTATTTTAGTTATTTAGCTTTTTTGAGTCAATATAGTGTCAAACTTAGTCAAAATTTTGTCATTGGGTAGGTTAGGATAAAATACAAGTGGGTTTAGGAGGGAGTTAATTTTTATTTTATCTTTTTGTCATTTTTAAAATGTCAAAAATTGGGAGGTTGCGGCCAAGATTTGGTTAGACGTCGTCGCCCCCCTGTGAAAACATATACGATTGAGTCGAGATGAGAAAAAGAGAGTCAAAGGGCCCTTGACATCTACTAGAGGGTCTATGACATTGGGGAAGCTTGCTAGAGGTTGACTGCATTTGTCATGGGGGCCGATGGTGTGGGAAATGAATTAGGAAAATGTAGTTTTGGATTTTTTATTATGAATTTATGATACATACTTCTAATGCATATTTATTGTGATTTTATGGATGTAGGTAAAGCATAGGATCCACCTATGGCAGGACATGGATGTAGCTGGATCAGTGGGATGATTACAAGATTAACACATGAAGAGATAGCCCAACTACAGGGTTGGGGATTTGGGGGAATCATGTATATGCCTAGTATACCTTTGGATATGGATTTAATGTAGATGTTTTTGGATACATGAGAAACCATGTCCAACATCTTTCAGTGGTGGACATGCCAAGAGATAATGGAGATGCCTTTAACATTAGGATATGTACATGGGATTCTAGGGTTACTAACTGATGACACCCACATATATTGCGATTTGACATGTGATGCTACAGAGTGGAGAGAATTGGCCAAATGGGCCACATGGAGGGGTGCATATGATGAGCACATGTTATGCATTTAACTCAGTGCAATGCATGTAACATGGAGTCCATACATCCGGAAGGTAGTTATGAGGATCATGGTGACATGTATATTGTGTCATAAGACTAATGGAGTTATCCCATTATTTTTTATAGCTCTATGCTAGGATGTTGTTGATAAGGATATACTATTAAGTTGGGGCACTACTATATGGATGCATTTGGTTCATGACATTTATAGGGTCTGACATAGAGGCTAGAGGCTCATGTGACCCATCTTATTATTGACAACATTAATATATGAGCGGCTCATTATGTATAAGCCAATAGGAAAAGCACATGTAGTAGCGGTAGATGACTTGAGAGAGCTTCAATGGGAAAAGGGGCCATAAATGAGGTCACTTCGGGTACCAATAGCACAAGTGGGTCGAGATGATGTGATATGGAAACCCTACCTAGGGAATTTGGATCAGTGACGCAACAGACCTAGAGTAGAATATCTAGAGGTTATGACAAAGGAGACAATACACTACATATATTAAGTGGAGAGACATATGGT
This sequence comes from Taxus chinensis, assembly GCA_019776745.2. Classification (NCBI taxonomy): domain Eukaryota; kingdom Viridiplantae; phylum Streptophyta; class Pinopsida; order Cupressales; family Taxaceae; genus Taxus; species Taxus chinensis. The sequence continues at coordinate 318,932,160 of CM034151.1, read as the reverse complement.
ATATAGAGTATCGAGGTTTAGATGGCTAAAACATACATTGATACCATCATTTCTACCCTACTATATTCTTCATGCCGAAGAAGATCTAGGAGTAGGAGTCCAAATTCCAATATTACGACCTCGTAGGGTATGGGCAATGGGTGCACCAAGGTAGTAATAGCGCAGGCACGAAGGTGATGCTCAAATCCCACCACAAATTATATTTAATAGTGGTTTATAGGAGGTATCCAATGGAGGATCCATAGACACAGGGCCGTAGACTGGGGCAGGTCCTAACATTGCAGGAGAGGGAGCCAAACATCTAACACCATAGTTGAGAAAGCACAATATGAGATAACTAGATGAAGGGGTTTTGAAACCATTTGGAGTTCAGATGGATGTGCATATGACATATAGACCCAGACCAAATTAGAGGGAGGGGATGATATTAGTGCCCTGTAGTAGGTGGGCACAATATATAGGAGCATGAATTCATTATGAAGACAAGGCATATGAGGTATTGGGTGGTCGAGGAGATGGTAAGACCTTTGTGGAGAGACCCAGGTAGTGAGGTATAAGTGACAATATGTTAGCTAGGTGATTTTTGATAGACATATATTGAATTTTTAGTGATGTATGATTTGGTTTTTATAAAGTGGAAAATGGAGGAATGGAACTTGTTGTTTGAGAGTTCCCACCATGAGATCCTAGATTCTATGTTAGATTTTAAGGATAATATAGTGATGGTGGATGATGAATCCAAGATGTTGCAACCAACAACATAGATGTGATGCTGCAGAGTCTATTATAGGAATAAAAATCCCTGGTACAGGAGCAATAAGATCACCTAACAGATGCCTAAAGGGTTGCGGACTGGATTACTTCATTAGATACATAGCTAGCATGGGCATAGGGAGAAGCCTCCAGAGCCACGTCTAGGGAAGCGTCCCTATCTCTTATAGTGAGAGTGGATAACATGAACCCATCAGATCAAAGCATCCAAAGGCCCCCCACAGGGGGTGAGGGTGATTGAGTCATATTGTGGATGGGCCATTTTGTACGATTTTTGTCGATGTATGAAACTGATTTGATAATATATATATATATGTATATGTATATATATATATATATATATATATACATATATATATGTATATACATATATACATATATATACATATATATATACATATATATATGTATATATATATGTGTATATATACATATATATATGTATATAGATATATATACATATATATATACATATATATACATATATATATATCATCCTTTCTTGGGTTGTTCACTTTGTTTGGATTCATCACCATCCGCACCTTGATATCCTACCACTAGGTGTCTTGGCCTCTTTTCCACCTCTTTTTATTTTCACATCACATGATATGGGCTATATTATAGATCCCCTTCTCACCAACTTTATCTATCTATCTCATTATCATTATTCCTAAATTAGGTAAATTTTTAAGACCCCCCCCCCCCATTTTTTTTTGTAGAAATTGGTTGGAAAATCTATGAAAATTGTATTTTACATGAATGGAGAATATGAAGACATCACGACATAAATATTAAATGATACCAGATGATATCTTTTTTTATATGCTACCGGCCAGTAGCATAGTTTATACTATCAACCGATAGCATATAGTATGTTGTCAACTGGTAGCATAAAAAATATTACTGACTAGTAGCATTTTTTATGTTACCGGGAAATAGCATAATAGTATGTTGTCATTCGGTAGCCTTTTTTTGCTATTGACTGATAACATACTATATTATGGTGTCCGGTAGCATAAAAAATGCTACTGATTGACTGTATTAAGGAAAAATTGGTGAATTTCTATTTTGCAGGAATGGTGAATTGACCCTTAAAATTAAGTTTTACCCAGAAATATTTTGTAACCTGGTCCTAATTCCTACCCTAAAAATTCACCAATTTCAAATTTCAAAAACTGAAATATTTGTGAATCAACAAAGATTCGCCACTACAATTTTCCTTGTCCTAAATACCATGGTATTATCACTTACATACATGCAAAAAGTAGAAAAATGATAAGTAAATCATCACATCACCAAATACCAAAATATCATAAAAATAATAATAGAGTGTTACATAGAGTGTTACCATTTTTGTAATCTAATAGGGAAGCATACATCATAAAAGAGTCAACTATGGTTTCAATTTGAGCCATATGATCCCGTGGGGGTTGTGTTGTTTGTGAGATAACTACATGAATCAAAGGATCGTTTTGATGAAGCCAAAACGAAGGATGTAGTTGAGATATGATGAGCTCAGGGAGATCAGAAGTATTAATTCTAAGAGTGACTTCATTGGGCTCATATTAATTTGATTCTAAGATATTGGAACCCGACCAACTCAAGATGACCAACATTTATGTGAAGAGTATCTATGGTATAGTTAAAGCATTGATATTCTCAAAAAGGGGATTGGTAATAGTTCCTCATGTGTGGGGAGCTTGTATATCCCCTTTTGTTGAAGTGTATTATAATTCAAAGGATTAGTGTCCCCTTGAATCTTATAAATAGCTCCTTGGTGATAAAACTTCACACATTGACATGTGGAAGATGCGATGGCACACATACACTGAGTCCAAGGACACCCTAGGAGAATGTGATAAGATAAGGGAACATTGAATATCATAACTTTGATATAGATAGTCTTATGGGAACGGTGATGGGTAATGAAATACACCCCATCAAAGGCATCTATCGGGGGTCGTATCCTTCACAAGTAGTTTGTGTGGATTTTAGATTCTTGATGGAATAACTGAGATATTTGATGAAATATAGAAAAGCCACACATTTTCCTACTCCCTCATCAATGAGAACACTCTTAACTAAAGTGTAATTGATTTGAACTAATTTGAAGAGTGGAATATTTTCTACATGAAGCAAGATCTCATTTGGGATCATAGAAGTTATGGGAAAGAGGGTAAAAGAATTAGTATCTATTCTAAGATTAGTAAAATAGGAAAGTTCCACACATTCTTGGAAGATAATTTATTCTGATCCATGTAATATAGGAATCTTCCCCAAATAAGGAGGAAAATGAATGTTCATGTAAAATAACATAATCATGAGGTGCTCATGATGGTGAGATGATGTGTGCATGAGTTCTAAGAAGGGAATTGGACTAGGAATTTAGGAAAGTGCTTCAAGGGGATCCCTCTTATCGTGAATGGACTGTGTAGTAGGACGAGAGTTCTAAGAATCCTCATAAACAAGGTTACAAGGAATGGGGGTAGTCAGAGAAACTTTTGAAACTCATTTTTTAATCAGTATGTACGACGTCAACCCTATAAGATGGATTTTTATAGAGCTCAATGTAGTATGGAGGAAGAGATATAGATCCAAACACAATTGTCCATGTAGGAGGATTTCCACAGGGGATGATGGAATGTGGAGGAAACATGTTTTTGAATTGAGGATCCTGATTCTGAGGCACAGAAGGGTAAATGACCATGTGAGTCATATGCTAGAATACTATAGGATATTCTAACTCGACATAAGAGATAACACGTTTACATCGTTGATTGCAACCATTTTCTTAGGAGTGTTATTGCCTAAATTTGCATACCCATATTTTAAAATCTATATGAATAACATATTGCAATATTATTTTCATCTTCACATCTACATAATGGAGGGGGCCACTTAGCTTAGCTTATGTGACTATAGACATGCATATCTAACAAATAAGTGGGTTTGATGCATTTATCTAGTTGACTTTGTTCTATTATTGATATGACATGATATTTATAAAATGAATCTGCACAGTGAAATTATTACAAAATATTGGACACTCATGACTTTCGAGTTTCAATTTACATTAACTATCTTTTCCTTCCAAGCCAAGATCATGGTATACTTTTTTTTCCCCTTCTGGATGTGATGACGATAATTGCGGGAGTGACAGTAATATCTAATTGCAACAGTCTTGCAATAATACTGTGATAGTCGAACAAGGAAATTATTATACATTGTAGATCATGTTATATTATTGGTGACCATGTGTTGAATGTTTGATGTCGCAATTTTGATGTTTTTATGTGAACCTCCGGTTTCAAATACTAATGTTGGAGGTATTTGTCGCATTTTTTAAAAGCTAAACATGAACTAGGGAAGTGTCATGTATACTTCTAGGGCATTATTAGGGTGATCACCTTATGGAATTTTTGTGTAACATGTATCCCACAATTATCAACTCTCCACTTGTATTTAATAATTTTATTGCTAAGTGATGGAGTTTGAATGTGATGGAGGCAATTTTAATGAGTTGGCAAGTTGATTAGGTAGTTTTTAAGGAGGCATATTTTTTTATTTTATTAGAGGGAGTTTGGTTTTTAATTCCATTAAGCTCAAGGTATGGGCATTCAATGCTCATATACCTCGAGCCCAATGTGGAGTATATCTCCTAAATGATCCATAAAATTCTACTTTGGAACTCTACAAATCACACAATTATGTTGTTCTACTTTCAACTTTGGAAAATGACATATTTGCTTGAAAAATTAGAGCTTCATGGCTAATTATCTAGTGCTATAGAAAGGAAATTGCAGAGAAGGAAAGAATTCAAAACTTCAACACCAAAAATTTTATCTTGGAAACCTCCAAGGAGGAAAACCAGTCCCAAAGGGAAACTGATCTTTCTTCCCACTTTTATTGGTCTAATATAGACAATTACATATTACAATAAGTATGAAAAGAAGTAACAATGTAAACCTTCTCTCTAATTACTTTCTTTCTCTGTTTCTACACCTTGCTCCTACAATTCCATTCTAGCACTGAAGATATTTCTCACTGCTCTCATTAAACTCTTCTTCTCAATCTCTCTGGATCTTTGAATTCTCATTCTCTTGCTCCTTTCATGCATTTATAGGCATCCCCATCTCCTCCCGTGCACTGGAGGATGTGAAAGGGAATGGAAGGGGAAGACACATGGCTAGGCGATTCAAATTCACGTCCATTCACATTCCATTCTTCTTTTTTGTTTGAAAGTGTCAGGACCACCACCTTGAGAAGACCGACAGTTTCAAGACTTCTGCCCTTGCAGGGCGGTAGTTCCTTCTAGAACATCTATTTACCTCATTTTATTCACTTTTCTTATTTCTCCTTCTTGGTGCTGATGGAACTGATGAAGTGGTTTGTTTTCCTGGATCCCTATGGATCACCAAAAGCCCCATTCTTTGGTCTTAGTATCTCAAACTAATAAAGTGCTACCAATTTTGATTCCTCAGGTTATTGGTGAGCTTCTGGTCATTGTTGTGATTTCATTGAAATTGTGAAGGCTCTGGGAATCTCACACATGTTCAAGGTCAGTTTTCATTTTTAGTTCAGTGAAGGTATGAACTTATACTGATTAGGATTCAAGCTGAAATGACTTTAAGTTGAGGTCTTGAATGAATTTTGAAAGGAAAGTTGCATGCCTTGAGATATCAATATTTGCATTTTCTCACCATGGATAATTTCGTCTGGGATAAAACCCTGTGGAATGTGTATTTTTTATATTATTTATGAAGATGGTTTAAATAAAATCATATGCTTGCATAAACACAAAATTTACGATTCCACTCATGGGTATCAATTGTTTTCATTTTAAGGGGTCAAAAATGTCTTTTTTATATCATTTCTTGACTGTATGTGTTCATTTTAGTCGCATGAGCTAGAAGGGAATAGATCTCTGTTAGTTATTGCATGGGTATTTAGTGTCATGTTTGAATACATTTTTCAAATTTATCTCATTCTTTCAAGACAGGTGACACCTGCATAAAATATAGTGAATAAATTTGGCTATGAGGGTTTATGGAATGAGTTTTGTCATCTAGTTTTTGCTTGAATCTTTTAAAGAAATATTTGTCTCATTCGTTGGTATGAAGAATCATCTGGAGCTGACTTGGATTTTTCTCTATTCATAATTTTTGAGCAGATGGTTTCTGAGTATGAGAAATTTAGGAGAATGATATATGAGTGTTGTGGTTCTATGAAAATGATTCGATGGTTACAATATGAAAGGAAGTCGTGAATATGGTTATTTTTGGATTATAATGGCTGTACTCGCTTGTCTTTTGACTAGAGAACAATTTTACATGGATTATATACATGGGTGTATTTAGATTCTTCTTCTTCTATTGAGTATGAGATGTACAAATTTTTCATTTTCATATATTTTGTTATGGTAAAAATTCACTCAGAGGCTGGTATAGTGATTTTGTATTTTCTGTACATTATTTTTGAGCATGTCCTTATTTATGGAGAGAAAAGGAGTATGATTATGATATCTATTTTTGGGAGACAAAAGGTTTACATGTCACGTGTATTTAATTATAAGCTCTTAATTCCTTAAATTTTTTTTTGGAACTTCTAATGGGAGTTAAAGGGTTTATTATACCCAATGGGAGTTAAAAGGAAATAATGTTATCTTGTTTTCTATTGAGATCTAAACATTGTGGTGGATAAATTGCTTGTTTGATGAAAATTTTGTAGACTTTGTCTCATATGGTTTCCATGTCAGTGTTGGTTGTAGAATATTGTATACATTGCATTTTGTTCTCTCATTATGGAGATGTAATTTAAGTTTAATGAGTATAAATTATTGATATGACTTATTAGTCTAGAAGGTGGCTTTGATGTTGTCATTTATCATGGTTATGAAAGTTGACTATGTTACTTGTATATTTTCTTTCTAAGCACAAAAGGATTTGTTTGTAGAGATTAATTGGGTTCATTACTGGTTATTATTTTGAGAACTGAACTTAATCTTTGAATAACTTGAAATAGTTGATGTACTTTTATTCATGATAAACTGCAATGTGGTCTTACATATTGTATATTGACAGATGCCTCATTCTGGGTGACGTGGATGGAAGAGTCCTAACAGGACTAACTCCAATGTGGGATGGAATAATAACTCAATGGACCACTCTCTTCCTCAACAAGGCACTTCTCGTGGCGGAAGAAGGGGTCCTAACACACTTCGGGGATGTGGTCCCCATAATGGTCATGATAGACATACCCACATTTATATTCACTTCAATTCACACGAGATTGTGCTCTGTGAAGTCTTGCATCTCATTAACTGTGTAATTGATTATCGTGAACACAATTTCCCACAGTCAACACGCCTCATGTTGATCTTCCGCAAAATAATGCATTTCCATATCATTATGCTTCCCATCGGTTCCTATATGCAAACCCACCTCACAATGTCATAAATAGTATCCCATCACGCAAATCTACTGTTATGCATCATGTTAGTCCTAGTCATACCAACATGTCTTATAAGCGTGGTAGGTCCTCTTCCTTAGTATTGAGGGTTACACATCCTCTGAAGAGAATTAAATTGGAGGTAGATGCTAAGTATGGTACAGTAACACATACTGTTTTAAAAGTTTGGAACTTGGAATATACTGAAATGGCCACTGATTTAGGGATCCCACTGCTAGATCTCATAATTGATTATTGATATTTCACTTGACTTGACTAGCCAGACTTTATCATGATAGATATTTTTCTAAGTTAAAATTGTTGTTTTGTTTTGAGATAGATAGGTGATAGTGATAATTGACTCCACTTTTGATTCATATGCTAATAGACTCGATGGATAAATTTACTATTTGACTATTAACTTTACACTTTGCATACATAATGATAGTCAGTGATATGAATTCTGTTTTATATGGAATATGTGCCTACGTGGGATATTTTATTTTAGCATGATTTATGAATGAGATGATCATAGTCATTGATTAATGGTTTATAAAGTGTTATGCTGACTTTATCAAGTTATGAGATTGAAAATATAAATGCTATGTTTGATTAGGATGTATTATTTATTTATCACCTAGGTGAGATAAGTGGGTCCCCACCCTATTATGTATACGAGTTATCTATTATCAAGCCTATTGATATTTATGATATGATGAATTATATTTATCATAAATAATAAATAGAATCAAATGTATAGTCTATTTTGTTATAAGTATTTACAATCAGTTACAACTAATTTTAATCTGGAAGAGGCTATATAAAGAGATTATGGATACATCGAGAAAGGAGGACCATTACATGTAACTTGCAAAAAATAATTATGAAATTCACATGATAATTTTTCTCTAAGAAATTATTCTGAGAAGGTTTTTTAATTACAGGACTTATGATGATAGATCATTTGATTTCTTGAGTTTGAACTTGATACAAACAAGTATATCCAATTTTCATTATTATTTTTTCTAATTATCTGAGTTTTCTATATTTGTATGTATTCCATAAAATGATTGTAGATTTAGATCAACATATATTGGAAAACCATAGAGTTGTTCACTCGATTTCAAAGTTTCATCTTTATAATCAATCATTTTTGAATTTTTACTTTCATATGTTTTCTTTTGAAAAGATGATTCACTTGATACTATATTGACTTTTTCAAGTTATGTTTCTCACGAGTTTAATAAAGAAATCATGTTTTCTTTCAGACTTATATCATTTTTATATTTTGTAAATATTTTGGCTTTGTATCCTTGAATTTTAAATACAGAAATCCTATTTTTTCAAGTTGATACAAAGATCTCTGATTTCCTTGAATTAGTATAACAAGCACATTCTGATTATAAATGCAACATATACAAAATGAATGTATAATTTTGAGTTTTGAGGCTTGCTATTTTATCCTCTAAGAGGTCATCTAATTAATAGATTTCACTCTATTGGATAGGATAAATAATATTTGAGGTGCATCTTTTATTTATTTATTTGGTTGGCATGATTTTTTTTGTTTATTCCTTCAATTCTCTGATAGGCTCAGAAGATTGTCCCTAAAAATCTTGGATTTCAATCTAAGACTTAAACTCACCTGAACGTAATTAATTTTATACTTAATTTTTTCATGATTAAAATTGGTTAGATTCCACCTTAACCCTTTGTTATAGGCACAAGGGTTGATTGGTTGTCGATACATTTTTGGTTGATAACAAATTTGGTGACTCTATTAGGAAACTTTATTTCTGATGCATTCTTTCACAAGTAATTTTCTTCTAACTATATGCTCATTTGGTGATCATTTTCTTAAATTACCATCATAAGTATCACACCTGTCATACAACTAGACTTACCTTTAGAAGACTCACAACAAGATATCAGTGTTGCTATTAGAAACTTCTCTTGGAATACTAACAAATATTTTGATCAATTCATCAATGTTGTTGTTGTCCTTGATTTTGAAGAGGATAAAGCATTTCAAATTGAACATCATTCTAGAAATATTTTACAAACACAATGAGACATTGTAAACAAAAATAAAATAATTCAGAGAGAAAATGAAGTTGTTCTAAGAATAGTGGAAGTTAAAAAATATTACCTTTAGACTCAGAGAATGATAAAAAATTATTAAAACATCTCTGCTGATATCTTTGATTCACCATTTTCTATTTCTGAAATGGAGAGCCAACATCCTCCCAAAAATTCTAAAAATAGAGAAGAGAGGATAAGGAGAAATAATCAACGTGTACTAGGTTTTGAGGACAATCGAGACATGGGAAATGTAACTGATGATGGAGATTCTGAAGATGATCATGACGATTTGAACTCATGGCTAAAATGTAATCCAATAGACATTAGAAGGAACCCACTAAAACTACCTTCCTTTAAATCCATCACCTTGCCAAATTTTTCTGGAGATACAAGTGAATCATGGGAAGATCACCTTGATGATTTTAAGTTGATTGGACTACCTACCCATTGGTAATTACAAACAAAATGACCTATCATGAGACTATTTTCTCAGACCCTCCAAGGAAAAAGATTATAAATATTTTATTAGTTTACCTTCCAAATCCATTTCTTCTTGGTCTAAAATAGAAGAGTGGTTGAATGATTGTTTTGGTAAAGACAAGGATGAATATAAATTGCTTAATAAGCTCTGTAACATTTCCATGGATGCTGGAGAATTTTTTTATCACTTTACTATTTTTTTTTACTAAACTTAGACAAAAAAATACCAAGAGATGTTAGACCACCTAAAAATATTTCTCATCTTCATTACTGTAATGCTCTTCCTCTGAAGTATAGGTTAGCTCTCGAAGATAAAGAGAGATTTGAGTATGAAGATACCATTACTTTCTGTATTGAATATGAAAAGAAGCTTAAAAATATTTGTTTCAAAGAGAGAGCTTCTATAGGCATGTCTATTGATAACACAAAGATTTTAAATTCTATCTGCAATTTAGGTAATGAGCTGGTTGCCATCAAGTGACAACTAAAGGATCAAAATTTGAGTTCAAAATCCAACGTTGCCTTCAGTAAATAAAAACTGAGCCCAAAGAACTGTATTTTGGAGTCTGTAAAGTAAATCATGATCATTCTACCTATAAGGCTGCTGCTAAAATCATGAATTATATCAAGGGTAAAGACGTTGATGACATGTGTAGTTTCATAGAATTTGATGTTTGTGTTGTTACTACCAGATCACAAGAGAATGCAAAGAAAGATAATCCCAAGGATAAAAATGCTGATGACGGTAAGAATAAATCTAAATCTTTCAATACAACTGAGAAAAATAAGGGTAACGATAAAACTCCCTTTGGTAAACCATAAACCAACAGAATATTCTCCTTCTGGTCTAAATAATTTTAAATATCAACCTTCCAGGTCTAAACCATACATCAAGTCCACTATGTTTACTATTGGTTATGACATTGTTATTGATATGATGAATTTTAGGAGTAACTTGAACATGTTTGAAAGCTTAGTGATGCCTAAGAAGTTTGAAAATTTTGTAGCTACTAATAAAAATAGATCCAATTTGAAGAATTTCATGGCTATGTAGGAAGAGTATGAGGAAATTAAATTTGAAAGTGGTGAAGGAGGTAAGAATGAGGTTTTAAATACATCTAACCCAACAAATGATTATATTCCACCATTTTACATGTATGTAAAAATTCATTATAAAACCATGCACAACTGCATTATAAACACATGAGCCTCTAAGAACATAATGCCTAAATATATTGTTGATCAGTTAGAAATCCCTTATGAGAAAGACAATAGAAAGATAAATGGTTTTGATTCTAGGAAAACTAAATGTTGTGGAAAATTAAGGGATATTGTCATTAAAATGGCATAGGATGAATGAATTGAATTCATGGGAAATGTCCAAATCCTAGATATCCCAGCTAATTACTTCATGTTGTTGGAAAGAGATTGGTCACAAGCAACTGGTGCCTATGTTGAAAAATGTACTTGTAGGAAATGAGATCGCTTTCTTGTTGAAAGAAGAATGGGCTGGGAATCTTATTAAAGGAGTATCATCAAACATCAAATTTTCTGATATTGGTATGGGAACCTATGGTATGAATACTCAAGATATCAACACATTTGATAATGAAGATGCCCAACATGCTAGATCTTTTACTAAGAATGATGTATGGTTTATGTTTTTTGATGGAGCCTGTTCTCAACACGGAATTGGGGTAGGTATTGTCCTCCAATTTCCTGTTGGTAAGGCATTCCATTATTCCTTCTATTTATCTTTTGAAGAAACTAATAAAAAAGCTGAATTTGAAGAATTATGCCTTGGACTACAAAAGGCTGTTGAGCTTAAAGTTAAGAAATTGATTGTTTTTGGAGATTTTGAACTAATAATTAAACAAGTCAAGAAAAGCTATAATACTAACCAAACTAGGCTACATCATTACACCAAAAAGTTTGGTCCCTTATGGAAAATTTTTACGCTTTCAATATCACTCATGTTTCTAGAGAGTTCAATTCTAAAGAAGACAAATTGGATGTCTTCACTTCTAGTCCCTCAAATTATGATATTCTTGAAGATTGTATCTTTGATGAAATTTTTAGGCATATCATTCTAGATTTATACACTAATTGGCCTATTTTTTCTTGTGATGAACATATCAATTCTTTCTTGAAAGGTAATTATTTTGATTATGACGTCTATGTTTTGAATTGTCGAGATTATTTGCAGTCGTCCAATAATAAACTACCAGTTGGATTGGTCATTCTTGAATCAATGTTCTCATCGAATGATCATCCAAAAATATTTTCCTCTACTGAAACTCAGAAGAATTATTACTATTACTATAAATTTAGGCACCGATGATGACCCTAAGTTTGTATATTTAGGTTCATGTCTCTCTTCTTAAGAGATAAAATATTTTTTCAAATTGTTGAAGGAATTCAAAGACATTTTAGCCTGTTCCTATAGAGATTCAAAAGGTTATGATACGAAGATCATCAGACATGATATTACTATAAAACCTGGCATAAAATCTATTAGATAGAAAGCTAGAAGAGTGAGCCCCTTATTAGAAGACACCATTAATAAGGAGCTCAATAAAATGATTGATTCTGACGTCATTTACCCAGTTATGTATTCAAAATGGGAAGCTAATTTAGTCCCTATACGAAAAAAGGATGAAGAGATTTGTATATGTTTGAACTTTAGGGACCTAAACCGGGAAAGTGCTATAGATAATTTTCCACTACCAAATATTGACTTGATCCTTCAGTAGGTGACTGGTTTATAAATGATGTCTTTACTAGATGGTTTTTTAGGATATAATCATATTTTTGTCAATCTTGAAGATAGACACAAAATGACCTTTAATACATATAGAGGCACCTTTTCTTTTAATAGAATACCTTTTGGTCTTATTAATGCAGGTGCCACTTTTCAAATAGAAATGCATGTTGCCTTTGATGATTTAATAAGGATTATAGTATAGGTATACCTTGATGATTTAATAATTCATTCAATGAAGAGGGAAATTTTTTTTGGACCATTTGAAAGAAGTTTTTATTCACTGTCATAAGTATGGGATTTCCATTAATCCAAATAAATATGTTTTTGGTGTAATAGAAGGGAAATGATTGGGCCATATCATCTCTAAGCATGGAATCTCAATTGACCTTGAGAGAGTGGTAGTAATCAAGGAGTTAAATCCACCTAAGAATGAGTTTGGACTTAGATCTTTCTTTGGTAAGATAAATTTTGTACGTAAGTTCATTTCTGATTTTTTTGATAAATTTTCCACTTTGCAAATACTACTAAAGAAAAATCATGGTTTCAAATGGGATTCTAATGCATGCATTTCTTTTAACCAAGTCAAAGAAGCCATTACTTCAACCCCTATCCTAGCTAAGCCTAATTTAGACAAACATTTTGTCTTATATCTCAATGTAACTGAAAAAGCTATGGGGGGCGTGATTACTCAATATTCTGATCAAGATGAAGAAAATCCTATTACCTATTTTAGCCAAACCTTTAAGGTTGCAAAAACCAGATATCATTTGATTGAAATTTTTTATTTTACATTGGTTTTAGTTCTAAAAAATTATAAGTACTTGTTAATGGGAAATAAGGTGATTGTTTTTTTTATTATTGGTAAATAGTTTTTTGAAAAGGACTATACCCTTGTATACAAAAGGGGGCCTAGAAGCCAGAATAGGAATGAAAATCATTACAAAAAGGATCAAGATCCAGATGAGAGATAGAAACCCAATGTAACCAAAGAGTAGTTACCCCAAAACCTCAAACCAGTTTGAACACTGCAGAAGAACAGCAAAAAGCACGAAGGAAGACAACAAGAGTATCCACAATTACTTCTTGGCGGCTTTGTCGATTCTGGATTTGATAGTTTGCCAAGAGGTGAACATAGCCAATGTCGTCATATTAGTAGATTTAGTAACATCCAGCTGTTGAATGGTCTGTTTCTTTCCTTTTCCGTGCCCCAAAGAGTTGTTGGTATTCCACTGAGATTAGAGATGTTGCGGACATGCTGCTCAATAAATTCTTCGATTGCACTAAAAATAGCCATATTATGGTCATGGCGAGTCTTGGATTTCCCTAGATGGTTGTCCAAGGAGTTCAATTTTTTGTAGATGTCTTTAACCTATTTATTATCAACCTCCTCCTCCTTCATCTTACCTTTTTTCTTTGCCAAGTTTTTAACTTCTTCTTTCAACAGCAACATGTCAGCTTCTAAGGCTTCCAGCCTTTTTGTGGAGATCTCAATGTGTGCCTCCTGTGAACCAGTACTACTAATATGCAGGAGGTTATGAGCAATTTCCAAGTCCTGAGGAACATTCCCTGAAATAAGATGATTGTTAGATCTAATGTTCTATTCTATCTTATTTTCTGAAACAACCTATTCTCGATGGAATATTATCAAAATGGGATCTCAAAATACAACAATTGATCTTGAGTTCAAATCATGTAAAACAATCAAAGGTAATGAGTTGGCGAAACACTTGACTGAAAATGCTAATTATGAAATTAATGTTCTCATCCTCAACATTGACAAAAATTTGAATGCTATCCCTCATTTTCAAGCTATGAAGAGTTGACTATTGTCATCAAAATTTCATATTGGACTTACTATGCAATATTGGGATTGTTTCTTATCCCAAGATGATTGGTATCATGAATTGATTTATTACTTTCAAAACTAGTCTTGTCCTGATTCATTAGATAAAATACAACTAATAGCATTGAGATTTCAAGCTTTGAAATTTATTTTACTTAAAAATATTTTATTTTACAGGAATTTTGATGGTATACTACTTATATGTTTTAACCATAATCAAACCGAGACATTCCTTAGGATCTGTCATGAGGGTATCTACTGGGATCATTATGCAACAAAAATAACTGTGCATAAAGTATTACATGCTAGTTATTATTGGCCAACCCTTTTTAAAGATGCCTACTATCTAGTTAGAGCTTGTGCACCATGTCAAATTTTTGTAGGCCACAATCATTTGTGAGTCATGCCTTTAAATCATGTTATTCCTGACATGCCTTTTACTAAATGGGGAATTAATTTTATTTCTAACATTCACCCCCCATCATCCACTTTCCATAGATTCATTCTTACTGTTATATACTATTTCAAAAAATGACCTAAAGCTCTAGCATTGAAAATATATACATCTGCTGAAGTCATCAAATTCTTTGAGAATTAATTTTTTTCTCGTTTTGGAGTTCCCCATGAAATCATATTTGAAAATGGTCCTCAATTTATATCCAAAGAATATTTAATTTTTTTGAATAAATAATCTATTATATCTATCCATTCATCAAAATATTACCCACAGGGTAATGGGCAAGCCAAGTCTATGAATACAAATTTGATCAACATTCTAAAAAATATTGTTTTTGATATTTAAAGGGATTGGCATTTGAATTTTTTTGAACTCTTATGGGTTGATAGAACTACGATGAAATCAGGTACTAGTTTTTCTGCTTTCATGCTTGTTTATGGTTTCAAATCCACCATGCCCATAGAAATTACATATTTATTTTGTTAGAAACTACTCTTGAATTATGGCTTAGATGATATTGATGAACTCCTAACTCTGTTTAGTTGAGTTAGTTTCTTTAGACGAGACTAGAGGCCTTAGAAAAAATGGAAAAATGAAAAGAAAAGATCAAAAAATTGTTTGACAAAAAGTTGACTTGTAAAAGGTTTGAAGTTGGTGATCTAGTTCTATGCTGCGATAAAACAAAAGAGAATCCCAAAAAACATCATAAGTTTGACTCGCTTTAGCTTGGTCCATATTAAATTGTTGTTATTGTTGATAAAAATGCCTTTTATTTGAGATAAATTAATGGTGATTGGTTGCATTACACAATCAATGGACAATATTTAAAGCATTTTTATAATTAATTTCTGAACCATGTAATTTATGTATATATTAGTTTTGGTTTGTTGTACCTCTTGTCTTCATGTGTTGTTTTTTCTTCTTCTTGATTTTTGGTTATTTTTTGTGATTGGTGGTTAAAGTAGGTACGTGAATTACAAGAAGTTGTAATGTTCTATTGAGAGGGTAAGTCTATAGACTATACTTTCTTTTTATTAATTTGAAAGATATAAGAAAAAGTTAAGTGTTATGTGATAATAGATATGAATTGGGGAATATTTTGTGAAGGTTTCTCACTTATGACTCAAATATTTTGAAGCTTCTTTTCCATAATTTTGAGTCTTATTCACCCGCATTTCCCATTCATTTATTCCGCGTCTTCACTCATGTTTAGTCGGACACTCACCCCTTTGTGTTAAAATATTTTTTCAGGGTCGACGTAGACTTGATCCAAAAAACAATAATACCTTGTTTTTCCTCTGGAAAGTTTAATTTGCTACATTCATTTTTCTCCAGCCTTCCTTCCTTTCAAAAAAGAAATTTGCATGGTCACTAGTGTTATTGCCCAAATTAGTGTACTCCTCTTTTAAAATATATATGAATAACATATTGCAATATTATTTTCATATTCACATCTACATAATGGTGGGGGCTACTTAGCTTAGATTACGTGATTATATACATATATACATAATAAATAAATGGGTTTGATGCATTTATCTAGTTGACTTTGTTCTATTATTGGTATGATATGATGTTTATAAAATGAATCTACACAGTGAAATTATTACAAAAGAGTGTAAAATCATGACTTTCGAGTTTCAATTTACAGTAACTATCTTTTCCTTCCGAGACAAGATCATAGTATACTTGTATTTTTCCTTCTAGATGCGATGACGATAATTGTGGGAGCGATACTGAGATCTAATTCCAATAGTCTTGCGATAATCTTGTAATAGTTGAACAAGATAATTATTATACATTGCAGATAATGTTTGATTGTTGGTGGTCATATGTTGAATGTTTGATGTCACAATTTTGATATTTTGATGCAAATCTATGGTTTCAAATAGTAATACTAGAGGTATTTGTCACATTTTTAAGCCAAACATGAACTAGAGAAGTGTCATGTATTCTTCTTAGGGAATTATTAAGGTGATCACCTAATTACATTTTTGTGTAACATGTATCCCAAAATCATCAAATCTCCACCTGTATTTAATAATTTTCTTGCTAAGTGGTGGAGTTTAAATGTGATGGAGGTGGTTGTGATGAGTTGGCAAGTGGAGTAGGTGGTTTTTGAGGAGGCAGTTGTTTCAAGTTTATTGGAGAGAGTTTGGTTTTTAATTCCATTGAGCTCGAGGTATGAGCATTCAATTCTCATCAACCTCAATCCTTGTGTGGAGTATATCACCCAAAATCTCCATTCTCTGGTCTTAGTCT
Organism: Taxus chinensis; assembly: GCA_019776745.2. Classification (NCBI taxonomy): domain Eukaryota; kingdom Viridiplantae; phylum Streptophyta; class Pinopsida; order Cupressales; family Taxaceae; genus Taxus; species Taxus chinensis. Next base: position 318,915,054 of record CM034151.1, on the reverse strand, counting down.
CTTGAACTAACGAAGTGATGCCATTTTTGCTTTCTCTAGTTTTTGTTGAACTTCTAGTTATTGCTACGATTGCATTGACATTATGAAGGCTTTGGGAAGCTTACACAACCTCAAGGTCAGTTTTAATTTTCAGCTGAGTGAAGGGAGGAACTTATACCAATTAGGATTAAAGCTGAAATGAGTTTAAGTTGGGGTCTTGAAGGAATTTTGAAAGGAAATTTGCATGCCGTGAGATATTGATATTTGTATTTTCTCACTGTGAATAAGTTCGTCTCGGATAAAAGCCTATGGAATGGGTATTTTGTTATATTTTTTCTGAAATGTTTTAAATACACTCATATGCTTTGCGTACACAACAAAAGTTGCAATTCCATCTCAGTGGGTATCAATGGTTTTCGTTCATTTAATGTTAAATGTCTTTTTTTTAATATCATTTATTAATTGTATGTGTTCATTAGTCACATGAAGCGAGAAGGAACATATATCTATTAGTTCTTGCATCGTATTGAGTTTTCATTTTGAATACATTTTTTGGGATTTATCTCAGTCTTTTCAATATAAGACACCTGCATAAAATATAGTGATATACATTTGGTATAAGATTTTATGCATGAGTTTTGTCATGGGGGGGATTTTTGCTTGAAGAATTTTGAAATAAGATTGTGTTTCATCATTGGTATGAAGAATCTTCTAGAGCCAATTTGAGTTTTTTTCTCTTTTCATAATTGTTGTTTTTGTGAGCTGATGGTTTCTAAGTATGAGAAATCATTAGAAGGATATCTGAGTTTTTTTTGGTTTTGAATGAAAATTATTCGATGGTGTAAAATAGGAAAGGAATTCCTGAATGATTGGTCATTCTTGAAATCAATGTTCCATCGAATGACATCCAAAATATTTTCCCTCTACGTGAAACTCAGAAGAATTATATTACTAATTACTATAAATTTAGGCACACGATTGATGACCCTAATTTGTATATTTAGGTTCCTGTTCTCTCTCTTAAGAGATAACATATTTTTTTCAAATTGTTGAAGGATCAAAGACATTTTAGCCGTTCCTATAGAGATTCAAAAGGTTATGATACTACGAAGATAATCAGACATGATATTACTATAAAACCTGGCATAAAATCTATTAGATAGAAAGCTAGAAGAGTGAGCCCCTTATTAGAAGACACCATTAATAAGGAGCTCAATAAAATGATTGATTCTGACGTCATTTACCCAGTTATGTATTCAAAATGGGAAGCTAATTTAGTCCCTATACGAAAAAAGGATGAGAAAATATTTGTATATGTTTTGACTTTAGGGACCTAAACAACCGGGAAAGTGCTATAGATAATTTTCCACTACCAAATATTGACTTGATCCTTCAGTAGGTGACTGGTTTATAAATGATGTCTTTACTAGATGGTTTTTTAGGATATAATCATATTTTTGTCAATCTTGAAGATAGACACAAAATGACCTTTAATACATATAGAGGCACCTTTTCTTTAATAGATACTTTTTGGTCCTTATTAATGCAGGTGCCACTTTCAAATAGAAATGCATTTTGCCTTTGATGATTTTATCAGGATTATAGTATAGTATACCTTGATGATTTAATATCATTCAATGAGAGGGACAATTTTTTTTGGAACCATTTGAAAGAAGTTTTTAATCACTGTCATAAGTATGGATTTCCATTAATCAATAAATATGTTTTTGTGTAATAGAAGGGAATATTGGGCCATATCATCTCTAAGCATGAATCTAATGACCTTGAAGAGTGGTAGTAATCAAGGGTTAAAAAATCCACCTAAGAATGAGTTTGGACTTAGATCTTTCTTTGGTAAGATAAATTTTGTACGTAAGTTCATTTCTGATTTTTTTGATAAATTTTCCACTTTGCAAATACTACTAAAGAAAAATCATGGTTTCAAATGGGATTCTAATGCATGCATTTCTTTTAACCAAGTCAAAGAAGCCATTACTTCAACCCCTATCCTAGCTAAGCCTAAGTAGACAAACATTTGTCTTTATATCTCATGTAACTGAAAAAGCTATGGGGGGCGTGATTACTCAATATTCTGATCAAGATGAAGAAAATCCTATTACCTATTTTAGCCAAACCTTTAAGGTTGCAAAAACCAGATATCATTTGATTGAAATTTTTTATTTTACATTGGTTTTGTTCTAAAAATTTAAGTACTTGTTAATGGAAATAAGGTTGATTGTGTTTTTTTTTATTATTTGGTAAATAGTTTTTGAAAAGGACTATAAACCCTGTATACAAAGGGGCCTAGAACCAGAATAGAAGAAAAATTCCCATTACAAAAAGGATCAAGAGCAGAGAGAGATAGAAACCCATTAACCAAAAGTAGTTACCCCAAAACCTCAAACCAGTTGAACACTGTCGAAGAACAGCAAAAAGCCACGAAGGGAAATACAACAAGAGTACGCACCATTACTTCTTTGCGGCTTTGTCGATTCTGGATTTGAATATGTTGCCAAGAGGTGAACATTAGACCAATGTCGTCAGATTAGTAGATTTAGTAACATCCCAGCTGTTGAATGGGTCTGTTTCTTTCCTTTTCCGTGCCCCAAGAGTTTGTTGGTATTCCCTGAGATTAGATATGTGCCGTACATCTGCTCAATAATTCTCGATTGCACTAAAAATAGCCATATTATGGTCATTGGCGAGTCTTGGATTCCCAGATGGTTGTCCAGGAGGTAATTTTTGTAGATGTCTTAACTATTTATTATCAACCTCCGCCTCCTTCCTCTTACCTTTTTTTTCTTCTTTGCCAAGTTTTAACTTCTCTTCCTTTCAACAGCAACATGTCAGCTTCTAAGTCTTCCAGCCTTTTTGTGAGATCTCATGTGGTGCCTCCTGTGACCAGTACTACTATATGCAGAGGTTATTAGCAATTTCCAAGTCCTGAGTAACATTCCCTGAAATAATATGATTGTTTGAGTGAATCTAATGTCTATTCTATCTATTTTCTGAAACACCCTAGTCTCGATGGAATATTATCAAAATGGGATCTCAAATACAACAATTGATCTTAGTTCAATCATGTAAAACAATCAAAGGTAAATGATTGGCGAAACAACCTTGACTGAAAATGCTAATTATGAAATTAATGTTCTCATCCTCAACATTGACAAAAATTTGAATGCTATCCCTCATTTTCAAGCTATGAAGAGTTGACTATTGTCATCAAAATTTCATATTGGACTTACTATGCAATATTGGGATTGTTTCTTATCCCAAGATGATTGGTATCATAATTGATTTAATTACTTCAAAACTAGTCTTGTCCTGATTCCTAGATAAAATACAACTAATAGCTGAGATTTCAAGCTTTGAAATTTATTTATAAAAATAGTTTATTTTACAGGATTTTGATGGTATAACGACTTTATAGTTTTAACCATAATCAAACCGAGACATGCCCTTAGGATCTGTCATGAAGGTATCTACGGGGAATCATTTATGCAACAAAAATACTGGTGCATAAAGTATTACCCATGCTATTATTATGGCCAACCTTTTTTAAAGCATTCCTACATCATCTAGTTATAGCTTGTGCACCATGTCAAAGTTTTTGTAGGCCACAATCATTTGTGAGTCATTGCCTTTAAATCATGTTTTCCTGACATGCCTTGTTTTAACTAAATGGGGCATTAATTTTATTTCTAACATCACGCCCCCTCATCCCCTTTCCTAGATTCATTCTTACGTTAGATACTATTTCAAAAATGACCTAAAGCCTCTAGCGATTGAAATATATACATCTGCTGAAGTCATCAAATTCTTTGAGAATTAATTTTTTTCTCGTTTTGGAGTTCCCCATGAAATCATATTTGAAAATGGTCCTCAATTTATATCCAAAGAATATTTAATTTTTTTGAATAAATAATCTATTATATCTATCCCATTCATCAAAATTTACCCCCAGGGTAATGGGCAAGCCAAGCTATGAATACAATTTGATCAAAACATTCTAAAACATAATTGTTTTTGAATATTTAAAGGGATTGGCATTTGAATTTTTTTGAACTCTTATGGGTTGATAGAACTACGATGAAATCAGGTACTAGTTTTTCTGCTTTCATGCTTGTTTATGGTTTCAAATCCACCATGCCCATAGAATTACATTTTTATTCTATTAGAACTACTTTGAATTATGGCTTAGATGATATTGATGAACTCCAACTCCATTTAGTCAAGTAAGTTGCTTTAGACGAGACTAGAGGCCTTAGAAAAAATGGAAAAATGAAAAGAAAAGATCAAAAAATTGTTTGACAAAAAGTTGACTTGTAAAAGGTTTGAAGTTGGTGATCTAGTTCTATGCTGCGATAAAACAAAAGAGAATCCCAAAAAACATCATAAGTTTTTGACTCGCTTTAAGCTTGTCCATATTAAAATTGTTGTTTATGTTGATAAAAATGGCCTTTTATTTTGAGATAAATTAAATGGTGATTGGTTGCATTACACAATCAATGGACAATATTTAAAGCATTTTTATAATTAATTTCTGAACCATGTAATTTATGTATATATTAGTTTTGGTTTGTTGTACCTCTTGTCTTTGTGTGTTGTTTTTTCTTCTTCTTCATTTTTGGTTGTTTTCTGTGATTGGTGGTTAAAGTAGGTACTTTGAGATTAACAAGAATGGTTGTATGTTCTATTGAGATGGTAATGTCTATAGACTACTTTCTTTTTATGAATTTGATAGATATAAGAAATTTAAGTGATTATGAAATAGATGATGAATTGGGAATAATTTTGTTAAGGTTCTCACTTAGTGATCAAATATTTGAAGCTTATTTCCATAATTTGAAGCTTATTTCAGCCCTCATTTCCCAATTCATTTATTCCCTTCTTCACTCATGTTTAGTCGGACACTCACCCCATGTTTTACAAATATTTCAGGGTCTACGTAGAATGATCCAAAAAACAATAATACCTGGTTGCACTCTTGGAAAGTTAATTTGCTACATTCATTTTTCTCCAGCCTTCCTTCCTTTCAAAAAAGAAATTTGCATGGTCACTAGTGTTATTGCCCAAATTAGTTTATCTCTTTTTAAATATATATGAAACATATTGCAATTTATGTTCATATTCCATCTACTAATGGTGGGGGCTACTTAGCCTTAGCTACGTACGTGATTATCATACATATATACATAATAATAAATGGGTTTTGATGCATTTATCCTGTTTACTTTGTCTATTATTGGTATATATGATGTTTAAAAATGGAAATCTACACAGTGAAATTATTACAAAGAGTGTAAAATCATGACTTTCGAGTTTCAATTTTAGCATTAATAAATCTTTTCCTGCCGAGACAAGATCATCTAACTTGTATTTTTCCTTCTAGAGTGCCGATGCTAAATTGTGGGAGCGTACGGAGATCCTAATTCCAATAGTCTTGCGATAATCTTGTAATAGTTGAACAAGATAATTATTATACATTGCAGATAATGTTTGATTGTTGGTGGTCATATGTTGAATGTTTGATGTCACAATTTTGATATTTTGATGCAAATCTATGGTTTCAAATAGTAATACTAGAGGTATTTGTCACATTTTTAGCCAAACTGACTAGAAGATGTCTGTATTCTTCTTGGGAATTATTAAGGTATCACCTAATTAATTTTTGTGTAACATGTATCCAAAATCATCAAATCTCCACCTGTAATTTAATAATTTTCTTGCCTAAGTGGTGAGTTTAAATGTGTGGAGGGGTTGTGATGAGTTTTGGCAAAGTGGAAGTAAGGTGGTTTTGAGGAGGCCAGTTTTTTCAAGTTTATTGGAGAGAGTTTTGGTTTTTAATAATCCTGAGCCGGGTATGAGCAATTCAATTCTCATCATCAACCTCCATCCTTGTGTGGAGTTTCACCCAAAACTCCCATTCTCCCGGTCCTTAGTCTCTTGAACTAAACGAAGTGTGCCATTTTTTTTTTTTGGCTCTCTAGTTTTTTTGACTTCTAGTTATTGCTACGATTGCATTGACATATGAAGGCTTTGGGAACTTAACCAACCTCAAGGTCAGTTTTTAAATTTTCAGCGAGTGAAGGGAGGAACTTATACCAATTAGGATGAAAAAGCTAAATGATTTAAGTTGGGGGCTTGAAGGATTTTGAAAGGAAATTTTGCATGCCGTGAGATATTGATATTGTATTTTCCTCACTTTGAATAAGTTCGTCTCGGATAAAAGCCTATGGAATGGGTATTTTGTTATATTTTTTCTGAAGATGGTTTAAATACACTCATATGCTTGCGTACACACAAAAGTTGCAATTCCACTCATGGGTATCAATGGTTTTCATTTTAAGGGGTTAAAAATGTCTTTTTTTAATATCATTTATTAATTGTATGTGTTCATTTTAGTCACATGAGCTAGAAGGGAACATATATCTATTAGTTCTTGCATGCGTATTTAGTTTCATGTTTGAATACATTTTTTGGATTTATCTCATTCTTTCAAGATAAGTGACACCTGCATAAAATATAGTGAATACATTTGGATATGAGGATTTATGGATTGAGTTTTGTCATTGGATTTTTGCTTGAAGATTTTAAAATAAGATTTGTTTCATTCATTGGTATGAAGAATCTTCTAGAGCCAATTTGAGTTTTTCTCTTTTCATAATTTTTGAGCTGATGGTTTCTAAGTATGAGAAATTAAGTAGAAGGATATATGAGTTTTTTGGTTTTATGAAAATGATTCGATGGTTAAAATATGAAAGGAAGTCATGAATGTGGTTATTGTTGGCTTATAATGGCTGCACTCACTTGTCTTTCGACTGGAGAACTATTTTACTTGGCTGATATACATGTGTGTATTTAAATTATATTATTTCTCTTGAGTATGAGATGCACAGATTGTTCATTTTCATATATTTCATTATGGTAAAAACTAACTCAGAGGTTGGTATAGTGACGCTATATTTTTTGTAAATTATTTTTTATCATGTCATTATTTCTGGAGAGAAAAGGAATATGATTATGATATCTATTTTTGGGAGACAAAAGGTTTACATGTCACGTGTATTTAATTCTAAGCTTTGAGTTTCTTAAAAAAAACAAGGTTGGAACCTCTTATGGGAGTTAAAGGGTTTATTATACCCAACGAGAGTTAAAAGGAAATAATGTTATGTTGTTTTTTGTTGAGATATAAACACCATGGTGGATAAATTGCTTGTTTGATGAAAATTTTGTAGACTTTATCTCATATGGTTTCCCAGTCAGAGTTGGTTGTAGAATATTGTATACATCACATTTTGTGCTTTTATGATGGAGATGGAATTTAAGTTGAATGAATTTCTGTTACTCTTTTATGGAAATATGGGTATAAATTATTTTTCTAACTTGTTATTCTAGAAGGTGGCTTTGATACTGTAATTTATCATGGTTATGAAAGTTAACCATGTTACCTGTATATTTTATTTCTAAGCACAAAAGGATTTGTTTGCAGATATCAATTAGGTTTTGTAGATAAAATAATGGTGTTAGTATGAAAACTAGGAAATAAATTGATTTAAATCCTAAACTAACACTATTATTTGCTACCTGAGATTAAACAAGGATGGAAATAGGGAGAATTATACTTGCATTTACTGTCTAGCAAGTAATTCTCTTTCCTTGATGGTGGATTTTGTTTTGGATTAGAAGATTGCTTCAAATTGGATGTGGGAAGAATTGGAAAACACCTCACCTCTGATGATTGAGCTTGTATGCTGGATAAGTTATTGATTAGTCTTAAGATGAGATGGAATGTTGATATCAAAAGATGAAGTGCAAGATTATGCCTCCCAAAAACTAGATCTCATGGAGGATGAGAGTGCACAATTTTATAGTTTGTGAGTGGTGAATTACGAGGGTGAGGATTCATCCCCCCCATGTTGGAGTTGAATCCACTGGCTTTAAAATTTCTGTGCGGATGAGATTTTGTGTCGAGTCTTTTGAGAGAATGATAGAATGGATAATTCTAATTCAAAAATTCAAATGGGAGAGGGAATAATAGTTGGAAGATTAGAGGGGTTTTATGAAGTAAAAACCATCTAGATTTGTAGAGGTGTCTTTGGATTGTGCAGATGATTAGTTTAGATAAATGATGTATTAGGGATAATTAATGATGAGTGGATTGACATGTAAATGCTAGTGATAGATGTACTCGTAGACTAGTGTAGGTGAGGCATAGGAATATTAATTCGTATAATTTTAAGTTGGATTTAGATCGGAGAATGTGATAAAACAAGGGATTTGAGGATTAAATGGTATAAAAGGATTAATGATATATAATAGATGTTTAAAGGTATTTTTAATAGAATATTTAGATAAATGAATGAAATATTCGAAATAAATGGTTAATGATGAAATGAGATATTAGATGAGTGTTAAAAGGGAAAATGAATTAAAATGGATTGGTGGCAGATAAATGGTGACGAGGCTAAAATGCAGGATATGATTAATGTTAATTAGTCATGTAGACATTTTAGGTGTCTACATTTCCCCCCTCTCTAAAGTGTTATTATGGAGCAAGGACAGTTCAAAGAAAAGAAGAGAAGATGTTAGGATGGTGATATGATGCCCCTCAAGGGGTTAGGCAGGGAGGAATGAGGTGGGTAACCACTCAAAAATAAGAGAGGCCCGTGTTAGTAGATGAGAGTATTGAGGATGAGAAGAATAAAGGATTAGATGATGAGAATAACTAAAGATGTATAATGATAGGATTATAAGATGATTAACAATGTTAGGAGAGGAAAGGAGAAGATTAAAGGATATTAGAAGAAGTAGAATATTAGAGTAGATATTGGATTTTGGATTTTGTATGCCCTAGTCAAGGGGTTGATGTTTTAGATGTATGATTCCCCAGTGAAGGGGTAGAGTTGTTTGGATTCTTGTTGGATATTAAATGCTTTTGAGGATTTTTTATTATCCATGTCCAGGGGGTAGAATTAGATAGGATGATGTTTTTGATGTTGGATGTAAATATGTTTAGATGATAGGATTTGATAGGATTGATTGAAAATGTTGGATGTATTGATTGGATGAAATTGATGCAAGGTTGGTTGAATAAGTGATGATGATTAGTATAAGTGATGATGTAAATGGGTGGTGTTATCGTAAAGTACCCACAATGATCATCATTAGCAATTTTATAAAGTTTTTTCATAGAGCAAGATGAACCAATGGTATAAGGACCATGATGTTTTAATTTCCATATGCCCCTGTCCTCATATTATTAGATAGATTAATAATATGAGGGTCCTCATATCATCAGACAAATGAAAGTGGCCTCGTATCATTAACAGTTTAGAAAGAAATAAAAAGTGGCCTCATATCATCAGCCAAGTGGTGAAAAAAAGAAAAACTGGCCTCATATCATTGGCCAAAATACAAGAAAAATATAAACAAGCGTATAGGAACACACACAAATGCATACAAAAGTGTTTTAGATTGTATGTGTTGTTGATTTTTTTATGGATTTTTAATATTTTTTGATTTTGTTAGATTTTAAAGATGTTTTAGATGTGGTGGGATGAATATATGATAGGGATGGGGGGGTTGAAAGGAGGTGTCTCTCTCTTATAATTCCCAAGGGAGATGTGGATATGGATTAGGGCTAAAGGGATGGTTTTATATAGGATAAAGGAGGTTGGATAGGATGAGGGATGTGATAAGGTAGGATCTGGGACTAGGTGATGATTTAGTTGATTATATAAGGTAGGATACGAGATGATTGGATAAGATATGCCTCCAAGTAAAGGGTGAGATGATTGATGTAAGGAAAAGTAAGAGACGGTGCCCCTAGCAGATTATGAAGCTACCCCAGTCATAATGATGATAGGTTAAAGGAAGAAAAAGGGGGGATAGGATAAAGTAAAAGGATCATTGACTGCCCATGGATGATGGATGCAAAAGGATGCGGATGCAAGGGATAGATAGCTTGTAATGGATGATGAAAAAAATATGGTAGGACTAAAAGAAAATAGTAGGAAATGGTGTAAGAAAATAATAGGACTAAAAGAAAAGTGTGGCCAAGTTCTAAACAGTACTTGGAAACATACAAGTGCAATATCTCTTCGAGATCAAAGTGTGTATAATTGTGATGGTTAATTATTTCTTGAAGTGAAGACTTAATTGGTAGTATGTGAAGACAAAATAGCCAATGTATAGGGAGTGATTAAGTCAAGTAGGTTGATGGAGGGTGAATGTAAGGTTAATTCGTGCATTGCTCTGCTACCAGTCATGCGTCCATAGCCCCAATGGAGATACATCTGATTCTTGTCATAACATTTCTCTACTACAAGATAGGCATCCATAGCCCTGGTAGAGTTACTGGAAACACCCCTAGAGAGAATCTTATAGTGGATTTTATTTGATGTTTTTAATTTTGATATGATTTTTTCTTTTATGATATTTGGAATTTTTTTGCATAAAGTAGATCCACTCTTTTGAGAACTCTTAAGGGTTAAGAATCACTTAGTGGCTTGATGGGGGGATGGAGATGAGTGTGGTGATGAAATTGGATATATTTTTATAGAATACACCCAAGGGTCTTCACCACAAGTTAATTAAGATGTGTGATTTAATTGATTGGATCTCTAAGATATGATCATTCTTGGATGTTGAAAGTAAGGATAAACCAAGGTCACACAAGTGTAATAGGTACTAATGACTTACGTCATGTGTGATTAATTCAATTGATAATTTTTGAAGATGGATTGGATTAGAAGATGATGGAGGGATGAGGAAAGAACATCCATGTGCAAAGGATAACCTAAATGCTCAATCTGATTTTAGGTGTTTGGGATGTGTAAGCGGATTAGATGATTGGGGATTAGTATATTGATTGATGGGAAGATCAAGAGAATTGGTAGGATCGGGTTGTGATTGGGTATTATTAGTGAGAGGTTTAGGGAATAAGCCTGATTGTTCTGAGTTGGGAGGACGGGTGATAGGAATAAGGATGCCTTGTTTATGGATACCTAAGCCTTTACCATGATATTTGATGTTGGCAAGAATCTTTTTAGCTATATGGAAGGAAGTGGATATGGATGAGGATGAAGCGATGTTATTACCATAGATTAAGGGATGTTTTTTTTCTCATCTTCTAAGAGGCCATACTTAAAAAAATATGGGGGTTTAGATTTATATTTATTTGGATGTTTAAGTAGGGGGGAGTTTTCTTGTTGGATTTGTTTGGATTTTTGGATGGTTGGGATGGATTGAATTTGGATTGTTTATGATGATTGGGTTTAAGCGAGGATGGTGATTTATATAAGGGATGGTTAGGTATAGGATGAGGATAAAAGGATGATGGATAAATAGGTACAATGACAAGAAGTTTTTTGTTAAAGAGGTTTTGGACCTAAGATTGGAATTGTATACATTGATTAAGAGAATGTCCATGGGTGCGGTGGAAGTAAGAATAATAATGGTCCCTATACCAAGATGGTTTGGGAAGGTTGGAATCATGATGTTTGATGGGTGGGTGAATGATCATGTTAGAGGTTTTAGGATGATGGAAGATGGTAGTCATGGTTTCATCTAAGGAGGCAAAGGTAGTTGGGGTTGGTAAGAGAGATGGTGTGGGTAATAAGGGTGGGTTAGGTAGATTATGTGCAGGAGTGGGTAGGATAGGAGAAGATTGATTGGATTGATGTGATTTGGATGTAGGTTTAGGATGTAGATTAAATGGTTGGGATTTGGATAGAGGGTTAGCATTAGGGGATTTAAGAGGTTGGTTTGGTTTTGGATTAGTAATGGATTTTGTCTCAGGATTGGATTTGGTTGATTTGGGAGAGGTGGATGGTGTAGGGTTGGTTTGTGTAGGATTAGATGGTTTGATTTGGGATGGAGTGGAAAAGGTAGATGTGGATGAAGAGGATGTGGTATATTTGGATGAAGAGAATATGTTAGATTGGTTGGATTTGGGAGAGGTAGATTGTGTGGATTTAAAGGGTGGAATAGATTTTAAACATGGAGATGGGTTGAATTTATGTGATGTTGGTTGAGTCAAGGTAGATGGGGGTGGTGTCAAAACCATATTAGATTTGAGAAATTGAGGTGACTTAGGAGTCACTTTGGATGGTTTGGGATTGGATTGGTTATTGGTATATTTATTAGACGTGGATGGAGAGGATAAAGGTGGCATGAGGGCGAGGTTGGATGAAGTAGGATTAGGGGATGAAGAGGATGTGGGTAAATTAGGAGTCACACTAGATTAGATGGGGTTGGATGTAAGTGATGGAGGCTTAGGAGATAAAGTAGATGTTAGAGGAGGGGATGTAGGACTATTTAGGAGAAAGTCCATGGGATGAGATTGGGATGATGAGGATTTAAGACTAAGATGAGAGGTGGGGGATAAGGATTGGGGTTTGGTTTTATCTGTATTGCATGTGAATGGGTATGTATAAGGTATGTTATGATATGTTTTGATGGGATGAAGTTGGGGATTAGATTTATTGATGGGGGATTTAGGGGTGAATAGTGGTGATGAAGGATTAGGCTTGGATAATAGGTTAGAAAATTGTAAAAGAAGGTCACTAGATGGTGGTGGTGATTTGGGATATTTGGGTTTGGGTTTTTATTTTGATGTAGATTTTGATTTGGATTTATTGGAAGTGGATATGGTGGATGAATCATAGTTGGTTAGAGTTTGGAAAATTTTGAAAAGGATATCTTTATTGGTGGAAGGGGATGATTGAAGTTGATCAATGTAACATCTTTGACAAACTGTTAACTTTTCCTCTTTGCATTGCAAACGTTGACATGTTATTTGTCCTAAGAAGGTGTATTCTTTTGACTGTTGGTAATCATGCTTGCAATGGATAAATTACTTTGTTCTTGGATTCATTTTGCTGAAATGTTGTTGTTTGCAAGGAATCCATTTTTCTTGAGATAGGTAAGGTTGTAAACTGGTATTGTTATTTGAAAATTTATCTCTCTATAATAGCAAAACCCTGGATCAAATCCATTGATCCAAGGTACACTTTAATTATTCTTGTCTGATCTGTACGGCAAACTGATATTTAGAAATTAAAGGAAGTAAGGGACCGAGTCCTTAAATATACGCTATTTTATTGATCTTTCTTGGAGGTCCTTTCTCTGCATTCTGCTGTAAATAATGTGCTTAGATCTTCTTGCTAATCCCTTAGGACGCTTAATGGCATAAGAAGAATAGAGGTCTATTTTAGGACTGTAAAAGATAAACCTAGGTCTTAGATCTTTAGGATCTACCTTAACTGAAATTATAATCTAAGTTAAGCTAGACTACCTTAGATCTATTCCTAACTATGCATGTTGCACCCTAATCTAAGTTGTATACTCTACGGGTGTGGGATGTGAAGATCATCTAAGGTAAAGAGAGATCTATCTCTAACCTATTACCTAATATTGAACTAGTATGGGATATGGCTTAATTTATGATGGCTTGTAACCTATGGCAATATTAAAATGACCTAGGTGAATACTTTCTACCTAACCTATGGTCAGATCCTAAACTAATGTTTATTTAACCTAAACTATTGTAAGGATGGAAAGGGACCTAAGGGGTCACATGGAAAGTATAAGGTGGTGGATATGGTTTCTAAGTCATTTATTTGATTTGATTTTGAATTTAAAGAATTGCGGTACTGTCAGTTTGGCAGAGGCATGGAAACTAGAGGGAATCCTAGTTGGCATCATCACTAGAGTTAAGTAATGCATGCTATCTTTGAAATTGGACTCACCAACTTTATATGGTGGTGGCATGGAGATATATGTGGGAAAGTGGATTTTAATGGCATTTATGGTCATCAGTTTTGGCAAGCAAACCACCTTGGAAACCATGCTAGTGGATTTCTTGGGGGTTATTTGGTTACTCATACATTTCGATTTTTTCTCTGCATGGAGATATCTAGTTTTTCGAAAAAACAATTTCATTTTCAATTTGTTTCTATTTTTAGCTCCTTTGGACTATTCTTGATCCAATGGAGGTATAAGAGGCATATGAGGAAGAAGTTTTTGGTTGTTGACTTTGTTTGGAAAATAAGGAATTGTGGAGGCTCAGCTGGAAATCTTCTTCGAATCGACAGAACCACTATCAGGAATGATAGGCTCTATCCATTAAGTTACTCTACTTTTCTCTAAAATTCCTTCATTAAAACAACTCTGCTCTCATGAAATAAATGGGTCTTTTATTTTGTTATGACTACCATGCAATCTTGTTTGAAAAAGCTCTGTATTTATTTTGAAGAATATCTGCTTGATAAGGTAGGAGATGGGTTGTTTTCCTACTCATTTAATGTTGAATCTCACCTTAAATCTAGTTGTGATTTGAGTAATGATGTGCATGTGTGAATCCTACTTTTCTGATTGAAAAGGGGTTATGAAAACGTAATGTGGCTTCAAGTTTCAAACTGGGTTTGTTGTTTTGGTTGTTAGAAGGTAAAAGAATAACCTCCTTTGCCACATCTTAGTTTTTTTGAAGTTTTGTTACTCCTGTTGGAATTGTATGAATATGAATACTTCGATTCAGAGTTGTGTGAACTTGAATTTTTATAGAAAAATAGTAAATGCATGTGCCTTATTCTTGAACTTGTTGTATAAACTCTCATTTCTTTGAATCTGGTATTCAATGGAAGCTGAGTTGATAATGGGTGTTTGAAATCTCTATTTTTGTGGATTCATCTTGTATGGAAACAAGAATGAATGTTTTATTATTCCTCTTATTTATTCAGTTAAAAAATGAGTTTCTCGAATTAAGTTCTTTTATGGAAACTATGTGATAATTGTTTCTTGGACTCTTAGATTTTGATGTTATCTTGTTGAGAATATCTGTGTGTGAAGTCTTCACTTCTGGTCTTATATGCATTGTGTCTTTCTTTAAGTTTTTGAGGACTGAACTAAAGGTTAAATAGATGAAGTCCTATTTGGTTGAGGACATTTTGAGAGTCGGCCTTGTCTGAGTCGAGGCTTGGGTTATTCAAGTAGCTTTGTTTGAGCTTTCATGATGTCGATCATGCGGTCTTCTTCTCTGCTGAGTTAGAGGTTGTTGATTCAAAATACCCATTCCTGATCTGGGTTAACCTCTTGAGTAACTTGCTAGAGTAAACTTGTTAAATCCTTCCTGTTGTGGTATCATGAATCTTTAAGGATGTTTATTCGGACTTTTGGTTGACGTTTCTTGAGCTGAGAACTAACCAAATTGGTTCTGAATAAGGGGTTTTCTAGACTCTTCCATTTCTTTGATCTCTGAGTAAGGTTGGAAGGAATAATTTACCTTGTTGATTTTGTAGAGGTGTGCAGTTGAACCTGTCCTTAGAAATATAATGAAAATGATTTTATCATCTCTGTTGATAGCTTGTGTGCCTGTAGCTAAGCCATGTCGATCTTGGGTTGCACCTTATTTGGAATCAAATCGCGATGGATATTTCTTTGTCCCTTCATAATATGTATTTCTCTCACCTCTATGAGGATTCAATTGAGAGTCTATCTCGCTGATTGTTTTACTATCATCTTGAAGGAATGGTCAGTATATGGTTCCTTTGACTGAAACTTTGAAGATTTGAATGACTGTTGAAAGATGTTAATTCCTTGAAAGTTGTTTAACAATTCTTGTTATTACATCTCTTTGTTGATGAGAATAATAATATTGTTACTGATTTTGCTTCGTGTTGGGATAAACCTTTTGTAGGAACTCAAATTGAATTTTGTGGTTGCATGATTCAGTCTAACAGTTTTTGGTGCATGATTTCTACATTTAAAAGAGTTAAAAATGATGTTATGATTGGGTCTATACCAAGCCTTTTACAACCATTTTTGCTTGTGAAGGAATTTTGGAATCCTCCTCTAACCATGTCATTTGACTCCTTTCTCTTTTATTCTCTGAGGTAATGAGTCTTTGTTGTCTCCTTTCGAAACTATAAGATATTTTTTTTTGCATTCTCTTTTCTTAGTTGTGAAATGATATTTAGAATTAACCAAATTAGAAGGGAAGTTCTTATTGTTATCACAGTTTATCCTTCCCTTTTATGTAATATTGTATATATAATTGGATCGGTCTATTGCATTACTCTTTAGAATACATCAAGTAGTTGTTGATACTTCTCTCTTATTCACTTGATTTGTAATGAAGGGATTAATGTTGTTTTGGATCAGTAATGTTATATGCCTTATATTGAGTGAATATTTTCCTAATTCTAAGGTGTGACCTAACTTGAGAGCTTAGGTTATATCATGGACTATGAATTTGGGTGTAGCATTTGAAAGGGGATTCTCTTATTTTATGTTGTAAATGATTCATTCTAAAACCTTTCAAGAAGTTGGAATTTGCTTGGATGTAGAGGTCTTATTAGGGAATTTGGTAATGTTGAGTTTATTGGTTCCTGCTTCATAAGGTAACTCTATGTTTGAAAAGTAGTGGAGTGAGTTCTGTATTACTAATTCAGATTGAATTATGCAAGAGATAAGTAGTAAGTACTTTTATTTGATGTAGATAAGTAAATTGGTTGAAATGTTACTTATCTAATATAATGTTGTAAAGTGCTGATTATATCATGATCTTTTTTTAATGTTACTTTAGGATGATCAATTGTTCTTTTATGGTTATTATTACTTATGATTTATTGGTTTTCTTGGCTTTACTATTTCATAAAAGCAAAGTTGGTTTTATGAAACCGTTAGTTGAAAGCACATCATTTTAATGCTTAGTGCTTATCATGCTCAGTTCAATGAATTGACCCGTGCTAGAAATTTTTGCATATGGACTTCATAAGTGAAAAGGAAGGCAATAACTTATATGATGTATTGGTTTCTTAAAGTCTGGATCTTTTATAGAGAAATATGATTCATTATTGAAATGTACTGAAGGAAGAAAAGTTGTATTCTTTAATGATCTTGATGCTGGTTGACATGAAATATGTATGAAATTCTCGGTCTTACAAAATATTTATTTTACCATGATGAATTGAAAAAGATTTGGAGTTACTTGAACTTATTATGTCATTTTTCTTGTGCATTATATGAAGGAAATTTGTAATCTTATTTTCAAGGTTTCCATTCTTACCTGCTATGATCCTTATTTCTGGTTATCATTAAATGAGTTAGAGGGATGGGATTTAATTACAATATCCATTAAATTGAATGCAACTTGTTAAGTTGGCATACATGGATATTCTTTTTTCTAATCTGTATGGTTCTCTTTATTATGTTAATAAAGTATAACTTAACTATCATGTAGTGTGAAATGAAAAAGGGTATAATAAACCCCAAACCTTAAACAAGAAAGAGGAAGGTTCACCAGATATTGAGAAATACTTCCATAGGTTTTAAAAAAATGTATGGTACAAAATAAGATTTTGGGCTAAGTCCCCTTAATAAATTTTCAGGCTCTCAAAATGACTTCATCTCTATGGTAAAGTTTTCTAACTCCATAATGAAACTCAGCGGAGTTTTGTGATCTTCCCATGAAAAACCCGACAATGTGAGGAAGCCACGTGTCCTTGGAAAGATGGTTGAAATTTTTACCAAGGTTGTACTAAGTAAAACAGGGAGAAGTTGAAAAAAATTATGATGGAAGGCCCGCATCCAATAGCATTGTTTCTGTGAGAGGATTTTTTCCTTTTCGATTAACTTTGCAAAGGAAGGCCCAAGAAAAAAGGCCACATTAAGGTGTTGTGGGTCGAACATAAAGAAGTAATCCTAATGTTATGACAAAGTTCTTGGCCCCCAACCAACCAATTAGGTACGTGAGGTCAAACTTAAGGGTTGTTGGAAAATTTTCCAAAGGTTGGAAAATGAAGCCGGAAGGGCCCGCAACCAATCAAATCATGCCACATGGCTTAGTAATTTGAACCTTAAATGCAAAAATATAAATGGCCTGCCAACCCATTTTGGCCCTATTTTGCCCTAAAATAACTTTTGACCTCTTCTCGAGGTGTGTACATCAAGTTCTGGTGGAGTTTGGAGGTTGGATGTTGGCACAAAACTGACATTTCAACTACATTTTTAATGAAGTAAGGCACACACTCTTCATCAAGGAATGGCTTTTGAGGGTCTTCATTTGGTTGGTGGTTGAAGCATCTTTCATGAGGATAATGGGCATTGTAAAGTTGGGCTCATTTTTAAAAAAATTGACATTCTTTTGGCATCCCCTTTTCTTCCTCATCAGGAAGATTGCAACACCCCTCATTGTAATACATTGTATTGGACTTGGATCTAATGTATGCTACTCAATCTTTCATATGACTTGATCTTAGTTTCTCTTTAGTGAATGTTTTTTGCTGTATTTTCGTTAGTGTAATGTGATTTAGGTGCATCACCTTAATTAGAATAGTGATTCAACCTTGATGACTTAGGATAACCTAGACACACCCAATTGACTTAGGTTCTTTTCCCACTTTTCATTGCGAAAAGATTCAATGTTGTGCTATATGGATGCTAGTCATCATGAAATCTGATAGAACATTCTGTATTTGCACTAATAGGTACAAATCATAAATTGCTAACTCTATGATCTAGGGTCAAACCTTGAACAAGTAAATATTATGAACTTGTTTCTGTTTTCGAAATTGTGATAAGCAAAAAAGACCATTCTAGATAAGTTTCGTACTCAATTAGGAGTGGGGTGGAAGGACAGGAATGCTTCCTTAATTAGAAATGAGTATGACCATTCTAGGAATAGTAAGATGAACAGTATGTTGGAAATCAACTTGGCCAAAGTATCTTCACAAGGATACAGGTTGCAATTGTCCTATGTCACCTACTTTAAGAAATGAGATTTGATTTAGTACAGGAATGAATATTGGTAACTAGACAAAATTCAGGTTGATAGTTTGTTTATACCTTTAATCATGATTAACATACCAAATCATGTTGCTAACACTCAATACCAAAAGTTAGTAAAGACCATTCTAGATAACAAAGGTAAGAGAACGAACAAGTCATATACTTATGTATACATGTTGTATTCAATACTTAGTTAAGTTAACATGAAATGAGATATCGGTATTGGTAAAAACTTTCAGAGTCATGAAATGAGAGATCTTAGTAGTTCACTTAAGTTAGTCATTTACCAAGTCATTTACAGCATATGGTTATCTGTTATGAGATTGATTGGCATGGAATGTGTGTTCTAAATTATGATTCTTTAGAACATAGAACATTATGTATAAATTTTTTTTCCCTTTTTTATAAAGTCTTAAAATGGGAATGTTACAATCAAAATCGATGTAATTACTTGTGTGTGAAGAAGAAAGATGGTTAGGGATGTTGGATGATGTGGATTTATGATTAGTTTTGATTCGTTGTGTAGATGGGAGATCATCTTGGTTGATGTCAATAAGGTCCTCATTATTATAAGTGGATTTGAGGGAGGATGGTTGAGAAGATATTTGGCTAAGGTGTGATTGGAGGTCGATAATTTGTTAGTTAAGATTTTGGATGGTTGTGAAGATGGTGGGATCAACTTGGGATGGGTTAGGATATTGTTAGATAGAGGATGTGAGTGTCATAATTTAGTTTTTAAATATTAGATAGTAATAGGGATGTTTTGATCAAAGTGGGAAGGTTAAGGTTGATGAGTACGGATTTGAGTTTGATGGGAGTCATGATGAGGATGGGGCATTAGATAAAATTTAGGGATAGGATTAGGTATGGATAGGATGTAGGTAAGATATGATTAAGATGGAGGGATTGGGAAAGGGGATAAGATTGGGGTGATTAGATGGATGGATTGGGTTTGATTATGTTTGGATGGGTGGGGTCGATTTGATTGTTTGATTGGTTTATTAATGTGTGGTAAAAATGATATGTAAGCAAGAAACACACATGCAACACACAACCTAGCTAGTCAAGTGGATGTGCAACACAAGATATAGCCTGCTTTCAATACCACACATGAAAGTGGTACTCACTAAGCTGGTAAACCTTTACATCGATTTGTGTTTGGCTAGCGAGTAATATTTGGTGGTTCCTTCCCCTGAAATATAGCTTGATTACAGCTGAAGGCTACCTATGCTAGGATAAACAAGTCTTGCTAGGGGCGTCCCCTATATACCTTGTGGTACGTGGGGCCCAAATCCATGTTACAAGGATACTTTTAAGGCCTAGGTGTTGGGATTTGGAATCCCCTCACTTCATGTTATGCTTAAAACATGTAGATGCTTAGCCAATAATGATAGATGTCCAAGAATTTATATATCCCATTGGAACACAGGGTGTGTCTATGTGCGTGGAGGTGAAGCCCATGGTCATGAGACCCCTAGGACTATGACAAGTGCGTGGTGATGAAATCCACGTCACGTTGCCCCTGAAAATTAAAAAGGGAAGAAGGTGGAACACTTTTCATCCTTAAGAGCATCCAAGGATGTGAGAGGAGAGCATACATGAAATCCAACCTTTGGGTTTAACAAGAAAACATGCAAAAGATAAAAGATGCAAGATAGAAATATTTTTGATTTTTTAAATTTTTAAATGATAAGAATATTACTAAAAAAAATGTAAAACGGGTCTTCAAGAGGAGGCCCTATAAAAATGTGGATTAGTAGTTTGGAAAATAACCCCAATTCTTGGAAAAATGTGCTACAAAATAAAGGGGTTAGTAGTTTTGGATAAAAATAAATTTTTTTAAGCCAAGAATGATGGATTTTACTTTGATTGAGATAGATAACCTACAAAACAAAATGTTAGATTCTAGAAAATACTACAAAAAGCAAAAAATATGCAAGTTGATACTTAATATTAAGATGAAAAAGAACTTTATGGGATAAACATGCTACTAAAGAGGTTAAAGCTTGCAAACATAGATGTTAGTTTGCAAAAAAGTGCTATTTTAGGATTCAAATGCGTTAAATAGGGGTTAAACGTGCTAAAAATAAAAAAACATGTTGTTATGTGAATAGAAGCTAGGCCATAACGCCGAAGGATAAACATGTTGATACAAGAGGTATATGCAGTGAAATTGGTATATGCACCACAAGAGAGTACAAATGCACTGATATAGTTCCTGTACGCACAGAGCAAAAAAAAAAGACAAACACGCTGCTTTATTATATATGTGCTAACACAGATGATGTACACGCCAAAATGAAAGAACATATTGAAAAATTGAAATTTAAGGAGTTAAATCATAACAAAAATTTATGAATTTTGGAAAGTTTGGTATTTAGTTAATAATAAACAATAAATTAAAAATATTTTGGGGGTTAAGCCCCACGATGGGCACCAAAAAGGTAGACAAAATAATGGTGTTAGTGTGAAAACTAGGAAATAAACTGTTTTAAATCCTAAACTAACACTACTATTTTCTACCTCAAATCAAGAAATGACGGAAAGAGGGAGAATTATACCTGCACTTACCCTCTAACATTCAATTCTCCTTCCTTGATGGTGAATTTTCTTATGGATTGGAAAATTTATTCAAATTAGATGTGGGAAGACTTGGACAACACCTCCCCTTTGATGATTGATACTTGGATGCTTAGATGAAGGCTAGTGATAGCTTGATTGAAGCCTTAAGGATGAAGATGGATGATTAATGATCAAAAGATGAAGTAGCAAGATGATGGCCTCCCAAAAAATAGATTTTATGGAGAATGAGAGTGCAAATTTATAGTTTGTGAGTTGAAAATTGGAGGGTGAGGATTAATCCATGTTGGATTGAATCCAAGGGCTGCAAATTGATGAGAGGATTGGATTTGTGTAGAGAATTGTATAGAATTCTAGATTCAAAAATTCAAATGGGAGAGGTAAATAATAGTTGGAAGATTAGAGAGGGTTCTAGAAATAAAAATCTCTAGATTTAGAGGTGTATTTGGATGTTTACATGATTAGTTTAGATTAAATGATGTGATTAGGATAATTAATGATGAGTGATTACATGGAATAACTAGTGGTAGGTGTAAGTGTAAACTAGGGTACGCGAGGCATAGGAACATTAAATTCCTATAAATATTAAGTGGATTTAGATAGGATAATGTGATATAATAAAAGGGATTAAGGATGAAATAGGATAAAAGGATTAATGATATAAAATGGATGTTATAAAAGGGATTTTTAATGGAATATTTAGATAAATGATGAAATATTAGAATAAATGGATTAATGATGAAATGAGATATTAGATGAATGTTAAAAGGGAAATGAATTAAAATGGATTGGTGGCAGATAAATGGTGACAAGGCTAAAATGTAGGACATGATTAATGTTAATTAGTCATGTAGACATTTTAGGTGTTTTAGATGTCTACAAGTTCATTAATGGTTATTCTTTTGAGAATTGAACTTGATGTTCGAATAATATGAAATAGTTGATGTAATTTTATTCATGATAAAGTGCAATGTGGTATTATATGTTGTATAATGGCATATGTCTCATTCTGGGTGGCGCGGATGGAAGAGTCCTGATAGGTCTAACTCTAATACATGATGGAATAATAACTCAGTGGGCCACTCTCTTCCTCAATGAGACACCCCTTGTGGTGGAAGAAGGGGTCATAACATAATTCATGGATGTGGTCTTCATAATGGTCATGGTAGACATACCTGCATTTCTGTTCACTTTGATTTAACGCGAGCCTATGCTCTGTGAAGTCTTACATCCAATTGACTTTGCACATGATTATTGTGAATGCAACTTTCCCAAAATTAACACACCTTGTGTTGATCTTCCGAAAAATAATGCATTGCCATCTCATTCTACTTCCCATCAATCCTTGTATGCAAAATATCCTCACAATGTCATCAATATTAGCTCGTCACGCAAATTTTTTGTTCCACATGTTGTTAGTCTTAGCCATCTTAGCATGTCTTCTAAGTGTGCAAGGTCCTCTTCCTCAGTATCAAGGGTTACACAACCTCTGAAGAGAATTAAATTGGTGGTAGATGCTAAGTGTGGTACGGTAACACATATTGTTTTAGAAGTTCATAACTTGGAATATACTAAAATGACCACTGATTCGGGGAACCCACTACTAGATCTCATAACTGATGATTGATATTTTCATATATGGTTTTAAACTTGATATTTCACTTGACTTGACTGGTCATACTTTATCATGATGGATATTTTTCTAAGTTATAAATGTTGTTCTGTTTTAAGATAGATAGGTGACGGTGATAGTTGAATCCACTTTTGATTCATATGCTGATAGAATCGATGGATAAGTTTACTATTTGATTGTTAACTTTACACTTTGCATACATAATGATAGTCGGTGATATGAATTCTTTTTTATATTGAATATGTGCCTAATGGGGATTTTTTATTTTGGCATGATTTATGAATGGTATGATCATAACATTGAATAATGGTTTATAAAGTGTTATGCTGACTTTATCAATTTATAATATTGAAAATATAAATGCTATGGTTGATTAGGATGCATTGTTTATTTATTACTCGGTTGAGATAAGTGGGTCCCCAAACTTATTATGTATACGAGTTATTTATTATTGTTCTTGTTGATATTTATGATATGATGAATTCTATTTATCATAAATCATTAATAGAGTCAAATATATAGTCTATTATGTTATTAGTATTTAAAATCATTTATAACTTATTTTAATATAGAAGAGGCTATATAAAGAGATTTTGGATACATCGAGAAAGGAGGAACATTACAGGTAACTTGCAAAAGATAATTATTGCATTCATATGATAATTTTTCTTTGAGAAATTATTATGAAAAGGTTTTTCAATTACAGGACTTATGACAACAAATATTTTGATTGCTTGAGTTTGAACTTGATACAAACAGGTATATCCAATTTTCATTATTAATTTTTCTGATTATCCGAGACTTCTATATTTGTATCTAATCCATAAATTGATTGTAGATTTAGATATGCATATCATGGAAAACCATGGATCTATTCACTCAATTTCAAAGTTTCATATTTATAATAAGTCATTTTTGACTTTGTATTTTCATATGTTTTCTTTTGAAAAGATGATTCAATTGATACTGTATTGAATTTTGCAAGTTATGTTTCTCAGGAGTTTAATAAAGAAATAACTTGGTCTTTCAGACTTGTATCAGTTTTATATTTTTTTAATATTTTATCTTCATTCCCTCACATTTTAAATATAGAAATTCTATTTTTTCAAGTTGATGCAAAGATTTGTGATTTCCTTGAATTACTACAGCAAGCACATTCTGATTATAAATGTAACATATACAAATGAATGTACAATTTAAGTTTCCAAGATTGTTATTTTATCCTCCAAGAGGTTATCTAATTAATATATTTCACTTTTTTTAATAGGATAAATAATATTTGCATTGATTTTTTTTCTTTAGTTGGCATGTTTTGTTTGTTTATTGTTTCTTTGGTTGACATGTTTTGTTTATTTATTCCTTTGATTCTCTGAATGGCTCATAAGATTGTCCCTAGAACTCTTCAATTTTAATCTAAGACTTAAACTACCATGAATGCACTTAAGTTTATACTTAATTTTTTCATGATTAGAACTATTTATATTCCACTTTAACCTTTTGTGATAGGAAAAAGGGTTGATTGGTTGTCGATACATTTTTGGTCGACAACAAATTTGGTGATTCTGGTGGTGAACTTTCTTTTTGACCAATTCTTTTACAAGAAATTTTATTCTAACTATCTTCTCATTTGGTGATCATTTTCTTAATTGACCATCACAGGTATACCACCTGTCATACAACCAAACTTACCTTTAGAAGACTCACAACTAGATATTAGTGTTGCAAATACGTGTGCCATGATCCAAGAACAATAACCAAAGCAACAAGGCAAGGACACAAACTCTAGAGTGTCATGATCCAAGAAAAGCCAAGGTAACAAGGTAAGGACACAAAACCCAAAGAAGCAGGATCAACACCACACCCTCCCATACTGCTAAATGGGTCGAGTGATGCTACAAATCTGTATGAGTTTCCCAAAATCAACTACTTGACCACTGCCAAAATAACATTGTAATTCACTAGAATAGATCCCCCACAAGAGATATTGTCAACATGCCAAAAGTGTCAAAAATACAGATACAAAATCTCTCAACAAACAAGAGAGATACACTACACCTGCTAAAGAAAAATGCTCAAAACAAGAAGCATCACAATGCATAAGGTATGTGGAGCAAGAGGCCAAATGGTGGAGGAGCCACATCTGTAGAGTCCTCTCAATGAATTCCTATGTCTCCACCACGAGTGATTAGATATCCACCCCAAATCAACATGGATGGATGAAGAAGTTTCCTGCATATGACTTGGTGTAAAATTCATAATGGGTGCATGCAAAAGAACATCAAAATGTGTGTCAGGTTGATCATGTCTGTAAGCTGAAATCTTAGGTTTCTCAAGCCTGAGTGAAGGTTCATAACTCATGTGTTGCTCATGATCCTCAGAAAGAGTCGAGGCGAACGAAAAAAGGAGCTCTATAAATGTGTGATCCCAATGAAGTATCTACTCGAAAACTAATGTCATGACGAGAATTCCACTTAACATGTGGAATACAGGAAACAATACCCCGCGAATGTCTATCAATGAATCCGCTAGTGAGACACATAGAATGGAGCATGCAAGAATTGAATGCAGTGGTATTCTTCTTAAAAAATCCATACAACTAAGCAGAAGTAGGATACAGAACATGTGGTACTGTAATAGGCACAGATGTGGAAAAGCATGTAGTAATAAGCCTCACAGGTTTAGAAGAATCACAAGTAGGTTCAAGCTCAAAGACTGGCATATCAATGTCAGTGGGTACAAGAGCAACAACTACAAGTGGACTAGGAGCATGGATATGGTTGTCCACATTATGATGGTGATACTATAGGCTAACAATTTTGTTCTGCAGGGAGTGTATTATTGTATCCTTATCGTGAATGAGTGATTGTAGAAGAGAATTTCACTTCTTGAGCAATTTATTTTCTTCCAAAAATTTTACAATATCCTCTTGAAGTCCACATACTTCAGAGAAAAGTATATCATTCTCAGAATCCATGAAAGGAATGATAACCAAATCATACCAAGCCAAGAAACATAGATGCTAATCAAACACCATGATCAATAAGATGAAAGCAATTCACCAAAATAGCTTTACATAAAACCTTTGCAAACAAATGAGTAGAAATATAATATATTATAATGGAACTCAATACAATACATTGGGAATGGGCCTTGCTTAAATAGACAAGGAATAATAATCTAAGAACCAGTCAAGGTCGTAGATCAAGCCATAAATCAAGGAAATAACTAGTCATCAAAGAACTAATCAAGACCATAGATTTAGGAGAGAACTAGACATCAAGGATCTAGTCAATACCATAAATCAAGGAAAGAACTATACCTAACAACTAGATAATATCTCCTAATATCTAAATAAGATAAAATAAATATCCACACACATAAGTGGGTGAGGATAAATACAATAAAGGTAAATAAAGTACCTAGGTGAACATGAGCTAAGGTAAATACATATGGTATGATCTAGTTATCATTCCTTTCAATATTAGAACCTTCCCATGGAATACTAATGAAGATTTTGATCATTTCATCAACATTATTGTTGTCCTTTATTTTGAAGAGGATAAGGCCTTTCAAGCTGAACATCATTCTAGAAATTAGTTACAAACACAACTTGAAATTGTAAACAAAAAATAATAATTTAGAGAGAAAACGAAGTTGTTCTTAGAACAATTAAAGTTAAAAAAATATTTCGTTTGGACTCAGAGAATGATAAAAAAAATGTTAAAACAAATATGTTGATATATTGGATTCGCCATTTTCTATTTCTGAAATGGAAAATCAACCTCCTCCTAACAATGATGACAATAGAGAAGAGAGGAGAAGGATAAATAATCAATGTATACCAGGTTTTGAAGATAATCAAGATATGAGAAATGTAACTAATGATGGAGATTATGATGATGATCATGATGAGTTGAATTCATGGCTAAAATGAAATCCAATAGACATTGGAAGGAACCCACCAAAATTGCCTTCCTTGGAAGGCATCTCCTTGCCAAAGTTTTCCAAAGATGCAAGTGAATCATGGGAAGATCACCTTGATGCTTTTAAGTTGATTAGTGTTTTCATTGGTATTAGTAACGAATGAAATTTCCTGATACTATTTTCTCATACCCTCCAAGGAAAATCTTATAAATATTTTATCAGTTTACCTTCCAAATCCATTTATTCTTGGTCTAAAATACAATAGTGGTTGAATGATTGTTTTGGTAAAGACAAGGATGAATATGAATTGCTTAATGATCTCTCTAACATCTCGATAGATGTTGGAGAAATTTTTTATCACTTTACTATTTTTTTTACTAAACTTAGACAAAAAAATACCAAGAGATGTTAGACCACCTAAAAATATTGCTTGTCTTTATTACTGCAATGCTTTTCCTTTGAAGTATAGGTTAACTCTCAAAGATAAAAAGATATTTGAGTATGAAGATACCATTAATTTTTGTATTTAATAAGATTGTTTTTGTATTTAATTTTTTAGGGGCATGTATACTGATAACCCAGAGATTTTAAATGTTATCCGTAATTTAGGTAAATAGATTGTCACCATCAAGTGACAACTAAAGGATTAACCTTCAAGTTCAAAATCCAATATTGCCTTAGGTAAAACAAAAACTGAGCCCAAAGAACTATATTGTGGAGTTTATGAAATAGATCATGATCCTTCCACCTGTAAAGTTGCTGCTAAAATCATGAAGTGCATCAAGGGTAAAGACATTGATGACATGTGTAGTTTCGCAGAACCTGATGTTTGTGTTGTTACTACCACATCACAAGAGAATGCAAAGAAAGATAATCCCAAGAATACAAATGTTGATGAAGGTAAGAATAAATATAAATATTTTAATACGACTAATAAAAACAAGGGTAATGATAAACTCCCTCTTGTAAACCAGTAGATGATGTTCCTTCTAGTCTAAATAATTCTCAATATCAACCTTTCAGGTCTAAATCATATGTCAAGTCCACTCTGTTTACTGTTGGTTATGACATTGTTACTGATATGATGAATTCTAGGAGTAACTTAAACATGTTTGAAACCTTAGCGATGCCTGGGCAGTTTGAAAAGTTGTTAGATGCTCATAAAAATAGAGCCAATCTAAAGAATGTCATGGCTATGTAGGAAGATTATGAGGAAATTGAATCTAAAAGTAGCGAAGGAGGTAAGAATGAGGTTTTAAATACATCCAACCCAATAGCTGATTATATTCCACCATTTTATGTGTATTTTAAAATTCATAATAAAATCATTCACAACTGTATTATAGACATAGGAGTTGTACACACCCAAATTTGCATGTGCTACATTGTCAAAAACAGTTCAAGAGTACCCAATGACGATTCATGTCTTTTCCAAAGGTGTTCGAGCCCCTTCTCCTCTTTATAATTTATATTTTTAGTTTAAAATACCTTACTTAGCCATTTTTTGCTTTTCCTTAGCTTTCTGCAGTGTTTTTGTTAGTTTTCAACCTTTAGTTACAAAAAAGATTCTCTATTTAGGTAGTGGTTACACAACCACTGCCTAATGCAGCCTAGAATTCACCAGTAATAACATAGGCACGCTGGCACATCACTCAGCCTAGACTAAGTGCTGAACCAAAGCATGCAAAGGTACCAGACCCCTATTTAGGGTTACTTGTGTAGGATGTTAGAAATATGAAGAGTTAATGTATTTAGATCCATAATTAGTATAACATTCTATAGAGCATATTCTAGATCTAAATCTAAAGAGTAATAGATTTAAGTAATAGCCACAATGAATTCTTCCATGCAATATTTATTTGTAATCATGTTTAACACCTTTAATTAGACAATACACTCCATTATATTAAACACAATAAATACACAGAAGCTTCTTACAATGACATAAGCTCATGCGTACATCAGATCTAGTAGCATAACTTCACAATGACTTATTTCCGGTCCTCCTATACTACACATATCACTACATATTTATAAGGGTGGGGACTTTCCCTTCACTACTTGCATGATTCCCAAAATAGGTTGCATTTTGAAAATAGATATGCGCCTTTACAATAATAGACACACATGCAAGTGCGCTAACAATAGATCTCTTATAGTTAATTGGTAATAATAACTCTATTATCATCTCAAACCCATGTAAAGCACTAGTAGAAGCTCTTCCCAAAATATCCTATGTGTGTCACGCAAGTCTTTAGCTAGTTTGTGTGCTCTACACACCATCTCCAAAAATAGCACGTATACGTGAAAATGGAAAATTTCCAAATTTTTCCTTGTCTTTTACACGTGTGTCCTTCCCTATCCTTCTGTGCCTTTGAACACACTCTATTCTCACATACGAACGTTGTGTTTTCCTTCTACTAAGTATCATACTTTGTTTGCTCAAACATTACCCCACACAAAACTACATTGCCGCCCTAGCAATGGTTTCCTCTTGATATTTTTA
Source organism: Taxus chinensis (assembly GCA_019776745.2). Lineage (NCBI taxonomy): Eukaryota > Viridiplantae > Streptophyta > Pinopsida > Cupressales > Taxaceae > Taxus > Taxus chinensis. The sequence goes on along the minus strand of CM034151.1, from coordinate 318,885,637 downwards.
AAGAATAAAGAATAAGGAATGGAATTAATGGAAAGTAAAAAAATTTCTATACAAATAATGACCTTCACCCTACAACATCCTTTGTTTTGACTGGAAGAATCAACTTTGGATATTCCTTTTTGATTTCAGCCTCTAAGGCTTTCCAATCACTTAGCGCAACTTCTGCCTTTTCTAGAATATCTAATGTAATAGAGTCTAAATATTCTTACACAATCTCTTCCTTCTCATTATACAATATGATAATAATGTTGGACATTGCAGTCACCCTTCCTTCCAGAAGATCCATCTTCTGGGCTATAAATTTCCCAATTTCATCCAACCTATCCTTGTGGAGGTCTTAGGATGCTACAAGGGCCTCGTGCTTCTACTTCATGAGCGCCAACCTCTCTTTGCATCCAAATGTCTCATCTTTTATTTCCTTCAGGACTTCATTGTCCTCTATTATGATATTGATCCTTATTACTACCTCTGGAGCTACACATATGTTCAATTCCTAGTCTGCCTTCTTTAACTCCTCCTACAAGGTTTGAAGCAATGCCTCGTATGATGAAATATTCCTTACCACTGAAGCCCTTGCTTTCTCTAGTTTCTGCTAAGGATCATTTGGCTTTGGCATCCAAACTAGTCCATCCTTAAGAACTAAATCAACTAGGGTACGCACATAGTGAATAGCCGAAGGGAACTTTTTGTGTACCTTAGGCTCCAAGTGTAATCTTTCTTGTAGGACATGATCTCCAATCTCCTCTGTCATGCTATTGAGAACCCCATTCTTCTTTTTCTCTAGGTATTTATATCCTTTTAGATGTGTGATCTTTGCATCTTTGGATTTGATCTCTTCTCTTAGCACTTTGATAGCGGTAGATTTATCCACATTCCTTCTCGCCACCTCTATAGATACCTTCACTAAGGCATTACTCACCTATTCATCAGTCATAACAGTTGGATTGATGGTTATGTGCATGTTTTGTGGTGCCTTACTCATTCTATTAACACACACAAATATTCACGCACATCAAAATCAGGCTTGTCCATGTGAGTTTGCATGGACCATGAAAACGGTTTCCTTGTGCACGTGGTTACCATGTCAGGGTCCATAAACTCCCACCCATACAATTCCTTAAGGCCCACTGCATTCTAGAATCACACGCGAACAATTTTACTTGTGTCTTCTTCATATCCCATGACTGATGCAACATACTCCCTACTTTCTGTCCTTGATCTTGGCCCCTTAGGAACTTGAGTGCCAAGGTTTGGAGTTGGATCCTTTATGTCTTGAGCAGTATCTTTATTTGTTTCTCTTGGATTCTTTTATCCTTATTCAACCTTCATTTCTTCATCTTTGAGATCTTCCACATCCTCTGGTTATATTGGAGATCTAGGTATGCTCTCTTCAGACTCCTCTACCTCCTCGTTCAGCTTCAATTTTCTCCTTCTCTTCTCAATTGTCTCCTTCTATGGAGAGATTCATGGTCATCTTCATACCAATTGTGGAGTAGCTCCTTGAGTTCTTGTTCATCTAAACACCCTCTTAAAGAAGAAATATTCAAGGTCTACTCCTACTTCCAATTCTTCCTCACCTTCTTCTTGTTCCTGGGGTGGAGTACTTGCGCGCACATCTTCTACCTTGTCTGTGGGTTACCTCTGTCCCCTATGATCCAAGCCACCACTATCCTCATGGTCTTTCTCCTCATAATCTACCACTACTATTTATGTAGGCTCTAGAGATGGTACATTCTCCACTGTATGATTTCCATTAGGCATCCCTGGGAGTGCAAACTCATTATCTACATACTTGTTACCCTCCAACTTAGGTTTAAGATGAAGGTATATAAGCATGGCTCCACTATCTCCAATTGCCAAAATTATAGGATTCATGCTTAACATATATGAAATTAGCCTCTCAATATAGGAATTATGACCTGGATATACATACATCTTCCTCAACGTGTGGTAGTCACAGTCTACCTTGTTTACAACAAAATTCAGGTGGCATGCATCAGTAAAATAGTGGATTGGAGCCTAGAAGTAGTGAACTATGAAGGCATATGATAGTTTACACCAGGGGCTCCAAGGCCCATCCTTCATAGCAAATCACGTGATGCAAAAGTGCTGGTATACCACAAATTGGACTTCCTTTCCCACCACTAAATTTTTTTTTCCTTGGGGATGTGCCACTCCTCTTCAAATGTCGTGCGGAGATGATCATACCACATCTCCACCCTCTACTCGAATGTCTCAATCATTGACCCTTGTTGATCATTCATACTTTGGCACTTAGCAAAGAAAATAAAGAAGGTTCATGTGGGACATTAGATTTCATTCAAAGGCATGGAAGTATTGAAAAGGATCACGTTCGAAGAACAGAAACATTTTTAGGACTTATCCATTTTCATGGTGAGGATCTATTTTTCGAGGTAGCGTGCAGAGAACAAAAACTGGTTAAATACTTGGATGACATGTATTGGCTATTTTTTGAGGATCAAATACATAGCTCTTTACATGGACATAGGTCGGGAACATATCTACTAATATCAGTTAACTAAAAGTAGTCTATTGTTAGCGCACTTGCATGTGTGGCTATTTTTGTAACAGCGCGTGGCTAATAATAGCATGCGACCTATTTTGGGTTTAGATAAGTGGTGAAGGGAAAGTCCCCACCCATATAAATATGTATTGAACTATGTAGAAAAGAGAGAGAGAGAGAGCATATACATGTGAGAACTAGGTTATAGTGAGATTATGCAAACAGATCTGATACGCACATAAGCGTATACTATTGTTATTGTAAGGAAGATTTTGTGTATTACTAAATTTAATATAATGAATATTATAGACTAAATCAAAGTGTTATCATGATTATAGTTCAGTTTTGCATGTTTTATTTCATCATGGTTATCTCTTAAGTCAATGATTCTCTAGATCTAGATCTGAACATGCACTGTAAAATGATATATTAGGAATAGATTTGAATGCTTTAAGTCTTCATCATGCTAACATCCTAAAACAACAACCCTAAAGAGGGGCCTGGTACCTTTGCATGCTTTGAGTGAGTGCTCAGTCTAGGCCAAGTGATGTGCTAGCACGCCTAGGCTTGTATTGGTGAATTCTAGGCTGCATCATTGGTTCCATTTTTGGGACCTCTTTTTTCAGTTGTTTTCAGGATGGTTCACAATGAAGACATATCAGTTGACCTTAGTAAGTGTTGAGGAGTGGATACATGATCTGGAAGAAGAATACGCATGGTATTTCAACACTGGATCTGAGTTTAATGCACGTGTGTGGGTGGAACAAAATCAGTATGATAGTTTATATGAGAACTTCTTCGCTATCTTTCTAGTAGAATTGTACGAGTGGCTAATTTCTTATGCATCTAAGTGGAATTGGAGGTATCACACACTTGTCTAGACACAGGAAGAATTTCAGGCCCTTTATGATGCTGATTTGATTTGGACTCGAGCTGTGGATACGTGGTTCTGTGGTGTTTTGAATAGTTATATCTTGGAGTACTCAATTTCCACTTATTCATGCCCAGAGGTAGTTGAATTCCAGTTTTTACGATATCCAAGGGGAACTTACCTGCAAGGCATTCCACTGGCGATCAAGATCCTGATGGTAACTTTGAATTTGGAGAGTAAACCGATGGATAACTAAACCCACCACATGCAAGGGCAAGATCAAGTTTGGTGAAAGATGGCATACTTAGTGGCGAAAAGGCAGAGAGAGGAAAGGTGGCTTAAGTATAATGAGGTGTGCGAGAGGGAGGTAGAGAAGCAGTGGGAGGTTGCAGAACAAATGGCATTGTGGAGAAAGATAGTTTGGGAAGGAGTGGAAGTTCACGCCAAAGACGTGGAACCCGAGCCTCAGGAACTCCCCCATTTGGGAAAACATGATAGGGAACCCTCCTCGGCCTCATGTAGAAGCACGCCAACAGAGACAACCTGGGCCGCAGGTGCACATCTGAATCCACCTGGAAACCTTGCCCTTGCACTTGGTTTTCCAGCATCTAGTACAACACACAATCAACAAGCTAATTCAAGCAGTGGGAGAGTAGGAGAGAGTCTTATAAGAGGCATAATGATGGCAACAAAAATGGTTTCATTGTTATATGGGAGTACCTTTTCGGGTGTATCATCTGCATAGAATTTAGGTGCGCAAATTTTTGGATTGTCTTCAGGGAGTAGTAATCCATCGCAGACTGTCGGGGTACAGTTCAGTTCTACTATTGGGACACAGGGAAGCACATATTCTAGTTTGACCCCAGGTATAGGTTCGGGATTATGAGGTTTAGGTAGCTCTAGCTCTGATGGATCTGGTGGTTATGGAGGCAGAGGAAACACATGAGGTTTTAGATTAGGTGGGCAAGGTCTGTACACACCCCAAAATATTTACATGGAGATGTCTCTTCATCTTCCAGAGTATAAGGGCATAAAATATGTCATTGAACATGTGCATATGTGTGAAATATTGTGGTGTACAAAAGGAATCATGACTTCTGAGCGTAGGGAAATCCAATTTGGTACTACGTTACAAGGGCCCACACACAACTGGTACAATTTTTTTGACCCTGATCAGACTTGCATAGACTATACAACTTTAAAAGATGCATTCCTTAAAGAGTTTCACATCCCTGAGTTTGAGCAGAAGAGTATAAGTGCACTCAAGGATATTAAGCAAGGCACTACTGAAAGTGTCAGAGAGTATGATGCACATTTTAAAATGTTGTTATCTAAGCTTTCTTATGATATACACGTAAGCCAGCATGCACAATGGTTCGTTGGGGGCCTGATTACCCCTTTTAGGAGGGCATTATCACATAAGACATACACTGATCTACGCGAAGCACTTGAAGCAGCCTTACGTGCTGAGGCAGTTGGAAGCATAGATACTGGGGTGAGCCCATTTCTAGAAGCACAAACTTTAGCTATGGAAAAATAGTTGGAGAAACTATCAACAAAATCATCACATGAGATGCGCACAGGGATTTGGTGCACAGATTGTGAAGTAGAAGGTCACACAAAGGATAGTTGTCCCTGTAGATCAGTATGCTCGTTGCTGTTGGATTGTGAAATATGCCATTTAAACCATGATGCTAGCCACTACCCATTATTACAATGCACGATAAGGAAGAACATTTCAAGCTACTGTAAAATCTGTAGGTCCACGACTCATGACACGGAAGACTGCTGACTGATTGGTCAGATCCATGATGCTATAAATATTGGTGTACGACAAACAGGAGTTTTAGATAACTCTAAGGGAAAGAATGAGCATCAGGACTGGGATCACAATCAGGAGTGATATGATTAGAATGAAGGGCATTTTTGAAGGTTGTCGTGGCAGAGGTTGAGGATACCATGGTGGATTCAGAGGATGAGGCCGTGGTGGTGGAAGAAGTGAGTTCCCTCGTGGAACATGTTATACATGAAGATCTCCTAACCACTACAGGCATGAATGTCCTCAGAATATTACATGTTCTTTTTGTGGAAAGAACCATAGCTATGAGGAGTGCCCAAACTTGTATGAGCATCTTAGTAAGTAGCATAAACAAGAAAACAAAGGTGCATGGATGGTTAGGATACAACATGCTATTGAAAATCAGTGGATGCCTAAGTTGGAAGCAGAGTCTGAGGTGTTGCAAGTGAAGATCATGAACTGTGCTGAGGTGGCACACACCAGAGAAGCATTACAGCAAAATCCTACCATCACTAAGGAGGAGGTTCTACATGCACGGTACCCAGATCCTGCCCATCAGAAGGAGGTTTATCAGGAAACCATGGAAGTTCTCAGGAATCTTCAGGGTGAGATACAATACTTAAAGGAGAAATCACAAAAGATGGAGCAAAAGAAAGAATCAGAGATGGTCCAAACTGATATAGATGACTTGAGAGAAGTGTGCAAATTTTTGCGTCAGGAACATATCATTCCACTGTTAGGGAATTGGTTAAAAGGAAACACTCCACGTGTAAGTGCTGATACTGGATGGAAGATCCTGCATGTGAATCTTCCCCCTCATAGCCTAGATTATGACAAGGAAATCACTCTGAATGTTTTTGTGGATGGGTGGCTATTGAGTAATAAACATGATTGATACAGGTGCACGGAAGTCAATGTTCTTACTTTAGATGCATGGGTACAAATGGGAAGACCCCCATTGCAACCATCCTCTAATGTATTGTTCGTGGCTAATCAGACCAAGGCCACTCCCATTGGAGTTTTGAAAGATGCATCCATTACCATACAAGGAGCCAAGTTCACTGGATATTTTGAGGTTTTAGCGCTGGCAGAGTCAGATAGCTTCCCAGCTCTATTAGGGAATCCTTGGTGCTATGCAAATAATGTTGATCTTTGGTTCAACAAGGGTTATATCAGTTTTGAAAAAAAGGAGGAGAGAGTTATTATCCCTTTAACAGATGGTAAATCTGTGCCCTATGTTGAGCCCTTAAGTGAAGAAGATCTCAATAGGATTTATGTACGTGCCATCCGAGATCCAGAAGTACTTGAGCCATCTAAAGAAGGAATAATTCAGTGGGAGGATGCATAGTTCATTAGTGATACTACAAGTGTTGCTTGTGATAATTGGGCTCATATCACTTATGAGTTGGTAGGGTGCGAAGTAAAGAGCATATTTCCTAGAGGTAGCAAACTGCATTATGTCAGGAGAATAGGTAACAACTCAGTACCTTGTTACACCGGAGAAGGAGATCCTATGGTATTCCTTCATGCCATGGAGGAACAATGGATAGACCCGTTGGAAAGAATAAATATGCTAGCATATACACTACATGGGACAACAACATGCTGGTGGGTGGCCCACAAGGATAATCTTGTAGGATGGAATGAAATTAGGATCACTCTTACTACTAGGTTCTTCAGGAGCAATGCACCTACTCAAATCTACACTTATCATGGTCATCAACCTATTCACCACCATGTTTAGAAGTGTGAGAGACTCTGGGAAGAGGGGCAGGAAGATTTACCACCTTCGCTATGGGTGCACAAGTTTTATTCCACTTTACAAGGTTGCGCATGTGCTTGGTATGTATATGTAGAACTCCATAGAGAGACTGGAAATTGGTAGGATTTAATTACAGGAATGGCCCAGATGTTTGACTTCTTCTCTACAAAGCCTCCGGTGGAAGAAGCATTAAAAGTCATAAAGCGCTTAACTATGGGAGATAGTGCCAAGGCTGAAGAAATCCTTCAAGAGTTATTGGATGAAGGAAACTCAGGAGCACGTCTTGTTGAGGAAACAGAGGCCAATGCCACACTACTTCAATGCACCTGCATTGAGAAAGAAAAGGGAAAAATGGTCTACTTAGTGGATGACGAAGAAGTAGAAAATCTGGATGTAAACCATTCAACAGGTAGGCGTGAGGTATTAGAAAGTGTAGATACGACCACATGCACCTATCATGAACCTATGAAGACAAAGAAGGTGAATATTGGATCAGATGTTGAGCCAAAGGAAGCCATAATTGGGGACTATTGGTCAGACTTTGAAGTGGCAAAAATCATAGAGTTACTAAGGGATTATCAGACTTATTCCCTAGGGGGTACCATGAACTTAAAGGCATGCATGAATCATTAGGGGAGATGAAGATAAAGCTTAAATAGGGTGCATGCACCTAGTTAGAAAGAGACCCTACAGGATGAACCCCAACTTGTGCGAAAGGGTCAAAGAAGAGATTGACAAAATGTTGAAGTCTAGAATTATCAAGCCCCTTGATGAGTCAGAATGGGTTAGTCCAATGGTGATTAGTATCAAGAAGGATGGATGGATTAGGATTTGCATGGACTACAGGGAGCTGAATGTTGCATGTGTGACTGATCCCTTTCCCATGCCATTCACTGAGGAAATACTAGAAGGTGTTGTAGGGCACGAAATCTATTCATTTACAGATGGGTTCTTTGGGTATCATCAGGTTCGGATTGCCCAGGAGGATCAGGAAAATACTACATTTACTACTGAATGGGGTAGCTTTGCCTATAATGTAATGCCTTTTGGTCTAAAAAATGTGCCTGTTATATTTTCGCGCATAGTTGTTCAAGCATTCAAGGAATTTATTCATAACTTCTTACATGTCTATTTAGATGATTGGATGGTGTATGGATTAGTTAAGGATCATTGTGAAAATTTGCATGCTTAATGTTTGAAATATGTAGATAATTGAGCATCTCTTTGAACATCAAGAAGTGCATATTTTCTACGACCATTTGGAATACTATTAGGACACATAATCTGCAAGGAAGGTTTGTTGGTTGATCCAGCCAAGGTTACAGTCATTATAGGCCTAAGAGAGCCTACCAGTCAGAGTGAAGTGCGTAATTTTTTGGGTCATACAGGATATTACAGAAATTTTATCAAAGGATATGCCAAATTTTCCGCACCGTTGGAAGAGTTACTGAAAGGGAAAGGTACATTCTACTAGGGATAACCACAACAACATGCATTCGAGACATTAAAGGAAAAACTTACTACCACACCGATTCTGTGTTTTCCCTCGTGGAACCAACCATTTCATGTACATGTGGATGCCTCTAGCACGACCATTGGCGCCGTGTATATGCTCAACCTGGAGAAGGTATTATAGATCATCCTATCTATTTTGCTAGTAGAAAGCTGACTCCTGCAGAACAAAATTACACAACTACAAAGTGCAAAGCTTTTTCAATGATCTATGCGCTACATAAATTCTGCCAGTATCTACTAGTTACACCATTCATCTTTTATACAGATCACATGGCATTGAAGTATTTGGTAAACAAGCCCGTTCTACAAGGGCACATATGCAGATGGGTGCTCATATTTCAAGAATTTGATTTCACAGTTGTGGTAAAACCAGGGAAAAGTAATTATGGACCAGACCATTTATCCAGAATACAGTCAAGAGAAGAAGCACATGTAATTGAAGATACCATGTCATATGCACAGTTATACATGCTACAACAAGTGCCATCAGAAATAGAGGACATTGCTATCTTTCTACAAAAAAGTATGGAACCAGAAGGAATGAAATCCTTGGAGAAGAAACAACTTGCTATACACATAACCCCCTATATGTTAATTAGTGGTGACCTGTACAAATTAGGTTAGGATGAGGTATTACATCATTGTGTATTGGAACATGAGCGCAAAAATATTATGGAAGAAGCTCATGGTGGTATTGCAAGTGGCCACTATGTAGGTGATGCCACTGCGCGTAAGATTCTACTCACTGGATTATGGTGGGAGACCCTGTATAAAGATTGTAAGGAATTTTGTAAGGCTTGTGATCATTGTCAACATCTTGGGAAACCAGGCCAACAAGATGAAATGCCTCAAGACCTATTACTAGTGCAGAACCATTTGAGAAATGGGCTATAGATTTTGTGGGTCCTATTTCACCAACTACATAACTAGATCCCGCTACATCATAACTTGCACATACTATCTGACAAGGTGGGCAGAAGCAATACCTACAAAGGATTGTACAGTGGCTACAACAACCAGGTTTCTTTGGGAAAATATTATTACAAGGTATGGATGTCCTTTAAGTTTGACCAGTGATAGGGGCACACATTTTCTTAATGAGACAATCAGAATTTTATTGGATGAATTCATGATTGCACACCATAAGACTACACCCTATCATCCTCAGGAAAATGGGACTGCTGAGGCTTTCAACAAAATTTTGAGCAAGACATTGACAAAAATATGTGATGTTGGAAGAAAGGATTGGGATGATAAAGTATTTGCAGTACTTTGGGCATATTAGACAACATATAAAAGGTTGAACAAAGCCACACCATTTCAGTTAGTGTTTGGCGCAGAAGCAATTCTTCCTATGGAATTTATGTTACCTTCTTTGCGTATTGCGCATGCTGGAGGTCTAGCTGATGAGCAAGCATTAGAAGAATGGATTGAACAATTAATCAAGTTGGATGAGCGACGAACCATAGCATGTTGGAGTCAAAATCAAGAGAAGGCTAGGCAGAAAGCATGGCATGATAGGCACATCAGGGATAAAAAGGTCTTGAGATAGGAAAAATGGTGCTCCTTTATGATTCTAATTTTTTGCACCATCCATAGGAAAACTCAAGGTACATTGGTTGGGGCCATATGTTATCACTCACATACTCGAATCAGGTGCTTGTCAGTTAGAGGCCCTTGATGGAATACGGTTACCTGGTTACTTCAATGGGAGTAGGCTGAAGCCCTACTATAAATAAGTCTTCTTGGTGTTTGTAATAAGGAAATGTTGCCATTTAGATTAGGTTTTCAATTATGCATTTATTTCATGTGTTTCCTTCTTTGTTGCTATGCTTTGTCAATTTAGTTGGTGTGTTTGTGTAATAAGCACGTTTACGCGCCATAAACTAATTACTATTTGAAGAATTTTTATGTACAGAGGACTGCACATACCCTTAGTGTGGGTTAGGTTGTTGATATCTAGGTACATGACTGTTGAAAATAAGTACACATGAAAGGAACTATCTACGAGTGCTATTTAAGGGTGGAGAATTGAAAAACAAAAGAGATTGCTTCTAGACACAGGGACCATAGATAGAGAGGAATGAAGAAACAAGTATAATGCAAGGTAAGCAGAGGCCGGGAAGACTACCAATGGAAGGCACAGTGATGAGGTACTCAGGTGTATGGAAGTGCACTGAAGAGAAGTCTACAACCAAAAGGTAGAAGGGTGCACTAGAAGGTTATAGCTTGGGCATGAAGATGTACCACACGGAAATAATGAAAATGGTCAATTAATGAGAGGATTGTTGGTAGGTGGAGCAATAAATGCACTAAATTTTTGAAATTCTATATAAGGATGGGATGTGAGTTCATTTTTACCATTGCAATTGAGATAATTTGAAAAGGGTTAAGTGCGAACGAGTTAAACAATCGTGTTGAGGTGCGAAGAGTGTGAAACCAGATGTGGAGAGACGGGTTGTGCTCAGGAAAAGCTTATGTCCCCATAGGTGAAGGGTTTGAGTGAAGCAGACATGTTACAAATGAGCTAGGGCATGTGATTTCCACTAGGGCATGAAGATTTAAAACTAGGGTTTCAAATTGCTTGATTACAGAGGGAAGAAAAGAGAAATTTTTCAAATGGCACTGAAGAAAGCACCTGCAGTAGGAGATAAAGGGAAGAAGAAGGTTGAAGTGGAAGAAGAAATTTCTCCCGAGAGTAATTTCTCAGAAATGCAGTATCTAGAGGGCATGATTGTGGGACAAGAATGGGATTCCCATATCTGCCAATGTAAAATCAATGATTACAACCATCAAACATTAGATAATAAGAAGGAGCTTGATGTGTTGCTGAACACAAAAATGAACAAGTGCACGACAGAGGATATACTTGTATACAATGACGTTGGTAAGAAGTTACTGAAGAAAAATAGAGTCTACTAGTTGTATGAGCTGCCATACTTTGGGAAGTATGAACCATTGTATTGGTGGTTGATGAGAAGAGTCCATGAGGACTTCTTCTACTTCGCTAGATGGAGGGTAAGAATCACAACTACTTTGATTTCAATAGTGACAGGACTAAGGGCCTCAGGGTTGGATCTGGATAGTGATTTAACTGATAAGGCCACAATACTGGAGACAAGGAAAGAGCTGGGGTATACTAAAGGTCTGTATGGCATGGAAATTGACAAATTGAAAAAGTACCCAGTAGTGCAGGAAGCTACACATCTTGTAACAAAGCTAAATGACCAAGGAAGGTGGTCACAGGTAAACACAATGTGGTTGCACGTCGCAAAGAAAATGTCTCAAGGAGTGGTCTATAATATTGCAGATCACATAACAAAGAAAATCATTGAAGAAGCATGGACATGTGACAGAATAATTTTTGGCGTTGTATTATTGTCTTTAGTATTTATGGAGATTAGGGTACCTGATGGGCCAAAGGAGAAGATTTGGGAATACCCCACGGAACAAAAGTCACCTGCGGAAAGATTTGGCAAGTACTTGTGTGATGGATCAATGAGTGGACCATTCAAGCAGAGGGCAGAGATGTGGTATGATAGACTCCGTGCGATGGCGTTTGAAGAAGAGTGGCACATACCCAAGGATTTGCCTTTGGTGGTGGGTAAGGCAGTTCAGTTTGTAGTCTATCAACATTTTTGCATCGTGTGATTTGTGATGAAGGATGGAGCTTGGAGCCCATGGTGAAAACTATCATATGCCTTCACAACAAGATATTTCTAGGCATCAGTTCACCAGTTTTCAAATGCAATCCACCTAACCTTCAATATAGATAAGGTAGATTGCAACTACCACACTTTGAGGAAGAAGTATGTATATCCAGGGTGTAATGCCTACATTGAAAGGCTTATTTCAGATATTATAAGCATGAAGCTTGTAATCTTAGTAGTTGGGGACACCGGAGCAGCGCTTGTATACCTTCAACTCAAACCCAAGCCGGAGAACACTAAGTATGTGGAGAATTACTTCACACTCCCAGGGCCACCAAAGGGTAAGCATACAATGGAAAATGTTCCAACACCTAAGCCCATAGAAACAATTCAAGTAGATGATGAAGAAGAAGAGCATGAAGATAGTGGTGGTTTGGAACACAGAGGTAGACGACAACCTCTAAATAAGGAAGAAGCTGAGCACGCAACTACACCACCTCAGCCACAATAGGGAGATGATGAGGACTTGGATGTAGTCCAAGGAGAGTCACCATTTAAGAGAGTATTCAGGAGAACAAGGACCCAAGGTGCTACTCCACAAAGAGTGCACAGATAACCTCGACTATCTCCATAGAAGGAGACAACTGAGAAAATAAGAAGGAAATTGAAGCTAAATGAGGAGGTAGAAGAATCTGAAGAGAGCGTGCCCAAATCTCCTACACCTCTAGAGGATGTGGAAGAACAAAAAGATTAAGATATGAAGGATGGAGAGGAAGGAGTAAATGAGGATAGATGAGACAGCAACTGAGATTGTTCAGGACACAGTAACACAAAAGTTCCAAATCTTGAAGCCCAAGTTCCTAAGCAGCCTAGATCAAGAAGAACAAGTGGGGAACATATTCCACCATCCATGGGCTATGCCAAGGACATAGGTATAAATTTTTGCACCCATTTCCAGAGCACAATGACACAAAAGGAGTTGTATGGCTGGGAGTTGATGGATGAAGATATGGCAACAATGCGCACAAGGAAGCAATTTTCATGGTCGATGCACATGCACATGGATGAACCAGAATTTGATGTGTGTGAGGATTCATGTGTAAAGGAGTTTGAAGAAGACACCTCAGGATATGTACATAACAATAAAGCCTACTATTATGTCAGATGAACAAATAAGCAATGCTTTGGTGAAAGTCTTGATAGAAGTCACACGATGGAATATGGATAAATATTCCACAATTAGGGCGCTAAGGGAAGAGATCAAGACTAAGGATAAAGAAATAGTGTGCCTAAAGAAGGAAAGAGATTTGGCGTAGAAGAAGAACAATGTGTTTATCAGCATGGTAGAGGAGATTGGTGATAATGTCATGAAGGCTAGGCCACACTTAGAGCCAAAGGTACCCAAGACATTTCCTTTGGTAATACATTATGTAAGTACATTGGTGGAATTAGTGCTTGAAGATGAACCTCTGCGAATGCTAGAACCAAAGGATCTAGCACAAGAAGTAGAGTGGGAAAAGGCTTCAGTGATGTGGAAGATTGCATCATATGAAGGGTTGCTTCAGAGCTTGCAAGAGGAACTAAAGAAGCCAGATCAAGCGTTGAATATTTGTACAGTGCTAGAAGTTGTTATAAGGACTAGGACCATTTTGGAAGACAATGAGGTCCTGAAGGCCATGAAGGGTGAGACATTAGGCCACACAGAATGATTATCACTTGTTAATCCAAAGTGTGAGGCCCTTACAACAGCTCAGGAACCACACAAGGAAAGGATAGATGAGCTTGGGAAACTCATCGCTCAAAAGATGGACTTGTTGGAAGGGAGAATGACTGGCATGTCCAACATTGTGTTGGTCTTACAGAATGAGAAGGGAGAGATTGCAAGGGATGAATTAGAGTCAATTGTAGTGGATATTCTAGAGAAGGCAGAGGCCACGCTCAATGACTGGAAAACCTTAGAGGCGGAGATAAAAGAAGAATATCCTGAATTGATTATTCAGGTTGAAGTAGAATATACTGCAAGGTAAATACATTCTTTTATTCATCAAAATTCTTTCTATTCTTCTATTCATATTCTTTGATTCATTTTTGAGACAACCATTTCCAGGGTGGAAATGAAACTAGTGTGGGGTAATGTTGATTAGTCAGACTCTGGCACTTAGCGAAGAAAATATAGAAGGTTCAAGCGGGAAAGCAGAGTGCATTCAAAGGTGTGGAAGTATCGAAAAAGATCGCGCGTGAAAAATAGAAACAAGTTTGGGACTTAGCCATTTTCACGGTGAGGATCTATTTTTGGAGGTAGCGTGTAGAGCACACAAACCGGTCAAAGACTTGTGCGACACACATTGGCTATTTTTGGAGGATCAGCTATGAAGCGCTTTACATGGACATAGGCTGGGAATAGATATACTACTATCAGTTAACTAAAAGTAGTCTATTGTTAGCGCACTTGCATGTGTGGCTATTTTTGTAACAAGGAGTGGCTGATAATAGCATGTAACCTATTTTGGGTTTAGATAAAGTGGTGAAGGGTAAGTCCCCACCCATATAAATATGTATTGAACTGTGTAGTAGAGAGAGAGAGCATATACATGTGAGAACTAGGTTATAGTGAGATTATGCTGCTAAATATGTTACACGCATGAGTGTATACTATTGTTATTGTAAGGAAGCTTTTGTGTATTACTAAATTTAATATAATGAAGATTATAGACTGAATCAAAGTGTTATCATGATTATAGTTCAGTGTTGCATGTTTTATTTCATCATGGTTATCTCTTAAGTCAGTGATTCTCTAGATCTAGATCTGAACATGCACTGTAGAATGATATATTAGGAATAGATCTGAATGCTTTAAGTCTTCATCATGCTAACATCCTACAACAGCAACCCTAAAGAGGGGCCTGGTACCTTTTCACACTTCGGGTGAGTACTCAGTCTAGGCTGAGTGATGTGCCAGCGCGCCTAGGCTTGTATTGGTGAACTCTAGGTTGCATCATCCCTTCACACAAGTACTTGTCAAATCTTTCCGTAAGGGAATTTTTTTTGCATGGGATACTCCTATCTCTTATTCTTTGGCCCATCAGGCAATCCGATCTCCATAAATACAAGGGACAATAGGATAGCGCTAAAACTGATTTTCTCACTTATGTGCACTTCCTTGATGATAGTCTCTACAATATATCCTGATATGTTGTAAATTATTCCCTATGACATTCTCCTTGCAATGTGTAGCCACATTGTATTCACCTGTGACCATCTCTCTTGATCATTCAATTTGGTCACTAGATGTGCAAATTCCTATACCACTGGGTACTTCTTCAATTTGCCAATGTCCATTCTGCACGGACCCTTGGTGTATCCTAACTCCTTTCACATTTATAGGATTGCTAATTTATATGTCAAGTCATTATCCAGATCCACTCATGTGCCATTTAATCTTGTTATTGTTGAAATCAATGCAGTTATAATCCTTACCCTTCATCTGGAAAAATAGAAAAAGTCTTCATGTACTCTTCTCATGAACCACTGGTACAAAGGTTCATACTTTCCAAAATACACGAGCTCGTACAACTGGTAGGCTCCAATATACTTTAACAACTTCTCTCCAGTGTCATCATACATTGACATGTCCTCTGATATGTGCTTGTTTGTCTTCATACTAAACAACATGTCCAATTCCTTTTTATTATCCGATTTGTGGTGGTTGTAATCACTTATCTTGTAATTACGGACATGAGAAACCCATTATTGTCCCACTATCATGCCTTCTGGGTATTTAACCTCTGAGAAATTACTCTCGAGATTAATTTCAACCTCTACTTCCACATTCTTCTTTCCACTGGCTCCTATGGAAGGTGCTTTCTTTGGTGCCATATGTAAATCACAACTTTTGATCCTCTGTAGTGTGCAAATTCTTACCTTCTATCTTCTGTAATGAGAAATTCTAAACCATAGCTTGAATATGCATACCTTAGTTGAAATCACATGCCCTCACTCTTTTGAAACTCTACTTCACTCAAACCCTTCACCAATGGGGATGTAAGCTTCTCCTACACACAAATCTGCTCTCCACATTTGGTTTCGTACTCTCCACACCTCAACATGATTCACTCAACTCATTTTGCACTTAACTCATTAAATTTTTTACAATTACAATGGTAAAAATGAACTTGCATCCCATCCTTACATATATTTTCAAAAATTTATTACATTTATTGCTCCTTCACCTACCAATAATCCTCTCATTAATTGACCATTTTCACAATTTATGCGTGGTACATCTTCACGCCTCAGCTATAACCTTTTAGCGCACCTTCCCACCTTTTGGATGTATAATTCTCTTCAACACACATCTATGCGCCTGATTACCTCATGACTACACCTCCTGGTAGTCTCCACAGCCACTAATTACCTCACATTATATTGTTCCTTCGTGTATCTCCATCTATGGTCCTTATTTGGAAGCAATCTTTTGTCTATCAACTCTTCAAACCTGAATAACACCTATAGCAGTTTATTCCTTTATGTGTACCCATTTTTTAATAACCACCCCACACAAATTGTATGTGTAGTTCTCTACTTATAAAAATACTGAAAATGGTAATTAGCTTCTGGCATGCAAACACACTTATTTCACAAAACACCAACTAAATTGAAAAAACATAGCGACGAAGAACGAAATACATTAAGGGAATACATAATTGAAATCATAATCCAAATGGAAACATTTCCTTATTACAAACACCAAGAAGGCTTATTTATAGTAGGGCTTCAACTACTCCCATTGAAGTAACCAGGTAACCATATTCCATCAAGCATTTATAACTAACAAGCTTTTATTTCAAGTATGTAAGTGATAACATATGGTCCTAACCAATGTACTTTGATTTTTCCCGGATGGCGCAGAAACTTAGAATCATAAAGAAGTACCATCTGTCCTATCTCAATATTTTTGTGCCTGTCATGCCATGCTTTCTACCTGGATTTTTCTTACTTCTGACTCCAGCATGCTATTTCTCCGTCACTCATCCAACTTAATCAACTGTTCAATTCATTCTTCTAATTCTTGCTCATCATCTAGACCTCTAGCATGCACAATACGCAAAGAAGGTAACATGAATTCCATATGAAGAACTACTTCTTCGCCAAACACCAATTGAAAGGGTGTGGCCTTGTTTAACTGCTTGTATGTTGTTCTATACACCCAAAGCACTGCAGAAACTTTATCATCCCAATCCTTCCAACATCACAATTTTTTATCAATGTCTGGCTCAAAATATTGTTGAAAGCCTCAGCAATCCCATTTTCCTAAAAATGATATGTTGTAGTCTTATGGTGCACAATCATGAACTCATCTAATAGAATTCTGATTGTCTCATTCAAAAAATGTGTGCCCCTATCACTTGTCAAACTCAACGAGAATCCATACCTTGTAATAATATTTTCCCATAGAAACCTGGTTTTTGTAGCTACTATATAATCCTTTATAGGCGCTGCTTCTACCCACCTTGTCAAATAGTCTATGCAAGTGATGATATAGCACAATCCAGTCCTATGCTTGGATGGTGAAATAGGACCCAAAAAATCTATAGCCCATTTCTCATATGGTTCTACACTAGGAATAGGTCTTAAAGGCATTTCATCTCTTTGTAATTGGTTTGCTAAGGTGCTGATAGTGAACACAAGCCTTGCAATATTCCTTACAATCTTTTAAACACGGATCTCCCACCATAATCCATCAAGTATAATCTTACACGATGTGGCATCACCTGCATAGTTCCCACATGCAATATAACCATGATCCTCCTCCATGATATATGTGTGCTCATGTTCTAGTACACATCATTGTGTAATACTTTCACCTCGGCATAACTTGTACAAGTCACCGCTAATCAACATAAATGGTTCCTGCACGAATGGCAAGTTGTTTCTTCTCTAAGAATTTCATCCCTTCTGGTGCCATACCTGGTACATAGAAAGACAACAATGTCCTCTAATTCTAGATGACGTGCGCGTTGTAACCTTTATAACTGTGCATCGAGTATGGTATATTCAATTACCTGTGTGTCTTTTCCTGGACTATATTTTGGATAAAATGGTCTGGTCTAGAATTAATTTTCCCTAGTTTTACAACAAATGTAAAATAAAATTCTTGGAATAAAGAGTACTTATCAACATATGTGCCCCAATGAAATGGGTTTGTTTTACCAAATAATTCAATGCCATGTGATCGGTCATAGAATAAAAATGGTGTATCTTACAGGTATTGTTTGAATTTATGTAGAGCATATATCATTGACAAATTTTTGCACTCTATTGTTATGTAATTCTACTCTATAGGAGTCAGCTTTCTACTAGCAAAACAAATAGGATGATCTATAATACCTTCTCTGGGTTGAGACAATATTGCACTAATGGTCATGCCAGAAGGCATCCACATGTAAATGAAATAGTCTTTCTCACATGAAGGAAAGAACATAATAGGCATTGTATTAAGTTTCTCCTTCAATGTCTCGAATGCACGCTGATGCAACGGTTCCCCCCAATAGAATGTTCCTTTTCCTTTTAGTAACTCCTTCCAAGGGTGTGGCAACATTAGTCATACCATTTTATAAATTTCCTATAATACCCTAGTGTAACCTAAGAATCCGTCCACCTCACTGTTGACTAGTAGCCTCTTCCATGCCGATAATAACTGCAACCTTAGTTGGATCAACCAAAAAACCTTCCTTGCAGATGATGTGCCCTAACAGTGTGCCAGATGGTGTAACAAATATACATTTTTTGATGTTCAAAGAGATGCTTAACTATTTAACATCCTTTCAAATATTAAGGCATAAATTGTCAAAATTATCCTTAGCAATTCTGTACATTGTCCAATAATCTAAATAAACTTGCAAGAACTTGTGAATAAAATCTTTTAACACTTGGACAACTATACGTGAAAATACAATAGGCACATTTTCCAGACCAATAATCAATCACGGTATAGGAAAAACTTCCCCATTTAGTAGTAACAGTAGTCTTTTCTTGATTCTCCTGTGCAAACATAACCTGACGACACCCGTAGAATCCATCTGTAAAGGAGTAGATCTTGTGCCCTACAACATCTTCTAATATTTCCTCAGTGAATGGTGTAGGAAAGGGATTAGTCAAATATGCACCATTCAACTCCCTATAGTCCACACTAGATCCTAATCTGACCATCTTTCTTTATACTAATCACCATCGGGCTAACCCATTGTGACTTCATCTAGGTGATTAATGATTCCTAGAATTCAATTTTTTTTTCAATTTCTTCCTTGATCTTTTCACACAAGTTAGGGTTCATCAAGTAGGGTCACTTACTTTCCGAGCAGCACACCTTCCTTAAGCTTTATCTTCATTTCTCCAAATGATTCATCTATGCATTTTAGTTTATGATATCCCATAGGAAATAAGTCCTGATAATATCGTAGTAACTCAATGATTTTGACCACTTCAAAGTTAGACCAATAATCCCTAACTATGGCCTCCTTAGGCTCAACATTTAATCCAATATTCACTATCTTTGTTTTCATAGGTTCATGATAGGTGCGTGTGGTCTTATATGCACTGTCTAAAACTTTATGCCTACATGATGAATGATATACATCCAGATTTTCCATTTCTTCATCATCCACTAAGTAGAACATATTTCCTTTTTCTTTCTCAAGGTAAGCACGCATTTAAGAAGTGTAGCATTTGTCTTTGTTTCTTTAACAAAACTTGGCTCTTGAATTGTTTCCCATCAAATAAATCCTGAGTGAGTTCCTCCGCCTTGGCACTATCTCCCATAGTTAAGTTCTTTATAACCCTTAATGCCTCTTCTACTGGAGGTTTAGTAGAGAAATAGTCAAACATTCTGGATCATTCCTGCAATCAAATGCTGTAAATTCCCAGTCTCTCTAATGAAGTTACGCATATACATACCAAGCATGCGTGCAACATTGTAAAGTGGAATAAAATTTGTACACCCAGAGTGAACATGGTAAATATTTCTATCCCTCTGTCTAGAGTCTCTCACACTACTGAATGTGGTGCTGAACATGTTGATTACTATGATAAGTGCATATTTGAATAGGTGCATTACTCCTAGAAAACCGATGTAGAAAGAGAAATCCTGATTTCGTTGTATCCTACAAGATTATCCTTGTGAACCACCCACCAGTGCATTACTATCCTGTACGTATGTTATATGCTATCATATTTCTTCCCTCCAACTGGTCTATCCACTTGTTCCTCCATCACGTGTACAAAAATACCGTAGGATATCTTTCTTCAATGTATTGAGGTACCGAGTTGTTACTTATTCTCTTGATACAACGAGGTCTATTGTTCCATGCAAAAAATGTGCTTCTTACTTTGTGCTCTACTAACTCATAAGTACTATAAGCCCAATTATCATAAGCAAAACTTGTAATATTGTTAATAGACTGTGTATTTTCCCATTAAAGGATTCCTTCTTTATATGGCTCAAGAAATTATGGGTCTCGGATGGAACGTACATAAATCCTATTCAAATATTCCTCGCTCAAAAGCTCAACATAGGGTGTAGATTTTCCATCTGTTAAAGGGATGAAAACCCTTTCATCCTTGTTCTCCAAACTGATATAACCCTTGTTGAACTAAAGATCAACATTATTTGCATAACACCAGGGTCACCCAAGTTGATCTGGGAAACTGTCTACTTTTGCAAATTCCAAAATCTTAAAGTCCCCTGTGAACTTGGATCCCTATATAGTAATGGATACATCTTTTAACACTTTAATAGGGGTGGTCTTGGTTCAATTTTCAATAAATAATACATTAGAATATTGTTGTAACAGGGGGTCTCCCCATCTATATACCCACGCATCTAAAGTAAGAACATTGACTTTTGCGTGCTTGTATTAATCAATATATTGCTCAAAAGCCATCTATCCACAATAGCATTCAAATTGATTTTATTTTCATAGTCTAAGATATTGGGGGGGTGGGAAATTTTCATGTAGGATCTGTCCATCTATTATCAATACTTGCGCACAGAGTGTTTCCCTTCAGCCAATTCCTTAACAATGGAATAAAATTCTCCTGGCGCAAAATTTTGCACACATCATTTAGGTCATCTATATTAGATTGGACCATCTCTGCTACTACTTTCTTGTGCTCCATCTTCCATGATTGCTCCTTTAAATACTGGATTTCACCCTAAAGATTTATGAGTACCTCCATGGTCTTCATGATACACCTCCTTCTGATGGATAGGATCTGGGGTACCATAGCATGTATAGAACCTCCTCCTTAGTAATGGTAGGCTTCTTCTACAACACTTCTTTCATGCATATACCACTTCTGCATCGGCAGTGATCTTTATAAGAAAAACCTCAAATTCTGGTCCCAACTCAGGCATCCACTGATTTTCCATATTGTGACGTATCCTAACCATCCCTACATCATTTGTTTTCTTATTTATGGTACATACTAAGATGCTCATATAAGTCTCGGGTATTCATCATAACTATGATTCTTTCCATAAAAGGAACAAGTAATATTTTGAGGACATTCAAACCTATAGTGGTCAGGATATTTGCATATATAAGATATTTTGTGAGTAAACTCACCTTGTTCACCACCATGGCCATCATCGTATGAATCCACCACATTATCCTTGACCTCTTGCACACGACCTCCTTCAAAAATCCCTTTATTTCAATCATAGCAGGACTTGATGGTGATCCTTATCCTTATGCTTAGTCTTGCCTTTAGAGTTATCTGAGACTCCTATCTGTCACACACCAATATCTATAGCATCATGTATCTGACCAATCAGATGATACATTCTTTCATATCGTGAGTTATGGACCTACAAATTTTGTAGTAGCAAGATACATTATTCCTTATTGCATGCATTGCAATAATGGGAAATGGCTAACATTATGGTTCAAATGACATATCTCACAATCTATTAATAATAAATGCACACTAATCTATAGGGAAAATTATCCTTGGTGTGACATTTTACTTCACAGCCCGTACACTAAATCCCCATGCGCACATATCATGTGTTGAATTTGTCGATAGCATCTCTGAATGCTTCATCATAGTTGTAATCTGTGCTTCCAAAAATGGGCTCAGTGCTAGTGTCTATAGCTTTTGACTTCCTCAACACGTAGAACTACCTCAATCACTTCACGTAGATCAGTATATGTATTATGTGATAACACCCTTCTACAAGGTGTAATCAAACCTCCAATGAACCATTGTACATGTTGGCTTGTGTGAATATCATAAGAAAGCTTAGATAAAAGTATGTTTTGAAATGGGCATCATACTCCCTAATAGTCTCAATAGTACCTTACTTAATATCCTTGAGTCGAGCACACTTATACTCTTCTGCCTTGAACTCGGGGATTTGAAACTCTATAAGGAAAGCATATTTTAACGCTCCATAATGTACGCAAGTTTAATTATGGTCAATTTTTTTGCACTAGTTGTGTGCGCATCATTGTAATGTAGTGGATAAATTGAATTGCCTTTCGCTCATAATCCATGATTCCCTTTTTTGTGTCATAGTATTTCACACATGTGCATGTGTTCAACAACATCTTCTATGCCCCTATATTATGGTAAGATGAAGAGAAATCTCCATGTAAATATTCTGGGGTTGCATTTGGACCATTGCCCACCTGATCCATAACCTCCTATGTTTCCTTTGCCTCCAAAACGACCAAATCCATAGGAACTAGAACCACCTATACCTCATGATTCTGCACCTATGTAGCCGGAACCAAAACTAGAAGATGTACTTCGTTGTGTCTCAATAGTATTATTGAACTGAACCCCTACCAGTTTACAAAGTGTTACCACTCCCAGAAATGAGTCTAAAATTCTACGCGCTTGAATTCTGTGCGGATGATGTACCTGGAAAGTGTACCTCCAAAAAACAATACGAAGTCATATTTTCCTTATCATTGATGTAATTGCTATGTGACTTACTCCTTCTCTCCCATTACCTAAATTATCTTGTTCACTATTTGTCGTATTAAATATTAGAAAACCAAGCATAAGGGCAAGGTTTCCATGTAGATTTAGATGTGCACCCACATCCCAGGTCATCTCGGCTAGCGTAATTCCATGTGAGACCAAGGGGGGTTCCATGTAATGCTTTCCCAAATGGGAGAGTTCTTGATGCTCTAGATCTACTCCTACATGAGCTCCAAATCCGTCGTGAGCCATCTCTCTCCTTATCGTCATTCACTCTACAACATCTCGTGTTTCTCTATCTCCCTCTCATGTGCCTCATTATAATTAAGCCACCTTTCTTCTCTCTTCCTTTTTTCTGCTAGGTCTACCATATTTCACCAAACTGTCTCCTGCCCCCGTGCATGGTGGGGTTTAGTTATCCATCAATTTGCTTTCCAATTTCAGGGTCACCATTAATATTTTGATCGCCAGTGGAATGCCTTGCAAGTAAGTTCTTCTGGGATATGGTAAAAAATGGAATTCTTCTACCCTTGGGAAAGAATAAGTAGAAATTTAGTACTCCATAATATAACTATTCTGAACACCATGAAACCAAGTATCCACAGTGCATGTCTAAATCAGATTAACATCATAAAAGGCATGAAATTCTTCCTACGTCTAGACAAGTGCCCGATACCTCCAATCCCTTTTAGATGCATAAGTAACTAGCCACTCGTACAGTTCTACTGGAAAAATA
This sequence comes from Taxus chinensis, assembly GCA_019776745.2. Classification (NCBI taxonomy): domain Eukaryota; kingdom Viridiplantae; phylum Streptophyta; class Pinopsida; order Cupressales; family Taxaceae; genus Taxus; species Taxus chinensis. Next base: position 318,861,795 of record CM034151.1, on the reverse strand, counting down.
GTGAAGAATATCTCATAAAAACTGTCATGCATATTCTACTCCACCCATGCGTCGTATCTGAGTTTAACGCACACACAACAGTTTCTCAGAGATGTAGTATCTAGAAGGCATGATAATTGGGCAAGAGTTGGATTCCCACATATACAGCTGCAAGGTGAGTGATTACAACCACCATACCTTTAATAATAAGAAAGAATTAAATGTGTTGTTGAGTACAAATACTAACAAGTGCATGATAGAGGATATGTTGGTATATGATGACGTTGGGGAGAAATTTTTAAAACAAGGAGTGTACCAGTTATATGAGCTCCCATACTTTGGAAAATATGAACCTCTTTACCAATGGCTAATGAGAAGAGTCCATGAGGACTTCTTCTATTTTTCCAAAAGAAGGATAAGGATTACAATAGCACTGATTTCAACGCTAACATGGTTAAAGGGGATAGGGATGGATCTTGACATCGACCTAACTGATAAGGTAGAAATCATGGAAACATGAAAGAAACTGGGGTATATAAAAGTTCCACACGGAATGGACATCAATAAAATGAAGAAGTACCCATTGGTACAAGCAGCTACACATTTGGTGACCAAGTTGAATGATCAGGAGAGATGATCGCATGTGAAAACAATGTGGCTCCATGTCACAAGGAAGATGTCATAGGGAGTATTCTATAACATAGCAAGATACATTGTAGAGACCTCTGTCAAGGAAGCGCGCACCTGTGAAAGAATAATTTTTATCACTATCTTTTTGTCACTAGTATTTGTGGAGATTGGAGTGCCCAATGGGCCAAAAGAAAAGATTTAGGAGTACCCCTTGAAGAAGAATTCCCTCACAAAGAGGTTCATGAGGTATTTATGTGAAGGTTCAATGAGTGGGCCATTCAAACAAAGGGCGAAGATGTGGTATGACAGGCTCCATGTGACATTTGAAGAGGAATGGCACATTCCTAAGGAATTACCATGAAAATTAGAGATAATCATATTAGAGATAACTTTCTAGCCTTGAAATGGTGGAAAAAATTAGTAAGATAGGTAGAATGGAAATTTCTACATCTTTCTTAGATCAATTTTAAGACTTACTATTCTTAGCATGTCTTATCTAGGACTTTGGTTTTTATTAAGCTTTCACAGTTTTCACTTTTTGATGTTTCTTGCTTGTTCGGAAAGTTACGGATGTTAAGAATTCATATATTATGAAAAGTTACTATTTTTATATATACCCAACCTTGAAAACCTTCTATTATTATAAATAGTACTTACATGTGTCAGATCATAAAAAATGGTCTTGAAATTTTGGGTTTTCTCTGAGATATTTGTCTCCAAATTTCAAGGTTTTTCACAATTTCATCTCCATAGAATCAAAAATGAAATTCAATGTTTTAGCATGTATGATCATTAATGGAGGTCAACATTAAAATAAAAATATTTTTTTTAAATGGCAAGCTTCAAGGAGATGGAGATTTGATGAAATTTCCACGTGTTTTTTGACCTATCTTAGACCTTAACAACTTGAAGGAGTTAACACATTTTACACATGAGGAGTGAGGTCAAAATTTTGTGTCCCCATTTTCCCTTAGTGTATAGATGAGATAAAGGGGACACTTGGGTATCCAATGTAGGACTTGGGAGTGTGAAGGAGATGAAGGTGAGATCCGAGGGCTTAAATATGAGTTTTTCAAGGGCTAAAAAGGTGTTTCCAAGTGATCAGGGGATGTATGGATGAGTGGGTAACAATTTTGTAACCAGTTGTGCCTTAGGGTACATAGGGGACACTAGGGAATCAAAATTCTGACCTGGGAGAAGGAGGGAGGTCGCACTTTGGTGTCCCCCTTATCCCTTTTGCACCATGGAGACAAAGAGGACAACTAGAAATGAAATGTGCGACTTGGGGGGAGATTGAGGTCAATATTTTGTGTCCCCCTTATCCCTTTTATCCCTTGGGGGATAGAGGGGAAAAACGAGTGTCCAAATTTCAACTTTGCAAAATTAGGAATCAAATTTTGCTTTGGATGTCCAAATTTGGGCATTTGAACTAATGTTTTCACCTCAGAATCTTAAGAAAGTGTTTTGGGGTACAAAATTATATGATTTTGACTCAAAAATACTTTATAAGATCAATGGAACCATTATTGAAACCTAATTATATATGAAATTCAAATTTTAGGGCCTATTTCTTCTTTGACTGATAGGGGTAGATGCATAGTTTTGAACTATGTCAGAAAATATTTGAGCCTTGGAAAAACATTGATGTTTTTAAATGGTAGGGGATTCCAAGAGATTTATTATTCCTATTTTTTGGACTCTTAATTCCTTCTATAACTCCCAGAATCATCAAAACAATTTATTTTTCACCAAGGAGCTTTCATCCCCCTACACCTAGAAGACCTTGTCTTACACAAGTTTTTTCTGAATGATATTTTCTTCCCTAAATTTTCCTAAACTACCTCAGATACCTTCAATAATTTCCAAAACCACCCTTAGATGCTTTATATTTTCCCTAAATTTTTCTAGAGGGTGTTTACTTGGTTACAAAATGGCCAAAAATGACCTTTTTAGGTCTCTGGAGGAAACTCCCTTTCATCAAATCTCAATGAATTCATATATCACATTTGGAACTCTTCCCTAAACATTGAAACAAACTAAATAATATTTTTAGTAGCTTCTTTATAGCCTGGGTGAGGATAGGATGGCTAAAGGAGGGATGCACAGTGACCGGGAAACATAATTTTCAATTATTGGTTTGGTTTTCATGTTAAAAAGTTTAAATTTTTAATGTTACACATTTTGCGTGACAAAAATTGACTGTATCTGAAGGAAATTATACTTTAAGAAACCTCCACAGTATTTATGTTTTGAAAATAAATACATTGTAGAGAAAAGTGTGAATTTTTCTTGGATAGCTGGTTTTCTATTTCACATAGGGCATGATAATATTATGAGAAGATGCATAGATGATGAGGAAATTTATGATGTCCTCAAATCCTGCCATTGTGAACTATGTGGAGCATAATTTGTAACCTCCTTATCCACAACAACAAGTTCTGATGCCAAACCCCAAAACAGGCTCTCATTGAAAAGCTACCCAACTACCAGCTCAACCAATTCCTAACCCTAATAATAAAACCACTCATCCATCCTATTCCACTGAATCAACTCAATACCCTACCTATTCTGTTGATGTCAACAATATCCATCTTCGCTTAAGAAAATCACTTCCTCCACCTGCTTGACCCACCATTATTGAGATTTCTAAGGAACCATAGACACTGCGAGATGACCTGCAACAAAGCAATAAACACTGTAAACAAATCTGCAACAACAATAGAAGATGTTACATGTTAATTTGTAGTATCCTAAGAAAAATTCCAGCAAAGGTAAAACACAGGGTAATGAGCCACCATTTCTTGAAAGGTTACAAGAAAATAAGACTAAATTCAAATCAAGATCTTATTCTAATTTTGTCAACCAGCTAAAAGACATTTGTGTCAAAATTCCATTAATTCAAGCTATTAAGGATGTGCCCATCTATAAAAAAATGGTTAAATATCTATGCATAAAGAAACCAATTAGATAGAGGAAAGATCCAACTAATGTAATGTTCATTAGAAAACTAATTGATATTATGCTTAGGAACTCAGTTCTGTCCAAATACATAGATCTAGCTAGTCCTTTGGTAAATGTCATAATTAATGGCACAATGATTAAGAAAACATTGATTGAATTTAGGGAACAAATAAATGTAATGACAAAACAAATTATGGATGACTTGAAGTTATAGGGACTAAGACCCATAGCCACATACTTACAACTTGCAAACAAATTAATACTTAATCTTGAAGGAATTCTCGAGGGCGTTGAAGTAGTGGTAGACTCTTGGGAGTACCATGCTGATTTTATTTTTATTCAACCAAAAGCAAGCTTGGGAGGATATCCTATAATCCTAATAATCCCATGGTTGGAAACTACTAATGCATTCATATGATGCAAATATGGTAATATGATTATCTCTAATGGAATTTGTACCAAAAATATCATGTTTTACCCCCATGTACAATCATTGAATGAAGAAGACCAAATCATTTGGGTTGAATAGCCAGAAGAATACCAAAGCCCAGTTCAATAAGTCATGATGCTAGAGAAGTCATGTAAAATTGAAGGGAAAGAAGAATATGTTGTTATTTCTAACATCCTGTAAAATAATTATGGGAAGAATGAAGAAGTAGATGGAAAATTACAGTGTATAAGTTGTCATGACAATCAAATTCTACCACAACAAAGCACTATGAACATTCCAGGTAAGAATTACATCCTCCAAAAACTTATTCCACATGATTGTATATTGAATTTTGTAAGTATCAATATATGCTCCATGCCTGATCTCTCTTAGCAAGTGGGAATTGCTCCAGGAAAGCCACTCAATGTGAATATAACGCTAAACATGCAACAAGAACAACTGTTAATTTCTCTTCTGAAGAAACACAAGAAAAAATTTTCATGAGACTATGGAGATATGCATGGAATCCACCCTAAGCTATGTACACACAAGATATACATCAAAGATAGATACAAGCCAATAAGAAAACCAAAAATAATAATGAACCCAACAGTGAGGGATATAGTGAAAGAAAACTTTTAAAAAAAATTGGATGATGGATTCATGTATCTAATTTCAGACAGTCAATGGGTGTTACCCCTTTTCAATTTACCTAAGAAGAATGGCAAATGGAGGATCTCTGGGGACTATAGAGAGCTAACTGCAGCAACAAAGAAGGATCATTTTCTACTTCCTTTCATTGATTAGGTACTTACCACTATTTCTGGCAAGAGATATTTTTCCTTTCTGGATGGCTATAATGGCTACAACCAAATTCATACTGCACCTGAGGACCAAGAAAAAACCACATTCATGTGCCCATGGGGATCATTTTCATATTTTGTTTTACATTTTGGTTTGGGTAATGCACCTGCTACATTTCAGTGAGTAGTTTTGAGCATTTTTTTAGATCTAACCAATGACTGCATGGAGGTATATGGACGATTTTATAGTACATGGAAGTAATTTTGATGAAGCAAAGAAGAATCTAGAAAAGTTCTTAAAAGATGTAAGGACCGTAACCTATCCTTAAGAAACAAAAAATGCTACATGATGATGTCTGAAGGAATAGTGTTGGGGAATTATCTATCATCTTCTGGAATTTAGGTAGATCTAGCAAAAATATCTGTGATTATAAATCTGACAATACCAAAGAAGAAAAAATATTTGAGGAGATTCTTAGTCCATTCTAACTATTCTTCAAGATTTATACAGGACTTCAGTAAGATTGCAACACCATTATTTGTCCTACTGGGAAAATATGCTTCCTTTGAGTGGACTGAGAAATGTGAGATTGCATTCCATACTTTGAAGCAAATGTTTACTTTTGCATCTGTGTTAAGAGGACCAGATTGGATTTTTCCATTTCACATTCATATTGATGCCTCAAATCACACCATTAAATTTTTTTAGGACAGAAAGATAGAATTCTAAATTACACAATCTATTATAAGAACCTATAGCATGTTGAACTCGACTATTCAGTCACATAGAAAGAATTCTTAGCAATGGTTTATGTTATCAATAAGTTTAGGCACTACATTACAGGTTATCCAATATTCATTCATAATGATCATACAGTAATTAAAATTTTGATCAAAAAACTAGTTGTAAGTAGCAGAATAATCAGATGGTTGTTACTCTTGCAAGAGTTTGACGTCACCATTGTGGATAAGCCTGGTAAAGAAAATGTTATAGATGAATTTATTTCAAGAATGGAGAATAATAATGAAGAACAAGTAGTGGATGAATCTTTCCTAGATGAGAACTTATTTTCCATTTCCACTAAAACACCTTGGTATGTTGATATAGATAATTATTTGAAAGGAACGATAACCAAATTTATATTATGAAAAGAAATACATTGTGGATAAAAGTGTGAATTTTTATTGGATAGATGGTTTTCTATTTCACATAGGGTAGGATAATATTATGATAATATGCATAGATGATGAGGAAATTTATGATGTCCTCAAATCATGCCATAGTGAACCATGTGGAGGACACTTTTCTACAAAAAGAACAACATAAAAAGTGTTGACAACGGGGTATTACTAGACTACACTACATAAGGATGCAACATTGTATATAAGAATATGTGATAAATGCCAAAGAATGGGTAAGCCTACTAAGTCAGATGAGATGCCATTACAACCTCAGCTAGTATTTAAGCCATTTAATAAATGGGGTTTGGACTTCATTGGTCTAATAAATCCTAAATATTAGCAAAAAGATTACATTTTGGTGTGTACATATTACCTCACTAAATGGACAGGAGTGAAAGCATTGCCCAATCAAAAGAGTGATAAAGTTGTTAAATTCTTATATAGCCACATCTTCACAAGGTATGGAGTACCAAGAGACATTGTTACAGATAAAGGTACAAACTTCAGTGCTGAAGTTATTTCTAATCTAGATAAGGAATATGAAATAAGACATAGGAATTCTAATCCTTATCACCCCCAATATAATGGTCAAGTTAAGGTCACAAGGTACTTCCAAGACTAATGTTATCCCTATTTAATTTGAGTATAAGAAATTTTGGTTATTCAAACATGCACCCACATCTTGGATCTTGGGAGGTCCGAGGCATTTGAGACCAAAATGGAACCGTCACCAAGTTGTGGGACCTTGTGCACTTGGGACGGATCTCCAGAGAAGGCCGGTTCCTCTACCTACCTCTAACGCTACTATTACTCATAATGTTGAATGCAAATCCTAGACTAAACATGCCAAGCTACTAGGGATAGAAGGATGTGTAAAAAGGGGAAATCCTAAGCTAGGGAAGGTGATAGCGCCAAGAGGAAAGGATCAATCTCTTTCCACAAGCAGCGATAGAAACAGAGTGGGCATAGTAGAAGAGGGCGGATGATGCGTTCCACAGATCAACACACGAGCTCAGACTTCTGGCACATGCAACACATGAACATGGGGACTGCAAGCAGAGGTATACGCACAGCATGCCAGAAAATGTAGCAGAGAGGCAAGAATGCAATGAAAACAAGAGAGGGGAGACATGAGTTCCAAAAAACATTCATTTACATCCACGACAAGAGGCAAGAATACATTGTAAAGACCATGTCAAGGTCTGAGACCCATGGGAAGTCAACCACAATTTTTGCATGGTGTCATTACAACAAAAGAGGGATCCTTTTTACAAAGAAGAACTCTGTTATTTATAAAATAATAAGGAGAGAAGAGAAAGAAAAAGGGAGGGAAACTCAGATTCAAATCTTCAACGACCAACATCTAGCAATAAATGCCTGCAAATCCACCTATAAAGCTGTCAGATGCACTTCCCCATGTCTGTTTGGCATGTAGAAGAAGGAAGAAGGAAAGATTTGATGAAATCTAGCGATTGAGGTTGATTGGATGTGTGCATTGATGAGCTGAGAGACGTTTCCCTATTTACTGCCTACTAAATCCCACCTAAATTTGAATTAGAATAGTCCAACATGTAGCTTGTGTTAGTAGCTTTCTGAAAAGTCTAGGCGTGTGTTGATCTAAGCCCTGTAGCAAAAGATATGGTTTTCAAAAGATGTCAGAGCCGTCAGTGCACACAAGACATGTGGCACATGCGGGTTGGATAAAATAATGACCAAATCTTCATATGTTTTGTCTTTTCTATTACATGTCATGCACTAGTTAGTTTTCCAAATTTGGCACCCTATTGGTGCACATGATAGGTTGTGTGAAGCACACTCAATTCTGATAGAAGATGACATGGAATAGTGACTGGCGCAGAAGAAGGAAAAAGGAGAGAGAGAGAGAGAGAGAGAGAGAGAGGAAAGTGTACAAAAGGGAAACAGAGGGGAGGAGTGCGCATAGGAGGAAGGTAGGTTTGTAAAGGTGCACACAAGGAGTGTATGACATGATGGAAGAGAAATAGGGCGCATAGGAGAAAGGCGTGCAAGGTGAAATAGAAGGAGATAGGAGAATGAAAAAGGAGCAAGAAGGCACTCAAGGGTGCATAGAGGAGCTATAAATTTTCCAAGGTGTCAAAAGAACAATCTTGAGTGCGCGCAACTTGAAATGTGAAACACCAGAGTCAAGATGAAAATATAAGTTATCCAAATAACTAGGAGAGTTATATGGATAACATTTTTGGTGGCTTTTGGGGGCCATCTACCTGCTAGATGAAGAGACTAGTAGCCTTATAATTCCATTGGGCATGGATTCGAGCACTTAATATTTGAATATCTGATCTGAAACTTGAAGAACACCCTGGAGTCACTTGAATCATTTTCTGAACTCTGAACTGAACTGCTGCTCTCATATAAAGATATTCTGAATTGCTTTGATGAGAGTAAATGTTATGCATTGACCGTTGGAACTGCCTCTACCAAAATTGAACTGCTATCCTAGGAAGCAACAAAAGGAAAGGTGCCAGAGGGGACGCTCTGAAATAGAAGCACAACACTATGTACAAAAGCTAAAATTCATATAGATCCCAAATGGAACATGCAGAGTGTACGAAATCACTTGTGTTGCTGAAAGTAGACCTAAACTAGCCTAAACTAACCACAAGAAAGGAGAAGTAGCTTCTCTTCCTCATAAATTATGACCATGTAGTTGATTTAGCACTGAACATGGTCAAAAATGAGAGTGAAAAAAACACCTTGCAGATGGTGTTTCACCCTCAAAGTATAAAAAAACATAATATAGACCTCATGGAGTTGTTCAGTACTTAGATCTAGGAGGCATTGTTGCTGACCTTTGGTGCACTAAAGCTCTACCTCATGCTCTGAAGTGAGCATGACTGGTGGTAACTCCTTTTGTGGCTCTAGGCTAGCCAAATATCTGATTGGGCATGGTCTAATCCTTGCAGTTTTCCTATTACTTTGAAGCTCAATCCCACAGATGGGATTTTATTGTAAACTTTCCTCCTAGGGGGAAGTGCTTATAGGCTGGGGTGCGCAAAGCTGGGGCATGCATGGTTCTACCTCTATAAGCAATTTGGTCTCCTCCAAAATTACGCCCTCTTGAGCTAACTGATTTTCATCTGGAACAGGCGCCCGTATGATTTCCTCCTCCTAGTCAGAGTTGCATGAGTCACGCCATTCTTCAACTATCCTACAGTCGTCAAACATGATGATGTTGGCTAGGAAATGTGCGTTGGTAGGGGGATGCGCATTTATGGTATAGCTAGCCAGAGGGGACTTGGAAGAAAATGGGAGGATGGACGCAGAAGGGATGGAAGGTGTGCGTGATAAGAGGAGCATAGGCATGCACAGGAAGAGGAATGGAAGAGAAATGAAAGTGAGGGAGAAGGGATGGAATTCTCAATGGGGGTAGTGCGCAAGAAGATAGGAACACGCGCAGCGGGATGAGATGATGTAGGTTGGCGTAGAGGAGTGGGAGGACTGTAAGATGGTAGTGTAGGGTTGCCCCATTGACAAGGTTTCCATGCGCTAGATTTTTGAGCCTCCATTTCTTCCACCCACTTTAGGATAATCTAGGGCAGCATCTTAGTGATGAAGTGCAGCTTCTATTGGGCACTAAACTAGACTAGTATAGGGATGACCCATGGATAAGGGACCTTATAGCCAGTTTCAGCTGCCTTTATGGAGCACTTGATTCTGAGTTGCATCATGTCCATCTCCATATTTTGCACCTACCTCTCAAAATCAACTTCAGCCAAAGATTTTCCACCATCATCTGCATAAACTTGTTCTTCATAAACATTTTGGTTAGAAAAAAATGGGTTGTATGCATTTTTAGGATAATGGGGCTTATAAAACTGATTTGGAGGAGGATTTTGAAACTGTGGGGATGGAGGGAAATATTTCTACTGCTGCAAGTGAGAATTCCATGGAGGGAAAGAAGTCTTGATTGCACAACTTCAAAAGAGGAATGTGGAATGATGGAAAAAAGAGAGAGATGAATGGAGGAATGGGGGAGACCGATCTGCACACTAGATAATGGGTGCGTTGAATTAGTGGAGTCACCAGATGTGTTGAAAAATGCCTCGAAAGGCTGGATCTCAGCGATAACACATCAAACTTGCTAAGATGAAGATGTAAATATCTTCACTATGGTCCCATTAGGCTTGCCAAAAACTGTTAGTTGTTCAAACGTGCACCCATGTATCTTGGATCTCGGGAGAGACAAGGCGTTTGAGACCACAATGGAACCATCCCCAAGTTATGGGACCTTGCACACTTGGGATGGATCTTTGGAGAAGGTCTAGTTCCTCTACCTACCTCTAACGTTACTGTTACTCCTAATGTTGAATGCAAATCCTAGACTAAACAAGTCAAGGGACCAGGGATAGAAGGATGTGAAAAAGGGGAAATCCTAAGCTAGGGAAGGCGATAGCACCAAGAGGAAGGGTAAATATCTCTCCACGAGTGGTGATGGAAATAGAGTGGGTGCAGGAGAAGAGGGCAGATGGTGCACCACAGATCAACAGATCAGCTCGGACTTCCAGTGACATGCAACACATGAACATGGGGACTGCAAGCAGAGGAATATGCACAGCATGCTAGAAAATGTAATAGAGAGGCAAGAATGTAATGAAAATGAGAGAGGGAAGATATGAGTTCCAAAAAACATGATTTTATTGCTCAAGGAATGCAAAATCATTTACATCCATGACATGAGGTGAGAATACATTACAGAGACCATGTCAAGGTATGAGACCCATGGGAAGTTGGCCACCATTTTGGCATGGTGCCATTACAATAAAAGAGAGATTCTTTTTACAAAGTAGAACTGTGTTATTTATAAAAGAAGAAGGAGAGGAGAGAAAGAGAAAGGGAGGGAAACTTGGATTCAAATCTTCAACCACCAACATCCAGTGATAAATTCCTATAAATCCACCTACAAGGCTATCAAATGTGCTTCCCCATGTCTGTTTGGCATGTGGAACAAGGAAGAAGGCAACATATGATGAAATCTAGTGGTTGAGGTTGATTGGATGTGTGTATTGATGAGCTAAAAGATGTTTCCCTATTTTTCGCCTACTAAATCCTACCTAAATTTGAATTTGAATAGTCCAACGTGTAACTTGTGTTAGCATATTTTTGACAAGTCTAGGCATGCATTGGTCTGAGCCTTGTAGAAAAATATATGGCTATTAGAATATTTCAAATTTATTTGTGCACGCAAGACACTTGGCACGCACAAGTTGGCTGAAATGATGGCCAACTATTCATATGTTGCATCTTTTCTACCACTTGTCATGCACTAGTTGGTTGTCCAGATTTGGCACCCTATTGGTGCGCTTGATAGGTTGTGTGAAGCACACTCAAGTCTGACAGAAGATGACATGGCACAATGACTAGCATAGAAGAAGGTGAAAGGCATGGGAGAGAGAGGAAAGAGTGTAAAAGGGAAACAGAGGGGAGGAGCATGCACGTAGGAGGAAGGTAGGTTTGTAAAGGTGCACGTAAGGAGTGCATGACATGATGGAAGAGAAAGCGGGCATGTAGGAGAAAGGTGCGCAAGGGGAAATAGAAGGATATAGGAGAATGCAAAAGGAGCAAGAAGGTGCACAAGGGCACATAGAGGAGCTGCAACTTTTCCAAGGTGTCAAAAGAACAATATTGAGTGCGCGTGACCTAAAATGTGAAACACCAGAGTTAGGATGAAAATATAATTTATCCAAATAACTAGGAGAGTTATTTGGATAACAAGAAACTAAGGACTGCACTTGAACTGGGCATAGATTTATTTGAAGCTTAAAGGAAGAGGATTCTCCAACTCAATGAGTTGGATGAAATGAGGAGACAAGTTGTGCATAATATAGAAGTGGTATAAAAGCAAAGGATTAAATAGCATGACAGATTTATTAAGACAAGGAAATTTTAAGAAGGTGACTTGGATCTCTTATTTGACAAAGACCACATGAGAAAACTCAGGACAAGATGGCTAGGCCCATATGAGATTGAGAAAATATTTTTCAATGGGGTTGTGAAACTCACCACCATAGATCTTGTGAGATTCAAACTACTGGTGAATGTTCATAGGTTGAGGTTGTACAAAAATCCAACTGATAGGAGCACCTTCATGCAATAGTTCAAAGGAGGTCAAAACAGGATGGAGATGAGAACATCAAAGTTAAGTTCAAAAGTTGAACCTCCTAGTTCATCTTCTAAAGTTGCTGAAGAATGAGATGTTCAGTGGCCATGGTATATTCAGCTTGTTGAATACTCCAAGGGTAAATGACAGTGATGTGATCTACCTTTTTGGTGATCAACACCACTCAACTAACATGTTTTATTTTTGTAGCATTTTTGTTTTGCAAGATTTGGTATATGTGCAAGAAGTGCATGGTCTTTAATAGAAGGAGATGGTGCAAAGACTAAATGTCCACTTGTAACAGCATACAACAAAGCTTCATTTTTCTTTTATGTTGATAGAACTTGTGATAGCATGGAGAAAATAATGAACGCATTGTACGTGTGATAGTGATGAAGATGACTTGCACCAAAAAACTCAGTCTTCCCTCTCTGGGAATTGATTGATTTCATTAAGGAACCCTCAACATAACGTTGCATACACATGCAACACTAAAAATAGCATCTGCAACATCATGGCACTTCAAAATACAACATCATGATAAATCTGCATACAACAAAGGTGTAAATTACAACAAGGTACATGCCGTCATCATCTAGCACATATCTCTAGATATGTTCACTCATTTCATTTTAATAAAGTAGCAATAGAATGATTATGTTTAATTAATATTTATTCCATATCATGAATGAATTCAAATAGAAATTATTGCCACGGCATTTTAACCCTTATGATTTGTCACTCCACGTCACCCCACTCCGTCAAACATTGTAACCTCACATGCTTACAGTATTCAAACAAATTTAATTAATTTCCTTCTTGTGTTGCATGTGAGTCGGTCACAAAATTCAAAAAAACAAGTACTCAAAAAACTTTACACTCACTTGAGTTCTTGCATCATCGCTACACACTGTGATAATTTTCCCTCAGAGCTCAAGGAGTTTGCAGAATTCAAGATGGGAGGAGACCTGATTCACAGTGAACCTACAAACCATTCACAACTCCACAGTCAGCCAAAAGTATAGCAATATTTTCAAGATAGTGAATAGATGGGATATATCAATAAGTTTTAGGGTTTCCATGAACCTATGGTAAAATAATTTGCTGCTACATTCAAGGATGGAGAGGCTACTATTAAGGTTTTAACATTAAAAGTGGATGATGAGATTCTAGTTGCAGTAACAGGGTTTCCTGCAGAAGGTGAGTGTTTCCCTCAAAAGGAAAAACCAGATGCAACTAGAAAATAATTTGGTGATGCCAATGATAAATTCATGATTGATAGACAAGGTACATTTTTCACTTCTCTAAAAGCATTTTGGCTGATTTTTCCAATTACATTATCAAATAATTTACTTGTGAGGGTAGATACTCCAGATTGAATACTATCCATTTTAAGTTGTTGAATCATTTAAAGAATGGTAGACATGTTAACATTCCCAATTTCTTAATTGAAAGCTTAAAAATTATGAGTAGATATTCGCAAAGAGGAATGTCAACATTATCTCACCATTGTCTTATTACTCTCATTTTCAAACATACATTGGAAAGAGAACACCCTGCACTAAATTGGGGAGATTTTTCAAGGGTCAAGAATATTAATGAGTTATTAGGGAAAAAGAATAAGAGAAAGAGAAGCACATGTAGTTCTTCCACTCATAGAGTTGATCCCATAGCTTCCACTTATCATTCTAAACCTACAACTTCCACTTCTCAGGTCCTAGGAACCCCTATTTCTAAGAAACCACCATCTCCAGAGTAGAACCCTTAGCCTATTTCTCCTAAGAGGATTCTTGTTGTAGAAACCCTACTTGAATTTTCAACCCCTGAATCATCTACCTCGAGAAGTGATAGGTAGTGTTATAGACATATTTCTAAATCATCCAATTTCACTCATGCACCACCTAGGTGTTCTCATTACCTAAGCACTAAAAATCCACAAACATCAAGATCCACAAAGACTAAAACCATAACCTTTAATAGTGATAAATAAGTGGCAGAGGATAATATTGAGGCCACATCCATGAACATAGATAAGGATGGTGTTGATCTAGAGATTCAAGAGCCCATGGAGGGTATGAGAAATAAGAGAGGGGAGGAAAGTAGTTAGAAAATTGTTCAGGAAGGCCCTGCAGAACAGTCTAAAGTTCAAGCAGAGGCAGTTCATGTTGGGGAAACCTATGAGAAGCATAAAGGAGTTGTCTAGGAAATAGAAGATATAACAATTCTTGAAGTACATATGGATAAGATGAAATTTTGGGATGATATGCCCTATGTTTTTGACAATATTGTTCATAGTGTTGAAATAGAACAACCACCTGAGTAGATTGTAAAGGTACATGAGAATGTTCCCACAGTTACTGAGGATACATCTGAGACCATATTAGAGCATGTTTCCCCAATTTTTCCACAAGTTATCCTTGTATGATTATCTATAGTAGGGAAAGCATCATTAGGAATCATGTTGATTGGCTTATTGAACTTTTCTACAAATTATCTCATGGGCTCTTGTGGTTCTTTCTTCATCTGAGCAAGTTGAGAAAGGAGGGCATGAGAATCTTCGGTAGTCTTGAATGTTGCTTGAAACTTGGTTTTCATATCATCCCAATTAGTAATTGAATGTGATGGTAAGTAGTAAAACTAGTCTACACTGGTATCTTGTAATGATTCCATGAATAAACACATGGAAACATATTCATGTTTCACTCTAAGAATGCCACAAGTTGTGATGAAAGTTGTAATATGATCATCTAGACATTGCTTTCCATCTGCATAGAATTTTGTAAAGTTCTTTCTTGATCCTTTTGGAAATTCATGGATTGTATGAGATAAAGATAAAACACTAATATTTTTTCCCCATGGAAGAGGCACAACCATTCTTTCTCTAGTTCTTCTTGTCTTTCTTCTTCCGTAGGGATGAATACTAGTATTTCTATAGTTAGTTCTTTAATATGAGCTTCAAGATGATTTTAAGGATCTTGTTTTTATACATCGATAATGAGAAGTCTAAAATCATATATTTTTTGTTCCTCAAATTTGGGGTCAACAATGACACATGAACGATCAACGCGAGTGTATCTTCTTTTTACTAGTTTGTTCAAAGTGTTAGATATAAATGCAGCTTGTGAAAATGTAGATTTATTAATAGGATTACAATAAGGATCTTAAACATTCAAATAGTATTTTTTGTATTTTTTAGTTTTTTTAATGAATTTTTTAAATATGTATTTTTTGGTTTTTGTAGATATCTTTTAAGGGTGCACAAAGGGCATATCTTCCCCTTTGGAGTCTTCAAAAATTGTTGGTTAGATAATTTATTGTAGTGTAGATTATTGGCTATCACCAATGGTCACAGGGATAAGCTCCTATTGCCTATGTATGGGGAGGTTCCAATTATTTAATTTAAACTAAATAAAGTTGTAGGGTGGTTGTTAGGTCAGGGATCACATAGGAATACTCCACTAAACCTATGGAAAAGTACTTATATAATATACAAGGGAGAAATTTACTATGATGGGAGGTAAATTGGGAGTAGGGGAAACAAGGGGAGAGGGGATTAATGTTTTGAGTAGGAACTATCCGATTCTAACCAACAATAACCATAATAGGTCCATATTTAATTAGAATAACACACCAATGTAATCAACTATCAAGACTAACAAACAAGAGACATAAAGTTTTTTAAATTCATTAGTCAAGGACAAAAAGTTCCTTCTTGGTTATAAAAGATCACCATGCTTGCAAAGTTGGAGCGTAGAGAGGATATATGAACATAAAAAAGGATGTATAGGAAACCTAGCTCTTATTTTTTGATGTAGTAGTGATACAAAGCTCAAAAACATACAACAATCCATAATTTCCAAACTTTTGGAATGAAGAAGCCATTCCAATTTATAACATTACAAATTGTCCTTTCATCTCCCCCTACACGACTTTTCACTTTTCCTCATTACTCGTTTCCTTCTATATTCCTAGGAATTGAAAATGAACCTTTTTATTATAAATGAAAAAGGGCTCTTAAAATGTTAAACTGAAGATCACTTAAGTGAATGAGACAAAATAGGGAAAAAGTGCATTCATAATGAAGAATTAGAATATGGAGAGATAAGAAGGAATAGAGACAGAAGGGTTGACCAATCTAATGAAGATGAGGCCTTTTCTAATGAAGAGATTTCTAACTTGAGGTGTTGTGATCACACAATTCTTCTTCAGTGAGACATGAAAACATTCTAGAGCATCGAATAAGTGTTTAGCAACACTATTATGAGATCTGTATTATGATGGGAACATGATGATCTCTTCTTATTAAAAGGAATAAGTTAGATGTGAGGATCACTTCCCTTATTGCTCTAGGACTTCACAATTCACATATGTGACCAAGAATCAATTCTATGATGATCAAACCTTTTCATGATTATCTATCACATACTAAAATATGTTTGCATCATGCAGGTGGAAGGAATGTTCCCTAAAAGAGATTCTTGTCCTATGGTCATTTGTTGAACTGAAATGAGGTGACTACAATGTGTGTCTTCCTTTGAAGTGTGATATCACTACAAGGTGCTCAATGGGTAGTTTTATTAAACACTACCAAGTGAATGACATCAAACAAAACTGATATGGTTTCTCATTCTTGTATACATAGTGCTCCACATGAAGATCATCCACTTATACTTGTTAACTCCATAATCTTCCTTTAATGGAATCATCTTTAGGATGCTCATGGGAATAGATGACCTCTTTATCGTTCACACATTATGGTCATGGATACCGCAGACAACTGATTAATTCATTCTACATTGATAAATTCAAGATATGATTATCATAAACTCACTCCTAAAGCTTCACATTTCACCTATGGACATGATGATCTCTTCTGATACTCACAATTCAGCTCTCTGACCAAGATGTCACCTCACTGGAAACATACTCATGGTACTTGGGCATCCTTTTTATTAAATGCTCCTCAAGGAGATAGTTTTAATCCTCTTGATAGAAGGATTGATCTCTAGATGGAATTTCTGATAATTAGCTCCATGTTTTTTACCTCCAAACTACATAGAAACACTATAAATTCCACCTCTCTAACTTGCAATATGTGAGGACATTATAATGCATTGGTTATGTGTTTAAAAAAACTTTCATGAGAGATTCCTTATTTATGATCTTGAGGTGACTATTGGAATCACTCATGGTGATATTCTTTCATCATTCTCATGATTATCATTCTCTTCATGTCTTGTACTTGAATGAAACCCTTGATGTTTCAGATATTTCATAAACCTCGTGATGTTCATGATTTCACCTATTTTCCAAGTGATAATATTTAACACACATTGAATAATTGTGATATGTTCCTTGACATAATGTGATTTAACTAGAATGACTCCTTTCTAAAAAAATTGGGATGAGCTAGACCGTCCAGCTTCTTGCATTAGACTCTGTCATGCAAAAATTACCTCAGACTAATGCTTTAGGAGCCTATGGGGCTTTTCTATCATTTTTGGACCACAAGAAAACTTCCTGACCTTGAAATGGTGGGAAAAATAGTGAGATATGTAGAATGGGAGTTTCCAAAACTTTATGTGCTCAATTCCAAAACTTACTATTTTAACAGTTCCTATCCATGACTACTATTTTTAGCAAGTTTTCACTTTTTGTTGTTTCTTACTTGTTCGAGATGTTGCATATGTTGAAAATTAACCCTTTCTAAAAAATAACTATATTTAGATAATCCAAACCATAAAAATGTGCTATTTTTATAAAGGATACTTACAAGTGTTGGGTTGTAAAAAAAATGGTTTGGAAATTATGGGTTTTGCTTCGAGATTCTCTGCTCTAAATTTCTAGGTTTTTTACCCACCGGATATCTATAGAATCAAAAAATATTTTTTCCTTAATTTGGTGTTATATCGTGTCTGACCATTAATGGAGGTTGGAAGGGAAATCATTGATTTTTTTAATGGAAATCTTCAGAGAGATGAAGAGTTAATGAAATTTCCATGTGTTTTATGACCTATCTGAGACCCTGATAGCTTAAAGGAGTTAGAAAATTTTACACATGATTGGTGAGGTAAAATTTTTGTTTACCACTTGTTACTTAGGGGATATAAAGGAAAAAGGGGACACCTGGGTGTCCAAATTATGACTTAGGACCATGAAGTGGCTGAAAGTGATATCTGGGAGCTTAAATCTAAGTTTTCAAGGGTTAGAAAGGTGTTTCCAAGTGACCAAAAGTTGTATGGATGAGTGGGTCATATGTTTGTATCCCCCTTGTCCTTTTGTGGATATAAGAGACACAATGGACACCAAGGACACCAAATTTTGACCTAGGAAAAGGAGGAAGGTCGCACTTTGGTGTCCCTTGTGTCTTCCTTACACAATGGGGAAAGAGGGGACATAGGGGAAAAGTAGGAGTAAAAAGTGTGACTTGAGGGAGAGAGTGAGGTATTACTTTAGTGTTCCCCTTGTCCCCTTATAAAATTAGGGATATAGGAGACATAATAGTTTCTAAAGTGTGACTTAGCCAAATTAGGAAAGTAAATTTTTCCTTAAATGCCCAAATTGGGACATGTGAATCGATTTTTCCACCTCGGAATATTAGGAAAGTGTTTTAGGGTAAAATTATATGATTATGACTCCAAAATATGTTATAATATCATTGGAACCATCATTGAGACCTAATTATTCATGAAATTCAAAATTTTGGTTGTATTTCACCTTTAACTAAAAGGGGCAGCTACAAAGTTCTTAATTATCTTAGGAAATATTTGATCCTTGAAGAAAAATTAATTTTTCCACCTTCTTTGGGATTCCAATAGATTTATAATTCCTATTTATTTTTTTATTAACTCATATAACTCCTGAAATCATATGGAGAAGTTAGTTTTCACCAAGGAGCTTTCATTCCCTTACACCTATAGACCCAGTCTTGCACAAATTATTCCTAAATGATATTTTCTTCCCTAAATTTTTCTAAACTACCTCATACACCTTCAATACTCTTTTAAACCACCCTAAAATTCTTTAAATTTTCCATAAATTCTTCTAGAGGGTGTTTACTTGGATGTAGAATGGCCAAAACTGGTCTTTTTAGGTCTCTGGAAGAAACTCTCATTCATCAAATCTCAATGAATTCATATATCACATTTGACACTCTTTCCTACACACTAAAATACACTAAATAATCCCTACCAAAGATATTATTAAATAGGGGTCTTGGTTTTTCTATTTCCCCTAAATTCATCCCTACCAAAGATATTATTGTTAGAAATGAGCAAGCCTTATACAACTTTCTTGAGTTTGTTTCCAAAGACGTTCATTAAGATTGTGTTCCTTCTTGGAAGAGAAAAAATTCCTTAATGTAATATAGCTAAAGCTGAACTCATTTCATTAAATACCCTTAAAAATAATTTAAATCTTGTTATTGTTAAAGTTGATAAAGGCAATGATGTTGTTGTCCTTGACCATAAGGATTATGTGTCTAAAATGATTGATCATCTTAATTGTGGTAGCTATGGAAATTTAAATTTAAAACCTATTAATAAAATTATAAAATTTATTTCCAATGTTGTCAAAAATTCCTCTCTAATTGCCAAGACTAAGAAAAATCTCATTCCCTCTTGTGAATTCACCCCTAGAATTTATGGTTAGCCAAAAATTCATAAACCTGGTGCTCCTATCCATCCTATTGTCAATACCATACATCCCCCACCTACAAACTTGCCTTCTTTCTTTCCAAAAATCTTATAAATTTAGTGGGATTCTCCTCATCATATATCAAGGATTCTTTTTCCTTCATAGAATTTATTAAAGAGCAGAAGGTCGAAAAGGAGGGATCTATCATAAGCTTTGTTGTTGTTTCCCTCTTTACCAAAATCCCAATGGTTGAAGCCATTTGTATAATTAAGGATATCACTGATCCTAAAAATTCCTTTCTTATTGAAATTTATTTAAAATCCACTTTCTTTAGCTTTAACAATGAAATTTATGAACAAACTAAGGGTATCGCAATGGGGTCCCCACTCTCTCCTTGCTAATTTGTTTATGGAAAATTTTGAAAATAAAGCCATTGAATTATCCCATTTGAAACCAAGATGATGGAAGAGGTTTCTTGATGACAAAAATGTTTATTGGGTTCATGGTAGGGATCAACTTAATGATTTTCTTTCTCACATTAATAGCATTTCTACTCATATTCAATTCACTATGGAAACTGAAAGAAATGATTCTATCCCTTTATTTGATATATTTATTTTAAAAAAAAGAAAATGGCACTCTCAACCATGGGGTTTTTAAAAAGAAAACAAACACAAATTGTTATCTCATGGCATAATCCCACCATCACCCTTCCCAAAAAGCTAGCATGTTAAAAAATCTTACCTCTATAGCCTTGAGGATTTATGATAACAAGCACCTTGGTCATGAGTTGTCCCACCTTTCTAAGGTCCTTAAGAATAATGGTTATAATGATTTTGTAATTAGTAATACATTTAAGAGCATTTGTAATCCTTATCTTCCTAAAACTACCCTGATTCTAATAAAAAATCCTTCCTACCCTATATTAAGAACGCCAATGATAAAATTTCTAAAATTATAAATAAAAAAAGGCATTGTAACGTTATTTCTTCCCATTAACACCCTAAAAAGTAACCTTAATTATCTTAAGGATAAAATAGAGAGTAACCTCTATATTGGTGAATATATGATTAAGTGTTCATGTGGTAAACCTTACATTGGTGAAATGGGGAGATCGATTAAAACTTGGATTAATGAACATGATAAAGACATTAAAATGACTGTATTGAGCATTCTACGTTGCTAAAACATTCTCTCAATACTAAGCATGCCATTTTTATGGACTCGGTGTTGGTTGCCGCATCCAAAGAAAATTTTGTTAAAAGACATCTCCATGAATCCAAATTATGCACCATGATAATAATATCAATAGGGATAGAGGATGGTATTTGAGCAATACCTGGAAACCTTTGATTGCAAACCTCCCTAAATAGCTTTTGTATTAATTTCAATTTATATATGTTGTTGTCTTATTGTTTTTTATTCTTTTCTTCTATTTTTCTTTTTTGTTGGGTTCTTTATTTCTCTTTCTAACAAGTTTACCTCCTCATTTTTGTTGTTTGTGCTAAGAATAGGTGATTTTGATCAAATTTATTCTATTTAATAATTTTTGTCTAATTTATTTCCTTGACCCCTCTTTCCTTAAATTAGTTACATATGTGGTAATTAATAATAATATTTTTCTTTAGAATTTTTTATTTTATTTTATCTTAATTTACTAATAATAATAACAATTTTTTTAATCTAACTTCTTCTCCCTTTCTCATTATTTTACCTCTTTCTCTATTCTTATTCCCATCCGACTACTAATATTTACCTCCTAATTGTTATTCCATATTTAGCTCCTATTTAATTAATAATAATATTTTTCTTTCGCAATTTTGTTTTGATTTTATCTCAATAAAAAAATTATCTAATGTCTTCTCCCTTTCTCATTATTTTGCCTCTTTCTTCATTCTTAATCCCAGCCAAATTCTAATATTTACCTTCTAATTGTTATTTAAGGAATTTAATTTCAGAAATCTTATCATTTCACTCTATTCTATTTGTACCTAATGATGGGTCCAGATTTGTGACCCGAAACGTTGGAATTCTCTAAATTCTTACATAGTTTTCCAGATACAATTTCCAACATGTCTAACTGTGAAAATCTCATAAAATCAACACTAAACAATCTTTTTAGCACTTTCCTTTGCTCCTAGCTGAGGGTAGGACTGATGGCAGGATGGTTAGAGAAAGGAGGCACAGTGACCAGGAAACATAATTTTCAATTATGGGCTTAGTTGTCATGTTGAAAAGTTTCAAATTTTTATCATGCACATTTTACATGACAATAGAAACCAAGTTTTTTCTTGGTTTTTAAAGATTACAAATATTTCATAGTTCAAAAGTAGAAATTAAAATATATACAAGGAGATAGAAGAAAGTAGCTTCTTGCTTGTAATAGTAGGAGAAAAAATCTAAACATTTGGAATAGAGAAGCCATCCCAATATATATCCTTACAAAGTTCCTCTTCATCTCCCTCCAAGTGAATTTTCATATTCCTGCCACTTGTAACCTTTCATATTCCCATGGGAATTAAAAATAATTTCTTTCCTTATTTATGAAAAATAACTGTTACAATGTAAAATTAAAATGTTATTTAATTGAATAAGACAAAATAGCCAAAACTGTATATTCCTAACAAATATTTAGAATATAGAGAGAGAAGGAAGATGAGAGAGAAGAAGAGAGGAGTGATCAATTTGAAGATGAAGAAGCATTCGATGATGAATATCTTACTCTCGATGGAATTTGTGGAAATGTTCTAGGGATGAAATCCTTTCCCTTGACCTCTTTGCCATCTACCTACAGGATGCAAACATATTCTTGCTCACTAAGGAGTGAGATTAAATATGATCTTAATCAAACATATATTTCATCACTTGATAATATCATATTCTTGATCACCCAAGGATATATTTTCCTTCATAACTTTATGGGGTGCTCTCAACATCCTTGTTATTAGCTCCTCCAAATCCATTTTTGTCACATCAGAGTCACTAACATTAGGATACTCAGTGTTGAATGTGGAAATTGTATCTAAACATGAGTATTTGAACTTCATGGCGAGGAAATTTAGTGAAATGGATCAGAGATAGATTGGTATGAGAAAATTCAACCAAAATCCCAACACTTACTTCTTTTAGCAGGTCCTACCTTGGATGTCTATTTTTAGTAAGTTTCTCAAATTGGCACTTTTGAGTGTTCTTGATATGAAAGTAGTGATTGTTATTAGAAAGTGATTAGTTTTTGAAACTTTATACTATTAGCATGTGAACACCTAGTAAAACATGTAATTTTTAAAAATTGGTCTTTTGTGTGTCAAAATGAGATGAGATTGGTCTCAAAAGTGTATTTTTTTCTCTGAGATGCTTTGCTCTGAATTTCAGAGGTTTACAATGGCCATATATTTGTAGATCTGAAAAGGCAAGTTTTATGGCTAAATTGTTCATTTCTCCATTAAAATTTATCCAGAACATCAATGGAGGAAAGAGTGGAATCAAAATAAGGGCATTTTTGCAAGGAAGGGGTTGTCCAAATTTCATGGGATTCCGATGTGGGGTTTTTGAGTCATGAGAAAAACTTCATTTTTGGGCATGGGTGTTTTTAGAAAATTGCAGCAACATAACAACATGAAAATGGATTTTGGGAGGGAAGAATATCACATTCAAATATTTAAAATAATTTTTTTTTTGATTTTTTTAACCATTTAACCCTTTTAGCATTTTAACTCACCATTTACCACACATGCCTAACCCAGGTCAGGTATGGGTTAGAGGGTGAGTTTCAACCATGAAAATATGGGATGGTTGAGGTGGAGGCACAATGGGGACACTAAGTTTCACTTTGTATTTTAATTCACCATTAACCACACATGCTTAACACATGTTAGGTGGATGTTAGAGGGTGAGTTCCACCCATGAAAATAGGGGATGGTTGAGGTGAGGGGACGATGGGGAAACTAAGTTACACTTGTCATCATATTATGAAAAATGTCACCATGTGGGAGCGTGTGAGGGAGACGAAGGCACTAGAAATGGGCTCTCGGGAGCTAAAATGAGGTTTTACATGTGACATGGGTTAACTCCATGATCTTGGGAGCACTTTTTTGTCCCCTCTCTTCCCTTGGTTGTTGTAAGAAAGGGACAAGGGACAACAAGCTTTAGAAAGTGCACTAAGGGTCAAGTTTCTCACGAAGAGGAGCCGGATTGGTCAAAACAAAATTTTACATATTTCCTAGCAGCCCAAGTTGTCACTTAAGTGACAAAAATCATTACACAAGGGAAAAGGGAAAAGGGACAGCAAGCTTCAATAAGTGCACCATGGGTTCAGTGGGTCATGATTTCAAGTTGTGCACATTCCTAGGATGCAATTGGTGTACTTCAAGTGATGCAAACAAAACCTCAATATGGGTGAAATTTTGTTTCCCCTCTCTCCCCTTTCACCAACGGACAAGGGACAAGGATCAAGGGACGTCAAAGGTGAAATTTTTTTCCACTAGCTTATGAAGTGTGACAATATAACTATACCAACACAAGAATAGAACACAAGAATGATTTTTCCACCTTGGGAGAAAAAATAAACCATTTTAGGCCATATAATATATAATTTTCCATGGAAATGGGAAAATCCAATGAGAAAATTTAGAAACTCTGAAGATTGTTTCTTTATAAAAAAATTCTCATACCTCCATTTTTTCTTAGGAAGGCATGCCAATAAGCTGAGTTACCGAGATAGTATGCAACAAGAATGAATTGAACCATTAATTGGGTTATAAATGGGGTTTAATGTTCTTCCATTTAACATTTATTTAGGATCCCAACTTTACTTAAGGTACCCAACACCTTCCATGCAAATTACTTATCCAAAAAGGACACCATACTTCAATGTTGGAAAGGTTTCACATTTTTTATGCTCCCAAAACTTTATCTTACTAATTTCACCATGTAATAGACTCCATAATATTTTTTATGAATAAAATATGATCTCTAAACACCACCCAGTGTTCCTAAAACCTTTCCCAAAATTCAACTCTTGAAAATAGGCAATTTGGTAATTTTGACAATTTTGACCGAAAGGGGAAAAAGTTTCAAAAGGGTTGTCAATTAAAATTCCTAAACATTTTACATGCCAAAAAAATTATCTAACTTAGGGACTTGTCTCATGTTGGATGAAGTAAAAATGATTCAAGTAGGAACACCATAATCTCATGATATTAAGAATACCATTACCTTGTCCATTGGGAAAATAGATTCACAAGGAAATACCTAGTACAAACAACAAAGTAACTAAGGGAAAACAAAATAAACACATTAAATAAAAGGGGAAAAAACTAGTTGGAAAGGTAAACACACAACAAAAACAAACACAAATCACCTATGGTACATTTGGGGGACAACCCAAATTTTTTTCATTACATGTTCTTATTTAAATGTTAGCCATGCACGGTAGCACCAAATGATGTTTCTCTTCAAACCTGTTGAATGGTTCAATGAAGTAACACCCCTCTCTCAATTTATTGGGGAATACAAGTGCTACAAGAGATATCCATATACCTAAGAAAGATGAGGTTATGTGTTTCTTCTTGAGAAAGTTGGTATGACTCCCCTTGCAAGTGAGGATCCACTTGGATAGCTCATTTTCTTCACTTCTATGAAATTTGGTTTCCATTTTCCAGTCCATTTTAAAATTTAACCATTCTTATTATTTCTCATTTTTCACTTACCCACTACTATGAGATAGATTTTTTGTCATACTAGGCTCTCCATGTTCCCAACTATGCATGTGATTTTTGAATGGAATTTTTTCTTTTATTGTCATGCTCCATATGATCATTATTTCTATGAGCTAGTTCTTAATAGATATTATGAGATTTTCAACACCATCACAAGCTTCTTGATGCTTTTCATTTACCATCTTCTCAAAATTGATATCCTTGAAACCTACTAACTCATTTATGACATGTTGTTTGCTATAATGCAATTCACATGTGGTATCACCTTCTTCAAAGGAGAATGAACACAAGGTTTGGGATGAAATATGGATATCGTCACTTTCCTCATCATGGTCCCATCTTTAGATACAGTCATTCATCTGATGGATATATCTTCTTCTTGAGCGGAATCATCACTGAGAAACTTAAGCACATTCTTATCTATATATTCACCATTGAGAATATCCTCTTATCCAAATGGAAAAGAGAAAGCTTTGTATTAATAATCATATTCATCAAACAAATCCTCATGTTGTATTTTGGGAAGATGATTGGAAATTTGGGGATCTTATTCCAATAAGTCGTTGGATATCACTGTTTCTTCATGGTTTGCATTGCTTATCATCTTAGGGCTGATTTGTGGCAAGTCAATATCTCCATGATCATAATCATCACCAAGTAAAGAACTTATATCCACGTCTAATGAGAAGTACATACTGTTAAATTCCAGGTCAAGTAGATCATCATACTACTTTTAAAAAATTTCAATAACACCTAGGTAATCCTCCATCAATAAGGGAGTATAATTATCTTCCTCTAAAGCTAAGAAAAAGTTAACATATCTTTAACTTTGGTACAAAATGTGTACTCTTGGATCATCTTCTCTCTAAACAATGTATCTCATTTTTATTATGGGAATAAGATTCTTAATTTTCCCTTGATTGGTATAGTGGAATATGACCAATTTATTTGTATCTCTCCACTAGCATCTCAATAGAAACTATGGCTCAAAAACATCCCATATGAAGTTGGAATGTCCACTACAGGTATGTTCATTATAACCTTCTTGTCAGGGAAGTACACCAATGCTACTTGAAAATATTTGGCTTGACCGATGAGAGGTACTTACTTGGTCTCCATGGAGTAATATTGGCTAGAAGTAAGATTGAGGTTGAGATCAAGAGCTTTGATAACTTTAGTAGGCATGATATTGTTATAAGTGTCAGAGTCAATGATACAATTTGTCAATTTGTACCTAATGATTAGTAAGTATTAGGATAAGGGTTCTATCTTTGAGAAGTGGGGGTTATTGGAGTAAGGATTATGAAAAGGAGTGATACTAGGAGTGGGAAGTGGTTCTTTGGTAGTGGAATTGATGGAACCATACTTTGAATTACTCCCTTTGATATCTTGGACAAGTCTCTCAAGCTGTTTAGGGTGAGTTATTAGATATTGAAACCCTTAAATTTGTACTTTTTCCTTCTTGGAATGATCAATGATGTCAAAGGATGAAGAGATGGACTCTTGGGGAACAATGACATATTTATAAGGTGTGGGAATTACATTCTTAATAGTGGAAACAAAAACTAATTTGACCAAGGAAGGTGAAAAAGTCTTACCCTGTGAAGTAGATGTGGATTTAGCCAAGGTGGATTCAATTTTATTCTTAGTTGACTCTGTGGAAGTGGGATGTAATGATCCTATCTTTGTTGTTGTTATTGGTATAGTCTCCATTTTACGATTTGCAAGCTTATTCTTAAAGACCAAAATAGAGGAAGAGGCTTCTTTTCTTGTTTGTGAGTGAGTGAACACTGCACAAGAGTAGTTATCTATATCATCCATGTAATCTTAAATATCTTCATCATCTATGGAGCAATCATGGTAGCCAATTCTAGTATCTTCAATTTTTTTAACCTTTAGGGCATATTATCCTTCTTCTTAAGCTTTAAAAGTTGTATTAATAGGTGGATCTTATAAGGAAATCCTACACAGTGATCCATCAATCTAATTTTTATTTTGAAAATTCTTCCTAGGTGCCTCCTTGCATAAAGTATTGTGAGCAAGTTGTTTTTTCAGAGTACTCAACTCATTAGCCAATTTTTGCAAAATCGGATCAATAGTCTCAAAACTAAAGCTTTTACTTTTCTCATTGTTTTATCCTTTATTTTATTTTATTATATGTGATAATATTATCCTCTACCTCTACTACAAGGTCTTTAGCTTCACACAAGGTAGTTGGTAGAGCTATTCTCAAGGTGAACCCAAATTCAGGCAACTAGGCATTTATGAAGAAATTATTTAGATTATTAGTAGTAGGATGAGAAACTTTAAAGATATTATTTATTAGCTTGTTAAATCTGGTTACTTATTTGTTTAAGCCAATTGTGAAAGGAGGGCATGAGCATATTCCACTAAATTGAATTGTGCTTCAAATCTAATTTTCGTATCTTCCCAATTAATGATTGAGCGAGATGGAAAATAGTAGAACCATTTTGGAGTGGAATATTGTAATGAATCCATGAATATATGAAAAACAACATCTTCATATTCCACTCTAACAATGCCAAATTATTTTGATAAAGGCTAGTATATGCTCATCTGGATTTTTCTTTCCATCTCCATAGAATTTTGGAAATTTCTTTCACGATCCTTTAGGAATTTTTTGAAGTTGAGAAATTAAATCCAACGAACCAGCGATTCATCCCAAAGGTACTGGAACAACCATTTCTAAAGGAAGAGTGTTCAGTGATGGTGGAGAAATGGGAGATGTAATAATACTAGCAATAGGATCTTGTCTTGGAATATTTATGGGAAAAATAATGAATTTAACTTGTTCTTGTGGCTCGAAGAGAGGATTATGAAAGAATAAAATGTCACTTGCTTTGTTTTCTCTTGTTTATATTCTATCTTCAAGTTTGTAAATTATTTTTCAATAAGGAATATGAAAAATTATAGCGAGGAATATGGAAAGATACATCAGAATATGAAGGGTTATCATTTTTTAGTTTAATATTTTATGAATTTTTTTATTTTGTGGATTATTATAGGGTGCAAGATAGCAAAATATACACCACGATGGGCACTAAAAATTGTTGGAAAAATAATCTGTCATGGGAAAAATTAGTGTTTTTTGTCAATGCTTTGAAACTAGGTCCCATGAGGCTCCCATTTAATGAATGTAGGAAATAATTAAATATGTGGGTAGACGTAAGGCCAGGGATCTCACATGAATACTCCACTAAACATATGGTAAATTTATCATATGGAATAAGGGAGGAATTTTTTTGAAAAGAGGTAAAGGGGAGATATGAGAATAGGGAGAGGGTTAAGGTTTTAAGTAAGAACTTACATATTTCATAAACATTAACTGGAGTAGGTACACATCCAATAGGAAGATAATCAATTGTAAAATAAATAATAATATTAACAATCAAAGACATAAATTTATATTGATTTATTCATCAAAGAAACAAAGTTATTTCTTCGTTTTTCAATATTATAAAGTTTACATAGTTGGAAAGTAGAAAGTATAATAACATAGACAAGGAGATTGAACAAAGTAGCTTCTTTCTTGTAGTAGTAGGAGAAAAAAAGATAACCCTTTGTAATGGAGAATCCATTCCAATAAATAGCCTTACAAAAGGCCTCTTCATCTCCCTCTACGTGAATTTTCATATTCTTACCACTTGTGACCTTTCATATTCCCATAAGAATAAAAAATAATTATTTTCTTGTTTATGAAAAATAAATTTTACAATACAAAATTAAAATGTCACTTAAGTGAATAAGATGAAATAGACAAACATTTATATTCCCAAAAAGGAATTAGAATGTAGAGAGAACGAAGAAGAGAGAGAACAAGAGAGGAGTGATCAATCTGAAGACAAAGCTTCTGATGACAAATATCTTAATCTCAATGGACTATGGAAAATGATAGGGATGAAATCTTTTCCCTTGACCTCTTTTTCAAACCGAGCAGTTGCAAGCATAACCTTCTCTTCATGTGGGATGAAAAGATATTCTTTCTCATCGAGGAGTGAGAGTCAATATGTTCTTGATCAAACATATTCCTGATCACTTGATAATATATTTTCCTTCACAACTTCATGGGGTGCTCTCAACATCCTTGTTATTAGGTCATCCAAATCCATGTTTGTCACATAAATGTCATCGACATTAAGATAATAAATTTTTAATGTGGAAATTGGCTTTAAAAATGAGTATTTGAACTTCATGTTGATGAAAGTTATTGAAATGGATGGGCATAAGAAATTTTACCAAAATCCAAACACTAACTATTTTTTAGGAGGTCCTACCCTAGATGTTTATTTTTAGTAAGTTGATCAAATTGATACTTTTGAGTGTTCTTGATATGAAAGGAGTGATGGTAACTCAGATAGTGACTCAATTTCAAAACTTACTATTTTTAGCATATGAGCACTTGGTAAAAATTACTATTTTAAAAAAGTGGTCTTCTAAGTGTTAGAATGAGATGAGAGTGGTCTCAAAATTTTTGCTTTTTCTTTGGGATGATTTTCTCTAAATTTCAAAGGTTTTTAATTACCATGTTTTTATAGATATGAAAAGGAAAGTTTTATGGATGTATTTTTCATCTCACCATTAAAAGTTATCTAGAAAATGGAGGAAAGAGTGGAATCAAAAGAAGGGCATTTTTGCATGGAAGGGTTATCCAAATTTCATGGGATTTTGATGTGGGGTTTTTGAGTAATGAGAACAACTTCATTTTGGGCATGGGGTTTTCTAGAAAATTACAACAACATAAAAAATGGAAATGGAGTTTGGGAGGATAACATATAACATTCAAATGTTTAAAATAAAAAATTATTTGAGAGTTTTAACCATTTCACCCTTTTATAATTTTAAATCACCATTGACCATGCATTCTTAACCAAATTCAGGTAGAGGTCAGAGGATGAGTTTCATGCATGAAAATAGGTGATAGTCAAGGTGGGGGATAATGGGGACACTAAGTCAAACTTTGCATTTTAACTCACCATTAACCACAAATTCTTAAATCAAATCAGGTGAATGTTAGAGGGAGAGTTGCACCCATGAAAATAGGGGATAGTTGAGGTGAGAGGACAATGGGGACACTAAGTTTCACTTTGAATCATATTGTGACAAATGTCACCATGTGGGAGCATATGATGGAGATGGAGGGGCTAGAAATAGGCTTTCGAGAGCTAAAATGAGGTTTTTCATGTCACTTGGGTTAACTCCATGAGCTTGGGAGAAATTTTGTATCCCATCTCTCCCCTTGGCTATTGGAAAAAAATAGAAAAGGGAAAACAATATTCAAAAAGTGCACCAAGGGTCAAGTTTTTCATGGGGAGGGGCCATATTGGTCAAAACATAAGTTTGTATGTTTTCTAGTAGCCAAGTTGTCACTTAAGTGTAGAAAAGCATTACAAAACAAGTGGTACACACATTTGTGTCCTATCTACCCCCTTGGATATTGGGACAAAGGTACAAGGGACAACAAGATTCAAAAAGTAAACCACGGGTCAAGGGATCATGATTTCAAGTTATGCACATTCCTACAACACAAGTGGTGTACTCTAAGTGACAAAAAAACATCAATCAGGGGAACTCTTTTGTTTCCCCATTGTCCCCTTGCACCAAGGGACAATAAAAAATGGACAATATAGGTGAAAATGTGTGCCACTAGCTTATGAAGTGCGCCACTTGATTTCTTTATACGAAAGTGAACATATACCTCTATTTTTTAGGGAAAATTCCTCCATTTATACTTGGTGAAAATTTGGTGACCATGGATATTAAAAAGTTTATGGAAATATATGTTAAATTTATTAATTAAATATGTTGTATTTTCCCTTCCATTGAAGGTAATATCTCTTTTTTTCCTCTTGACCTCTTGGGGAAAATGTTAAAGGACCAGTTGTTTTGAGAAATGACACATCTCACACTCCAATACCAAAGGTACATTTCCAAACTAGAGGAAACAAAAAATTCAAAGGATTCCTTCTTCCAAGCTGAGTTAAAGGATTGAGTTCTTTTAACCCATAACATTTCATTAATTAAAGTATAAAGTTTTTTAATAATGAGTTAAAGGGATTTTCCATGGTGATAAAACCTTATACAAGGGTCTCCCAAGAATTAATTAACCAATGGGATATATAAAGAGTAGAACAACACAACCTCATATTTTTATTTTTATTTTTGTAACAAGAAAATATAATAAAAATTTACTATCCAATTCGACACTACCAAAACTTAGTGTGTAACTAAGATTAGAAGTCCATAATGCAATTGAGAATAATGAAAAATGCACATTTCAATTGGTCCAACACAATTAGATAACGTCTTCTCTAAATTTTAGGGGCATAACAATAAAATTTTCCTACCACTAACATTTTTTATTAATACATTATAAATTTTCTCAAAAACATAATATCATCTAAGTTTTATTCACAGTTATGAGACCCAAGTCATAAGTACACTTATAAATACAATTCTTGTACATTTCAATTATTGAATTTTTGTTCATAACATCCCATTAAATTGTGACATCATGGGAAAACACCAATGTTGGTATGAAATATATCCCTACCATCTGAATTAATAATAATTCTACTTCTAGAGAGAGAGAGAGAGAGAGGGAATACTTCATTATTTTCACATAATCATTGTTTTCCTTCTAAGAGATAGGTTTAGAGAGAGAAAGAGAAATTCCATAATGCTCACATTCAAGTGTTATGTAAATATAATCATGGATATTAATTATTTTTCTTACATACTCAAGTATATTACATTCACAAATTTATTTTCTAGTGAGTAACAAGGTCTAAATAGTGTTGCATTTTCACATCCATAGAGACAAGGTTTAAAAATTAACCAGTAAACAAATCCGAACATAATAAGTTTTAAAAATGTCCTATAGAAACAATTCATCATTTATGAACCCAAAATTATCCTTACAAGTCACAACAATGGTCTCAATGAAATTTAAGTTGTGGAGCCCAAATCTTTCTCCTAAAAGTTCAAGAAATTCTTAGTTCTGGGAAGGATAAAGTTGGTATGGAATAACCCCTAAATAAACTCACTCTATAAGTGGATACTAAATGAATCACTTCCATATCATTTCCTAATTAGTAACAAGTAAGATAATTTGAAATAATTATTTCTCAATGAGGTATAGTCCTTTTATCCATACTATTTATGCGGGATTTGTAAGGTTAAAAAAGTCACTTTTTACCATTTTTCTTAGAACATGTGTTAGAAAATAATATTAGAATAATAAATTCTTAAGGATAAATTTTTTTGACTCGTTTTCTAACAATTCAATTCCATGGAAAAGACGTTAAATATCTTGGGCTGCATAAAAGTATAACATAATTATTATTTTCATTCCCATTCCAGATGGGTTCCACAAGGTCAAAATGAGGTGCATTTAGCACCGCACGCAAGTGTTCTAGAGATAATGGTCCAATTTGGAGAGGAATATAAAAATATTATAACACAAGAGTGCACATGAAATTATAGGAATACCACTTACACATTCATTTCTTGATTACTAGGTATCCCCAAACATAAGTTAAGGCTCCAAGTGATGTACAAAAGAACCAAAAGAAAAACAAATTACAATGAAAGGAAAAAATATCATGGGTAATGATGTTCAACCAAAGAACGGGCTCAAAAAATCAAATTTATAACATTAAAAATATTTTACACCCACCAAGGGTGTCTCAAAATGTCAAGGGGGTCAATAAGACCCAATTTTCCCTATCGCATGATCTAGCCCAAATGGATACAAAAAGGCCTACCAAAAGGATTTCTAAATAACCAAATGAAAAAATAACATATATAACCTATTTTATGTTAGATAGAGAATCCAATGATACTTCCAAAACCTAAAATTGGAAAATAGATCTCAAACTAGAAGTGCCTCTCTAGAGCCAGTTATTAAAATTTTTCTATTGCATTTCAACAATCCTAGCCAAAGTGGATACGAAATGGGGTTAAAAAATAAGCAAACACAAATTGAAAACACATCCAGTAAAATATATTCTACTCTTCCTTATATATATAATTCAATGCAATTGACTGAGGACATTTATGACAATTAGGGTTCAATTTTTGACGTCTTTTCTAGAGATAATTATTTTAATTGCATTATTTTGTCCTTACTACCTCCCAAATAAATTTTCTCAAACCTAGTGGTTGATAGTAATTTCCATGGAGAAAATATAGAGGTTTACGGTGGTAGGTTTTATTTTCTCACCATAGGTCAAAATCAAAATGGATTTTTAATTTTTGGTAAATGTCCAATACTGTAAAACAACCAACTGGGATCAATACTACATGTCATTATATGATCAAATGATATTCTATTTTTTTAATTGTTGATGTGACATCCCATGTCACAAAAGAACACGATCCAACCTAAACATCTTCATTACAAAAGTCGAGGAAGTGATTTATGTGTTGTTTTCAAATGAATTTTTCTAGCTTTTTGCAAAGTGTTTTAAAATAGAGCGTTTGAATGAAACTTGTGTTATAATCACCACTGGTGGTTCCATTTCTCAAAATTTCTCATCTAATCTTCTCATTAATCATGAATCACCTCCTTTGAGTAAGATCAACACTCCAAATTGGTTATTCTAGTTGTGCAACATCCAACACCTTGTCGTAAAATTAGACCAACATAAGTGTTGGCATTTTGTTGTCATTGATGTCAAATTTAAGGTCATCATTGATGTCAAAATGAAAGATAAACATGAAGGTTAATTAGTAGTGTCTTGATTTTTTAAGATGAGTTATTTTGTTTAGGTGTTGGTTCATGAGCTCTTGAGCAGGTTTGATGGCTTATGGTGTCTTATAGAGTGTTGTCTAGGTACAAAGGATGATTTTATGAGGTCATGCAGTGTGTTGAAGGTTCTTACAGGTGTGAAAGTTTGGAAAAGTGTTTTTGAGGACAGATTTGGTGATACACACATGTTTAAGGTGTTTGTTCTTGAGGCCTAAAGAGTAGAATGAGGTATGACATGATGAAATAAGGCATGTAGAAGTTGTATATGAATGGTGAGATCATGGGAAACATGTAGATGATGTTTAGATACACTCACAAGTGTCTTAGAGTGTTGGTTTAGGTGTTAGACTATGGTTTTAGGTCTATTCCTAGACCTAACCCTTAAGAAAGAATGTCATGGTATGGTGGAGTTAGTATTTATAGGAATAATTGGGAAAAGGTGAACATTAAATATATATTAGTAGGTTGATATGATGGTGTGCTCCAAATTTTAGGACCTAATGTCGAAGAATTTGAAAGTTATGCCATTTTTACTAAAATTGAGTTGTGCAGATGAGAATTCAAGGCTAAATTTTGACATTCTGATTCTCGTTGGTTAGTGTTGTACTTTGCATGGGGACCCAAGCTTATTGTTATAGTTGAATAGGTATATCATGAATATTTTCCAAGTTAGAATGAGGTTCATTTGATCAGTCAAGTTTTTATGAACAATCATTAAGAAGGTAAACAACTTTTAAATCATCTCAAAACTTTAGCTAAGTAGCGACTTGAGAGAATCTTGATGGTACAGTGGTCCCATAATTGTTTGTTTTATACAAATGTGATTATTGGAGGTTATATAGTACTCCTTCATCTTTCTCCTGGTTGTGGTATTTAGAGGTTTTGGTTGACATGTAGGCCCCACCCAAAAAGGTAAGTTTCTGAATATTTTCAAGTTTTCTGCCAAAAGTTTCCATTGTACCCATGGTGACTAAATTAGAATTTATTGAATTATATGAAGTTTTTATTCATGTCCATAATGGTTTCAGAAAAATGGTTGAGGTCCTTTTGGAGGTCAAGTGTACCCTATCTTGCATGACTTCTTTTTGGGCAGTTTTTGACAATTTGGAGTAATATGGGTGTAGATTTGTTTTGGAGATGTTACAAGCTAGATTTTGTGGCATGGTTTGAGTTTGGTGATGGCCCTAACGTCAAGTCATTTCCATTGATATATAACACTTGAGTTTTTGATAATATTTGATGCAAGTTATGACTTATTTTCTTAAGAGCTAATTTTGAGGGTGTTTGGTTGTGCGTGGTCTCAAATGAGGGTTTCATGGAGGTGAGATGGTGATCCCAATATGTTTTGTGGTTGTTGGAGGTTATTGATGGCTTACACAACATTTCTAAAAAAAATTCATGCTTTTGTCAAGTTGATTTTGGTCTAGAACATTCCCTTCTTCGACGAGGTCACTTGTTTGTTGTTGTAGGGCTTCCTGAGTCCTAATGGTGGTCTAGAAGGCTCTAGGTGTTGTTGGTGAGCCTATATGGTCATATGAGTGATATTTTTATGATTTTATCGTATGATGTGGGGAGTTATTTTTACTCTATTATGGCTGACCTAGGTGTTTTAAGTTCATAAGACAAGTATAAAAGCATATTAGAAAGCTCATTTGAGCTAGTGGTGTATGAGGAGAAAAAGTGTGACCTAGGAGGGTGATTTGTGAGAGGTGTAAGAGATATTTGTGACCTGAAAGATATGTACCAATTAGTGCATGAATATTATAGAGCTTTTTCAGGTGTTGGAGAGATAAGTTCATTGCACCTAATTCAACTTAATGAAGAAGATATAAAGCGAATTGACCTAGAGTGCAAATTGGAAGAAGGAGAGAAGGAGAGTGAGCTTAAATTGTGTCATCTTTAGTATGTTACAGCAACATTTTAGTTATGAAACACACATCTCAAGTGGTTTTTTTTTGTGCTTATTCATCTTGGGGGTTGGCACTCTACTAAACTAGGGGTCGGTGCTCTGCTAAACTAGGGGTCGGTGCTCCTTGTGGGGTTGGTGCCTCGCTAAATCTAGGGGTTAGTGCTCCTTATTGAGTCGGTGCTCAACTAAAATTTGATTAATACCTCTAATAAAGTTTGTTTTTAGTTTTTTTTCTTCCCCTTGAGGGTTTCCCACTCATATATGGTGTTATTGTGTTCTTGCACTCTCATTTGATCTTTCATGATTATGTTCTTTTGGATGCACACTTAATTGTTAATGAAAGAAATTGCATAAGTAGTTGAAAAATTTTATTGCACATTGATTATCCCCCCAATGTTTTTGCTTCCAAAATTTGGTATCAGAGTAGGTCCTCTAAAGAAAGCTTAACCAGCTTGAGGTGGTCCTTTAAAGCACAAAAATGGCGAGTCAACAGAGTGGTTCTTCTACTAGCAAAGCACCTATGTTTGATGGGACTAACTATGCCTTTTGGAGTATCAAGATGAGAACCCACATCATGTATTTAGGATATGATATATGGAAAAAAGTTGTAGATGGCTACACCATTCTTCAAAATCCTCCAACTGATACAACATGTAAGAAATCTAGTAATGATAATTCTAAAGCTATGAATGTTATCTTGTGTGGTTTGGCAGAGTCAAAGTTTGTCAAAGTGATGTAATGCACTACAACTAAGGCTATGTGGGACAAGTTACAAGTGATCTATAAAGGTTACTCCAAGGTAAATTTGGCCAAGCTTCAGACCTATCTAAATTAGTTTCAAATTTTGAAGATGAAATAAGAAGAAACAATTAGTGTTTATCTTCTTAGAGTTGACCAAATTGTCAATACCATCAGAGGATCAGGTGAAGATGTGAAAGAAGTTGTGGTGGTGCAAAAGGTGTTGAGATCTCTCACTCTAAAATTTGATCCTACAGTCTTATCCATAGAATAATCCAAGGATCTAAGAACTATGTTGATAGATGAACTCTATGGCATCTTGATTTCCTATGAGATGAGGACAGGTGTTGAAAAACCTCCCAAGAAGGAAACAACCTTCAAAGTTGAGAAGAGGTCAAATGGGAAGAATGTCTTATATGATGATATTTATGATATTGATGATGATGAGCTAATTTCCATGTTTATTAGGAACTTGAAAACTGGTTTAGGCAAGTATAAGGGCAAACTACCCTTCAAGTGTTTCAACTATGGAGAGATTGGAGAGATTGGACATTTTACAAACAATTGTCCTCACAAGCATAAGAGAAAGGAGAACGATTATCATGATGATGATAAGAACTCCCACATGACAGATAAGAGTTAGAAGAAGTTTAGGAAGTTTGAGGACAAGAAGAAGTCCAAGAAGATTTTATATTCTAAGGAAGATTGTAGTTCATCAGAGGTAAGTAGTGAAATTGGTGTTTTTGATTTTGAATATGAATCTAAGCATGAATATGTTGGCAATAAAGTTATTTTCATGGCCAAGGGTGTTGGGAGTTCTAAGAATGAAGGTTTCATATATGGTGGATCATGTATGCATTCAAAAGGAGTTCATCTTGAAATTGATCTAATGTGTATTCAAGAGGAATTGAAGCATGCAGAGAAGAAAAACAAGAAACTCAAGGCACAGATCAAAGATTATGAAGATAATATCCATGTTCTTAAGAAGAATCACCAGAATGACACCAATGAGTATGAAAATATCATCAAGTAGCTAGAGACTCAAATGGACACTATAGCTACAAACCTAAAATCTAAGGATGAAGAATGCATCATATTTGAAAAGGAAATTATCTCTCTAAGGGCAGAGTTTTCTGAAGTTACAGGTAATGCAAGATCATTTTAGAGATTTGAAAATATCTCCAAGGATCTAGATGAAATCTTAGCAGAGTCAAAATACTATCAGGAGATAAGACTGGCCTAGGATTCAAGGAGAGTCATTAAAGGTAAAGAGGCGATCTCAGAAAAATACTACTCAAAATAAGGAGGATTGTTGGTCCAAATTCTACAAGGGAGATAAGAAAAGGAGAACAACTTCAAGGACAATGAGAAGACAAGGTCTGTGAGACAACCAAATGCTTCAAGGTAGGAAAATTCATTTACTGGTTATTGTAATAGTTGTAATGGTCTTGGTCATAGAGCTAAAGAGTGTATAAGGTCATCCAGGTATGAGGGATCATGGAATTATGGAATGAGTTTCAACTCATGTCATTCAAGAGGCATGATTAAATTGTGTGTTATAAATCTAATCATATTAGTCACATTGTAAAAATAATAATTTTTCTTCAAGACAAAACAAGAGATTTCAGGCTCCTAGAGTGCAAGAGAAGAATCAAGACAAAGCATTGTTATCCAAAATGTGCCCCTGCTCATTGTTGTGGCTAACTCCTTGTGTTATTACCTCTCTTGTGCCTCAGTCTCCATTTTTTATTTTCAGGCACTCAAATCTTTCTAAAAATGGCACCATTGCATAGAGATCTCTCTCATATTTCCAGAAAGGTAAAGTTTTCCTCCTAACTCCTCATATTTTTCAAGTTATGGCTCGACAGAGTTTTTGTGGGAAATTTTCCCTTAGGAGGCCTGTAGCCAATAGGAAGCCGCCACGTGTCCCAGGAAGTGGCGGGGGAAAAGAGAAGAACTTAGAAAATTTTCCAAGTTTTGGTCAAAATTTTCAAAGGTAAAACTTTTTCCCGCGGGCCCGCGGACGAATCAGAACATGCCATGTGTCAGAAGGGGAAGAAAGTTGAAAAAATTTGCTAAATGTTTGGCACAAGGTAAAATTTTGAAATTTGGCCCATAGCGAATGGCGTGCTACCACGTGTCCAAAGGAGATGGCGGGTGTCGGGGGAGAAGTTAGATTTTTTGGCTAAGTTTTGCCAAAATTTTCAAATAAAAAACTGGCCCGCATTGGCCTGCAGCGAATGGAATTGCGCCAAATGTCTACACCATCGACCTAGCGGAGGAGAAAGGAAAATTTGGCTAAGTATTCGCTGAAAAAATCAAAAACGGAAGTTTCCCCGCGGCCTCCATCAAAAAATGAGACATCACCATGTGTCTCAGATTGGCGGGGCATGGGGGAAAATGGGAAAGTTTCCCAAATTGAAAAAAGTCAAGTTTTCAAAGCCAAATTGTACCCCTCAGGACCGAGCCAATAAAATAGTGCCACGTGTCCAAGTGGCAAAAAATATTTAAGGAAGGGCCCAAAAGAAAAATTTCAAAGGATGATCCCACAGCCAATCAGAGCCTAACACATGTCATCCAAATGGTAGAGCATGGGGATTTTTTGGAAAATTTTCCCAAATGCAAAAAAAGGGGTAAAATTCAAATTTTTTCCCCGTCATTCCATTTTTGGCCCTGTTTTTGCCCTAAATCTTCAAATGGCCATAACTTTCGATCCAGAGCTCAGATTTTTGCGTTCTTTATATCAATTGAAATCTGGTGAAATTATCTACAAGATTCCATGGTCATTTTTGCATTTTGGTTCAGTTTGGAGAGAGAAAATCAAGAAACATCTCTGGCACATGGTAATGGCCAAAAATGACATTTCAACAACCAGTTTTAATGCAAAATGGGGCACATTCTTCTTCAGCATGGCCAAAAATGTCAAGGTATGGGTCTATAAGGATGCCCATGCTATTTTAATTCATCTTCATTCAATGGGGAATGGATCCCATGTTTTTACACGTTTTCTCTCTCCTGGGCTCGACCCATGCATTGTAAAAAGCCAGATTTGGCTCATTTTTTGGGGGTTGAACATTTTTTTTTTGGATAGCAAGCTTCTTCTTTCACCTTCAACAAGTTATTTTTGCAAGTATCAGACCACTTCATGATTGTAATGGGTTTCTACCTCTTTGATGTTGCAAATGCAAAGATTTTGACAGTGAAAATGATAGTGCAGACTCTGTGATCAATTTTCAGTCCTTTGTTTGTATTGTCTTACTTCATTTCAAACCTCTAATTACATCTTATCAGCCTGTGTATGATGTTTCATGTTGCATTTCATGAAATTGTGTCAATTTTCATGAACAATAAGTGTTCACCACTCCTTTGGTGTATCACCTATTAGTTTAGTTTCAATTTTTGCACTTTCTATCTCTATCTCATTGGAATTTAGAGTAGGATTAGGATTCAAACCTCTGCAATTGTGAAAATAACAGATCTGATCAGAGGAGCTTGAGAAACCAGCCTCTAATATGGAGATTCCTCTCTCATTTTACAAGTCCCACACTTGGAGAGAGGTTTCAATGTTGTGCAATCACATTGGATGCCTGAAACATCAACTTAGAAACCTGATTTTCATCCAGGGGTGCTGCTGATTAGTAACAACCATTTTTGGCATGCCCGGTGGGACCTTAGAGGTCTCATTTTTATTGCAACAAAGTTGATGTACATCTGCTGCAATTTTCTTTGCTTAAAAGAGCTATAAATTGCACATATGGCGACTCCAAGGGGAAGAATCATCTGGTTTTAGTAGTGCAGACCTGAAAGCTCATGAGAAGAATCACTACAAGGTCAAGAGCTGGAGAAGAAAAGGTGTTGTTTTAATATCTACAGTTATCTCCAAGAAGAAGGCAAAGAGGAAGAAGGATTCAAAGGTATCCATCTCCACTAGACAAAACTCTCTCAACTCGTCCACCTGGTAGGCCTTTCATTCAGTCAACAACAGTTCTAAGACTAATTAGAATGGCACAAAACAACCCCTATGTCAATTTTACTGGCAGCAGCCCACTTGCTCTAAATGCACAAAATCCAATTCCAATTGCAGCCTTGAAGAACATTCCATACTTCAATGGAGAGAATCAGACTACTCCTGGTGATCATGTTAAATACATTGCCAACCTTTATGTAATTCATGAAATCAACGAGATGCAAGTTGTTGTCAAATTGTTGGCATCTTCATTCAAGGGGAAGGCTTTGCAATGGTTTAGAAGCCTTGCCTCAGGTTCTATTCAAAATTGGAACTAGCTATGTGTAGCACTTCATGAGCAATTTGGAGAGAAGGGAGACAACTTGTCTCTTTTGGAGTAGCTGACAACCATCAAGAGAGCTCTCAATGAGCAGCTGACTCATTTCAACTTCAGATTTTAAAGGACTTGGGAGAGAATTCCAGTGGCAGTCAGGCCAACAGCAGAAGGTGTTTTTCTTCACTATCTCAAATCTCTAAATTCTGATATTTCTATGTTGATTCATTCCATGGGAGGCATAACTATTCCTATGGCTTATAGCATTTCCATTAGGGCTGAAAATTGTTTGATCCAATCTGGCAAACTAGGCCCTAGACCTCCCATGCCATTGTTTCCAAGTTTAGAGAGCCCAAAAACTAATCAAGAACCTAATTTAGCTCCTTCTCCCACTCCTAGAAATCAGAATTCAAATGAAGCTTCTAATTCATCTCCAAGTGCCCCAAATGAGCTTCAAGAAGTCATGAAGCAATTACAAAATTTAGGTAATGAGTTGGTTACTCTCAAGAGGCAACAAGCCCAAAGTTTTAGACCTTCTTTCCAGCCTCAATCTCAGCCTAACAGGCAGCCATATCAACCTCGTAGACCACCCAATCCAGCTATAAATATAAATCAAGCTAGGCCTCCTGCCAACAGACCATTTCAGCCCTATAATCCAAATGTTATATCTGCCTCTAAGGCAGTGGTGCTAACATAAAACAATGTTGCTCAGGAGTATGATTGGTGTTTTCCATTAACCTCACAACCAATCTATGTGCTTCAACGGTGCCTTGAATCAAGCATTAATGGTGACAACTACTGGTGTGGAGGGTGAGGGTAGTCAAGGAAACAACCAACAACAAGAAACATTCCAGTAGCAATCAGCTCCAAATGACACCACACTTGTGAACTAGCAGGCAGAGGATTTTTTTGGCATAAATCAAACAATCTCTCAAGGTGTTGCAGCCAACACAAGGTCAAAAAGAAGAAATTTGGGTGAAGAATAACCATTAGCTCCAACCAATCCACAACCTTTTATGGATCCACAAATGGTTGGCAAACAAAATCCAGTTGTAAATACACAAGGGTAGCCAAGAACAACTCCTAGACCAACTCAAATACTAGTTGTTGCTGCCCACATGCAAGGGATGAATATGCAAACCAAGAGACAGCAAAGAGATCCTTCATCACCATTTAGTATGATTGATCAGATGAAGAAGACAAATGTAAATATATCAATGTGGGAATCCATATCTATCCCAGGCCAGAGAGATTTGCTATAATCTGCCATGAAGGACTGGCCAAAT
The DNA here is from genome assembly GCA_019776745.2 of Taxus chinensis. Lineage (NCBI taxonomy): Eukaryota > Viridiplantae > Streptophyta > Pinopsida > Cupressales > Taxaceae > Taxus > Taxus chinensis. The sequence continues at coordinate 318,819,339 of CM034151.1, read as the reverse complement.
TCAAATCAACAAGTCCAAATGCAAGAGAAGGTGCTCACAAATGTTTCCCAGCCTGAAGGGAATCATGGAGGACAGCAAGGTAAAATGTTGAAGCCCCCTCCTTTTTATGTCTCATTAATCATTGGAAACCAATTGGTGCACAATTGCATGATTGATTCCGGGGCAAATAGCTCAGTGATTCCCAAACAAATAGTTGATCAGCTAGGACTTTAATATGAAACCATATCCAAAGGAGTAGTGCAGTTGGATGGGATAGCAGTAACAACAGTTGGGGTGATTAGAAACTTGAGTCTTACCTTGCATGCATGTCTAAATGTTTTTGTTTTACAAGATGTATTAGTTATAGACCTTCCACCACTCTTTTCCCTATGTTTGTTAAGAGATTTCACAGCCAAGATTGGAGGATATTTGTCTGTTAATTGGTCACACATGTTATTCAGAACAAGGTATGGAACCAAAGCTACAATCAGGTCTGAACCTATGTCAAACTTCCACATTGATCCCTACACTCTAAGTCATATCAATACCAACTATTCGGCATTTGATCAAGAAGATCACCCAAGCATTGATGAAGCTGACACCAAGGTTGGAAGCATCCTGGACCTAAATCTTGATGAATGGGCAAACAAGGTGCATGATTTTTATCCTTATCAAGAAGTAGAATAATCTGAGCTGGGGGTCTATTTCATACATCAAGAATATCAGGCCCATTCCTAGCATCACCAAGCCAAACCACAAGGATGAAAATGAGGTATGGCAATTATTTTTTGATGGATCAAGGAGTAGACAAGGTGCAGGAGGTGGAGCTATGCTGGTTTCACCTCAAGGAGTAAAGTACTATTCAGATTTTAGATTTTAGTTTACATGATCCAATAACACTGCCAAATATGAAGCCTTGGTGCAAGGGATGCATTGGGCAATAAAGAGAGGAATAAAGAACTTGCAAGTCTTTGGTGACAGTGAATTGATTGTAAATCAGGTCAAGGGACAACATGCTACCAAGAATGATCTACTCAAGTGCTACAAGAACAGGGTATGGGACCTCATTGAATATTTTGAGGGTTTTGGAATCAAATCCATTCCTAGGAAAGAAAACCAAGCTGCTGACAGGCTTGCAGCAGTTGGGGAAGCCTTTGATATTGTGGAAAGCATTCAACAGGACAAGGTACAGCCAAACATCCATGTGATTGTGAGGCCTTCAGTGCCAGATAACAATGTAAGTTGGCAAGTGTTTGAGAATTACCAGCAAATCATCCATTTCTTGCAAGAAGAAGTTGAGTTCTCAGCTAAAAATCAAGAAAAATTGGAACAGCAGTATGGTGACCAAGTGGTACAGCTGAGAACTAACAAGCTGCCCAAGGGACTTATCACTTCGAAGTCCATTTTCAATCCCAATGATCAGTTTAGGAAAGAGAAAGAAAACATTCAGGTCAAGAGAGAAGATTCAGTATCCATCTTGGTGGAAGAGAACAAACCATTGTAAATTGGAAAGATGACAACTGAACAAGAAAGGTATGAGTTCATACAGTTGTGTCAAGAGTTCCCTGATGTGTTTACTTGGAGCTACGAAGATTTGAAAGGTTTCAATCCCAAGTTATCTCAGCACACCATTGAGTTGGATCCAAATACTTAGCCCATCAGGTAGAAACAAAGGCCAGTCAATCCACACATGGGACCTCTCATGAGGAAAGAATTGAATAAGTTGATTGAGTCAAGAATCATATTCCCAATCAAGCATTCTAGTTGGGTTGCCAACTTAGTTCCAGTCAGAAAGAAGAGTGGAGAGATCAGATTGTGTGTTGACTTCAGAGACTTGAATAGAGCATCTCTTAAGGACCATTACCCACTCCCTTCTATGGAGAAAATTTTGCAAGTGGTGGCTGGCTCTGAGAGGTTTTCACTACTTGATGGCTACTAGGGCTACAATCAAATTATGGTGAAGGAAGAAGATCAGTTCAAGACAGCCTTCACAACCAAATGGGGAACTTATGCATACAGGAAAATGCCATTTGGGTTGTCCAATGCTAGAGCTACCTTCCAAAGAGCAATCGACATGGCATTCAAAGGTTTGATTAACAACATGGTGCTGATATACCTTGATGATATCACCATTTTTTCAAAGAATGCAACAGACCACCTCTCTCATTTGAGACAAGTCTTCCAAAGGTGCAGGAGATTTGGAGTGTCTTTGAATCCTAAGAAGTGTATCTTCCTAGCACATGAAGGAAATATCCTTGGCCATATTGTCTCCAAAGAAGGATTAGCAATTGATCCAGAGAGGGTTGAAGCCATAAGAGCACTACCATTGCCAAGCCACAAGAAGGCCCTTCAGAGTTTCTTGGGGAGAATAAACTTTGTTCAGAGGTTTGTCCCAGATTTTGCAGCCCTTGTCAAACCTATCACCAAAATGTTAAAGAAAAGCATGGCTTTCAAGTGGATAGCAGAAGGTAAGGAGAGTTTTGAAGCAATCAAAGAAGCCATCTCCCAAGCACCAACTCTCATCAACCTGGATTTCTCCAAGGATTTCATCCTCTATGCATTTGGAGGTAATGATACTATTTCTGCCATTTTGGTACAGCATAACAAGGACAATGATGAACAGCCAATTTCTTTCTTCAGCCAAATCCTAGATGACTATGAGGTGAGATATTCTTTTATTGAGAAGCATGTACTTGCAGTAATCAGAAGCTTGAAGAAATTCAAGCATCTAGTCTCAAACAACAAGGTTCAGTTGTTGTTCTCTCATGCGGGAGTAAAGGACTTCCTCCTCAACAAGGATTTGAATGAGAAAAGGGCAGGTTGGATCACTCATGTCATGGAGTATGACATTGAGATCAAGGTCACCAAGCTGGTAAGAGGAAAAGGATTATGTGAGCAGCTGATTATGGGCAAGCAAAAAGGAGTATGTAATAAAGAAGAGGTTGTTTTAACAGTTCAAGAAATCCATGTGCAAGGTAGCACTCAAGAAGAGGATAATGTTGTCCCCACTCCTTGCTGGACCCAAGGTATAATGCACTTCCTAAGCACAGGCATATGCCCTCTAGAGATGAACAAGACCCAAAGAAGACATTTCAAATTGCAGGTTGTCCCATATGCCATAGTAGACGGTGTTTTGTTCAAGAAAGATGTGAATGGGATGCTGCTAAGATGCATTAGCACAAATCAGATTCATAGGGTGTTGGAAGAGTCCCATGGTGGACCAGCTGGTGGTCATTTTGCACCAAGAGTGACAGCTCTAAAAATCATGAAGGCTGGTTATTATTGGCCCAAGATTTTCAGTGATTGCTTTGCGTGGATCAAAAGGTACAAGAATTGTGCATTCTTCACAGGTAAAGAGAGGCTTGCTGCCCTTCCATTGCATCCAATTTCAGTTGACCAACCATTCATGCAATGGGGTTTGGACTTCATTGGAGTCATTAATCTCAATTCAAGCCAAGGGCATAAGTAGATTTTGACAGCCATAGACTACTTCACCAAATGGACTGAAGCAGTAGCACTCAAGGAAGCAAATGAGTCTAGCATCTTAGACTTCTATGAGGGGATAGTAACCAGATTTGGCATACCTTCTACAATAATCTTAGATAATGCATTAGCATTCATTGGATCCAAGGTGACTGAGTGGGCTGTCAAGAACGGGATCTACCTAAGTACTTTATCAAACTACTACCCTCAGGGTAATGGCCAGGCTGAATCTACAAACAAGAACTTGTTCAAGATCATTAGGAGGACTCTTGATAAGAATCAGAGGTCTTGGCATACCAAACTAAAATCAGCCTTATGGGCTAATAGGATAACTCCCAAGAGATCCACAGGTAACTCTCCATTCAGGCTTGTTTATGGAAGAGAGGCAATCTTTCCCATGTCACTTGAGTTGCCAACATTGGAACTCATGAAGCAGTTAGAGTTGCTAGAGTTTGGGCCCATGGAGGTGAGATATGCAGAGTTGATGGAGCTCCAAGAGATCAGATATCAGGCATCCCAAGCAATGGAGAAGGATCAAGCTTTGATCAAGAAAACCTTTGATAGGAAGGCCAAGAGTAGATCTTTCCAAGTTGGAGATCTAGTGTTAAAAATTGGATGCCGATAGAGCAAAACCGGGAAGGCATTCAAAATTTGATGCCATTTGGAGTGGCCCATACATGGTCACAAAGTGTAAGGATAGCAATGCCTTCCAATTGTCTTCATTGGATGGCGAAGAACTATAGATTCCAGTCAATGGAATCTATCTAAAGCATTACTACTAAAGGGAAATTCTCCACCTTGTAAATATTAGCTTAGGTTTTCATTCCTCCAAGTGCTTGTGCACATTTTTTTGTTGTAGGTTGTTTTGCTTTCCCTAAGTGCTTTGGCACATGCTTGCTATCCCTAGAGATGTTTGTAGTCCTTGCTTCCATCAGGTGATATTCCATCTTCCTCCTTGCAACATTCTAAGTCAGTTAGGGTTCCAAATAGAAAATTTGATGACTCCATGCCCAATGGGCTGCTTCAGGCAACTGGTATCTTCATCTAGCAGGCAGATGACCCCTCTAAGTCGCCAAAATTGTTATCCAAAATGTGCCCCTGCTCATTGTTGTGGCTAACTCCTTGTGTTCTTACCTCTCTTGTGCCTCAGTCCCCATTTTTTATTTTTAGGCACTTAAATATTTCTAAAAATGGCACTATTGGATAGAGCTCTCTCTTAGCTTTCCAGAAAGGTAAATTTTTCCTCCTAACTCCTCATATTTTTCAAGTTATGGCTCGGCAGAGTTTTTGTGGGAAATTTTCCCTTAGGAGGCCCGCGGCCAATGGGAAGCCGCCACGTGTCCCAGGAAGTGGTGGAGAAAAGAGAAGAACTTAAAAAAATTTCCAAGTTTTGGTCAAAATTTTCAAAGGTAAATTTTTTGCCCGCGGATGAATCAGAACGTGCCATGTGTCAGAAGGGGAAGAAAGTTGAAAAAAATTGCTAAGTGTTTGGCACAAGGTAAAATTTTGAAATTTGGCCCGTTGCGAATGGCATGCTGCCACGTGTCCAAAGAAGATGGTGGGCATCAGGGGAGAAGTTATATTTTTTGGCTAAGTTTTGCCAAAATTTTCAAATAAAAAAATTGGCTTGCATGGCCTGCAACGAATGGAATTGTGCCACGTGTCTTCACCATCGACCCAGCAGAGGAGAAAGGAAAATTTGGCTAAGTATTCACCGAAAAAATAAAAAATAGAAGTTTCCCCATGGCCTCCATCAGCAAATGAGATGTCACCACATGTCCTGGACCGGTGGGGTGCGGGGGAAAATGGCAAATTTTCCCGAAGTGAAAATGTCAAATAGTGCCATGTGTCCAAGTGGCAAAAAATTTTAAGGAAGGACCCGAAAGAAAATTTTCAAAGGATGAGCCCACGGCCAATCAGATCCTAACACGTGTCATCTAAATGGCAGAGTGTGGGATTTTTTGGAAAATTTTCCAAAATGCAAAAAAGGGGTAAAATTCAAATTTTTTCCCCGCCATTCCATTTTTGGCCCTGTTTTTGCCCTAAATCTTCAGGCCATAACTTTCGATCCAAAGCTCAGATTTTCACGTTCTTTATATCAATGGAAAGCTGCTGAAATTCTCTACAATATTCCATGGTAATTTTTGCATTTTGGTTCAGTTTGGAGAGATAAAATCAAGAAACGTCTCTGGCACGTGGTAATGGCCAGAAATGACGTTTCAACAACCAGTTTTAATGCAAAATGGGTCGCATTCTTCTTCAGCATGGCCAAAAATGTTAGGGCATGGGTCTGTAAGGATGCCCATGTTGTTTTAATGCATCTTCATTCAATGGAGAATGGCTCCCATGTTTTTACATGTTTTCTCTCCCCTGGGCTCGACCCATACATTGTAAAAAGCTAGATTTGGCTCATTTTTTGGGGGTTGAACATTTTTTTGGATAGCAAGCTTCTTCTTTCACCTTCAACAAGTGTTTTTTGCAAGTATCATACCTTCTTCATGATTGTAACAGGTTTCTCCCTCTTTGATGTTGCAAATGCAAGGATTTTGACAGTGAAAATGACAGTGCAGACTCTATGATCAATTTTCAGTCCTTGTTTGTATTGTCTTGCTTCATTTCAAACCTCTAATTGCATCTTATCAGCATGTGTATGATGTTTCATGTTGCATTTCATGAAATTGTGTCAATTTGCATGAACAAGAAGTGTTCACCACTCCTTTGGTGTATCACCTATTAGTTTAGTTTCAATTTTTGTACTTTCTATCTCTATCTCCTTGGAATTTAGAGTAGGATTAGGATTCAAACCTCTGCAATTGTGCAAATAACAGATCATATCAGAGGAGCTTGAGGAACCAGCCTCTAATCTGGAGATTCCTCTCTCATTTTACAAGTCCCACACTTGGAGAGAGGTTTCAATGTTGTGCAATCACACTGGATGCTTAGAATGATCAAACTAGAAATCTGATCAACATCCATGGGGTGTTGCTGATTTGCCACAACAAGCATGAGAACCAAGAGTGAATCAAGAAAAGTTACCTAAGTCGGTTAATGGAACAAGTTAAGGATGTACACAGGTTATTGATCTAAAGAAGGATTAAAATGTGGTGCCACAAGTGCCAAGGAGGTTTTATAATCTCCTAAAGCCATTGTTCTAGATCCCCATGTGTTTGGGGTGTCTCTAATAAGCTTATTTGAGAAATCCATGACTTAGAGTAAGCATGGTGATAAAGGATCTTTAATGCATGCAATTGGTTGTAGTCATGGGGTCTTGAAGTCATGAGGGGATGAGATGAGAATTTGGAGTTATAGTCATGATGTCATGAAGTCTTGAGGTATGTTACAAAGTTTTACTAGTTTTTATCATAGGTTTTTTTAGCCCTGAAGGATACATCAAGGGTATGTAAGGTATTTGAAGGACCATGGCATGTATGTTGGAGCTCAAGAGTGTGGTTTAAGACCTTATTCAGGTTTGTGTTATTCTATTATGTTTGAGAATATATATATATATATATATATAATATATGTGTGTGTGTGTGTGTGTGTGTGTGTTGTGTTTCAAGATCTCACCCAGATCTAATATGCCTATCATAGATGATTTAAGTAGCATACAATCTTAACTTGACATGTGAATAGTAAATAAACTAAGTTGTTAAGTATGGTTGATGGTTTCTCATTTATGATTCTTAGGTTGAAAAGGATAAGCTTCAAAGGCTACAAGGACATTTGGATAAGTTATTCAAGAAAAAAAGGGGGGTTGTGTAGGTGCATTATGATCCATGAGTAGTTCATGATAGTGATGGCTAAAGTATAGAGTACCTAAGAAGAGCATAGTGAAATTTTTGCTTTTCTCAGCGATTTGAGGACTATATTGTTTCTTCAAAGAATTTTTTTGTGATCTATGAGTTTCAATAGAATATTGATGACCCAACATGATACAAAATAGGTTGAGAGATGTGTATAAAGTGGTCTACGTTCTTATAGACTAACAAGATTACAAGGGCTTGTTGATTAAAGAAGAATGTTATAAGAGTGAAGATGATTGATTTTATAAATTCCAAGAAGGAGCTTGGTGACCTTTTTATTCAAATGATCAAATATGTAAGGTTGATCTCGAGGGGGAGATAGTCAGGTTTCATAGATTTGTTTGAAGCATCAAAGGGTGTGTTGGTTGATTGAAGGTTTGTGTCATCTAAAAAGCAAGGTAAGAAGATCTAGGAAAAGTGCTCTAAATATAAGTTAGTGAAATTTTAAAGGTCCAACAAAGTAAAACAAGGTATATTGCTAAGAATTTGTGTTGAATGAGTTAGAAAATTATTGATGGTATAGTCAAAGACAAATTTAGTATTGTTACTATCATGGATTTACATTGAAGCTATAAAGTGCATTCAATAAGGTATGTTGCAATGTATTCATTTTTTCATAAGAATATCTTGCTTTGAAGATTGTAACGAGTGTATGTTAAGTTCTAAAAGGACCTAATTACTCTTATGATAGTTAATAAGTTGAGTTGTAAGAATTTGTAACATGTGCTCTTTAAGGTTCTTGTTGTCGATAGAAGTGTTCATAGAAGGTGATAAAGGATTACATGGTATTTTGAATTGTTTCAAGTGATATTGGTATGTTATAGTTGATAGAATGATGGTTTCTATGCATCAAGAAAGATTTAAGAAGGTCTCTATTCTAGATATGCAATGTGTGTGAATCAAATATGTATGTCGTTTAAAAGAAAAAAATAACATGTATCAAGGTGGTTTGTAAGGATTTTGAAGACCTTAATAGGATTCATTGATGTACTTATGAGGTCATGAGAGGCATGACATTATGAGTTTATAGGATTGTTCTGGGGTAACAAGTTAATGATGTAAGGTATGATCAGTATAAAAAGAAAGTATATTGAAGGTTTACAAGGACTGTGGAGACTTGAGACATTCACTTGAGGCTTATAGTGAACTGTGAGTGTTGAGAAGATACTAGATAAGCATGTGATCTTCTAGGCACAAGTATATTATTACAAGGTATAATTTTTGTGAAGTTGTACTCAAGCAATGAGGTGTGAATAGATTTGTGTTAAATACCCAACAAGTAGATAGTCAAGAAGGTATAAGAAGGTTTAGTAGGTAGATACATAGGATGATAAGCCAAGGATTGTGTCTTAAGATATAATATAGGTCTGTATCAATGATTTAATATCAAGAGATAGATTATGACATTGGAATGTTACTATGATGTCATGCGATGAATCTTGTTGATGCTTGAAGATTTATAGTTGATATTAGTTTCCTCATGAAGGTATGTCAAGGGCATATGTGTGTGTTTTTTTCTTGATGCCATTTTTGAAATATTTCACAAGTTGTATTGGTCTCAGGGGGAGATCTATCACTCCTAAAATAGTTGCATCAATAAGTCCCAAGTATATGATTTTGAGATAAATTGTTATCTTAATGAAAATTAAGTTTGTTGTTCTTAAGGTTCCTAGATGTCATGAGGAGTTTTGTGCCCTTGCTGCAATAATTTTTTAGTTTTAAATCATTCATTGAGAGGTATCAAGTGGTTAGAGGAAGCAGAGTAAGGTGGGGATATTTTTTATGGCTTGAAGTTACTCAACAGTGCTTTATCATAATTATGTGAACTATTAAGAATCCACAATGAAGAAGAATATGGTTTCAATTAGCTTGAATTGCTATGAATATCAGATAAATCATGGAATGTGATGCTCTCATCTCATGAATATAAGTTTTGAATGTTGATAGTATTGTTTGGTTCTTGAAAGGGGGAGAAAATTTGCTCAAAGAGTTAAAATATGAGTTGAAGATGAAGAATGAATCTTGGTTGTTTTGTTTGATTTTTCCAACTAAGTGGTGAGCCTAATGTGATGTGATACCAAGATGTTCACGTATGTATATTTTTAATTAATGTCAAAAGGGGGAGAATGAGTTGATGGCATGTATGATCCTTAGGGAAAAGAATAAGTCTTGTGTGTTTTGCAATCAATAGAGCATGTAAATAATATAGATGATGTCTAGATATAATCACAAGTTTCTTAGACTGCTGGTTCATGTGCTAAATAGTGGTTTTAGGTATCTTCCTAGACATAACCCTTAAGAAAGCATCTCCTGGTATGGTGGAGTCAGTACTTTTGGGAATATTTGGGAAAATGTGAGAACTGGAGATATATTGGAAGGTTGATATGATGGCTTGGTCTAAATTTCAAGACCTAATTTTGAATAATTTCAAAGTTATGGTATTTTTACTAAAACTTGGATTTGAAGGTGAGAAACCAAGGCTAAAATTTGACTTTTCGATGCTCGTTGATGAGTGTGTAATTTTCATGGGGAACCAAACTCTTGAGGATAGTTGAATAGGTATATTATTAATATTTTCCAAGTGGAATGAGGTTATTTGATCGTCATGTTTTTATGAACAATCATTAAGAAGGTAAAATGGATTTAAACCCTCTTAAAACCTTAGCTGAGTAGCGACTTGAGAAATCTTAATTTTAGTGTTCTATAATTTATTATTTCCTCAAATGTTATGATTTTAGGTTGTAGATTAATCCACCATCTTTCTTTTGGTGGTATTTATAGGTTTTGATAGTATGTAGGCGCCACTTAAAATGTATGTTTTTGAATATTTTTAGTTTGTGCCAAAGTTTTATTTTGACAGGGTTCTTCATCAAATTTTGGATAAGTTGTGGAGTTAAGTAAATAGTGTGGAAAGCCGCGTAGGTATCCACGAAGAATAGAAAAAATCTACAAAAGATAAAGGGAAATCAAAGCCACATAAACAAGAAGTTATAGACAATAGAAGATGTCCACTAAATTAGAAGAAGCCAAATAATGTTACATGAAAAGGGAGAAGTCGTGGTAAACTAGATAAAGTTGTGATAAACTAGATAAAGCCATGATATATGGAGAAAGCCAAGAGAGACTGGAAAAAGTCATGTTACACTTGAAAGACCCATGGAAGCTGACATCAAACCACAAATTTAAGTCAAATTGAACCAATACGAGATAGAATATCAACAGAGGCATGAATCAAAAAAAGTGACTTTTGGAATGTATTGATTTTTTATATTTATTGTAATTAACCTTTTGTATATAGGTGTGTCACAAGAAATGTATAGTGTGAGTGTCCATTTTGAGATATTTTGTATGAGAATTGAGATAGATAAGATAAAATGAGAGAATAATACATGTACTTGAGAATTATGTAATCATTATTAATAAATAAATAAAGACTAGAGTCTAGGATGAAATTTGTTGTATGCTTTCCTTTATGTTTGTGTACCTAGAATAGATGTGTTTTATTTCCCATGTACATCCTTAACTAAGGTCAAATTTCCTAAGCCTCACAATACTGTTGAGGGTTTTAGGTCAACATTTGGTGTCTGAGCCCAGGTTCCTTGTGTTAAGTGGATGTCAAGAAATATTTCACCACCAGGGTATTGGAAGCTTGAATTATTAGAAATTAAAAAGTGGTGGGAGAAGAAGATCGACATATTCATAAAAGGAGAGTAAAAGGTAGAACATAACTTATAAGGAAACAAAAGTAGAAGTATTTGGAGAGTATGGAGAAGAATTTTGGGCCCAGTTTCCACATCAGTTGTGGCCCTGTTTATTAGCACATGCAAAGAGGATAGAATGGTCACAGATGTATTTAAGACAACCTTTTGAGTGGAATGTAGAAAAATTAACCATAGTAAAATATATTGATGAACCGTGGACTAGAGAAATCGATTACTGGTACGAAACTACTCTAGATTCCTACATAATCATGTGGGCAATTCAAGGTTGAACTAGCTTCAATAACAAGAAACAAGATGTTCTAAGTGGAGCCCGTAGTCAATTTCTTCAGTCAGTACCATTCCTAATTAAAGTGTTAATGATAGAAAAGGGATTAATTAGGGATACGACGAAGTTCCTTTAGGGGTACATGTACCACAGGATGGCATACGTGAAGGGGGGCGATCCAAGGGTCATGACTTATCATAATTAATGGGGTGTTGGTTGGGGTGGAAGAAATAGGATGACATGGGGAAAAATAAAAATACAAAATTAGATAGTTGGCAAAGAGAAGATTAAGAAAATTAATATAAGTTGAATTAAAAAGAGTAACTAAAATGAGGAGGATGGAAGAAATAGCTAGGATAGCTCGCGGTAAAATAAAGAAGCGAGAAAATTTTTTTGGAAAAACAAAGGATAGCATGAGAAGAAAGAGCTAAGAAAATGAATGAGAGGAAGGAAAAATTAAATAAAGTTAAGAAAGTAGAGAAGAAAATAGAGAAAGAAGATTCACCCACATCAAGTGGAGGCCAACAATTGGCTCACCTAGAAATGGAGGAAGGCGCATCAAGTCTATCTATAATACCCACTTCATGCGGAGACCAAGAAGGTTTTGTTACCACATGGAATCTCGTGGTTTAATACACTATAGAAAGTCTAGTTCAACAATAATAACAAGACAAACAATCTTAATGAGTGATCTACAAAAGTTAGTAGGAGGTTTAGAAGCCAGTGTTTAAAAGGGTATTAGAAGTAGAAGGGTGGAATTAAGACCCCATTAATTGATTAAGGAAAGAGACGAAGAAGAAGAAGAATTCACTAGAATGAAGGAATTAATTCAAGAATTCAGAGAGAAAATAAAAATAGTAGATGAGGAGAATAAAGAAGAAGAAAATATAGATAAACAAGAAGAAGAAAATATAGAGACAATAGAAGAGAAAATTAAGGAAAGAAATAGAAAGGAAAACCAAGGTAAAAGTAAGAAAAAGAAATAAGAAGAGGAGTGATGAGGGATTAGAAGAAAGACATAGATTAAGAAATAATAAAGATAGGAAGGTAGTTACAAAAAATATTAGTTATGAAAATTCACCAAATAAAGACGCGCCCCCAACCAACACACAAACACAAAGGAGATGATCCCCCTGGAGCGGATTCCATTCCATGTGCTGCTTAATTCACCATTTGAGAATATAGAAAAAGGAAAAAAAATTAGGAAAGGTATTAAACATTGCAAGAAGAGAGTAAGAAAAGACAAGAGATAGTGAGATAATTTTGAGAACTACTAGGCGAACTTTACTTTGATATTGAATTGAGTAGAGATAAGGGAAGAAAGAATAACTCAAAAATAATTTGCATAACCAGAAAAATAAGGTGAATACCCAATCAACAATGGCTCTGAAAATCAAATTACCAATTTTTGACAAGGATTTCAATGACAAGGACTCAAGTGATGCCCTGGAAAATTTATTTCTATTGGAATTTGCTGGAAAATAATAATATCCATAGATGAAGCTACTAAGCTATAATATTTCATATACACATTAAGAGATTATGCACTGCATTGGTACATAAAGATAATTTCTCAAGGAGAAAAACCATGGGCTGACATTGAAAGAAAGTTTAAAACAAACTTCCATTTTCCAGAAGCACAACAGAAGGAGTAAACAAGATGAGAGATCTTATACAGAAAGGAGGGGGAATAAGTGAAAGAGTTTAGTCACAGATTCAACAATGTTACTAGAAAATTGGAAGAGCCCCTAACAGATAAACAAAGGATTGAGTGGTTCACCTCAGAGATCCTTCCCTACCTTAGAGTCAACATTACATTCACATCAATTTAAAGCATTATTAGATGCAATTGAGATGGAAATTAAAATGGAACCCAAACCATGGAGAAGAGAGGTTGAAAATTCATTGAATACTGAGTTAGAAAGGGTGCAGTAAGAATTAGTAAAGCTAAAATTACAATAGGCGATTCAAAGGACTAAAGGAGTAAGAAATAGTTCACCACCAAAGAGAAATATGAGGCCAAAGATATGGTGCATGGTATTTTGTATCATACTAGAATTGAATGTCCATATTTTGAAAATGTAAAAATATCAACCGCAGTAAGAGTACATTCATCACAAAAAGCATCCTCTTGCAACATAACACCATTAGAAAGGATATGGTGTAGTATTTTCAGACTTTGGGACCAACATACACATGACACTTGTCCTTTACTAGAAGTAAAACCTCCTACTAATCAATTGATGTATTGTACTACATGTGGGTCGTATAATCATTATCATCATACTTGCCCTTTGGTCGATGCACTAGAATACTTAAAATATTATGCTACCAAGAGAGCAATGGCTGCTAGACAGAATGCAACACCAAACCCTCCCCCTACTCAACCAAAGATTCTCATAGTAAATATGCCACCTTCAGAACTAGTGATAACTGCACAACAGTATTCAAATCAAAAAGATGGTCAACCTCAGGATTTGGAGGAAGATATTAGGGAGGTAACTATAACCATAACTACCAAGGTTATAATGACAAAGGATATCACTGAGGGTATTGAGGTGGATATCTATGAAATTTTAGAGGTGGATATCGAGGTGGATACAAAGGCGGTTATGATAAGTACCACGGTGGTAGAGGATATTAAGGTTACAACATGATGGTGGTTACCGTGAGGGTTATAGAGATAACCAAGGAGGCAGATATCAGGACAAAAGACCCATGAATTGTTATAAATATGGACAAGATGGGAACCTTGCAAGAAATTGTACAAAAATTAATCCCTGTGAATTTTTCCATGAGAATGGACATGATGCATTTAATTTTCCTAAAGCCACCTAGTTCTATATAAGTGGAGCAATGAAGTTAGAATATTTGGGAGAATATACTCTGAGAAAAGTGTAACACATCACTAAAATCCCTTGAGATGAAGAGACCATAGCAAAAGATAAAATCATGAGGGCCTCTACTTCAGGAAGTAGACCTATAGAAGAAGACAAGAAATAAGAAGGAAAAATAAAGTTATATGAGAAGGAAAGTAGAAAAAGTAGGAAAAAGTACTGAAGAACCTCGATATAGAGTAGCTGTTACAACCAGAAGTGTCACCAAGAGTGAGGTGACACCTAAAAAGAAAAAAATAATAAGGTTGCCATAAGGAAAAAATTCTTCTGATGAAGAGGAGATGAATGATAAAGAATTTAGGCCAGGCTTGCACTTAAAATAAGTTGAAAAGAGTAGTGGTGTTTGTAAAAGAAGCCCAATGTCATGGAAGAAAGAGAGAAAAACTATTTTGTAGAAGAAGAGATCCTTTCCTTAAAGGAACTAGCTAAATCAACAATCAATCTTGGGTTGGTAGACAAGTTGAAACAATTCAGCAAGTATTAGAACAAAGAAGAAAGAAATTTTCATGTCCACATAATTTAAGGAGTACACAATAAGAAGAAAAGAAATATATTTCAGACTTAACAAACATGGCACAAGTCCACCATTTACTTAGAGTTGGATATAATTGATACCGCCGTTACCAAATAACTACTTGATCTCAGTGTGGACATCAGTATGATGTATAAGACTACATGGGAGATTATTGGGAGGCATACATTAGAACCCATGAGATATTTTACCAGGTTAGTTGATGGATCATCAAGACAACCGCTAGGAGTACTGAAGAATGTAGTGTTAAATTTCATGGGAATAAAGAAGATGGTAAAATTCAAAGTAGTGGAAAATGTGGTCGAGAATACTTCATACAATGTCATTATATCCCTAGAATGATTTTTAGACTATAATGGAACATTGAATTCTGAAGAAGAAGAAGAAGTGACATTAAGTGCAAATGGTATATGTGTTCATGTACCCTTACATGTAGGAATGAGTTCCACATGGGTAGAGGATGTATGACATGACACAGAAGGTGAATATTTTGATGAAATACAAGGGGTGTATGCATTGAAAAAATTCTCTAACATTGAAAAAGAATTTGAACCAAAATCAGATGGTGATATTTCAGTTAAATCAGAAGATACCACGAAAGTTCAGATAATGTGGTAGAAGTTTGGATACATGGGTTTCAAGAGTCCTGAACTCAAAAAATTACACTACGTGAGAAGAATACCACCCATATTTATCACACTAGAAGACAACTATAATACCGCATGGGTGAAATTTTTGTGCCCTGCTCAAGAAACATTTGAAGAAGAAGATGGATATTATTCCACACAAGAAGAATAATAACACGATATCTTTATTCCATCTCAAGATAGATTTTCTGCAGAGGAAGTAGAGGTAAAAGAGATTTTTATCAAACGAGTGTACAGGTTGAGTCATAGGGTGTCCCATCAAACCTCTACCAAAGTATTCAATATTTGGTGATCTAGAGGGGTATATTAAAATCATGGAAAGGATATTTCCTAATGAGAATGCAAGAATGAAGGAATTGGATGATACCCTGACTATAAATTCCATGGGTTCGTGGGAAATACACAAGCCAAATGCATCTCACTAGAAATTAGTAATAATGCTCCTAAAATACATATATATATATAGTATATATATATATATATATATATATCATATATATATTAAAAGTGAAGGATACTATGCCACAATTACCCAATACAATGACGAAATTGATCCAAAGAAACATATTAAAATTTGTGAACAACATTGATGACGATGCGGGAAGACTTTTCCCTCACTATGGATTCAATTGTTTGTATGGACCCTAGGGCCCATACCATAATCTTAATATACACATCAAAAAATTAAAAGGGATACTAGAGATTGTGATCAGATAGTTAAATAATTTTTCCATACCTTTAATATTTAGGATGTAGATTTGAATGTCTTGAGGGAAATACAAAATATTAAAACTATATTATGTTTTACACAATATGAAGCAAAAAAAAATATTCTAAATAAAAGGAGGAAAAATAACCTAAAATTTTCAAGCCACAAGAATTTCCAAATAAGATTCTATAAATGGCATCATGTTTTACTGTCAAAAAACAAGAAAGAGAGGAGAAACCAAAGAATTTAAGATACAAGGTCATAGATGATGAAAGAAAAGTAGTGGAGAAAAAATTCAAAGGGGAAAAATATTACTATCATCCCTTTAAAATCAGAAATGAGAACAATAGGACGAATGGAGATGATAAATTTTCCAATATTGGAGATTATTGGTTGAAAGAAGAAGTTTCCAAAGTAGTACAAATGCTACAATAATTCCAATATAATTTTTCTAAAGACTTCAAAGAATTGAAGGGAATAAAATGGGAGGTAGGAATGATGAAAATTCAAATTAAATATGGATTCAATCTAATGAAGAACAGACCATATAGATTAAATCCTAATTTGAAGGTGAAGGTGAAGTCAGAAATTGACAAAATGTTAAATGTTGGAATTATTAAACCCATTGATTATTCAGAATGGATAAGTCCCATGGTAATTCAAAATAAGATGAATGGAAAGATCCACCAATATGTAGATTACATGGAGATTAAATAAAGCATGTGTGCATGATCCCTTCTAAACCCCTTTTACAGAAGAAGTATTGGAAAATGTGGCTGGAAGATAGGTATATTCATTTACAGATGGTTTCTCTAGTTATTACGAGGTAAAAATTGTCCTAGAGGACCATACCAAAAGCCCAATTTTTTTTTTCCAAATAATGGTGGTTGTTTATGTATACAATTATGCCATTTGGGCTTAAGAACACACCAACAATGTTCTGTAGAATCATGATTAATGGATTTAAAGATTTCATTCATGATTTCCTAGAGGTCTATCTTGATGACTAGATAGTTTATGGACTTTTGAAGAACCATATACAAGTATTAAGGTTAATGTTTCAAAGATGTAAAGCATTACAAATATCATTGAATTTGAAGAAATACATCTTCTTGACTCCATTTTACATGTTACTAGGGAATACACTTTGTAAGGAAGGTATATATGTTGATACCCTAAAAAATTATGTGATTGTTAATCTACCACCACCAAAAACACAAAAAGAAGGTGCAGACAATTCTTGGTTACATTGGTTATCATAAGAAAAGTTCATTAGAAACTATGCAGAGATAAGTGCCCCACTAGAAGAACTATTGAAGAAAAGAACAAAAAACAAATCCTTTGGTCTAAAGAATCCGCGGATGCATTTGAAATATTAAAAGAAAAAATTTTGACATGCACCCATCTTGATTTTCCCTGATTATGCAAGGTACCCTTCCATGTTCATGTGGATGCATATAGGATAGTAATTGGAGCTGTATTGACACAACCTAGAGATAAAATGGATCATCCTATATATTTTTCTAGTAGGAAGTTGGTAAGGCAAAAAGAAATTATACCACAATAGAAAAAAAGTGTTAAGTATAGTTTATGCTTTGATGAAATTTAGACAATACTTATTAGCCACTTCCTTTATATTTTATATTGATCATGTGCCTTTAAAGTATATATTGAATAGACTGGCCTTGTAAGGGAGAATATGTAGATGGCTCGTGCTTTTCTGGGAATTTGATTTCACTGTGACAATAAAACCTTGGAAACTAAATAATGGTCTAAATTATTTATCAAGAAATGAAACAGGAGAAGATGAGGGGCCCATAGATGATGATTTTTCTGGTGCTCATTTATTCTGGAATTGAAGCCATACCCAAAGAATTTGATGAAATTACACAACTTTTGTACACATGTGAATTTCCAAGTAACTATACTCAATTAATAGAAAATAAATTTGTTAAGTAGGGAATTTCCATTTACATTGATTCAAGGGACAGTTATACAAAAAGGGACAAAATGATTTCCTTAGAAGAGTATATCTAGAGCATGAGAGGAAAAATTTCTTGATTGGAGCACATGAAGGTATAGTTGGTGGTCATAATGGAGGAGAAAAAACAACAAGAAAGGTATGATGGATGGTTTATAGTGGCCTACAATTTTTAAAGATGCACATAAACATGCTAGGTCCTATGACATATGTCAGAGAGTAGGAAAACCTAATGCAAGGGATGAGATGCCTCTGAGACCTCTTTTGGCATTAGCTCTATTTGAAAAATGGGCCATTGATTTCATCAGACCTATCAAACCAACCTCCAAACATTCTCAAGAAAGGTTTATCATAACTGGGATATAATATTTAACAAGATGGGAAGAATTGGTTCCCACAAAAGATTGTATTGCAAAAACAGCTCTGTCAGATTCTTATATGAGAACATCATTACAAGGTTTGGATGTCCTTTGAGAATTACCAGTGACCAAGGTAAACATTTTTGAATGCAACTATCCAAGAACTATTGAGCGGTTTTATGATCAACCACAACGAAAGCACTCCATACCATCCCCAAGCGAATGGAACAATAGAGGCATTCAACAAAGTATTGGAGAAGGTATTAACCAAAATTTGTTCATTACAAACTACAGACTAGTCTTTGAAGATACCCGTCACTCTATGGGCATACTGCACAACCTATAAAAGGCTCACAAAATACTCCCCATTCAAATTAGTGTATGGATTAGAAGCCGTGGTCCCCATAGAGTTTGTGCTTCCAAGTTTGAGGATTGAAGTGGCATTTAGAATGACTGAAGATGATTCACTCCATGAGAAGCTAATAGAATTAGAAAAAATAGATGAAAATAGGTTCATAGCCGCATGTAACTAGAATTAGGAGAAAAGAATACAAAAGGCATGGCATGACTGCCACATTAAAAGAAAGCAATTTGACATTAGAGATCAAGTACTCATATATGATAGCAAGTATAAACACCCAAGAAAATTGAAGGTAAGATGGCTAGGACCATACATCATTAAGGATATATTGCCTTCCGAAGCAACAAAATTACAAACATTGCAATTGAAAGAACTCCTAGGATATGTGAATGGGGAAAGACTCAAAATATATGTGACTTAGCCAAAAATAAAAAATCAAGAAAAAAAATCCCAACCTATCTGAAAACTAGAAATTCAGCGGGTAGGTCGAGGGGTAAGATGAAAACCCGCAAGAAAAACTCTACCCTTACAGAAAAGAAGATGAGGAGGAAGAAACCGCAGAGGAAAAATACCCATGCAATAAAAATAACACTGACCTATCTAAAAACTAGAAATTCGACGGGTAGGATGAGGGGTAGGATGAAAACCCGCAAGGGCATCCTTACTCTAAATAACAAAAACAAAGAAAAAAGGAAAGAGACACAAAGGAAGAATACCCATGCAATAAAGAGAAGGTAGAGCCCCAAAGGGAGCATACCCACGTAATAAAGACAAAAAAAAAAACTGCACAAAGAAATTGAAGAAAGACGTGAAACAAAGAAATTGAGAAAATCCACAGAACAAGAAAAAAGAGGAGAACCGTGGAAAGAATGAAAGGGGAAAAACCACAGAACGAAGAAGTGGGGTAAGCCGCGAAAAAAAGAAAAACTAAATAAAACCGCAAAACAAAGGAGGGAAAAGTTGTGTACAAATCGTGTATAAACCGCGTAACAAGGAAACCCATGAAACAAAGCAAAAGCTACAAAACAAAGAAAAAGCCGGCCCGCCAAGAAGAAAATAAATGCAGTAGGTGGAAATAAAAGATATATAAAGGATCGATTACGAAAAACTAAAGCAAAAAAAGCTAAATAAGAGATCGAGCAAAACATCAAGTGTGAAAAAGAGAGCTAGGGAAAAACTAGGGAAAATCAATAAGAGCACATGGATACTCCAGTCGAAGTCACACAAGTAGAGCTTCCAATGCCAAAATTCCTAAAACACTCCATGAAATCAAACTCGCATGACCCAGAGGGAGCATTTTCACATATTCCTTTCAGAATTACATGCACACGTGACCTCCAAAGGTACATCCATTCTCCCATTATAGAATATGATCACACCAGACTCGAAGTATACATGGCATTATTAGTAGTTTCAAATTCAGATACCACCAAGATGAATATAAATAGAATACGAAAGTAATCAGGAAATTAAAACTTGATGCATGGAGAAAAAATTTTCTACTTCCCTAGGGCAGACATGACAGTTAAAGTTCTCCTCAGTCATCTACACAATCAAATGCTCTATTTAGATCAACCATACCAAATCAATACGTAACTTATGGCTAGGGTTATCGGGCTACGGCTCGCAAGATGGTCTGCATTAACAAAAATGAAGGTCCCAATGAAGGATACAATGAAGGTGATGGGCATCATGACATGCAAATGAGGCATTCAAATCTCCAATATTTCAAACCCTACTTTGAGGTATGTTGTCAAAGCCATTTGCTTGAAAATGTATCATACTAAAAGGGAGGATGGTGCCCATGGGGTGAGTGCCCAAATTGCATTAGATATGGTTACAACACACTCATAATATAACTTAGGAGAATTATTAGCAATGGAATTTCATGAAAATGTAAGGAGAATAAAAGAAGGAAAACACACATTTTTCTATGGGTCAATACTATTATGTTTGACAATGTATTTCACAAGAACACTCCCTCAAAAAGTAGAACTAGTCGATTGGAAGATGGATACCCCTGTAGCTGAGAAAATATGGGAACATATGAAAATAATGGATGCAGTCACCCAAATAACCTCACTCATTGGATGGACAGATAGAATCAGGGAGATAGTTGTAAATAAATCTATAATATCATAACAAGTTGTTGTAAAATATGAATATGAGGTGATGTTTATTGTAGATATTGATTATACCTTTATCAAGCCATTAATTTCTTGTATCGGACAAGTATCTTCATTTCCCTATGAAACTTTAGATGAATTAGTAGCTACATCCATATAAGCATTCAAAGCATACCCAGTGGATCCTCATAAACCTACCATCCCTATCTTTGACAAAGTAATTGAAGAAACATTTGAAGAATATAGGCAAAAATATTCAATACAATCTAGGAAAACCAGAATCAAGTGGAGGAGTACCCAAGACATATAAAAGAAAGAAAGCCCCTACTATTACAAGACCCATTACTAAACACCTGAAATACTTAGTAGAAAAAGGGAAGTTAAAACAAGCCATGGAAAACATAGAAAAAGAAGAATAAGAACCCAAAAACATAGAAGAAATTTTAGGGTCAGAAGATGAAGAAGAAGATACTTCATCACCCATACACCCATAGGAACCATAAAGCACCATAGATTTCAGAAGAGGTAGAGCCATGGGTGGAAACACATCTAAAAAAAATAACATATAGGTATTATCAAAAATACCTATCTCCAAGAGGCATTTCTTAGCTAGAAAAAGAATAGGAGGCTAGCACAGGAAGAGAACAAATGGTAATAGCTGAAGAAATAGTCTACTATTTAGACAAATTTGGCTTCGTACTTGAATACATCATGAGGTTACTCCCATATGAATTAATAAAGGAGATACAAGAACAAATAGAAGCAGATGATATAATCCGCTTGAATTATCTTCAACAAAAAACATCATAATTAAAGAGTAAGAAGAAAAATATTGTTGCGGAACAACACATGTTAAAATAGTTTGAAGAACTCTTTTGGTTATTGATTAAAAAGAAATGAAAGGGAGAATAAAGCATCAAAACCCACAGAGGTAGCCATAGAAGAATTAAAGAAGAGGAAACATATAGAAGAAGAAAAATAGAAATCTGTGGAAGTGGATAAACAAAAGAAAATACAATTACAACCATAAAAAGAAGAAGAAGAAAAACATAAAGAAATAGAAAAAACTAAAAAAATAGTTGAGAAAGAAAAACAGAATTAGAAGTGGCAGAAAGGAAAAAGAGAGAGGAAATAGAAAAGAAAAGGAAGGGATAAGAGGAAATGGAGAAGAAGGAAAAAGAAGAGGCAAAAAGAAAATAGAAAGAAGAAAAGGTGAAAAAGGAGAAAGAAGAAGCATTAGAAAAATATAAAGAGAGAAGAACAAAAAAAGAAAGAAGAAGAAGAGAAAATGGAGAGAAAGAAGAAGAAATAAAACAAAAAGAAAAAGAATCACAAGAGAGGGAGAAGAAAGACAAAGAAGAAGGAAGAACAAATCAAGAAGTAAAAAGAATCACAAGAAAAGAAGGAGAAAGAAGAAACAACCAAGAAGGAGAAAGAAAAAAGAGAAAAGAAACAAGAAGAAGAAGAAAAAAAAGGAGGAAAAAAAAAGGAGGAAAAAGATAAGGAGGAAAAGGAAATACAAGCAAAACAGATATTACAAGCATCCTCCTCCACCAGTATAGTGGCAGCACAAGCACCCCGTGACTCTCTAGCAAATATCAAATTCTTCAGCACTGCAACAGATCTGAAAAAGGAACATTTAATACAATTGCAACAAGGGGTTGTGGAACAAACCATTGAAGGTTACAAGGTCCACTTAGATAAAATCTCCCCATTGCAGAAGTCAGCATGTGGACAAATACTGGAAGCAAAGTGCCAAGCAAGGATTGGATGTAAAGGTGCGTCGAGCTAGAAGCAAGCCATGCAAAAGATGTTATCTCTGCCATCAAAATAGATAATCCACAGATCAACATTGACTCCTAATCTATCAAGAGGCAAGCCATCATAGAATGCAGTAAGTGAAAAAACTTGTGGAAGAAGAGCACCAGCATAGATCTGGAAGTAGAAAAATAAACAAATCAAACAAACATAGCTAGAAGAGTATAAACAACAAATTCTTAAACCTCACAAAGTGGAGAATCAAAAGAGGAGTGAATTGCAAGCCATGATGCCTAAGCTAGAAAAAGAATTGAATAATTCTGCCGTATATTATACATACACCATTAGATGGCCGAGCATGACCACATAAGATAAGGTGGAAATGGAAATATTAGAGCAAGAAATACACAAGGTTTCCACAGAGTATGAAATTTCCAAAGATATAGATGGAACTCAAAGGAGGAAGTTGGTGGAACTCGTAGAAAAATACAAAAACTAGCATAGGGCACAAAAAGATAATTTTTATGATATGTAAGAATGTAGCAGTACCTTGGACAAAGATCTTATAAGAATGCAACAAGAAACTACAATCTCATGGACTAGATGGAATAAGGTACATGCACATCCCACCTCATCAGACATCGTTCCATTGAACAACTCCAAGAATGGACTGATCAAGTGAACAATCATTTGGATTCTTGGTATATTTATGAAAATAATATTACTCCTCAGATCACCAAATATATGCCACAAAAATACGCCATAAAGGCTTAGAGGTCAAGGCATCCCACAAACCCATTTGGGCAAGTCAAGTGAAGGAACTCTTCCTTACGCCAGATGACTAATTTTCTGGGGAGGTTGATGCCTCTATAAGTTGGCATTCTAGAAATCCACTCGGGTGAGTCGAGTGAGGGAAACCTTCCATATAGTAAATGTCTAAGTTCTGGTGGTCAATTCCTACTTCATATGTTTTTGAATAAAATTTTTAGATGAAAGAATAGGGTTCTTCATCATTTTTTGTCTCAATATATAACTGTGCTATGAAAAATGAAATAATAGCACATGTAATGTACATAAGTGGATTCCCCTAAGATCCATTATGGGACTGGTAATAGGTATTGTGCCAAGCATCCATGTTGCGTGCAATAGATCTGTATAATCTATGACCAAAACTAGACAAGAAAGTGAACATGTATGTGTGTATGATAATGATAATGACATACAAGATATTTATCTAGCATGTGTAAAAAATGTACATGTAACAAGTAAATGTAACCAAGACTAAGTACGACAAAGATATGTAGTATGTTGTGGATGAGACAGAATGGAATGTAGTATGAATGATAGGAGCCACATGTCCCCCAAGTGGGTGTGTATGTATGTGATGAAGATCATTTGTATATTCCCCCTCAACAATCAAGAATGAATCGTAAACAAGAGTGCATCATCGGAAAATGGTTTGAATTGTGTGTATGAAAAATATGTGATCATTAAGGTGAAAAGTGTATAGTGTGTGAGTGAGTGAGTGATTGAATGTGTGAGTGTGATGAGGTTCATTTGAGATATAAACCCTCAACAATCAAGTGTGGGCCATGGAACTAGAGTGTTTCATAGGGTAATGATCGCAGTGTGTAGAGGTAGATGTAGCCTGAATGTGTATAGTGAGTAATGCACCTAGTGTGTGATAGAAGTTGTAAGAAGAAGATGTTGTTTTTACATAACATGTGATGTGTGAAGAGGTGTAATGTGTAGTGTGTGATGTAGTGTGTGAGGTTCATGTATATAGTATGCCCTCAATAGTCAAGTGTGAACCATATCACGAGAGTGCATCATCAGGAAATGAAAATGCAAATGTATCGAGATGTGTATGATGAATGTAAAAGACTAGATGTGATGTGTGTAAGATGGAAGACAACTAATGTTGCTAGAATAGGGGGAAGAAGTACGATGCCCCTAAGTATGTAAGTGATGTAGATCTAGTCAAAGACACCAAGTGGATCAATGTAGGGAGTAATTTCCTAAACAAATGTGATGGGACGTTGAGGTGGTGATGTTGTAGAAACTTTGGATGGTGGAAATCAAAGGAGGTTAACTAGATTTTGGTGGTCTTGCATAGTGAGTGGTTGCTTATTTACCATATATGACTGGAGAGGTGGAGGATTTGTATTAATCTTTAGAGGAGGTTTTTTAGTTTTACTCGGTAATATTGTAGATGACTTAGTCAGAGGAGGTGCTGGGTTGGTTCTTAATGGAGGTTGTTTAGGTGACACTTGATTTTCCATAGAAGGAATGTGAGAGGTGATGGCATGGTATTAATTAGGCATAACGAATCAGATTTAGGAAGCCATTGGGATGTAATAATTGTAGATGGGCATTCAACATAATGTTTTGCAATGAATGTGATAAAGCCTTGACACTCAAGATATTTGATTCTTGTTCATAAAGCATAACATTCATTGTCATTATTTCCATTGATTCGATGATAGTTGCAATATGGATGAACCTGATATTTGATCATCCGATAAGGAGGATAACAATGAGTAGTTGGAAAATTGATCAATTGATGACTAAGGAGCTTAGTAAGAATGTCATTTTTCTTAGCATTGTGATTAAACGTGAGAGGCTCCAGTAATGGAAAGACTTGAGGATCACTGACATGAGCACATGTAGAAGACATAGAATGAAGATGAGATGTAGAAGGAGAAAAAACATGAGGATGAGAAGTGTCCTTAAGATGTTGGATTTCAGATTTGAGATATGTAATCCTGGATTCCATAGCTTGAAATTTGTCTTGAAATAAAGAATGCAAATATTGAATTAAGTCCAACATGGATTGATTAGATGGAGGATTGCAATGACTAGGGTTGTCAGATAGATGATCTAAAATAAAAATCACTTGATGCGGCGGCATATTGTTAGGGAGATACATGGTGTCTGGGGATTTTTTCAAAACAACTTGGCAATTAAGATGAATTTGAATTAAATAATACAAAGAAATTTGAGGAATTTTAGGATCCATGATAGAGAAAAGCATATACCAAAGAAGGATCTGAAATATTGATCATGAGTGGGATTCACTAAAATGATTAAGCTAAATATGGAAATATATGCTTAATCTGATTGTTATTGTAGAAGTAAATGAATAATCAATTAATTATAGAAAATAACCCAAGCAAAGTAAAGAAAAATATTTGAAACCCTAAGTGTAAAGAAGAGGTAAGATGACTTAGTTGTTTCACAATTATTCCTGGACTTTTCCGAAGTGCTAACCAGATGAACAAGGAGAGAGAAGCATCACACAGAGCCTCATAATAGTGCGTGAGCTGATGATCTGCTTGGACTGGGGCACTTGGAGAGGGATAGGGGCACCTGCAGGTGCCCTAGATCTATTTATGGGCGTCTATCTCTGTGGAAATGCTAAGGAAACCTCCTCTGAGTGGTCATGAGGTATTCACTATTATTATATTTTGTTCACTATGAGGTCACACAATGATCGCTAAAGTCATTGGAAACCTACAATTAAGTAATGACCTACAAAACCCTCAAAGAGACATTAAATCATAAAAAATAAATATGCAGAATGAGGGGTCAGATTGTCCTCAACTTTAACAATAGTTAACTTACGACTGAGTACTACACTACATATTACACCCAATGTAGTTCTATGTGTGTGTGTGGAATAGTTCCCTAGATGGCTCTTGTGTGTGTCACACTTGACAGCGAGAAAGTATCTAGATGTAAATAAATGTAATATATGTGTGCATGAAATAAAATGAACTTCCCTCCTATGAAGTGAATGTAGAATAAACAACCATTTTTTCCCTTGGATGGAGCTAGATGTATGCAATGGACCTCTTAAATACTTGATGGATGCAACTTTAGGTGGTGATAGATAATTTTTAGTGTTTGGTCCTTTATTATGATCACATAACTTTATATTTATATGATTCCTTTGCTTGAATTTTTTAATTAACCCCAAAAAGGGTGACTACCAAAAAGATAAGATGCTCAAATGGCTAGAAAGGACCCAAAAAGTGTGAACAAATTATACTAAGGTCAGGGGCATCTAGAGGGGACAACGGCGTTGGCTTCCTGGTTAGGTGTTGGTGTCTAGGATAATAAATTTTGAGGTATAAAAAGGTAGACTAAGCAAGTAAGGGTGCAAAGCAATAGAAATCAATAAAAGGTGGCCAAAGACATGGGTTAGTTATTACTTTTATTACTTAGGAATCATATGAATAGTAGCATGTAAATAGGACTAAATAGATACCCAAAGTGAATGCTTTTTTGGGTACACTTTTCAACCTGTGAAATCTGATAGCATGTGATTTGATCCATATCAAGCACCCATACTTCTCTGCAAACATCTATAGCAATTGGTCCTTGGTGATTGAACCTATCTCCTATTGGCATCTCCCTCTCCTTCTCTTTTCTTCTTCTCATTTCTCTATAAGTTTATAACTCAAACTCATAAAAAATGGATACATCTTTTGTTGTAACGACCCCATGTCAAAATGGTGGCCAAATTCCCACTAGTTCTACACCTTATATTTGGTCTATGTAATGCATTTTTGTGCCTTTTGACATTTTTGTAATTGATTCTGCAACATCTAAGAAATATATCTTGTGTTTGTGGCTATTATCTACCATATGCTCATGCTTATTGTTTTATTTCCTCTATGTTTCCTTCTTTGGTATGCTGTGTGTCTTGCATTTGTAGGGTTCCCTTTTTACGTGTTGTCAATATGTGGAAGAGGTTAGTCAATGCAGTTTTGGGTTTGTGGCACATGTATCTACCCTTTCCTTCATGTGTTTTCTTTCATTTCTTCCCCTTTTGGAGAGTGATCATCCCTTCTTTTATGGTGCCATCACCAGACCTTTTAGCTTAGGATTTTATTTTAACATCTCTTTCCTCCTCTCTCTCTCCCTAGTTCTTTGGATGTGTTAGTGTAGGTTATTTGTAGGAGTAGTTTTAAAATTAAGGTAGATT
Source organism: Taxus chinensis (assembly GCA_019776745.2). Lineage (NCBI taxonomy): Eukaryota > Viridiplantae > Streptophyta > Pinopsida > Cupressales > Taxaceae > Taxus > Taxus chinensis. Next base: position 318,791,727 of record CM034151.1, on the reverse strand, counting down.
GTGTTTTGTGGGTTCTCCTAACCTGTGAAACAAAGGAATTCAAAATTCTCTAGAGGTTTGTCTCAAGAAACAAATCCCAAACTTGGAGATAGTCCCATATTGGCCCAAAATTCTAGATCTCCCTGATTCAGGCCAGGGAGTAATTTTGAGCTCTAACAATTACCACACTATTCTCATTCCACCAGAACTTTGCACATTATGACTATTATTTTATCCATTAAAAGAAAGGGAAATAACATTATGGATTTAACACACTACTCAAATTTCATGTGGTACAAGATAAATGATCATTCACTCATTATTCACAACATCTACAACCCCTCCATTAGGTCAAAGCTAGACACATAAAACAACCCATCCCATAAAGACTTTGTACAATTAACGAGATTTCTTGTCGCAAGTCTAGTTAACACTTCCATTTCCAATATTATCACAAAGGACACAATTTTAACGGTTGACATCGAATACAATTTCCAGATCTCCAACCACAAATGACCCCTTAAGAGGTCTTAAGCTTAGTTTATTCAAAATCGTACTTGAAGGGTCTAAGGAAAATTTATTCCAATACACAAGTTCCATAACCCACTACAAGGACAACACTAGGGAACAATTAGGCATTCTTATCTCACAAAACCTTTACTCAAATCCACAATGTTCCTTGTTATTTTTTAAGATACATACTCTTGCCTAAAGGGTTTAGTAAGATCACTCACACGAGAGTCTTGAGTACTAGACATGTTGAGGGTATGAATTTTTTACAAAGAGGATTGTTTCAAATTGTTCCCTCAAACACTTAGGTTGACTGAGAGTCGGAACATGAAAACTAGGTTTACAAAAATCATTTTAAGTGTTTAAATTTACTACCATAAATTGTATAACGTACAAGAAAATACCGTGATGACCAAGTGCAATTCTCTAATGATATATAACTATAAAATACCATGTATGATTTACAACTTCATATTAATTACAATACAACATGTTATAAACTAAATTTTCTTCTTTCTATTACACAATAGGTACAATTTCTCATATAAAATACATTTCTTATTTCATCGAGATTACACATTTTACAAGATATATACAACTTAAGCCAACAATTCATCAATCATTTTAGTCCCACCATGCTACCTGCAACCTATCATATTATTTAAAAATGGTTCATCGAAATTTTTTACATGGACTCACCCTTCCCATATAACATGCTATTAAAACTTGCAACATTAATTAGAAGGTAGAGAGAGAACAAAATATTTACTTTCCATACTTTTCAAACCATGACATTTTTTTTAGGATTTAGAGAGAAAAACATTCATTTTTTTTTACACAAGTAAATCAATACATTTCCATAATTAGAGAAAGTAAGGAATGACACCAACAATTTTTATTCATAACATTTACTTTCTAAAAATAATTGAAGTAATACAAAGTTTTACAACCTTTAACAGGGTTCTCGTTCTCATTATCGCTATATGGGTCTGGGTATATGTGCCAAATTATAGGATTCTATCTTTTCATTAACCATATTGTTTAAGTATAATAAATAATGTATTTTCATTCATCATACATCTTTCCAAACATCACATTAGTTTTTTAACCCATTGAATGAACCTTGGAAGGTCAACACTAGTCCATGGATCTCGGTTGTGCTGTTACATAAATTATCGCAAATGACCATAGAATGGGACCACAAAATGGGCATGGAACCTTCTAATGGGATTTTAATAGTCCTACCATATTCTCTACTATACAAAGAATTGTAGGAAACTAACGGGGTCCAAATACAATAACATAACTCAAAATGGAAACAACTTTCTAGAGTTATTTGGCTTAATTCAGATGTTATCCCTTTAACAAACTAAGCCAAGTTGGCTCTGATATGGATGTAAAAAATGTTATTTTTGAAGGGAGTGGGTAAAAATAAATACATTATGAAATTCTATATATAACAAAAAATAATCTTGCAGTGACATATTTTATTTATGGAACATGTAGACATAAAAAATGAGGTGATTTTGGGAGGGTTTTTCCGTACCAAGCGGTTGCTTCCAACAACCAATTTTTTGTAGTCTGGAAACCCACTTTTTAATCTTGTTTTCCAGTTGTTTTAGCAATGTTTCTTGGTTGGAATGAGGTCATCATATGATAAGGGAGATGTTGCAATAGTTTAAATGTTGCAAGGAGTTTGAGAGACACTTCTTATGCATCAATTTTGAGAGGCGTTTGAGATAATTGGAGGGTTGTTTTCAACGTACAAGTTTATGTTTTAAAATACATTTATCATTCCAATTTATTTAATCATAGAACATAAGAAATGGGGAACATGTTATAGGTTTGTTTGATTAATTTCATGGCCTAGTATTTTGACATGTTGTCTAAGGTGACTATCTATGACATTGTTTTATCATGATGTGGAAACTGTTAGACCCCTAAATTAACTAAGTACCTAAGGCATGAAGCTTGGTGGCACATGGAAGAAGGGCACGAAGGAATACATGGAAGTAGTTCTTGGAGATGCATGAATGCTCACACCCATGTAGGATGGATTTAGGACTTAGTGAATTTTGGACAGTAGGAAAGGATGTTTTAGGGAATGAATGAAAAAGCAACCAGATACAGATATGGATAAGCTATGGAGACTTGCAGCTCAAGGAAAGGATATTCCAGGGAATCAATACAATTATCATGAAAGGATAAGGAGCCAAGTTTGTTATGGATTAGCTGGCACATGCATGCTAAGGAATACTTGATTAGGGGAAACACATGATGACATTTGGCATGTTCTTGGGTAGTGGTAGGGAAATCATGAAATATTCCTTTAGGCTTTCTCATGTAATGATGAGCGGTTAAGAGGAGATTCCTTGAGAGTTCCTCTTATGTAGGGTTTTACAAGACATATTTAGGGAGGATGTGTGTGTGTGAGTATGAGAGAAAGAGAGGGATATAGTTAGTAAAAATGTGTAATGTGTGATGGTGAGCTCTATAATATGTTGAAGCTCTACTACTATAAATATCTCCATACATTGAACTCTTTTGATGTAATCTTGGCTACTGTAATTTGACTAATGAATATAATGAAGTGATTCTGAAGCACTTATGTGATGGATCTTGATCTATACATTTCCTTTTATGTTCATGGGTGTATTACTAGTTTTCTTGATGATAATCATGATTTAGTTCTACTTCCATTATAGTATGATCATGTTATCCTATGTTCTGGTGCATTAGATTAGGAGTTAGTGCTTAAATCTAGTTTTCAAGAATGGGTGCGTTCATTCTCTGTTTGTGCAACACCCCCTTATTAAAGAAGAAAATTCTCAAAATCACATAAAGGAGGGGCTCAACGTCTATGCACACCTCAGGTGAGCTTCCAGACCAGTCTGGATGATGTTCTGGCGTGCTTGGGGTTGATTGATGAAGCAAGAGGTAAATAGAGACTACATTTTGGTTCTGTTGTTGGGACCTATTTTCAAAGATGTTGTGAGATTGATGTGTGATGATGGAGCATATGACCTTGGATAACATTGAGACCTGGCTTAAAATCATGGAGGATGAGTTTTCTCAGAGGTTCAGTACTGGATCTGAGTTTGATGCATGAAAATGGGTGGAGGAGAACCTGTATCACGAACTCTATGAGACATTCTTTTGTTGTTTCCCAATAGAGTTGTATGAATGGATCTCAGCATATGCATCAAGGACAAGTTGGTACTATAGACCTCATGTTTGGACCCCGAAGGAATATCAACGGTTGCATGATGTCGATCTGACCGAGACCCATGTTGTTGATCACTGGTAGAGTAGAGTGTCTACCTAGTTATAACTTGGAATATGTTATTTCTATGTATTCTTTCCTGAGATTATTGAGTTTGAATTCTTGAGGGAGCCTAGAGGATCATTCTTGCATGCTATTCCATTAGCTATCAAGATCCTGGTCATTAACGTTGAGTTTGGAAGCCTTTCCCATGGCTGGATAAACTCTTGCTAGGCACGTGGTGTGGAAGTTGGCATGGTAGAGGATGACAAACCTTGTGGAAGAAATGGAGAGAGAGGAGATATGGCTCAAGTATAATGAATCTCGGGAGAGGGATTTTGCAAGACAATGTGAAGCTACAAGAGTGATGGATTTATGGAGGTAGACGTTGCAGGAAGGATTTGAGGTTTGTGCGGAGGACGTGGAACTTGAGTAGTCTGAGCTACCCCATCTTGGAAAGCATGGAAGAGAAACCCCCTTGGCTTCTGGAGAGAGCTCATCATATGAAGAAAGGAGGAGATTCGTAGGCACACATCTTAACCCACATGGTGACTAGACCCTTGTGCTTAGTTTTATAGTTCCTGAGATAAGTTTTGATAATCCATTTGGTATTGGTATTGGTAGTCGAGCGACACCTAGGAGGTATAATTTTTCATTTGGTACATCTATGGCTACATAATCATTTCCTATGTGTGGGGGTATTTTGTCTGGAACAACATTTGAGCAAGGTGTGGGATCACAAGGTTTGAGTATCGCGTCTGGGAGTCAGTATGGAAACACATTTGGGAGTGGTTTGGTATCACAGACTGTCGGTGCACATAGTTTAGCACGATGGTGGGATCACAGGGTGCAGCTACATTAGGCCCCTTACCTACAACAAGAGGAGGATTTGGTGGATTTGGAGGAGTTGGCCCTAGTGGATCTAGAGGGTCTAGTGGTGGAGGTAACACTGGAGGGAATCAAGGTCTTGGATCTAGTGGACAAGGTCCACAACACCATCAACAGGTGTTTTATGAGATGTCACTCCACTTACCTGATTATAAGGGTGTTGAGGATGCCACGGAACATGTACACAAGTGTGAGTTATTATGGCACATGAAGGGAATCACTAGCCTGGAGTGGAAAACAAATCAGTTTGTAACCACGTTGTAAGGACACGCACATAGCTTGGTACATGAAGTATGAGCCACACCAAATAGTGGTGGATTACATTGTGCTGTGTAATGCCTTTTTTGGTGGAGTTCCACATACCTGAGTTTGAACAGAAAATCATCAACGCATTGAAGGAGATTCAACAAGGAATGGAAGAGAGTGTGTGGGAGTATGACGCACATTTCAAGAATCTCCTATCCAAGTTATCTTATGACATTCACCCTTCGCAACATGCTCAGTGGTTCATCGAAGGACTGATCACACCATTTAGGAGGGTGTGTTCACTTTCACAGATCCGCGCAAGGCCTTGGAGGCTGTCTTGTACTGAGGTAGTAGGAAGCATTGATACATGAATTAGTCCATTCCTAGAAGCCCAAATTGCTGTAATGGCAAAGCAAGATGGAGAAATTATCTGCAAACTTGGCTCATGAGACTCGCAACAGGTTATGGTGTATGGATTGTTAAGTAAAGGGTCATACAAATGACGATTTCCCATAAAGGTCGGTTCGCACAATAATGGTGGACTGTGAGATTTTCCACAAAGATCATGATACAAGTAGGTATCCACTACTGCAGCATGTGATCTATAAGAATGTGTCTTGCTATTGCAAAATCTGCACCTCTACTACTCATGACACCAAGGATTATAGATTGATTGACCAAATACATGATGCCATTGATACTGGTGTGCACCAGACTAGTATTTCAAGCAGTTCCAAGGATGAGGGATGTCATTATGAAGGGCAGTGGATGGAGGGAGTCGCGGAAGAGGATTTCACAGAGGATTTAGAGGTCATGGACAACCACGGAGGTGGAAGAAGTGAGTTCCCGCATGGAACTTGTTACAACTGTGGGTCTACAGAACACTATAAGCATGAATTCCCTGATCTATTATAGTGCTCTTGGTGTGGAAAGAAGCACAAGTATGAGGAGTGATGAGAATTATTTGAACACATGATCTAACAACAACAAGAAGGATAAAGGCATTGGGATGGTAAGCGTGAAGAAATTTGACTTGCATTGGATGCCAAGGGTGGCACGTGAGTCAGAGTTGGAACCTGTATTGGTGACAACGCGAGCTGAGGTTGTGCATGCCAAGGAGATACCAAAGAAGAGACTGCTAGTTACTAGAGAAGAGGTGGTGCATGGGATGTATCCAGACCCTACTCATCAGAAAGAAGTCTATCAGGAAACCATGGATGTGATTCAAAGCCTACAAGGAGAGATCCAGTGCCTAAAGGAGAAATCATGGCAGTTAGAGAAAAAGAAGAGCACTGAGGCTCCACAGAAGGATTTGGATGAATTCAGGGAGGTATGTAAAATGTTGAGGCAAGAGAATATCATCCCTTTGCTAGGAGAATGGCTATGGGAGAAAGTACAACACACTGGAGGAGAGTGCGAGTGACAAGTCTTGCACGCTAACCTTCCTCCTCACAGCATTGACTATGATAAGGAGATTACCTTGAATGCAGTAGTTGATGGATGGCTCCTGAGAAATATTCTAATTGACACAAGCATGGAAGTTAATGTTCTCACTTTAGACACATGGAATCAAATGGGAAGGCCCCCATTACAGCCATCCTCAAATGTGTTGTATATGGCTAACAAGACAAAGGCAATGCCCATTGGTTTTTTAAAGGATGTTGTTATCACTATCCAAGGGGTGAAATTCACTAGAGACTTCAAAGTCTTGGCACTTGTTGAGGCAGAAAACTTTCCAGTGTTACTTGGGCACCCATGGTGCTATAAGAACAATGTTGACTTACGTTTCAATAAGGGGTATATAAGTTTTGAGAACAAGGAGGAACATGTTATCATCCCTTTGATAGATAGAAATTAGCACCCTATACTGAACCCTTGGGAGAAGGAGACCTAGATAGAATCTATGTGTGCACTTTATCAGAGACCCTGAGGTTTATGCATCCAACAGAAGGAGTTATTCAGTGGGAAGATGCTCAATATGTAAGTGATACCACTAGTGTGGCATGTGACAATTGGGTGCACATGACATATGAGTTAGTCAGAAGGTAGTTAAGAGGCTCTATGATGAGAGTAACAAAGTGCATGCTCAGTTAGGCACCTGGGAGGAAAAAAGTTGCCAAGTTACACTAGGGGAGCCAACCCTGATGTTTTCCTACAAGCAATGGAGACCCAGTGGAGATGTGAGATTGAAAGGAGAAGTATGATTAGCTATACTTTTCTCAGGACCGCAACATGTTGGTGGGAGACCCATCGTGATAACCTTCTAGAGTGGCGTGAGGTGAGAATTATGTTCTCTATTAGGTTTCTCTGAAGCAATGCACCTACTGCTATACAAGACTATCATGGGAAGGAACCCACCTCATTTCATGTCCAAGCATGTGAGAAGGCCTAGATGGAAGGAACAAAAGCCTTGCCTCCATCTTTATGGGTGCATAAGCTTTACTCCACCTTACAAGGTTACACGCACACATGGTACATTCATTCAGAACTACACCGTTAGACAGGAAACTGGTGGGAGTTGATATATGACTTGATTCAAACCTTTGAGTATCAAAGTATAAATCCATCAGTGCATGAGGCCTTACAGGTTGTTAAGTGCCTAACTATGGGGGATAGTGCCATGGTGGAGGATAGAATACTAGAATTGTTGGGAGAACCTGACTTGGAAGTGTGCTTCGATGAGGAAGAGCCAGAGGAAATACAGCTTGAGTGTGCTTGCATGGAAAAAGAGAAAGGGAATTTGGTCTATGTGATCGATGGTGAAGAAGTGGAGAACTTGGATGTTAACCATACTATGGGTATGCATGAGGTAATGGATAGTGTTGATGAGCAAGCACACGCCTACCATAAACCCCTGAAAACTAAGAAGGTTAACATTGGCTTGGGTATGGAACCTAAGGAGGCTACTATTAGGGAATTACTGGTTAGAAAGGGAGGTTTCAAATATTATTGATCTATTGCATGAATTTTAGGATTTGTTTCCACATGGGTACCATGAGCTTAAGGGATTTCACCACTCTTTAGGAGAGATGTAGATCAAACTGAAGGAGGGCACATGCCCAATTTGGAAGAGACCATACCAAATGAATTTGAATCTGTGCACGTCAGGGTCAAGGAGGAGATTGACAAGATGATTGCATCAAGCATCATTGAGGCTATTGAGGAATTAGAATGGATAAGTCCAATGGTCATCAACATTAAGAAGGATGGGAGGATAAGGATTTGTTTTGATTACAGGATTTGAATGTAGTATGTGTCATTGACCCTTTTCCAACCCCCTTCACTGAGGAGATCCTGGAAGGAGTAGCTGGGCGCAAGAGATCTATTCTTTCACAGATGGCTTCTTAGGATATCATCAGGTTAGAATTGTGAAGGAGGACCAAGAAAAGACAACCTTCACCATTGAATGGGGAAATTTTGCCTACATGGTCATGCCTTTTGGACTGAAGAACGCACCTGCTGTGTTTTCACGCATTGTGGTTCAGGTGTTTCAGGACTTCATCCATAAGTTTCTTCAAGTCTACCTTGATGATTAGATGGTTTATGGACTAGTAAAAGACCATTGTGACAATCTATGGTTGATGTTTGAGAGATGCCGACAGTTGAGTATATCTCTCAACATTAAGAAATGTGTTTTTTCTACTCCTTTTGGAACCCTGTTGGGGCATATCATATGTAAGGAAGGCTTGCTGGTGGATCCTGCCAAAGTTTTCGTTATTATAGGATTGGGGGAACCTACTAGCTAGAGCGCGGTGTGTAGATTCCTTGGGCATATGGGGTACTACCAAAAATTTATTAAGGGATATGCTAAGATCACCGCGCCATTGGAGGGATTGTTGAAGCACAAAAGTACATTTCATTAGGGAGAGGAACAACATATGGCATTTGATACATTGAAGAATAGGCTTATCACTACGCCCATATTATGCTTTCCTTCCTGGGATAATCCATTCCATGTACATGTTGATGCCTCAGGGATGGAAATTAGAGCAGTGTTGGCACAACCTAGTGAGGGGATTGTTGATCACCCTCTTTGTTTTGTAAGTAGGAAGTTGACACCAGCAGAGCAGAACTATACTACTACCAAGCACGAGGCATTGTTGATGATCTACGCACTACACAAATTTAGGCAGTATCTACTGGAAACACCCTTTATATTCTACATGGACCACATGACATTGAATTACTTGGTAAACAAGCCCATTTTACAAGGGCACATATGCAGGTGGGTCCTATTGTTTCAAGAGTTTGAGTTTACGGTTGTTGTGAAACTAGGTAAGAGTAATTTGGGACCTGACCATTTATCAAGGATTGACTCAGGGGAGGATGCGTAAAGACATTGAGGATATAATGCCAGATGCACAACTATTTAGATTACAGTGTGCCCTCTAAATTAGAGGATATTGCTGTGTTTCTCAAAACAGGTATGGCACCAAAAGGAATGAAGACTTTGAAGAGAAAACAATTAGCTATATGTGCCGCACCCTACATGTTAATTGGTGGAGACTTATACAATAAGGTCATGATGATATCTTGTGTCGGTGTTTGTTAGAGCATGAGCGCACTGCAATCATGGAGGAAGCACATGGTGGAATTACAGGAGGACACTATGTAGGAAATGCCACCGCGTGGAAGATTTTACTAGCAGGTCTCTGGTGGGAAAGCATTTACCAGGATTGTATCAAGTTTTGCAAGGCTTGTGATCATTTCTAGTGCCTTGGAAATCTAGGAAGAAGAGATGAAATTCCCTTGAGGCCGATAGCTAGTGCTGAACCATTTGAGAAGTGGGTGGTTGATTTTGTTGGACTTATTTCACCTATCACACGAAGGAATGGTTCACACTATATCATTACTTAACACTTAACATGGGAGTGAGGCAACACCTATGAAGGATTGCACAACAACCACATACAAGATTCCTGTGGGAAAATGTAATCAGCATGTATGGGTGTCCATTGAGCTACACGTGTGATAGGGGTACACCTTTTTTGAATTAGACAATCAGGATTTTTTTGGTAGAGTTCATGGTGGCTCATCATAAGACTACCCCTTATCACCCTCAAGCTAATGGAACCATTGAGGCATTTAACAAGATACTAAGTCACACATTAACCAAGATTTGTGATGTTGGGAGACAAGATTGGGATGATAAAGTCTCAGTCGTACTATGGGTGTATAGGACAACCTACAAGAGATTGAACAAGACCACACCATTTCAATTGGTGTTTGGCATGGAAGTTGTTTTACCAGTAGAGTTTATGCTTCCCTCTCTGCATATTGCATGTGCAGGAGGATTGGCTGATGAGAAAGCATTACAAGAGTGCATGGATAAGTTAATGCAATTAAACGAAAGGTGATCACTTGCTAGGTGGAATCAGAAGACTGAGAAGGCAAGACAAAAAGCATGGCATGATCATCACATTAAAAATAAACAATTTGAGGTTGGGAAGATGGTTTTACTTTATGACTCTAAATTTATGCACCATCCTGGGAAACTCAAATTCCATTGGTTAGGGTTGTATATTATATCTTACATCCTTGATTCAGGCATGTTCCAGTTGCAAGCACTGGATGGGACAAGGTTGCCAGGATATTTCAATGGGAGTAGGCTGAAGCCCTACTATAAATAAGGCTTCTATGTGTCTATAAATAAGGCAGTATTGCCAATTAGATTAGGTTTCCTTTAATGATTTTCCCTTTTGGTTGTTTCCTTTGTCATCTTTTTTTGGGTTTTGTGTTGTGCGTTGGTGTGCTAGTAGCTAATTACATTGTAAGAGATTCTATGCGCAGAGGACCATGCATACATTTTTTGTGTGGGGTGAAGTAGCAAATATGTTGAATATGTTTGAAAAATTATTTCGACAATGGATTGATGGGAATGATTAGCGCAAAGGTAGAAGAATGAGTGGAATGATGGTTAAGGTGTTTGAATTCATGTGGTTATGAAGGTGTGTTGAGAAAATTTTAAAGACCACAAAGAAGGGAAAGATCACACAGTATAACATAAGGTAGGTAGTACCATGGGGAACTACTTGGTGGACAACACAGAGGTTATGTACTTCAGCATGGTAACACATGTGAAGGAGGTCTGTGGCAGTGAAGTAGTGTTGGAGTGCACTAGAAGGTTATAGTTGTGACGTGTGAGGGGAAGTCGTGGAAGTTGATTTAAGTGAAATAAAGTGCTCTATTAAAAAGTGATGTTAAGACACATGGTCAGAGGAACTCTAAGGCATTGAAAAAGTATAAATAGGAGGTAAGAGTAGTCATTTCGACTACTTTTCCTTAGAAAATTTATTTTGTGCTCCCGAGCTTGAAGTGCGATGAGGGTTTTGCGAAGAAGAGTGAAGTGAGGTACTTATCACAAACCAGTGGAATTGTGCAAGTTGTAGTGTAGTCTTAGGGTGTTACAAGGAGGAAAGAAGACAAGCAAAGAAGGAAAGGGGTTGCATGAGAGAGAAGCGGAGAATTCATTGAGTCTGGGTAGGAAAAAGGAGAGGTTCAAAGCATCGAGGGCACAAGAATAAAGAAGAAGAAAGAAGATGGCACCAAAGAAAGCTTAAACAAAGAGACTGGTGGTGGAGAAGGAGGATCCCATGGAGATTTACTCAGAAATGTAGTACCCCCTAAGGCTTATCAAGGTAGAAAAGTGGAGTTCAAAGTTATACAAGTGCAAGATCAGCGAATACAACCACTAGACAAGTGAAAATGAAAAGATGATGCAGGTGGACTTAGTTTCAGACACTCCAACAGTGGATGAGCTTGGAAACCCTAAGGTTGATGACTTGGTGCAACAAGAACTACAAAAGACTGGAGTTTTGTAGCTATGGGAGTTTCCTTTCTTTGTGAAACCCACCCCGTTATTCAGGTGGTTAATGTCGTGGGTGCATGAGGACTTCTTCTACTTTGCAGGAAGAAGGATGAGGATTACATGCCACTTGATTAGGATAGTTACAGGCCTGCGGAACACTGGTGAGGACATGGCACTTGATTTATGTGTCACTGCAAATATTGAGGAGCTAGCAAAGAAATTGAACTACGAGAAGGGAGGAAGGGCACAGGTGATTGTGGATCTCCTAGACCCAGCATTGAGAGTCACCTCCCAACTCATTAGTTGTAAATTGGGTGCATTAGAGAGGTGGACAAACATCAATAAGAGGTTCTTGTATGTGGCCTACAGAGTGTCAAAAAGGGCACATTATAATTTTGTAGAGTTTATCACAAATGACATTGTTGAAGAAGCACAAGTGTAGAATGAGGAAGGAGTGAAAATCACATGGGGCTCCATACTTCTATTGATCATATTATGGGAGATTGGTGTCCCAGATGGGCCAAATGGGAACATATGGGTTCACCCACCGGTGCACTCATCCCCTGCAGTTCAATTTGTGAAGTTCACTTGTGATGGGACCATCTTGAGCACCTACAAGGCTCAATGAACATGTGGTTTAAACGGTTGCACAAAGCATTTGAGAATGAGTGGTACATCCCCATGAATTGCCACAAGTTGTTAGGGATCAGGTAAAACTCAAGTTACATAAATTTTTTCCTAGCAAATTTTATGATGGCAAGGGAGAGATGGGGCCATGGTGCAAGCTCCCCTTCACGTTTACTGCTAAGTATATGAAGTGCACCATCAACCAAATAAAGGACATGCAAAATTTGGTCTTTGATGTAGAAAAATTAGATGTTGATGTCCATAGATTGCACATGACATACAAGTATGGAACTTGACCTACTTATGTCAAATTTTTGGAGCTAGATTTTCTAGACTTGCACCCTCAAGTCAACGTTACCATCAAAGGGTACATCCATTGGGTGTTCATGTAGCTACGTCCCAAAATAAAAGGGGGGATTGAAGTGGAAGTTATAGACTCCCCCTTTCCAAAGCCATGGGAGGTGCCAATCCCACCCATGAAAGTGGTACATGTCAAAGGAGAGGAAGAAGAAGAAGAAGAAAGTGAAGGTAAGTTAGATACTTCCCAGAAGAGGAAGTACTACACATGCACCAATGGTAGTAAGGGTGCCAACACTTCACTACAAGGTGGCACCAAGGCCTCATTACCAGGGCATGAGAAAGAGAAGGAAGAGGAGGAAGATCTTGAAGAAAAGAAGAAAAAGACACACGATGCATCGAGCCCCACAACAGGCTTGGAGGAAGGTGAAGAAGAAGACCCCACCACCTTCAAGGCAGAGTTAGAAGTAGAGCTGGAAGAGCAGGAAGCTAAGGCTGAAAGCCACAGATGTGGGTGAGGTACACAAGGAAGGAAAGGAGCACTCTGCAGGACCTAAGAAGATCCCAATGTGTGAGGCCTCCCTGACACAGACTATCAGCCCAAGGGGATATAAGGGGGACTCCTTTACTATAAAGTAGGATAAAGGATTCACCCATGGGAGAAAAGAAGTAGAGGACGAAGCGCAAAGATACAAGGAAGAAGTGGACACCCATGTCCCCACATATGGACTTCATGGATGACCCCATGAAGGTATTGCGCATGCAAGGTTCTAGGCCACCCTCCCACCGGAAAAGCTACATGGATGGGATTTGATGGATCAAGAAGGGGGTGTGCCCAGAATTAGGAAGATGCTTAGCTGGAACATGCATTTCCACACCAAAGAGCCTGAGTTTGAGGTCAATGATCATGCAATCGATACCATCCATCTTGAAGAAGAAAGGAGGAGAAACATATAAGGTGGTGGATCCTAACCACCTAACAGATGAGAAAGCATGCAATGCACTTCAAAATATGTCTTCAGAGGTGATTTGACGCAGCTTGGATGTAGGAGCCACTGTTCAGACCCCAGTCATAGAAAAGAAGAACAAGGAAAAGGAGATAGATAGATTACACCAGGGATTAAGGGGTGAAAACAGGAAAACTAAGGAAGCATACGACTGAGCTGGCGCCCTCGTGAAGAGAATTTTGGGACAATGTTTAGCATTGGTGAGCCAGGCCAGGATAGACTATGGGGATGAAATGGAATATCTTGAAGACCTTGTGGGGATGTTTCTCACAAACATCATGGATGACATGGGGCCCATAGCTATAGAGCTAGCAAAGGAGAAAGAGGAAAAAAATTCACCGTTGAAGCCCGGATCACTGAGTTGGAGGACTTTCTCACCCAACTAAAGGAAGCAAATATACTGGTAGATAGGGGCTTCAATAGCTACAGAAAATGTGAGCCCATCATTGACATGTGGGTGACAGAAGAGGAGGCTGCCCTCAAGGATTTACAGGAGACCATCCCCACCAACAAGTTTGAACACACATAGTTGGTTGTTAACACCACAAATCAGAAGGATAAAATCAAAATGAAGCATGAGAAGCTGGACTTTAGGATTAGCGAACTCTGAGATTCCATCACTGAGTGGATGGATGAGTTTGAAGGTGTCTACGTGGAGCTGGTGGTAGCTATCAATGCACTAAAGGGGAAGGTGGAGGAAATTACCCCAGACCAAGTGCCCAACATTGTGGGAGAAGCGTTAGGGAAGGCCTTATCAGAATTGAAGGCCTAGGAGAAGTTGAAGGATGAGATAGACACGGAGTTCCCTGAACTCCTCCAATTGGTCACGTAGCATATTCTTCCATTCTTCAATTCTTTATTCAGATTCTTTCAATTCCACTATTCTTTATTCTTTGAAGGAGAAACATTCTTACCTTAGCATATTTTGGTCATCAAGACTTTTTTTGGGAAGCAAAGGATTGTCTGGGGTGGTAATCAAATTAGTGTGGGGTGATGTTGGACCCCTAAATTAACTAAGTACCTAAGGCACGAAGCTTGGTGGCACATGGAAGAAGGGCATGAAGGAATGCATGGAAGTAGTTCTTGGAGATGTGTGAAGGCTCGCGCCCAGGTAGGATGGATTCAGGACTTAGTGAGTTTTGGATAGCAGGAAAGGACACATTTAGGGAACGAATGAAAAAGTGACCAGATACAGATATGGATAAGCTATGAAGACTTATAGCTCAAGGAAAGGATATTCCATGGCATCAATACAGTTATCATGAAAGGATAAGGAGCCAAGTTTGTTATGGATTAGCTGAGCACATGCATGCTAAGGAATACTTGATTAGGGGAAACACATGATGACATTTGGCATGTTCTTGGGTAGTGGTAGGGAAATCATGAAAGATTCCTTCAGGCTTTCTCATGTAATGATGAGTGGTTAAGAGGATATTCCTTGAGATTTCCTCTTATGTATGGTTTTACAAGACAGATTTAGAGAGGATGTGTGTGTGTGAGTATGAGAGAAAGAGAGGGAGATAATAAAAAAATGTGTAATGTGTGATGGCGAGCTCTGTAATGTGTCAAAGCTCTGCTACTGTAAATATCTTCATACATGGAACTCTTTTGATGTAATCTTGGCTACTGTACTTTGACTAATGAATATAATGAAGTGATTCTGAAGCACTTATGTGATGGATCTTGATCTGTACATTTCCTTTTATGTTCATGGGTGTATTACTAGTTTTCTTGATGATAATCATGATTTAGTTCTACTTCCATTGTAGTATGATCATGTTATCCTATGTTCTAGTGCATTAGATTAGGAGTTAGTGCTTAAATATGGTTTTCAAGAATGGGTGTGTTCATTCTCTGTTTGTGCAACACCCCCTTATTAAGGAAGAAAATTCTCACAAAGCTCACATAAAGGAGGGGCTCGATGCACTTACATGTGCCTCGGGTGAGCTTCCAGACCATTCTGGATGATGTGTTAGTGTGTTTGGGGTTGATTGATGAAGCAAGAAGTAAATAGAGACTACTTTGGAGAGGAGGAATTGAATCCATTTATGTGATTTTAACAAATATTGAAATAATAAGTGTTAAATTATTATTAAGTTACAACGTAGTAGCTAAATATGCAATAAAGTACATATTTGAAACAAACAAGTAAGCTAATAAATTTAAAACCCTAAGTGTAAGAGAGAAGGTAAGATACTTAGCTAATTCACAATAATTTTGAAGCTGTGTCGAGATAGAAAACTGATGAAATAGGAAAGCAGAGTGTCACAACCGAGCCCATAAAAATGCAGAACTTCCGGGACTAGGGCACCAGTGTAGGGTCAGGGGCACCTGGGGCACTGCATACATCCTCTAGGAACCTATGACTACTTAGAACCTCAATATCATAGGGTCTTGAGATGTGTGTTGAATGTTGCCTTTAGCCACCTGTACTTCACTGCTTGATAGTCGAATTCACTTGAAACCTGCAAAGAGAAAGAGCACCTTCAAAACCCCAAAACACATTAAATCCTAAAACGAAAAAAGATGCAAATTAGGAGTTGGACCGACCCCAATGATCACCTGAATGAGTGAACTTATGATCTGGGTGTTGCACTACATTTCAAACTCTATGTATTTTTGTATGTGTGTGTGTAGAATCATTCCCTATGTGGCTTTTGTGCCAAACACACTTGAATAGAGAAAAATAGCTAGATGTAGAAGATGTGAAGAGATGTGTGCATGGAAAAATGAACTCCCCCTCCTATGAAGTGTATATGGGAGAATGTAGTCCCTTATCCCTTGAATGGATGCTAGATGGATGTTTTGATGCTCTTGTAATGCCTTTGGATGCAACCATGAGTGATCATAATAGATGTTTAGTGCTTGGTCCTTTATTATGGTCAAGTAACTTGATATTTATATGATTCCCTTGTTTGAATTTCATAATTAACCACTAAAAGGCTGACCACCAAGCATATAAGATGCCTAATAGCTAGAAAGGACTCAAAATTTGTGAGCAAGATACAAAGAGGTCGGGGGCACCCAAATGGTGTGTTCAAATCTAATCTAACCTTTGACTGCTTCCCGAGGTGTAAAAAACATTGCAGATGGTGTGTTAAAATTCAATTCGTTTTGATCCATTTAAATCCAACATGAAAATAGAAAAGATGAGAAAGCATGCATGTTGAGTACAGAAGGATTGTGTTTTTCATATAAAATTCGCTATGTAAACTATTATAAACTGTGCCAATCTGAGAAAAAATGTGTAACTGCCCCTGGCCATAGGCATCTATGAAGGGTCAGGGGCACCCATGCATTGTTGTCTATATCTAGGAATTGGTGACTATGTTGTGCTGAAGACCCAAGTCATATTTTGGGCCATTGATGTGATTGAATATTGTGTTGTATCGGTACTGCATTGTGGTGTACACTATGAATGTGAAATGTTGTATAGGGTGACTGATTCACCCAATGATGCCCCCCCTCATTTGGAGTGCATATGACATCGCAAGGAGTATGCGGCCCAAAGGAGGACTCAACTCTAATTTGAAATTGAATCCCTGCAGGGGGAGGGAATGTGTTTGGTAGAAACCAAGACACATGCAAACAAAGTGGCTAGAAAACAAGTGTTAGTGCAAACAAGACAAACATGCATATAAAAGACAGGGTGTAAGCCATCAAACAAGAAGAAAATGTAGACCACAAAAAGTGGGTTGCAAACATGGGACATCACTCACGATGTTGCAAGACAAATGAGGTAGAAGTGGCCAAAAGCATATAGGAAATCAACAAACTAAGCAAGACATAAGGTGAATGCACCATAAAGGAATGATGAACATTAGTTTTTTGCTGATAGACACATAACCAACAAGCAATGCATACAATAACCAAGCCCAGGTAACCATATTTATAGAAAAAAGCTACCAGATGAAGAGCAAAGGAGACAAGTTAGATAGATCTAAAATCATGTCACAAACATGTTTCATGATCCAATCTAGTAGATGTGCTAGCAAAAATAGCAAGTAGTATAAACGGCCAGAAGGCAGGAAAACATATTGCAATGTGTACGATGGAACGCCTGAATGCTCCACGAGTTCCTATTACGGGGTTGAAAAGGGGTATCATTACAAAACATCCATGTTGCGTGTCTAATGACCCTTTATAATGAGTCTGCGATCCCTGGTTTTATAGGCAAGTCAATGTGCATGAGTGAATGAGAAAGAGAATGGCATAGCGGGAAAGTATCTGTCTGAAGCATCAGTAAGCACCGCTATTACATGCCTCCTATAATAAGTATGCCCCCAAGATCTATCTTGACTATATTAGATTTCTGGTTTGTGTGCCTGTGAAAGGAGGAGGAAACGGCAGAGTGAGTGTGATAGAATCCAATCGTAGTTTTTTGGGTGATAACAAATGAGATCCTGCACAAGATGGCCCTAAAGAATTTTCCTCCATTTTTAAATGCCCACCTAACCTCTCCAAGATATAAAGTTTTAGATCTTCATGAGTGTAGACGATCGGCTGAGATGGTTTCCAACGGTGTGCAGATTTGTAATATTTTGAGCGATGAGTTGAAATATATGCCCCTTCGAGAGTGAGTGAGTGTGGTCGAGGTCCATTTCAAATTTAGACCCTGGGAATAGTCGAGTTTTGAAAAATGGAGCTAGATTTTTTAATATGGGACACGTGGAGGGAAAAATTAGGGAAACTAGAATCAAGTGTCGTGAATGTGTCCATAATTTTAATTTTCTCCACCTTATGTCCCGCAAAAATTACGTGAATATCCAGAAAGCTCCCCGCGGCTCCGCCACTCTGCTTGGACACGTGGCATAACTCAATAGTGCGTCATGGGGTAGATGCACGATAGAATTGTATCGAGATACACAAGACGCATGTAAAAGCCTTTTTGTGAAGCAAGAAGTGAAAATTTTCACCTTTTCCTCCGATTCCCTTGCTAAAGCTAGCATTGACTCAGAACCCAAACGTTGACTTTTCCCAAAGTCTGGGATGGATTTGCGTGCCCATTTTGTAACATCATATAATACATCTTCGTTGTTAAAAAGGAAAACTGCATCTAGATGCTTTTCCCCCCGATGGCTTGTTAAGACCACTGCTGGTATGTAGGCTTGATCACGTAAGGCACTTCCTCCGCTGGCCTACCCAATTATACTATGCCCATTGTGCTAACTCCTTTTCGTCGATGAAAGGTCATGTTTCTCTTGACATCGAAGTGCACACTAGCGCAGTCTGAGCACTTCGTCTGGAAACCCTCTCTCTATTCGACTCTTGCAGATAGCAACATGTTTGGACACTTGGCACTCTCCGTCGGCCTGCCACCATGCAATATGATCAGGATCTCAAAGTGCCCCCACTCTATTCAAGTCTTTTTTATTCTATTGTGACTGGAGAAGTGTGAGAAATGCGTGCAACTAAAACCGATAGCATCGGAGGCCTCCGCACTCGCTTGAAATCAGTAGTAATACAAACATTTTCTATGATATGAAAGGAGTGTTAATTTGATAGAGGGTTGATATCCTCCGTAGGTATTTGGAATTTTCAATTTGATCTCAAGCCAATATACCTCTGCTAGACACTTTTAGAGCGTTAGTGTGGATTGAACTGGCTCTTGTTTGATGCCAATAAGACTTATTGGACTCCCATTTCAGATTTACGCCAAGTCGACACCTGGCACTTTCAGATATGAGCTCCTCATGTCAAGATGACGATAGGTGGTCAATGACCATGCCAACATTTATGAAAAATCCCTGATAAAGCACGCGTGGAATCCTAGTAGCTTGTTTGAGCTTCCCTTTGAATTGATATTCAACTTTGGACCGAGTAGTCACAAAATGTAGACATGTGAAGCTCTGAATCGCTGCCATTCCTCCATAGGAGTAGTCAATTTCAGGACTGCTATCTGAACTATGTCATCAGTAACCCCAACGACTATCGATCTCGTCACCAGTTTAATCAATCTTTTCATTGGTCCTTGGCTAGATAACTGTGATCACTTCTCCTCCTCCTTTGACCCTGTTATTCAGATTTCTGAGATAGACCTGTCTCAATGAGTAGAATGGAAGCGTTTAGCGGGGGTAGATTCACTCGATGAAATGATAGCCATATTATGGGTGGAAATAGATGAAATTCTCCCGGATGTGGAAGAAGGTTGTTTTATCTTCGCTAGGCCATTTACCAATATCCATTATAAAGTCCCCATGATGAATCTATGAAATAGGATCTGAACGTGATTTCTCAGGGATAGGCTTAGTAGTGGCGGGGTCATTTTTATCCGACAGAACTTGAATGGATCAGGGGGCAACTTATATGGTATGTTCAATAACCAAATCAGTATTGATGTTCCAATTGTCTCCTAGTGGTGGACCTTAGATGATGACTTGGTATACACCTTTACTATCGCATAGTGTATTATCCATGGTCAATCCCAACATGAGATTACATTGAAATGAACCACCAATAATGAAGAATGTTGTAGGAACAACCTCTCGGTACGAGCTCTTTCATAGCCAAGTGCCTGATAGTACCACTCGGCCAAGTGTTCTCCCTCATTCCAACCTTCATTATTCTCACGCATGAGTGTATGGATCTTGGGTCGGGCTTAGATCTCACATCAACCGCTTGACTTCCACGCATTAAAAGATACCGAACACATAGATGGATGTTGGACCCATTGTCAATGAGTCCACATAACTTGGCATATGATTGGTGGCAATGATAGTCATCATCAAATAGAGCCTCTTCTAACCTGGACTTATACGTTAATTGATTTTGGTTTCTATCGAAAACCACTCCATCTCATTAAATCAGTATAAACACCATGGTACATTTATTTGGTAAACACCCCCCTGAACTAATATGTGTGTATGGTTTCCAAAGTACTATTTATTTCAATGATGAAATCAGATCTAAGGGTGGCCTCTAAACCAATGCCATCATTTTTGCGAGCACATTTCACTAATTGAGTAATTTGTTAGATTTCCTGCCACCACGATGTACTACCTCACTTGTTCGACTGATATCATTGGGAACCACCCTCTGAAAGTAATCAGTCTTGAACACTTACGAGTAACAGGTGGTGGGACTCCAGAAATGAGTTGAGTTTTCGTGAAGAGGCCAAGTGTGAGTCAGTACCCTGACTACATCCAATAGTTTGAAATTCAGACTTTAGGAGTAACATAAAGTTGAGGATCGTATGAGTATCAACTTGTCATGAAATCAACAGTCCCTAGTAACCATGCCAAAAATCTTAGTTAGAGTCCCGAAATCTGAAGGATCATGCTTCGTTTTATTGGATCGTTCAAACTCGTTGCTTTTCTGAGCAGCTCCATGTTTGCATGTTGCGCTACAGAATTTTATAGCCTGACTATCCTACGGGTGTCACGAAATGAGTTGGCCTTATCATTTATTGAAATAATCGATGTTCAATTGTATACTTACAATGAAGCTCCACCGTTTTTTACGTAATGATTAGTACATATTCTGACACACGCTTCTCTTATATAATAATTTGTCAAACTCTAAGTGTTTTTTCCCATTATGATATGGTGACACATACTAAACCTAAGATCTTCATACTCAATTCTGAAGTTCGTGCTGAGCTGGACAATTGATGAAATAGGATGAGCTCACTGTCGGAAGCTGAAAAATCCTCCATGTGAGCTAAATGCATTACTGTCAAGAATGGTCCTGGACTAGCTCATGCACATATGCAGTGTCAGGGGCGCTTGATGCTTTTTAGACCTCCTCTGGGCTCATTTGACTACTGAGAACCTTCCATGAGTTGGCAATCCTTCGCAAGATCCGTCGAGCTATTCGAGCTCAGATGTCAAAACCATCCCCCGTTGGCTCGATCTCCACAACTTGATTGTTGATTTCACCCGAAACCTCGTCAAGACAAAGAACACCTGTAAAACGCCAAAACTATCATCAAATCCCAAAAAGAAAAAGATCCAAATTTCTTGTAATGAAATTACTTTTATAATTTAGATTATGAGCAACAATAGAACACCAAATAACACAATATTTCAGAATAATGATCTCAATATGTAATTAGAATAGCTTCTCCCACTTTGAGGGGGCAGCCTCCAAATCATAAAATAAGACTCAAATGCTCAAATGATAATGAAATACTACCTATAATCCCCTATATATACTATTCATATGTTATGGTCATCACCAAGGCCGACCTATTAAGCATGAGAAAGTATAAATTATATAATAAAATGATATGGTAAGCCACAAGTCAGCTACTCACATCCTAATACAAGCAATAGGTTAAGGGCGTAGCATTCCCTTCCCCTTCAAACCAACGTTGTCCTCAATGTTGAATAATCCTGGATGTTGCTACAGAAAACCTTCATCCTCCTAGGTGGCGTCTTCTATGCTTAGATTCTTCCACTTGATCAGATATTCCTTAATGTCTCTAGTTCTCAGCCTCTTAATACGTGTTTGTAGAATCTTCTCTAGCTCCAAAATGATTCTTCCTTCCTCGTCAAGTTCTGGTAACTCTGTCTGGGCTTCAATGTTTTTTCCAATAACCTTCTTCAGGCATGAAACATGGAATACTGGGTGTATGTGTGAAGATAGAGGCAACTCTAGTTTATAAGCAACACTACCAATTTTCTGTAGAACCTGATAAGGGCCATAATATTTAGGAGCAAGTTTGTTTTCCTTTTTCTGTTGCTTTAGGGACATCTATTTGTAAGGCTGGAGACATACAAAAACCCAGTCACCAATTTCAAAATGTCTTTCACTATGGTGTTGATCTGCTTGTTGTTTCATCTTGTTTTGTGCTAATGCTAAATTCTCCTTCAAACTAGCCAAAACCTGTTGTTGATGTTGAATGTGTTCCTCAAAATCTCTGACCTTAGTTTGTACCCTCAAGGAGGAAGTGATAGAAGGTGGATGGTAACCATATAATGCTAAAAATGGGGTCATTTGAGAAGAGGTATGAAAAGATGTGTTATACCACCATTCTACCAGTGGTAGCCATTTAATCCACCTTTCATGCTTATCTAATACAAAACAACATAAATACCCCTCTAAGCATTTGTTGACCACTTCTGTTTGCCCATCAGTTTGAGGATGATAAGATGAACTGTGAGCTAGCTAAGTACCCAAACATGAAAATAATTCCATCCAAAAATTACTTGTGAAAATAGGATCACGATCACTTACAATTATCTTTGGGGTCCATGTAGCCTTTGAATTGTCTCCAAAAAAATAGCTGCGACTGTACTAGCTGCAAATGGATTTGATAGGGCACGAAAATGGGCTTATTTTGTGAGCCTATCCACAATCACGAAAATAACATTCTTACCCTCTGAACAAGGCAATCCGGTGATGAAATCCATGGAGACCTCCTCCCATCTCTGGCTAAGAATTGGTAAGGGTTGTAAAAGACCTGGTGTCTTAATTGTTCCCCCTTTGTTCTGTTGGCACACTAAACACTTTGATACAAACTTTTGTACATCCCCCTTGAGTCCTTCCCAAAAGAATTCTCTTTTTATTCTATGATATGTCTTCAAAAACCCAGAGTGTCCTCCAACATGTGAGGCATGTAGCTCTGCAAGAATCTTATGCTTCAACTCAGAATCTTTACTCAAGTATAACCTATCCTTATACCATAGGGCATTACCTTTCCACTCAAATTTGTTAGATGTCATAGATCCTTGCTTGATATTCTATATTAGAGATTGTGTATCCTTATCTTGATTCCATTCCAATCTTGCTTCATCCACCCAATCGGTCGTCAACATGGACATTCCACATAGTAAGGCATCTACGGATGTATCCCTTCTAGACAATGCATCAGCTATTACATTTTCTTTACCCTTTTTGTATATGATTTCAAAATCATAACCCAACATTTTTGTTACCCACTTTTGTTGTTCCTCAGATGATAACCTTTGCTCCAAAAAGAATTTGAGACTATCATGATCAGTTTTTACCTTGAAGTGTCTACCCATGAGATAGGGCCTCCATTACTTGACCGCATGAAGAATAGCCATCATTTCTTTCTCATAGACAGGTTTGAGTAGATCTTTTCCTTTGAATTGGTGACTCTCAAATGTAATTGGTCTTCCTTCCTGCATTAGAACTGCTCCCAATCTTGATCCTGAAACGTCACATTCAACAATGAAGGTTTTTGAGAAGTTGGGAGTAGCCAAAACTAGGGTGCTGCACATGGCTTCCTTCAACTGCTCAAAGGATTTAGTGGTTATGTTTGTCCAATGGAAGGCATCCTTATTTAGCAATGCAGTGAGTGGGGTTGCTATTCTACCATATCCCCACACAAATCTTCTGTAGTACCCTGTTAATCCTAGGAACCCATGAAGATTTTTGAGATTTTTGGGCCTTGGCCATTCCACCATAGCTTTGATCTTCTGAGGATCAACTTTGATGCCTTCATGGGATACAATATGACCCAAGTACTCTACCTCTTGTACACCAAAAGAACATTTGATGGCTTTGCATATAGAGTATGTTTCTCCAAAACTTCCAACACGTTATTTACATGTTGTAAGTGTTCTTCCCATGTCTTACTGTAAATCAATATGTCATCAAAGAAAACTAATACAAATTTCCTTAAAAACGGTCTAAAAATAGTGTTCATCAAGATTTGAAATTGCATCAAAAACAGATGAGTGAGCATCCACAATCTTCTGAAGATCGGGTGGCATTGAAGACTCTGTATTTTTTACTTCTATGGAAAATAGCTTTGCTATAAAGCCATCCACTCCTTTTCTAAGAACCTTCTGCATCTGATGAGAGCTAATAATCTGCGGAGACTTAGCTACCATCCCATTCAATTGTATTGTCCTTCCATCTGAATGAAATCACATGAACAATTCTTGGAAATTCATCTCTATAGTACCTAAGGTTGTGAGCCATTGGACCCCCAAAACAATATCTGCCCCTCCCATAGAAATAGAAAACATAGGTGAGTCTAACATGTAGTCTCCCATGGAAAGCTTGATACTATGGAAATTTCCTGTGCACTTGACTGTCCCACCATCCACAATCATAACTTGCATTTCTGGAGCTGGGTAAATAAAACAATTGAGGCGGGAAACTAACTTACTATTTATGAAGTTATGAGTACTCCCCGAGTCAATCAACACCGTCACCTTCTATTTTTTGAGATAGCTAATAACCTGGAGTGTTTGAGGAGTACTAATTCCTGATAATGCATGGCAAGAAATTGTAGGTTGGTGATCCTCTACTTCATCTTCTACTTGTTCCTCAGCCTCTCCTATAATTTCAACTTCCTCATCATCCTCATTACCTTCGTCAATATAGAACAACTTCTTCTTAGCACATTTATGTCCCGGTCCATATTTGTTGTCACAGTTAAAACATAATCCTTTTGCTCTCTTTTCTTCCATTTGTTGAGGAGTCAGTCTAATTGGCCAAGCAAATGAAGGGGAAGAGATACTACGGTCTTTGGTGTTAATGATAGGTGGCCTCCTACTACAAAGAACTTTTTCCTCTGCACGATGTGCCATGATAATAGAATCAGAAAGATTGATTGGATTAAACATACGTACCTCATGCTCGATGTGGTCCTTAAGACCTCCAAGAAACAGGTCATTCAGATTCTCTTCTGGAATATTCTCCACCCTTAAGGATAGGTTTTGGAATTGATGCACATAATCTTTCACTGATCCTGTTTTCCGTAACTTTGCTAATTGACTAAAGTAGTTCTCTGAAACATTGGAACTAAAGTGCAATTGCAACTCCTCGGTAAAAACTGTCCAAGTGACACCTAGACCATTCTTTTGCCTCTGAGCACATAACCAACGATACCAAACAAATTGGTCGGGTTCAAGATATAGGGATGCCAATGTCACCTTTTGTCCTGATGGTGTTTGATGTAACATAAAGAAGTTCTCCATTTGAATTATCCAATTCAGGGGATCCTTACCATCAAATTTGCGCATATCCACTTTCGGCATCATGTTTCGTGGTTACGAATAAGTTTGATTCTAATGGGACTGGAAAAGTGATCCAATATGGTTAGTTTGTCCATGATTTTGAACTGAAGGTCCTCCTTGGTTGATATGGGTTGGATTTGGGCCATATTGGTTACCCTTTACATGTTGCATGATATCATCCAACCGATGATTGATTTGGGCTATGTCTCCTTTAGAGGCCATCTCAGATTGTACATTTCGCAACTCATACTCAAGTTGGCTCACCTTATGATCAACTAAGGTAAACCCTAGTGCTGAGGGATTTGCATTTACCCCTTCTGACTCCATCTCTTCAATCACTACCCCATCTTTATCTGGGGTGTTACCTGGAGTAACCAGATTCTTTTTTGCTCTTGTGGAAGGCCCTGCCATGATGTCAAACCTTAGGG
Source organism: Taxus chinensis (assembly GCA_019776745.2). Classification (NCBI taxonomy): domain Eukaryota; kingdom Viridiplantae; phylum Streptophyta; class Pinopsida; order Cupressales; family Taxaceae; genus Taxus; species Taxus chinensis. The sequence continues at coordinate 318,765,739 of CM034151.1, read as the reverse complement.
TTTAGGTTTTCGATACAATTTCGTCTAAACAAGAAAAACCACAAAGAAGATACTAATAGTATTTTTTTGACAGATTTCCGAAAATGTAAAGAACTTGAAAATTTTCCATAATTTGTACCCTAGGGAGTGATTTTATGAAAAACCCTAAATTTGTAATAACTTTTGTAAAATAAATCAAAAAAGTCTGAAATTTTCAGGGAACCTTACTTGAAATTCTTCGCAACTCTAGTAAAAATATCTCCCACCAATTCGCTCTGGTTCGCAATATGTAGCGGAAACAAAAAAATTAGGGTTTTTGCCCTAATTTCGGCCCAAATCGCAGCTCTGATACCACTTGTAATGGAATTAGTTGTATAATTCAGATTAAGAGCAACAATAGAACACCAAATAACACAATATTTCAGAATAATGATCTCAATATGCAATTAGAATAGCTTCGCCACTTCGAGGGGGCAACCTCCAAACCATATAATAAGACTCAAATGCTCAAATGATAATGAAATACTACTTATAATCCCCTATATATACTATTCATATGCTATGGACATCACCAAGGCGGACCTATTAAGCATGAGAAAGTATAAATGATATAATAAAATGATATGGTAAGCCACAAGTCGGCTACTCATATCCTAATACAAGCAATATGTATGTATGTATGTATGTATATCCACACGCACATATGTATTTATATATGTATATATGTGTGTCTGTGTGTATGTATATATGTATATGTGTACACACACACACGTGCGCGCGTGTGTATATGCTCAGTACGATAAGGTGCTTTTATCTTTTGAGAGTCCAACGATGAACAATGTTATCTTGGACTAGAACTTCATGATGTATCTTTTTTGCAGGTTAGAGGGTCTTTTCCCTAGGTATTAATAGCAAAAAAAATCAATTATATGCAAATTTTTATTTTTATTTTACTATTTCTATTTATTTTAAATTTTCATTTATTTATTTTTAAAAAATTATTTTATTCGATTATTATTATTACTATTACGATATCGATGAAACACCCACATTATAACACCCAAAAACGGGTTTAGATTCCATTGTTAGCCAAAACGTCACAATAATCTCACCTTCTCTTAAAAGGTTGGAAGCAAAATATTAAACGACGATGACACCACATGCATTGAAAGGGGACAGAAGGTCAAAACCCACTATGAAAGAGACTCTGCAAGGGAGTGGCACTATAACGAATAAAACATTTTAATTATTATTGAATAGGAAATTGCAAGGATTAGTTGCACATAATTCTTAGGATTAGCTGCCAAGGACCGAGGGTTTCCATTCCACCAAATTCGTTCAAGGCACAATTCTGACCTCATCCTTATTTATTGATATCTCTTAGGAGTGGAACCTTAACAAATGGCTAGGCAACACCCTTTACACCCTCACATGCAACATTAGATCACAACCTATTCAATAATCCAAAGACATTTCTAGGTGTTATATTCTCATGTCAACTTCGAAATAACATAAACATGATCTAGGTGATAAGTAATGACTATCTTCCCAATATAGGGAAAATATAAAATTCAAAGAGTCTTTCCAATTCCTGCTGTTTCTTTCGTCATATTTAAAAATTGCAAATACCATAATATAATTTAGCAGTAAAACCAAACGGCCGTTGATGAGCATCTGAAACAATTTGATGTTAAGGCGTTGACTGTGCATATCCAGCCATCTGGCAGGCGCGCAGCCCTTTGTTGCCACGTCACTCCTAGCTGCCGATCATTTCTTGCCAACTCCGCCTGACACGTATGCATGCCCCGTCTGCCGGCCGACGAACGAATACAAAACTTAACCACGGTCAGCTCAGGGTTTAAGCTCCGCGAGGTTTAAACGTTCTCCTAAATTTGAAAGACACAAGTGGCCCGTTCAAACTAAACCAGACAGCAGTCAGCTAAACAATTAAAAAAACAAATTGAGTGAAAAGACGGCAACCGTGGATTGTGATTTCAACGTTAAATTGGCTCGTGGGGTTCTTCATTTTTCTGCTCAGAACCATGGGATTTGTAATGGCGTTATGTTCATAGGTTTTTTTCCAAAGAATTTGGTCCAGTTTTATTGTTGCTTTGGGGCCTTTAGGATTTGGTGGGAGTGGGGTCTTAGGATCCAGGTGGGCGTTAATTTTTCTGTTCTTTGAGGTCTGCATTTTGGGAAATGTATGTTTGAGAAAGCTGTGAAGACCAAGTTTAGGCCGTGGGTTTAGGGTGTGGCTTTAACTAGAAGTCGAATCCGGATTCATCTTTCAGGTATGTAACGTGATTCTGGCACCCAATAGATTTTATTGTTTTGGGTCCAACTCAGTTCAATCAATAGAGTGATAATCATTCCTTTCTGGCTAGTTTGTCTGTGAGGTTTTTTTGTACTGTCTGTATATTTCTTTTGTTAATTTTCGTTATGATAAATCCAAATTTAAAACAGTCAGACAAGCCTAGTATTTGTTACAGTAGATTGCTTTTCTTCTGTTTTATGCATGCGTTCTTGTTATTTTTAGAATTTGTTTTATCAAGTTGTAGCAGGTTTATATTTCTTTAAAGCTAGATTGCATCTGTTGTCACTGTGCCAAGGTAAGCTTCAGTCGGGCACGTTTCTGTTATGATAAAACCAAGTTATTTGTCATGCTAATTATTATTAATTAACGCTCATGGTGTGTGTTATAAGAGTTTTATAGAAGCCATTATAAATACAATACATCCTTAGACTGAAGGTTCCAGCGAATGGGACTTTAGAGTAAAATTAGCTCTTGCTCACAGAGGTTATCGTGTGCACATCAATGTTGTAAAGGGTTGACGCGAAATTGTTGTTTTTTAGTAAAAATAGATTTAAGGTGGATCCCCTCAATCAGAGAAAAATTACTTAAATTTTTTTTTTGCTTCTTAAACATTTCAATAAATTCCTTGCAATCGACTCAGGGAGACAACCTACTAGAGTCCCCTTCAGTGTAAATGATTGTCTGTTAGTACTTGATGGGTGCGGAAATTAGATTATTCGTCAACTACGATCATGTGAGAGATTGGATGTAGTTCTGAGTTGATTATACCCATGGTTGAAACTTGACACTTATCCTTTGGACTTATCAGATGACCATGCCTGTACTCACTTGGAGAATGTAGCATGTGCCTTCACTTGCTATTTGTCCCAGCTATTCCTGTGACCTGGAAATTCCCTAAAGACGAATACTTTTCTAAGTGTCTAGTCCTTGTACCTGTATTAGCACCTCATGTAGAACTAGACACTAGACACTCTCTGAACCTAGACGTGAAAGTTTGAAGAGATCGGTATACCTATATCTTCTTCCTTGTGATGCTTTGAAGACATGGTCATACTGGTCTAGGAGTCATTTTGTTTTTCCTTGTCTGGCTTTTGGGCTGTGGTTGGGATGGTCATATGTTGAAGGGGAGATATCTGTGTGTAGAGAATCACAGAGAATGCACAATGTTTGCTGGATGATGCATGATAGATTGGTGGTATGCATTTAGACATTTACTGTCTGCGCCAGGATTTGAATCAAATCATTGTCTGTCAAAGATCTGATTGCCATGGCTCAATGTCAGCAAGTCGAAGGTAGTCCAGCATAATTTTGGGCTGCTGAATGAATTGCTTCAAGTTCTGTGAATTCAACCAGCTCTAAATTTAAGCAATGTATCCTAAGAACCTTTTCTAGTCTTTTTTATTGTTTAGGGATTAGGTCACCTGCTAGTTTACTTGACAAATGTTTCTATTTTTCTGTGGATATTATACCTTCTAATACGAGGATACTTCTTTAGTCTTACTTAATGTCTTGTCATAAATTCACCTGTTTGTTTGCTTTACTAATGGCTCTATTATTCTGTGGATATTTACATTCTAATATTTCTCAATACTTGAGTCAGTAGGTTATGTTTCATGCAATCCTTGATGCTAACTTCAATTTTTTCTGACTTCTTGACCATTAATTGCTAAGTACTTTCCTCTGATAATATATCTAAATACTCATTAGTTTTAGATAGGTGGTTTTTGGTAGAGCCTTTCTCTTACAGTACAGGACATCATAAATGACAGTGACACATAAAATCTAACACAAACATTCTATTGAATTTGCAAAATCAAATTATCTTTTGACATGTCTCATCATTTAGTGCTTTTCCTGGACATATTTCTTCTGTAATTATTCACTTTTTGCATACATCCATTTCCTTCTTTCTTTGACCTTTTCAGTTATTCTTTTTCCAAGACACTTTGGCTTTGATTGAGAAGATTTTGAGAACATAACTACATAATTTTCATCAAACACGAAAGTTTCTCCCTTTTAAAAATCATGAGAAGCCCATTTCTGGAAATTTGCTGTAAGAAATACAGGCATGTTGGCGATAATTAATTTACATTTCAATCTTACATGTTTGGTTATTTTATCATAAGTGGATTTAGGATTCACTTGAAAAATATTTATTATTTATCACAAAATGGTTCTTAAATGTTTTTGTATTGGCAGTCCTATTATTGACATGAAAATGTTTACAGTCTCACCTTATCGGTCGCTATCATCTTTGTTTAGTTTAGGTGGCCTGCTAACAAGCATGGAGACTATCCAGGGAACAGTTGTACCATGCTAATTGCAGACTTACTCTCCAAATTCGGCAATGGATTGGCACCATTGATTTGGTGCAAATTTCCACTATAGATAGATTAGACTATTTAATACCATGTACAAAAAGCATAATGCCATGAAATACATTTAAGAATGGATTGGCAGCATTTATTTGGTGCAAATTTCTATCCTAGATAGGTTAGAATAACTAATACCATGCAGAAAGAGTATAGTACCACGAAATACAGAAACTATATTCTGTGAGGTTCATGACACATGTCCTATCAACTATATGTCATGCTTGATACAATTGACCATGGTGACTTTCATGTCTAGCACCTTGTTTTGCATTTTGTGCATATTCATTATGTTGGCCTTTATAGTCCTGGACAATTGCACAACTTCAGCTTTGTTTGCAGTGACCTGCTATCCACTGTCTTTTCATATGGCCTGATTTGTGGCAGCTGCCCGTTTTAGGCTTCTAATTGTTGTAGTCTATTTGTTTTACTGTTCCTGTTGTTCTTGCTTCTTGCCTCATAGCCAAGTGGAGTTAACTTGAATCTACAACCACATCTCCTGGATTGAAATCCTAATCATGATAATAGAAGATAAAATAATAAGATCTTGTCCAAAGATGGTTTAACACCTGTCTAGGTTATGTTTCTAAGCTGTACCTAATTCAAATAATTTCAACTCTTTGATCTATTCTATCCCCACTACTTTCCAAGGTATACAGCAGTTATTGCACCTGTCCTTGCTGCTGAGTATGACTGATGACATGTTAGACGGTTTCAGCAACAATGTTGGTCATCTTAAGCACTGTGGAATTTTATTAAAGAACCAGGCCTTTGCTGTAAAGTGTAATGAGCCCCCGGCAGGAGACCAGAAAAACACACCGGAAATTTTTTTTGAACCGGAATTCTGAATCACCCAACACAGGGGACGGAAATTGATGCCTCTCAATTTCCTAGTCCGGTGCTTAATCACACAACTCATGCAAGAAGCAATATAATATGTTATATCAGATGTGGTAGCAGCCACCTAAGCATCTGAATGTCTCCAAAACATAGATCTGATAAATAGGGATGTGACATACAGCGGCTCCAGGTAGGAATTTATTTGTCGGGTCCATCTTTGCACTTCCAAATTGGAATCTATTTTTTTAACTGTTTTGTGTACAATTCCATAATAGAATAAATACAATACAATCGATCATATTCCCCATTGGAGCAACATTCCAGGTTTTAAGGCTATTGGATGATATGAAAAGTGGCTGAAACTATTTCCATACTACCCTTGGATTTTGGTATTTAATAAGACCATAAGACATGCTAGAATGTTTGCTGTCGTCTGTTTATCCCAAATTATGTTGATGTAGATCAGGAATGTCCTTTTGGGTGCAACTTTGCACTTCCAACCTGTCCTAAAGTCATATTCCCACTATTTTCTGTTGCAAATTCATCATCATTCTTCCGTTTACAATGTGAAATATGGCATAACTAGGTATTCATGCACTTTCAAGACTTTGAACAACTTTATAATTATCCTGGTCTCTGTAAGACTTTCTTTGGGTATTCTTGCTTGGACAAACAAATGAAGTTCGGTAGTTCATTTTAGTGATTGAAGTTCAGTAAATTAAAATATTTTCTAGTAGACTGATCCAAGAGGTTGACTACAAAAATTTTACATTCATGTCAAATCACAGGAAATGAATTATCCAAATAAAGAAACGCTTTGGATAGTTTAATGAATTTACAATATTCCAAGCACTTGTTCTTGTGTCTCCTACAATTTGATACGGGAAAATGAAAACCTGGTTGTCTGTGTATTGTTCCACGGTTTTATTTTGGGTTATGCAATGTGTATCATTTCCCATATTTTGGATTTGAGATTCTTTTCCGGGTAGTCATTATAGTTCAATTTTCTGGAACATAAAAATACTTAGTCATATCCTGAAAATATTACTATCATTTCCCATATTGTATTTGCCTTGGAACTGGTCCATTACTTTTGGTATTAGGTGACCCAATCTAAATTGAGTGTATGTTCATCCTTTCATTTTGCAGGAAGCAATCTTTCCAATAAGATTTAACTAAGAAAAATTGAGTTGTCAATCGCTTTCTCCAATTATTACTGAAATAGAAGCTGATCATACAGTTGTAAGTACTCAAGACTTCACCAAAAGCATGATAACTGGAGAAGACGAAAGTCACAAAATGGAAAAGGACATATCTCTGCATGGAATTGATTGTATTGAAAATGGCTTGTCATCTGATGATCAGGTCTCTCAGCTGTCCTTTAACATAGGGAACCTTGGGAAGGAAAACTTGGTTTATGATGTAAATAAAGAAGAAGATGCTACAACAGCAGAAATGTTGGAAGAGTCTTATGAATACAAAGAAACTGCAAAGGAAGTCAAGGAAACAACAGCTGCAGAAGCCAGCAGCCACGAGCATGTAGAAGTACGGGATGAAGGGCAGGTGAAGTCTGAAGTAATTTCTAAAGAGTCGTTTGAATCCAAACTGAAAAAGGAGAATAATTCAGTTCTTGATAAGGTATACAGGGCATACAATTTTTTGTTGTCTTTCAAGTGTGTATATATCTATTGATGTTATTTTATGAACTCTCAAACATCATTAGATAAAAGTTACAATAATTTTTCATTTGTTCTCCTCTCTTATTGCAGCAAAACAGGATGCCATCCTACCAACGTTTGACACAATCCAGATCTCTAAAAACTGGCGCTAATTTACCTGGAAAAAGTGGAAACACCTCTCCTCAGATCCAAAATTCTATGCTTCCAAAGAGTGTGGTCACAAAAACAAAGAATGCATTACAAAGTGGCAAGGATGCAAATAAAGGAAACAGGGCTGAAGCTGAGAATGTTGAAGTCCTCTCAGCTGCATCAAAGAATCCCCTTCATAAGAAGATTAGCCTTGGGTCTACAAGGCAAAACCATACCATTCCAAAACCATTTTCTCAGGATACCAACAAAAGGGTGTCTTTTGGGATGCAACGAACTAGCAGTGAAGTAGCTCAGAATAACTATAGGCGTGCAAGTACAAGTATTGCAACATCCTCAGTGGCTGTTAGAAAGCAGGTTATGGAACTTACTTCAGAAATAGCGATTCTTTCTTTCGAAATTTGGTGGGCTTAGATAGTTTAGAAGAATCTATGAAGTTAATTTGAGGAAAATCAGAAGTTTGGGGTAATGTTAAGGTTGTTCGATGGTTTTTGTTTATTGATGTTGACAATGCAGGATGTTTGATGGAGATTTGTTAGTTCCTGCTGTATTGTACTCCAATTGTGAGAAAAAAGATCCTTACTTGTAATTTTTCATTTGGATTGTTGATTATTTGTACAGTTGGCTGCAAAATCTGCTTCAGGTGTTTCAGAAACCAAGATGTCCCATTCCATTGTACACAAGTGAGTATCTTTATCCTGCTTATTCAGTCAGTTCTGTGGCCTGCTCATTTTGTCCCTTAGAATTCGGGCCTAATGGAATTTTTTTAGATTCATTGCTCTTAGAGATGTGCTTTTGACAGCTAGCTTGTAATAATGAAATTGTGCTCAGGTTTAGAAATTTCTTTTAGTATGTTTAAAACATGAACAATTGTTTTTAAAGTGACGTTTGAGACTGACAACGAATGTGCTTATATGGTGTATTGTCTTCTCATAATGGTAGAGTGAATTGCAATATATTGCTGGAAGATGGTAATTGAACTTCTGTGTTTAGTAGTCTCAATTAGATTAACAGTGCATGATTTGAAATCTCATTGGTTTACATGTTTGGATCATCAATCTTATTCATTTGGTGTTTCCACAGTGCATCATAGTGTAATATCAATTATTGGGAACCAGCTGCTTGTTAAAACTCAATATTGATTCAATCTTCATGACACATGCTTATTCTTGTTTACATGTTTAACTTTTTTAGGCCTCCAACATCAACTGAAGCTTCTAATGGTAGAATAAGCATTGTTGCTGCAGCAGCTGGTACCATATCTGTATGTAAGGAACGAGTTCAGAAGCGGAAAGAGGTAAGAATCTACTGTTAAACATAGAGTCAATCATCATTTCCTTTCTGGTGATGGTCTTATCATTTACGTTTTGTTGATTCATTGTTTCTTCCTAAAGATTGGTTTCATTTGTTTTGTACAATTTCTCAGTTTAACACAAAAGTAGAGGAAAAGCCCTATGCAAAGGAAGAGGAAAAGAAGCAATTACAAGCTAAGCCAAAGGTTAATGAGTGTTTCATCTTTTCCGAAGTGGTGTGATTATATTTGTGGATAGAAGCTTGGCTGTATTCCATACTTTTGGTAATTGTTTTGTGAAAGAACCTTTCATGGACAATGTCTTCGCAAGCATTTGATCATTTTAAGGTTATCAACACTATTGCTTGGCCTAAGGTGTTTTCTATGTGTGCCTCTGGAGTGCTAATTTGTTTTACAGAAAACTACAGGGTCAGCAGGGTGATCAGTTGAAGAAGTTGAGGAGAAGTCTCTCATTCAAGTCAAATCCTGTTCCAGATTTCCATCATGAAGCAGCACCCCCAAAACTTGAGTCTAAGAAGGTATTATAATAATCTATTTCTTTTGGCTCATATTGTGATTGTATGGGTTTGATGTAATATTAAAAGTTCTGACTCGTATGGTTGGCTGATGTATTTTTGACAACTAGAAAGCAATACTTTGCAGAATTGGTAGGAACAAACATATATTTTATAAGAATATGCGAGGAATAATCCCTATGCCGCGATTTCTATTTAAGTAACTATGTTGATCTCTGTTGCTCATTCGCCTTATGTGGCTGAAGGCCTAGGATTCTGAAAGATGGCATCCTGTATGACTTCAGGACAAGTGTGATTAGTCATCCTGGCTATTTGATAAAAAACCATGCATATTGCTTTGGTGCTTGTTGTTGCTCTCAAAACAGATTTAAGCCTTCTGCATGGGGGAACAAAGGGACAAATTTTCACAATATTTTGGTGAACATATTTATGTTGCGCAGTTGCAAGTAATAGTGGTGTATGCTTGGGAAAACTCTTCCCCAACTGATACAGTTGAAAGTTGCTACGTGTTTTAGATTTATGCTGGAAGACCTATGCATTATTAATCCAGATGATAATGTGTCAGGTTCCTGAAATGGGTACATCTACCTGTCAGTCGACCTTATAGGATGCCATTATAGCATATCTTTTGGGTTTTCCTTCCCACCATTTCAATTCTGAATTTGCTTTTCTGGTTGCAGATACCAGCTTGTGCAAAATCACCACAGTTGGTACACAGGAAGAGCTCTATCGGCGTCGAACCTGAAGAAAATAGTAGTGAACACAAGGCAAAACGCATACACAGAAGTAGTACGTGCAAGATACCCTCCAAAGGCAATTCAGCTGTAAAGAAGCCCATGGAAAACGTGTTAACCAAAGCACCCAAGACATTTACCAGGAGAAAGTCCAATAGCAGAGAGCCTATCACTCCAAAGCAAGAGGCTTTAGACGTGTCAGAAACTGGGTATTCCCGTGCATTGACCAAGAATGAGAATAATGGCACAAGTGTGTTATTGCATGGTTCTGAAAGTCCAATTAACGAGGATGGTGTCAAACAGAATAATAAGGTTGAGTCTTTGAATACGCAAAGCATCATCTTAGAATCCAATCGTGAAACTGAGTTAAGTGCAGGATCAGAGAATCTTATTGCTATTGCTGAGACAGCTGCACTAATAGAAAACCTGCAGGTCTCCCATGGTTCTAACTGAATAGCATCTGAGAGTAGTTGCAGCCTGCAGAAGCCAGTAAAACTGCTAATTTTACCAGCTTGAATATGTTTGTTCTTGTGGTCCAGGTTCAAGGGAAGCTGTATCAACAAACAAAATAAACATGGTTGATGATTATTAAATGTTTTGGTGGTGATTAGAATATACTATGTAATTAGATACTTTTTAATTACACTATGTAGTCCAATCTTTGTTACCACAGAATAGCATTATTGAATTTAATTAGATACATTTTACTCCGAATATTATCCAAACATTACTTTATTGCTAAAGAACAAGCAGTACTAAATGTAATTAGAACACCACCACTACTAATATGTAACGCTATCCGCTTGCTGAAGAAAAGAAAGTGTAAATGATGATAAGCACTTTGACAACTATATATTGAGAGAGGTTAGGGCCTTCTCTCTATACTCTGTATTCTAGCCTTCAAAATTGTATCGTGCATTAGATGGATGCCCTATAATTGAGCATTGAAAGAGAACTATAGCTATATAGAGTGGGAGTGTGATAGGGGGGACACCAATTTGGAATGTACGGTTGGCTCACCAAGGTAGTAAATAGTACCTGGAATTTTAATATAGGGCATTTAGAAACTAATATTGAGGAGGTCAAGGGGAGGAGGGAGACTCTTTAGAAAATCTACTGTAAAGAATGGATCGACTCCTGACAACCTATTATACATAGCCATATAACTGGGAGAGGAGGTCCCTATCTATATATGGAATATGAATAGTCGAGCATTTGTTTCCTGCCTTGCCATATATTACAATTGATAGATGTTCACTATCACGTGCACTAGCTAGAATATGTGGAGAGTAGCTAGGCTATAGATATCAAGGACTCGTGACCCTATATATTGATATTGGGTGGAGGGCTGACCCTATATACATATATAAACCCATGATCCGAGACCCTTATCTATATACATGTTTGGCAATGCCTTGCCCCTATCTATCCTATGTAGAGAGAGCCCACACTCCCATTACATAATTCTCTCTAAAGGTGGTTATGTATAGATAGTCAATAGTTAGCACCCATCCTCTCTTCATGTGAATTAGATATATGGGTGGTTATGTATAGTTATGCTTATCTATAAATCTATACAGGGTGACAACCTACTATATACTTTGTGGAAGCATGTATCTTATTGGTACGTTATTGCCACATCAGCCAAATAGTGATGATGTCCTCAAATGGTTAGTGGATTCAAATGGACGGGGGTTAACAACATTACATCCACGATTGTATTTTCCACTTAGCATTCTTACCAGAAAAGGTGGTTGTTAGAGTTAATTTGAAATGTCAATATCACCAATTGAGTTTCATTTTAGGCTTTGAAAGAAGTGTAATTAGAAACTCCAGCCCACTTGTTCACCGTGTACTTTTTGCATCACCAATATATGAACTTTGCAATTAGTACAATGGAAAAAATTGAATTTCGCATATTGTAGAGAACACCAAGTATTCTCTACAACAAATAGACTCAAAATATTTACATATTTCCTAGCGGATATTGAATTTCTAAAATATCCAACACATAACAGGTGAAGTTACTTTAGATATTGAGCTTCTAAAATATCCAACGCAAAACATGTGGAGTTACTTCAGATATTGAACTTCACGAATCTCAACCTTCCAATAGTAGACAATGAGTAACTGCAAATATACATTTCTTATATATAATCTTAAGGATCGACTGCGAATACATCTTACAAATTGCATTGTCTTCCATTCCTAACTTAAATGGGCATATTTTGTATGGCGTTGATAAAAATGAAATAGAATATAAAATAGATTTGGTAGGGGGTGGAATCAAGTTGAATCATGTTCTTAGAGCAACATTGGCATGTGAGCCCGCAGTGGTAAAGGTGGAAACCAATTCTCAACTTATTTGCAAACAAATGAGTGATGAGTGAGTTGTCAAAGATACAAAGTTGAATGATGGCGTAAACTGCATGTTAATTTATTATATTCTTTTGTTCCAATTAGAGTAGATGTTACATAGAGGTGGATTTAATTATCAAACATAAACACAACATAGATTCAAATAAACTTTGATGTGGGACCCAAATTTAGCATACAAAGTATAACGACAATTAAATAAGATAACTCAAAGACAAGATTTCCGAAACTAACTCCTTTTTCTTCATATATATCAATATTTAAATATACAATATAGATAGTATATACCATTGAACACATATAGTCTCCTAATCTACCTTACTCTCTATCTGGCTCTTACATCTATTCCACACACCTTCTTCGCTCTTTACACTACTTACATTCACATGCACTCACACCTACACACACATGTTATCTATTCCTTCTACTTGTGCTATCATTGAGGCATTCTCAACCTTCTTGTTTTCCACCTACTTCCTTGCATTCTTAGAGACTTGTTCCACGGCTAATTTTTGTCTTTCCACCTCTTCTTCTGCGACTTTTTATTTGGTGGCTTCTTGGGTGGATTTTGTCTTCTCTACTTTCTCTTGGGAAACCTTCATGTCTTGCACCACCTATTTCTTCTTTTTCTCTTTTTATATTTCATTCTTCACCCTTATGGTTTCTTTTATTTCTTTTGAGCCTCTACGACTCTTTGTTTTTCTTTTCTTCTTTCATTTTTAAAAATCTTTTTTCTATTTGTTTTTGGGCTAGTAAAGTAGCTTGTGTTATATCAGCTTTGGATTTTTGTCATTGTTCTCTCAAATATTTTTCTAGTACTTCCATTTTCCACCTTGCTTCCTCCCCGACTTATTTGAGTTTCTACATCCCATTGTTGTTGTTGCTTTCTACAAGTTTTATTGTGTTGCTTTGTCTGCAACTCTTCATTTTGCAACTCTTTTAGTTTTTTCATTTTCTCGATTGATAAATTGGTTTTAGCTAGTAGTTTGTATAGTTCGACATCTTTTTTTAACTATGCGGCCTTGGTGGCCTCCCTTATGATCTCCCTAATTTGTTTTTCCACCAAGGGAGGTAATACCTTCACGATATCTTCTATTGAGTATAGTGCCTCCTTAATGTAATCCATAATTGCTTTAATTATTTCCATTTTCAGTAAAGACGAGACGTCATCATACATGTTTGCTACTTGTACCAACTTGCCTTTTTGTCTACATTTTTATAATAAATTCCTATAATTTGGGTGGCGGATTCTTCATCTTCCTCCTCGTCCTCCAATTTTCCACCCGTTTCCTTCCACCCCTTCATCCTTAACACTTTCATCTTCTTCTTTTGGTCCTTCTTGGATGACTTCCATCTTATCTACTTATTTCTTCACCCACATGTTTTTCTTTGTGCACTTTAGGGGTGACAATAACCCCTTGGTGTTCTGTGTGCGCTTCTTCGTGACTCCTTTGGGAATGTACGGGATCTCAAACTTTCAACCATGTATATGTTTGTTTTTCCTTTTGGGCCAGATGGGAGTTTCTTTAGTTCCTCTAGTTTTTCCCCTGTAACCAAGGACTAGACTTCAAATTGTTGTTCTTGTCCTTCGTAGTTGATCTTCAAACTTAAATCCTTTTCTCTTGCCTCAAATTTTGTTTAGCCTTGTTGAGATGGCCTATCAATCGGTATTACACTAGATGGCTTAAACCCTGCATCTTTATTTTCCACCTCTTCTATAGAGGTTCATGTGTCCCCCAAAGTTCCTCTATGTTGCTACCACATCTATGCCATTATTTCGTTGACTCTCGACGACCTTTTCTTGCATACATCTATTGGAAAATAATGTATTGTTTCTACCACACTATCAATTTGTTTATTGTTGACCTCATATGGAAGTGGCGCCACCGTAGCAGTTTGCAGGATGAAGATCAAATATATAGGTTGCATATATTAATCATAAATGTAACTTCATTTTCATACATGGCCACCACTTGCTTAGAAATACGGTGCCTCTAAGCTACCACAACCTTAATACTTTCTCCCCATGGAAGTACAAAGGTATATGCATCTACCCAATTCATTGTATTCATGTGGATTTTTATCTATTCTTATATAGTTTGGTTAGTGTCCCATCAAACCTTCCCTTCTATCCTAGGCAAAGCATTGGTAAAAGACATTCTTAAACACAACAAGAAAGATCAATACTTATAGTGAAAATCATGTTTACTAGCCTTCATTTGATATCGTTATTGAATTCTTAAGCATAATCTCATAGAGGTTATACTTGAACATTGTATCCACCATTTCATATATGATTGTGGAATTTTGGGCATGGGAACATATTCTTTGTATGTCTGATAGACCTTCCAAGCCATTGTCTTCACCGCATATCAAAATACTAGGTCATGAATGTTAGCAATGTCAATCCCTCTTTTGGTCAAAGTTGTTCCTAGGTGTAAGACACTTGATTTTCCTGTTGCAACACCCCTCTTGTCTAGGCAATGCACATTGTGTCCTCATATCAACACAATTACCCTTTCCAACATAGCTTCAGTGATTTGGTAGGTTTGGTCTAGGTAAAATATTTTTTATGTAGTTGCCTAAGAAAAATCTTAATGGGTTTTCCTGTTAGTAAGGCAAAAGGGAAACAACTTTATACACCTAACTTCATCCTCAAAATCATTTTGGCATTCTTTTTCCATTCTTTGTGCTATGTTATGAGATTTATATGTACTAATCGGTCCCTCTCTACCTCTACTAACATAGTGTGATCAATCTCTACCAATTTAGAATGAATGTATTCTTGTGTATCCCTTGAATGCCCAACCTTGACTGGAACGGTGGAAAAAGCTCTCATGGGATTAGGAAACAAGGATTTTAGAGTTCGCTTCTTTACTATGGGTTTTGTAATCTTGTGTTCTTCAACTATTTTTAGGGTTTCCATTTCCCCTTTTTGTAAGTCGTGGATTACTAGAACTCACTTGATGGTTGTTATGCTCTCAAATATTTGTTAAGGTTCATTCACAATATGACTGCCTATGTGGGAAGTGTTATATATTCGAAGGTAATGGGGTGCATCTAGCTAAGTATGTGGTAAAACTCTTGCTTTATGCAAATGATCTAATTCTAATGGCAAAAACAATCCAAGACCAAAGTTATGATTTTCTCCGTGAAGAAGACAAACCAACAACCCGAATTTCAATTTGAAGGTGAACCTCTAGAAGTAGTATCAGAGTACAAATATCTAGGCCTCGATTTTCATAACAAGCTCAAGTGGGACATTTGTAGGATGAAGCGAATCCATGGAGGTTGGAGAGCTCTTTTTGCGCTCCAAAACAGGTGCAGAAACGTTGAACTATGGGATTGAAAGACCACTAAGGTTCTATCTGGGTTGCTTGTCATTCCAATGATATTATATGGTTGCGAGGTATGGGCTAGTGGAATGGCAAATTCAAAATCGAGACAGCTAGAAAGAATTCAAAAATAACTTATAACACACCATTTCAGAATTAAGGCTACTTATAACACGGTGTAGCACACTACATACTAGTGATTGATGAAATATTGTTACTTTCAATTAGTGTATGGGTTGGAAGCCCAAATGCCTATGAAATTAATTATCCCAAGTTTGAGAATGTTGGTATTATTTTGAATCAATGAAGATAGGTATGCATATGAGAAGTTAGTTAAATTAGAGATAGTAGATGAGAAAATATTCATATCCGCGTATAACTAGACAAAACACAAATGGAGACAAAAAATATGATGTGACCACCATCATAAACACACATTTTTAAAAAGGAGATAAAGTACTACTATATGATAGAAAATACAAAAAATCATAGAAGTTGAAGATCATGTGGTTAGGAAAATACATAATTGATGATATTTTGTCATCCGGCACAATAAAATTTCCAAGGTCATGCAGAAATAACCCCAAACATTGTGTCACCTTATAAGCACTTAGAGGGTATTTCCGGATTATCAATTTTGAACAAGTTCCTCACATACAAAAAAAGCAGCAGATTCCATGGCAACTATCGCCTCTCTTCTTTCGTTTGACACTAATCAAACTCATAACGAGTTCCTTGTTGAACATCTTTTGGTTCCCGCACATGAATTGTCGGAGTCGGCCATGGTTTGTGAGATTATCGGTCTTGATCAACCTTAGTACCACAATATATACACCTTCATTAAAACTAAATCATATCCTCCTAATTTTAATTCCGCTAATAAAAGAGCCTTAGCACAACATGCTTCGTGCTACACCCTTATTGCTGACACCTTGTATTGAAGAGGCTATGACACTTCAAGTACAACTGATTCTTCTCTATCGTATTTACTATTTTTCTTCCCGCTCGACGTATTTGCATTAATTACGATAGAGGCTTATTTCTGTAATACGATAGAGGCTTATTTATGTAAATACGATAGAGGCTTATTTCTGTAATTACATCGAGCCTCTTCGATACAAGGTGTCAGCAATAAAGGTGTAGCACGAAGCATGTTGTGTTAAGGCTCTTTTATTAGCGGAATTAAAATTAGGAGGATAGGATTTAGTTTGAATGAAGGTGTATATATCGTGGTACTAGGGATGATCAGGACCAACAATCTCACAAACCATGGTGGACTCCGACAATTCGTGTGTGGGAACCAAAAGATGTTCAACAAGGAACTTGTTGTGAGTTTGATTAGTGTCAAACGAAAGAAGAGAGGCGATAGTTGCCATGGAATCCGCTGCTTTGTTTTGTATGTGAGGAACTTGTTCAAAATTGATAATCCTCTTCGATGGGAAGAAGTTTCCTGGACACTTCAATGGGTGTAGGCTGAAGCCCTACTATAAATAAGTCTTCTTGGTGTTTGTAAATAAGGCAGTTTTGCCAGTTAGTTTAGAATTTCCTTTATGCATTTTCACTTTCTTGTGTTTCCCTTTCACGTTGTTGTTTTGTTTTACACCTTGGGCACTGGTAACCTTATTGCTATTTTGGATAATTTGTGAGTGCACAGAGGGTCGCACATAATTTTAAGTGTAGGGTGGAGAAATGTGAGGGAGCGTATGATTAGAGTGCCAAGGAAGTGTTGAAAAGCCCTGTTGAATGGCCCGATTGAAAGAGGTGTATGAAGAGAAAAGATGGAAAAAGGAATGGTTGGTGCCAGGATAAGGCTACTTATAGATCCCATGTACTAAAGGAGGAGAAAGAGCTTTAAGCAACATGAGGTAGGCGAGATAAAAAAAATCAAGATAGAAGAAGTGCCTTCAGCGCTGGTTACGTGCGCGCAAGAGTCTCCTGTCATGTTGGATTGGTTGCGTGCCAGAAGGTTGAAATTACACAGTGTGAGCAATCTGATGCTTTGTTGTACTTTAATATAACAAAATATCATCTAAGTTTAATTTCTGTAAGGTACACACAAGTGGATCATAATTAATGCAAATACATCGAGCGGGAAGAAAAATAGTAAATACGATAGAGAAGAATTTGATCTCCCAAAATCTATAAATATATGAATTGAATTGAATTGAAAGATTTTAATTACGTTCACAAGACCGGCAGGTCTATGCAACCACATAATTGTACCAAACCGCCTTAGACCATAGTGTGCTTCTTGAGATCTTTTAAGAGGTTGCTCCTCTTCTGGCTAATCTGAGATAACATTTCCCCCAAGCCTTTTATTTTGTTTTCCTTAAATAGCTCTACCATGGACCCACTGTTTATGATTCCTTCATATCTGGATTGAATATTTGTGAAATTACAGTACTTTCAAAAGATGTTCAACAAGGAACTCATTGTGAGTTTGATTAGTGTCGAACGAAAGAAGAGAGGCGATAGTTGTCATGGAATCCGCTGCTTTGTTTTGCATGTGAGGAACTTTAAGGGTTCCTCAATGTATTCCATTAATAATGATCCGATATAGTAGTGTGATAGTATGAATATGAAGTAGTATAAAATGAAACAATAACACTTGTTATGTGTACAAAAGTGGATGCCCCCATGAGCTTGTTGTAGGACTGGTAAAATGTTACACATTCTCGTAAAGGGTTACACCATTTGGCTACAGGACTAGTGAAATGTTACACTTTATAACCCTTAAAGGCATTAACTTCTTAACCATTGTTTTCCTCTTCCAAAAATATGCTATAAAATGATTAGAACCTTCACAAAATGTGCAAGGAAAACCATACTTTTGTCTACCAAAGCTATATTGTTCAAATTGAAAGAGTCTTTTAGAAGCCTTAGGATTTAATTTCCCCTTAGTGTTATTTTTAGTGTAAGTGGGAGGAGGTGGAATTTCATTAACTCGTTTACCTGTTTTCTTACACCTTTCATTGTTCCTCTTGATAGCGGAATCCTACAATTCTAGTGGTGTAGATCCTTGGTTGTTGGAAGCTTGTCTTCCTTCAGTTGCTTTGGAACTTTCTTCAATTTCCATTTGCCCACTAGAATAACCCAAACCTACAAACCAAGGCTGATCCTCTACCTTTATTAGGTTAGCATCACCTTGTCCATTTTTACCAAGGCCCTTTCCATTAAATCCCATCTTAACCATTAGTTTAGACCCAATTCCCTTAGTGTGTTTTTCAAACTGACCTAAAGGAATATCTGAAGCAGAATGAGAGGAAGAATTAAAATGTGAAAAACTTACAGTGCATTCTGTCATAGTACCTACATCTGATTTGGAAGGCATTTCCTTCTTGTGTTCACCTTGTTGCAGCTTTTCCAAGAGGGCATCCTTGGTCTATATTTCTTCCTGTAACTCTTTAACAAAGCCCATCAACTTCTTGTTCTTTGGAAGCATCTTGTTGACATAATCCTCTTTCTTGGTTATAGAGGATTGTGGCTCAGATTTTAACCACACTGTTTCCTCCTCCAAGGAATAAAAATTAGCTCTCAGGAAAGAGTTTTCTTCTTGGAGTTGGTGGTTTATGGCTTCAAGCTCATCCAGTTGCTCCTATTTGGATGACTTGCCCATGATTCACTGTTCCTCCAAACACAACTTGTACTTCCAAAATTACACACTACAAAATAAGATTAACAAGCCCCAAAATGTCTGCACACTGAAAAATGAAATCAATACTGAAACTGAAGCCAAAATTTTAAACACAATTAGAAGCTAATCTGGTAATCTAACTACTCTGATACCAAACTTGCTCAGAGATTAGCAAGTTTACAAGCGTAATAACCAGCTCTGATACCAAACTTGATCCGAAAATGGGTGCTTGAAATTAACACTTTTAATTGTTTCAAAGGATCTTCAATTTTAATCAACTTAAAAGGATTGTATACTTCCAAAAACTGATCAAAATATGATTTAGGACTGAATTCAAACTGAAATTAAGTTTGCAATTTACTCAAAATTTCACTGTTTGATCAAAGCCCCAAAAATCATTGTTTCTTGATTTTAATCGATTTTCCAATTTTATTAATTACTGATTATAGTTGCATCCATATTCAAATTTGGAATGTAAATTACTGCAAATAATCAGAAACTGAAAATAAAAATCAGAACACAACACAAGATTGTTTACGGGGTTCGGAATTCCTATGTCCCTGGGTTCATAGTGAACCGATCCATTAATAATGTTAAAAAAATGTAAATATAATAACCTTTACATTAACCAATAATGAATCAAAAACCAAAAAAAATGTGTTTCAAAACTTCAAAGGATGTTAATGGAGCTCAGTCTATGTCCTTCACCTTCCTGATCCACTTGTAGCGGTGTCTCCCTTTGGTTCTATGTCTTTGTGTGACTTTAACAAAAAATAAATCTATCTTAAAAGCTCTAAATTGGATAAATGGTCACACCATCGCGATTGTCTCAAAATTCTGAGCAACTTTTATATATAACTTGAGATCTAGATTTGAGTGGAAATGCCTCAAAATTACATTTTTCTAAAACTGCCTGCTTATTGGCTTGACATAGCCCTGCCACTTCTTCCTTACGAATACAAGTGCGCTTTACTTATACCACTTACAAGAGAGTGGCGGGTTGGTAATGCCACTTATTTTCTTAGATGAGGTGTTGGGTTCAAATCCCCCTTCCATAGGTTTAGGTGCCCAATTTAGCCATTGACCCCACATTTGGTGGGAAAATGATAAGAAAAGCCTTTAAATAGCTTTTTGTCCACAAAATCCTCCTTATCCCATGGGATTAGGTTTATTCCCGTAGAATGGATTAAATAAAATATTATCATTATTATTTTAATTCCAAAGCCACTAAAAACCTTCCAAGTGTCACGCCCATAATATGTCATTTGTCCATGTCACACTGTGCACATCATCATTTGACCACAACTTTGACTATGCATATCTTTCGCATACGAACTCAGATTTGGTTCGTTCAAAATGCATCAAAAAGCTTGCGATGAGTTCTATACCATGGAACTGATTTATAAAAAATTAAAAGATCATCAATTTTTCCTTGTCGCTAATTTCCACGTGTCACCTTGTCATTGGTCCACTTGTTGACATGTTGACCAAAGTTGACTTCCCTATTGACTGAACTTTGACCGGACATAACTTGAGCTCAGAGTGTCTATTTTTCACATTCTTACAGTCATCGGAAAGCTATCTAAATTTTCTACTACATTGGAATGCTCTAGGGAAGTTTAGGGAACTTTTGACACTGAAAAATATCCCCTGATCACCATCACTTGTAGAGTTGATGTTATCTTTGGTGTGCGTGGTATGAATCTTAAATGAAACACCACTAAATTTCTTTGGTGCCTCATTGTCATGGGATTCATTGGTGACTTTGGAATTTAAGATAGCAAGTTATTTAGCCATGTCATTAATTTGATTCATGAGGGCTTGAGTAGGATCAGTGGCTGAATGAGTTGATTTGCCTTTGTTCCTTTCCTCATATTTTTATTTGGTTGATTCATTGCTTTTGGTGTTGTTCAAGGTGGACTTGTTTCGATCATCATTATTCGTATGACTAGGTCCTGGCTCATTGTCATTGTTTGTCAAAATGAAAGCTTCACCCTTGTTAGGTGGTGGTTTTCCAAGTAATGTTTGTAAACTATCTTCGTCGAAAACACAGGATAATTTTTCTCCCATCTCAAGGAGACAAAGCAAAAATTGGTTTTTATTCATATGTAAAATATTTTCAACACGGGATTGTTTTTCAAGTGAGATGTCATAATGATGATCCTTAGATTTTTGGTCATTATCACTATCAAAATTTCCAAAAGGACTATAACCTCGGTGTCATGTTCCCACCATTTTTAAAAGAGGAAGGAAGCAAAAGAATGTGTGAAAGATAACTCAACCCATAACAAAGTGAATGCAATGATAGAAGAGAGGTGTGTGATTAAGTTTTATAATAACTTGTCCC
This sequence comes from Taxus chinensis, assembly GCA_019776745.2. Taxonomy (NCBI): domain Eukaryota; kingdom Viridiplantae; phylum Streptophyta; class Pinopsida; order Cupressales; family Taxaceae; genus Taxus; species Taxus chinensis. Next base: position 318,744,155 of record CM034151.1, on the reverse strand, counting down.
TTAACAAAGTGAATGTTAAGATGGACAAGATGTTTGGAAGATATGAGTGACACAACCCTTAACAAAGTGAATGTCAAGATGGAAGCGTGCGAAGGTGTTTGATAAACTCGACCCTTGACAAAGTGAATGCCAAGATGGAAGAGTGACGTGATGTGATGAAGGTTCTCGTCCTCTAACAAAGTGAATGCTAGAATGGAGGAGGGTTATGGGTGATAAAAGTCTAAATGTGTGATCAACCTCTAACAATATGAATGCTAGAGTGAAGAAGTGAGGATAGATTGATTGAAAATGCACTCTACCATCTAGAAAAAGTAAATGCTAAATGGGAAGAGGGTATGAAAAAAGGATTCAAATCATATGCAAATGTGCTCACCCCTTAACAAGAATTAGTTAAGAAGGAATAAGCTCATGAAGAGATAAGACTCATATACTGATAGTGTAAACGTTGGAAAGAAGATATGATGCAGTGTCTAGAATGCAACAAATATGTTTTCAAGTTAGAGGCATGAAGAAATAAAACATATACAGTTTTAACAATGACGTTGTCAAACTAAAGGATATCAGAGGGGAATGAAGAGAAAATGTGATGAAATTGAGTTGTGGAAAAAGTGGAACACAACACCATTAAGATGTGAGTCGTAATATGAAAGTGGTTTGAGCAAGGACGTGGATATCCGTAACTCGAGACTTGATGTCGAAAATAAGATGAAAACTTAAACTTTGGGAAGGTTATCCAAATGTTTAAGAATCGAATGGAATGGGAGATGAAACTCAAAATGAAGGTGACTATGAAAGATAGAGATAGGATTTGATAATTGCGAAAAGGGGAATAATCAAATAGGGTGAATGAAAACTCCAAATGAAAAAAAAGAAGATCAAATGGAGAAGACAACGAGGATGAAAAGAAGAGAAGATTGAAATAATGAAAAAAGATGAAAGTTTTGAAAAGGGGAAATTTGAGAGTAAAATGAAGGGTAGTGAATGACTGATGATGAGAGAGAAAAGAGGATGAGAACAATATGAAACGAGAATGAAAGCAGAATCCCAACAAGGATAGTTTGGAAAAATGACAAAAAAGATAAGAAAAAGTGAAAGGTGAATTCCCAAACAAGGAGTGTATTTGGGAAAAAGTGAGTGTGGAACAAAACTACAAAAAGAAAGAAAAAACAAAAGAAGAAAATTGAAAAAGAAATTTTTGTTTGAATTTTTGTTTGTGGCCTCTACCTTAGATTGGCTTGGACAATCTTTGGCTTCCCTGGGTGGCTCTCTCAACTAGGTGTCAACAAAATATCTGAGCGAGTCGTAACGTTACTACTAGCTGACAACATTTACTTTACCCCCTTTGAAACCCTAAGCAAAGATATCTTGCTCAAAATGAATCACACTAGGGTTGCTACTAAGGATATCTGTGAGACTCTAACTCACAAAGGATTTACTAGACATGTAGGATAAAAAGGTTCTCGTTTCATCCACCATTTCCCTCAAGGTGTGGACTACTTTGGGATTCCTAGAACCACCCCCTTTGTTTGTAGCTTAAGGCTTATGCCAAGGGGTTTATGTTCTAGTTAAGCGGTCAAGCCATAGCTCTTAACCGAACATGACAAATCAAGTGTTTTGAATGTGGTTTTTTTTTATCTTTTGATTTAAATGTGGTTTGGTTGTACTCCTTCGACAACCTGCAGTTAGTAGTTGTTGGAATGTTTTAGCCACCTTGAGTGAGAGAAGGTCCTGCAAACAATGATTAGAAACTTTTCCGGAATGAGGTAAAAATAAGCAAAAACAAATGAACAAGACAATGCAGAAGTGAACCCACATTTCTGATTTTCTAAGATCACTTAAAAAAGCACAAGGAAAGAACATACATGTGGGTTGGATTTGGTTAAGTGAAACATTAATTCCCCAAAAACAAAAATGAGAAACAATCACATTTCTAATTCCCAAGATTGCTTGAAAAAATGCACGAGGGAAGAGCATACGTGTGAGTGGTTTCGTGTTAGCAGCAGAAAAATAAAAGAAAATGACAAGCGAGAAGCACGCAAACACATGTTAGAAAGGGTGAGTCGATAAACAAAAACGATGAAACGTGTGCACAAGAGAGTAAAATGCGACAAATTTTGAACTGAAAAGTCAAGTAACACTAAATTTTCAACATTGACAAAGAGTGCCCATAGAGAGATTAAAAGCTTCCACGAACCCTGCAAAAGCACATTACACAGTTAGTTCTATGAACAAAAGGATCACAATGTAGTAAAAAAATGAAGGAATCAATTAAATAACTTAATTAAATAGAACAAACTAATGAATTAGAGAACATAAAAAAGGAAATAAATTAACATGTTAAGTAATAAAAAAGGGAATTAATTAAATAAACTAATGAAATAAAATAATGAAGAAAATAAAAAATAAACTAAACTAAACTAAACTAAACCTAATACTATTAAAAATATATATATAAACTAAACCTAAAATGAAGGTCGAATGCAATGAAAAGTGTTTTTGTTAGTGTATTTAGGTGGAGTGATCTTGGGAAGGAAGGGACTCAGTGACAGGCTGAGGGTGAGGTGGAAGTCAGGATGGGTTGGAAACTTGCGTGGGAGGGAGCTTCAGGAGCAAAGGGAACAAGGAGTCTGTAGGGTAGTGTAGGGAACGGGACTCAGGTTGAGGTTTGCAGGATGGGAGAATGGAAAAGTAGAAGCACAGGAGGGAGGGCTTGGAACGTGGGGTCGTGGAGTATAGCTCGGCATAGCTGAGTAGAGGGCGAGGTCGGGATTGGCAGGGTCTACGAGTTAGGTAGATCGGGATAGGTTTGGAAGGGGAAGGGACTCGAGGTAGGATCTAGGTGTGAGCTAGATTGGGCGTGTTAGGTTGTAGGGAAAGTGGGCTTAGGGTGCCGAGCTAGGCATATGGGACATGGTACAAGTTATGGGAGTGAAGTCTGTGAGACGTGAGGGAGTCGTAGGGAAGTCGAGGTGAGCTCGAGACTGAGCTAGCCAGGATTGCTGAGGGAAAGAGGATGGGATGGCTAGGGATGGGAGTAGATCTAGGTTTAGCTTAACAAAAATAAAGATGGGTAGTGGGGAGTGTAGAGTGAGAGAGGTGGTGAGGTGGCTTGGCCGAGCCGGGTAGGGAGGGGGAGATGTAGGGGTAGCTTAGGGTAAATTGTTTTGTATTGAAAATTATATTTTCTCAATGTCGATGTGTTTTGTTTAATTTTAAAACAGATTAAATCAAAAGCATAACTATATATTAAAATTTTTTATCGTGCACGTGTAATGCTAATCTTTGTTGTTTTTATTTGTGTGTAGGTGCATTACAACAGAGACACATTGCTACATGCCAAGAGTATAGATATGAAGACTCATAAAAAGACTGGGACGGTAAATAGAGAAAGATAACAAATATGTTATTATTAGTAAACAACTTCCTTGTATGAGCTGCAAACACCTGTCAGCTTAGGTTCCAAACCTATAAAAGTGCTTGCAGACAAACCTACACAACAGGTTATTATGAAGCACTCCAAGAACACAGTGAGACAAAGAAAATGAAAACAAAATGAAAGACAATGGGGTGTGACTCCCACCGGGCGTGCCAAAATGTAAACAAAGAAAATCACTGTAATGATAATGATATAAACAAACCATGCAAACCTTCCTAGTAACCTTAGATGGAAACCCTCAAATAAGGGTCTCCTATAAAACCTTGCAAAATGGATGTCAGAAATGATTGTGGATGCTCTTGAGTACTCTCCAAATTTTGAATGCAAATGCTACCAGACACAGTGAATTCAATAGATTTTTGTATGGTTCAGATTCAAGAGACAGTTTGTAAGGAAGGTAAGCATGCATTTTATAGAGGGCAAAAGGTCAGTTGAAAGTCAGTTATACACGGATAAATGAATATGCTAAAAAATAACATTGTGAGAACTTTCAATAGTGTCCGAGGGTAGTAAATGAGTTAATTGCAAAACTTTGCATCTAGAAAGGTGGTTGTACGTGCAATTTAATTTTCCCCCACCTTTTGTAGGATTCTAGAAGTACGGTTAACTAGGATAATGATAGGGAGTCTAACTGGGGTCTAAGTGGAGTTAGATCGAGTGGCAAATGACTAGGATGTGCACACACTTAATTAATTAATTATTTAATTAATAAATAATAATTAACTTAGCTAAAGGGTTGCAAAGGATACATGGCATTAATTTAATTAATCCAAAGGGGTACAATGTGTACTAATTAATTAAGTTAAATCAATCAATCGCAAATGGGTGAATAACAGGGCGTATTAGGATAACATTGGGAACGAGTGGAAGCAAAAGTGTAATTTTGGGGTGTCTACAATATTTAATCTCCTCATTTGTCATTTTGTTATCCCATTCTATATTGTCATTGACAATGGTATGTCCTTCACAAATATAACTATCAAAGACCTTGCTAAACGCTTTCACATTTTCCATAAATGGTCCACACCATATTACCCTCAAGGTAATGGCCAAGCTGAAACATCTAAAAAACATTAAAAAGAATCATGGAAAAAATAGTTGACAAACATGGATGAAAATGGCATACTCAAGTCTATCCCACCCTTTAGATCTATCGCACCTCATATCGTACTCCTACATAAGCCACTCCATTATCCCTTATCAATGGTTGTGAAGTCATTCTACCAGTTGAGATCAAGCTCCTATCCTTGAGAATATTCCTTCAAGACTTAATCAATGAATATGAATATTGAAAATCACACCTTAATGAGCTAGAACTTTGTGATGAAAAAATGATTAATGCTCTAAACCATCTCTAGGTCTATCAAAATTGGCTAGAACGTAGCTATAACAAAGAGTTCAAACTTAAAGAGTTTGAGATTGACGACCTTTTTCTTAAGGAAAATAAAAAATACAACCAAGGAAATAGAAAAGAAAGTAAATTTTGAGCCCAAGTGGTTGGGGCCATATGTAATCACTGCTAAGTTTAGGTCTGGAGCATATAAGTTAGCCACAAAAAATGGCCAAGAGCTTGATGAACCTATGAATGCTACTCATCTGAAGAGTTTATATTCCTAGAAAACACCTATCCATGGGTACTCTCTACATTGAGGGAGGCCTCTTGTACATTCATCCCATCTAGGTTATCCTACTTATCAAAAAAATTCTAAACTTTTCATACATTGGTAGATATCCCAATCATATCATCTTCACGATCTTCAATTATTTATTCCATGTCATCGATCCCAAGCATAAGACAAGAGTTAATGTTGCTTCCATTAGCTATTTTCATCTCACCCTTCTTATGGTTTCTCCCATTTCCGATATTTTCACTTATGGTCTTGTCTAGAAGCTTCCTAATGGCAAATCATCCTTTCAAACAAGTTCTCTCATTATTAAGAAAGCTCTAAATTTTTCACCTAGACCTTTTGAGCGCCCATCTAAATCTTAGGTGATGAGCCCTAATGTCCTACTAGTCAAGTGGGGCTGATATTTGGGGGCAAACGTTCCTTCCCAACAAGCACAATGCACAATCAAGGAAAAATACATAAAAAATTATACACACACACACATGTGCATATTGGAAATAATTACACCTTTCATCCCTCCTAGTCTTTAGTGATTAGCCCCTGCTTCTTACTACTAGTGTGAGGTTGGGAAATGGGGAAAGTTCCCTTACTCACCTATGTTTTAGATTTTGTGATGAACCCTTGGCTCTTACTAGTAGCATGGGGCAAGATGTAGGGGTTTATTTCAAAAGACAAGAGAAAGAAAGCATTAAGACAATATAAATTAAAGTTTCTTAGACATACAAAATTCCAAAGAAATAATTTAGATGCCCAAATTTAGAGAGAAAACCATTCCTTGAAATATATTTTGTTGATTAGTAGGCCACATGTGGATCTAATTATACTCAAGACCTATAAAGTGAAAATCATCTTGGAGTCAGTCAGGTAATCTTAATTGGAGATAAGTCATAATTTGTCAAATGGACCATTGGTAAAGCTTGTGTCTTCACATTCATCATCTTCATTTGTGTATCGTTATCTCATGTGTCTCACGTACTTCTTAGCTCTTGGTGTTGAGCCCCTGTATCTTACTAGTTATGTGGAGTCAAGGGTGGAGTAAGACATCCTATCACTATATCATCTACAATACATCATGCCAATGGAATGGAATATTTAATATTGTTTAAAAATGAGTTCCCAAAGTGCAACATTTAAACATGTATGTTTTTATATCTCGATTTATCTACCATATCATATCACCTCTCATGTATGTTACCGTCTTAAGTTCCAAACAATTAGGATGTTTACCACCTATTATATCATCCATCTTTGAATCTCGACGAGACTCTTAGTTCTTTCACGAGTTTGGAATGATTCCGTGGTCACTTTCAGTTCTCATGGTCACTATGAAAACTAGGCCCCTCACATCGATACCTAGTCATAAATCCCTAAAAAGTAAATATTCAAAAACTACCAAAAGAATATAACATTAGTCAAAAATATACAAAAACATCGAAAAAACCATTAAAAAACAAATATTCTATATGGATCTAGAAGAGTCTAGGTGGTATGAGTGTTAGAATAGTAATATCATGAACTAGAAATGCTTCATTAATGAAATTGCAACCTGAAACTGAGCTTGGTCAAAACTGTACAACTTAGTCTGTAGTGTCTGTGCAATCCTGACCCTTATGTAAGTTATTGAACCTTCTCAGAATCTGGGCCTATAACTTCCAAGAGTGCTTCACCTTCCTATAAATGCATGTTCTTGTACGTTGGTCTTATTTTCTAACCTTTATAATGGCTCTGTAAACTCTGCTTAAACCTTGGGTGGGTTTTGGGAAACCCTGGTGACCGTCGACATCACCACTACTATGAAAAGGGATCAAACCACAAGTCATTCTCCTATCATTTGATATCCATTATAGTACAATCAAAACTTGACAATCATGCTTGGACAATGCTTTGCTTGAGTTTCACACTTAATTAAATAGTTGGGAAGGGTCACTAATCTTTCTTGTAGGATGAATATGGAGACTCCTAGACTTGGGAGGAGACTTCAAACAAGTATGAGGTGCTACCCTAATTGATGTGCATGAGTTATTTCATATTTTAGGGAGCTTTAAGTTCCTTAAGTGCTTGCTTTTATATGACGAGTTCATAAAGTGCTACGTCCCTAAATGATGTATGATTTACTTACTTATATATGATTTCGAAGGTTGTTATGTCATGAAAGGCCGACCAAGGGGGTATATTATTTTTTAAGAATGTTATATAATTGAAATAACTAACTCAAAACATGTTGGTCCAAAAATGTATAATAGGGTAAATATATAATTCTACATCCCGACTGAAACTGAATTTTTTGGACATGAGGGAGAAAAGTGTATTTTTTACTTCACGGATCTAAGAATGGATGCTTCTAGAGGTATTTTATGTAATTAAACTTCATAAACTAACAACATAGAGGTGTGCTAAGAAAGTACATGAAGTGTTATCAGGGTGTGTTAAGCAAGAGTGAAGGGAATACATTTTTCCATACAAGTGTGCAATGTCAAGATTAGTAGTGTAAAAGGATAGATTTCCATATTTGAGTGTCTACACCTTTCTATGTGGTTAATCCCATATATTTTGAAATTTATTTCACCTTAAAACTTCATGATAGAATATTTACTTAGCATTTCTAGTGAATCTTCTACCACATAATACATTTACAATGACACTAATGTTTAAAATAATGCTTCACCTAAGTTAATTCATCATTATGTTGATTATTATACTATAGGATTTTTCAACACTAATAAGTAAAAAACACCAACTCACAACATGTAAATTAGATCTAGCATTCATAATCCTATCTTTGAATTAGAATACCAAGTAGACCATGATGATGTTCATGACTCTTATTATTCTCCTACCATACAAAAATTTCTTCAATAGTTCCCTAATTTCATAGGAGAATCACCTGATATGTTGCACAAAGCATCGAAAATATTTTTCTAGCAATTTGGATTCATATATTAATCATACTAGTCCTTCAAAAACTAAATTAAATGTTGACCCAACCCATAACACCCCTCCTTCTCCTAAGGATCATACTTAATTCATTATACAACATATTTATTGTATAAGTCAACAATAAACTATAAAAACCAATTGGTTCTTGTAAATGTAAAACAACATGGGTCAACTTACTAGTTGACCAAAAATGGTCTCTTGAGGTATGGAAAACCAATATCATCCCCCTCTTTTTATATTTAGTATCAATGGGGAATTTGTTTTGTAACCTCCTAGCGAGGGTTGTTTTATCCTCATCATTTCATCTAATTGTTTTTTCAATCTAGGGCAGTATTCAAGGATATATCCAAAAGGGGATGGAAGAAACAATGATTTATCAGTTCTTTGTCTTAGAATTGGAATGTTTGAAATGAAATTCAACAACTTTCTAACAAAAATAAAATATAATTTAACAAACTCAAATGAATAACCGAGAAATAAAGAAATGAAAATGGACAGTTGAAAGAGAATCTTCACAAAAAATCACACAATGCTAGTTGAAACAATAGACAATAAAAATCCTATTCTAAGAAAATTGTAAACCATCATCCTCTTTGGGTAAGCGTTGGCCCCTTCTCTTTCCTCAAATTTGGGTTAATAACTAAACACAAATTTCTACCAAGATATTCAAATTGTAGATTTGTATTAATAAAAAAGGATATTACAAAATAATAATCTCTAGTGTTTTGAAGATACGCTTATAGTGCATAATCTCCAAGAATATAGAACTACCTACCTATATCCTTGGGAAAGACTTGACTACTTATTCCACTTGCCAAAGAGACACATGTGGAAGACCATTATTCTTAATTGTTTCTATTCAAACACTACACCTCATCCCAATAGACTAGGAGTTTCTTGGGAAAATCTTGGATACTTCTTACACTTTCCAAGGAGAAAATAATGGAAGATATTTATTCTTAAATACTTATGTTCAAACACTATAACTCATCCCAATGGAATAGGAGAAAAACATGGGAAAGTGTTTTATTCAAACTATCTACTACTATGCCATTATCCATTCATCCTAATCATACATGTAGGAGAATGTTACATTTGTGCCTTTAACTATTTTATTTTTATATGGAATTTCAATACCATTTTGTTCATTTTTTCTCAAAATCAATTAACACAAATATAGATTATTCTCAAGTATCTTGGAACACCACATGCTTTCTCAAAACATGTTTCTAATTGGCTTTATGGTAGTTTTGAGTTTCCTTATGAAGTTTGGAGTTGCCACATACTAGCTTGGAGTTGATCCATGAAGTATGGATTCACCACAAAACAATAAGGAGCTATTGTAATAAAATTTACAACTAATGTTCCACATTTTGTAGTTTGTGGATTTGAGTCTTGAACTTGGAAGTATGAGTCCTGTATTTTTGGTGGAAGTCCTGTGCTTTTTCAACTTTGCCTTGTATGAGTCCTATGATTTTTGTGGAAGCCTTGTGTTTTTCCAGTTTTTCTTTGTATGTAATTTTTTGAGTTAAAGACAATCTGGAGAAGGATCCAAAGTGCTCCAAAGTGATCCAGCCTCCAACCTTCATCCTTTATTAACTTGAAATGCCCTGTTTATACACAATATTGCACTCCAACTTGTAATAAATATTAGGAAATTATAACAATTAGATTGTAAAGGACTTGTAAGAAATATATCAAATATATTCTATATTTTATCCTAAATAAGTTATTAGTTCTTAAAACTACATCTAAATCCACTTTTATAAGAGAGAGAAATGGTTTATTTATTGAATTAGATGAGACCCTTTTTTGGTTTCATCACTCCCCCACACTAAATTCATGCATGTCCTCATACATGTTACTAATTTCTATGAAGATTCTATTTTTTTTTCCAGTTTTTGTAGTCTCTTTTTTTCCAAAAGAAAGCCCATTTGTTCCTCTGAAAATTAGTATGTGATTTTCAGTTATTGCAGACATCTTTTCTATATTTTTAAAGAATTTTCCTCATTTGTTCATCTCAAAATTAGCATGTGTTTTTGTACATATCAATTCGTTTCTTCTATATATTTCAAACATGTTTATAGGATTATTTCTTCTTCTCCCTGACACTTAGCTTCTTACATGGCCTCATTTATGTTGTTGGGTCTTTCATAGATGTTGCTATTTTTTAAATCATCTAATCCATTTCATTTCATGTTACAAGCCTTATCGAAATATATCTACTATATATTCTTGAATTGATCACTATGTATAGAAAGTGTAACATTTTTCTCTTTTGGATTAGGTTCTTAGAAGTGGATTTATCTATAATTAAAAATAATAATCACTATATTTAAAAATAAAACAATAGAATATAACTTGACCATATTTCAAAGTTATCCTCACTTTTTTCTTATTGCATAACCTTGATTTTTATAATGCTATAGAAAAACAATAAATGAATAGTCAAATATATTACCGAAAATACAAATATTTTCAATTTCAAATAAATTCAGCCATGTAGTCATGAAGAAAAATAGAAAATTGTATCCATGGTACAAATTATATTGCAGTTAGGAAAAACATTCTTTTATTGGTTTTCTACTCTTCCTGGTTTTTTTGGAAAAGAGCCATAAGGAATTGATAAGATCTTTAGCTTAGTAAGATAGGATGGTTTATTATTCTTTTAGAATTTGATTTGTTATTGTTTATCATTTAAATTAGCATTGTGTGATTTTGTGTGAAACTTCACATTTAACTATTCATTTTTATTTCTTTATTTCTCAGTTTCTCATTTTAGTTTGTTAACTTTGATTTACTTTCTGTTGTTAGAATTGTTATTGAATTTCATTTTAATCATTTCAATTCTAAGATAAAGAACTGGTAAAGCATTGTTTCCTTCAACATTTTTTGTAGATAGCCTTAGACACCACATTGGATTGGCAAATAAATTTTATTAAAAGATGAGGATACAATGACCTTGCCATTTTTGGAATTGTTTCCAAGGATAGGTGTCATTAGGGGTAAGTCGCTAAGCTAGGATTAGTAAGAATAATCTCGTAAGTTTCCATTTAGAAAACAAATTTTCTTACTTCATCAAAATATATAAAAGAGAGTTTTTAGTAATAACAGATAGCTTTTTGAGCCATTAGAGTAAGTGGAATAGGAGCTTCTTACAAAACCTTAGCATAAGAAGATATTATTTTACTAATACATTTAGTAATTGTTAGTGCAAAATCACAGCACCCCTGGACGCACATCAGGCTTCTAGGTTGATGTTTCAGGCATCCAGTGTGATTGCACAACATTGAATCCTTTCTCCAAGCGTGGGACTTGTAAAGATGAGAAAGGATTCTCCAGAGAAGGTTGGTTCCTATTTCTCTATTCAGATGCACACGAAGAAGGCAGAGGGTTCACTCAAAACCTAATCTAATCTTGCCAAGGAGACAGGGTAAGAAGATGCATAAAAAATAAACCTGAGCTAACAGAGGTGATGCACCAAGGAATGAAGAACACCTATCTTGCCAATAAACATAGACCATTCAAATGTGATGCAAGATCATGCACAGATAACAAAATTCACAGTGAAAGATCAGGAGGATGCAAATGAACACAGAGAGGGTTGAGAATCATCCACAGACATGCATTACTTGCTCCAAAGATTGATACAATACAATACAAAATGCCAAGAGGCAGAGTCACATTACAGTTTCAAATGGGAGGTTCGAACTCCACAAATTCGCCTGATAGAGAGAAGAAGGGAGGAGCAAAACAGGAAATGTTCGACCTTTAGAAAGAAGCCCCTCCTTACAATATATAGGAAGAATGAGAGAGGGAAGAGAGAGGAAATCCAGATCTACCCCAACCACTTCTAGGTTGCATTTAGCTCATCTCATTATAGCAGAAGCGGCGAATCCTTGCAAAACGGTGGACTGTCTAGCAGAAACGGCGTACTGTCTATTGCATTAAAGCTGGTTGTTGAAACGTTACTTCTATCTATTATTACATGCCAGAGGCGTTTCTCAATTTTTTCACTCCAAACTGAACCAAAATGCAATATTGACCCTGAAATCATGCAGAGAATTTCACCATCTTTCCATTGATATAAAGAACGTGAAAATCCGAGCTCTGAATCGAAAGATATGGCGATCTGAAGATTTAGGGCAAAAACAGGCAAAAAACGGGTCGGCGGGAAAATATTTGAGTTTTTTCCGCGCACTGCCACTTGGATGACACGTGTCAGACTCTGATTCATCCACGGATTCATTCTCTAAAAATTCCTCTCGGGCCTTTAAACTTGGACACGTGGCACTCTTTTATTGGTTTGGGCCTGAGGGGCACACTTAGCAACTTTTCAACCTTCTGACACATGGCACGTTCTGATTAGTTGGTGGCTCTTTCAGCGTCTCGCGTCCTACGCATACTTTTGTCCCGGGTGCCCTAGATGAAATTTCCATGTTTCGGCCGATGCAGGTGGTTCGCATCCTCCGTGTACTTTTGGCCCAACTGTCCCCACTGTGCGAAACAAAGACTTAGGCATTTTTTCAACTTTCGGCCGGTTCGCCTTTTCACGTCCCGCGCGTACTTACGGCCCAGATGTCCCAATTGCTGTGTGGACCGCCTGGGGGCTTTTTGGCTGATTCGCGCCCCGATGTCCCAACTATCCCAAGTGCTGCCTGGACTAGGACTTAGCCGATTTTCTTCATTTTTCTGGCTCCAAGCTTGGTTTTCTGCATTTCTTCCATTTTCTCGACCTGTTGGGATTCCTTCTTGGATGGGAGAGTTAGAAAAGGGCCGAGGGACCCCAAAAAACATGTTTTTGGGCCTTGATCAATCTATTTTCCTGCGACTTGAATAATCTGATGCATGTTATCAAAATTTACCCTGGGGGGGTGAATTTTGGATAACAGTAATAGTCTATATTTCTACAGTTTCCTTACCTAATTCTTGGGATTAATGGGGAGAAATTTAGTAAGTTTTTATTCTAAATCATGATTCCTACAAATTACTACAAATAAACTCAGATGATCCAAATTGGTAAATACGATAGAGGCTTATTTTTCTTTAATATAACAAAATATAATATGAGTTTAATTTATGTAAGGTACACACAAGTGGATCATAATCGAGGTATTCCATCACTTGAGTTTAACGTGACCTCTATAGTGTTGGGGAATGAAACTATGAGCGAAACTATTTATGAAACAAATCAATATATCATGATAAGTTATCCTATATCCTTAACAGTCACTAAAATATGATAGGTATGAGGAGAGTTACTTATTGAAAATAGTAACCCAACAAGCTACTAAGACTCTCTTCTGAAAAATAATGTCATAGATTGTTACTAAGTATTCTATCATTACGCTACACTAATATACTTAACTATATTGGATAAATGTAAAATGTAAAAGAAGCATGATCATTATGTCTTATCATCGTATCAACAGTACCCTACTCGTACCAGCTAAGGGTGGCTATGGGAAGGATAGTGAGGATGTAATGACAAGAGTCATTACATGGTCAATATCATTCCCATAGGGATCCTAAGGTGGAATTATATGATTTATTCATTAGAAGGATGAGTCCTTGTCTCTATTACTTTAAACAAAAACTCAAATACTTAATCAATATAAATGAATCTTGATAGTTGTCTTGAAATGATTTTGTTGTGAAGTGAAGATAGGTTTTGTAGGCTAGTGCGTATTCATGAAACTGGATTACTAGCGCAATGTTGCATAACTATGGACATAATAGTGAAAATGAATGATTGCATTGTCTGTTCACCATGTCTTCTTGTTAGAAGTGTTTGGAGTCAGATAGAGGAACTACTTCAGTGAATTTCTAGTTGACACTAAGAAGATGTGCATGTTCTCTTAGCCTATAAAAAGGTTTAACCAAATGTATACATTATATAATGCTCGTGTGCAGTTGTTAATGGAGATCAGAAAAAGATCTAGGACCCTTACTGTTGTACGTGTATTACCTAGTGTTGAGATAAGTAATAATTATAAAAATTACGACATGAAAGGGAATTAAGGGATATGTTTAAATAATATTTAAAAAATCCCTTAATTTGGATGAATAAAAAATGGGTGTTACATTTTGGTATCAGAGCTAAAGGTTTATCATCTCTTTAACTTAATGAGTTCATACGCTAACTGAACATAGTATTATTGTTTAGTAAAATACAATGTATTTGAGAAGGATGCACCATGGGAAACAAATTGAAACATGTTATATTGTAGATTTAGTGGCTATGAAGTTAGATAAAATTCTAACAATCCTTCAAGACACCCAAAATTGGATAGCTTGTTGGGAGTAGCTAGTACGAGGTGAAAATGATAAGTTCAAGGTAAAATAACTTGAACTGATTGTTAATAATCAGTGAGGGAATCACTTGACTGTTGAATTGTCTAATAATGACATGTTTTGGATCTATAAATACAATATGGAATTTAACCCAAAAATGGGTGATGAGGTAAATAAGCATGGATTATCTACTAAACAAGAAATGTTTGAAAAATCATGTGGGCTAGGATAGAATCTTGCAATAAACTCCAACTCTTAAAGAGGAAAACTATAATAAGAGTGTTAGCTCTTCTTCACCATTGTCTTCTAGGGAAAAAGTGGTGGAAGAAATATGGTAGTAAAATGTGGAGTGTCAGGAAAAATACAACAGTAAAACATGTTGTATTTCAAGTAAGAAAGAGCATAACAATGTTGTAAGTGGTAAAAATAAATGCATTCAAAAAGGACCTATACGAGGATGTTTCAGATGTGGTGGTAAGCATTATGTTAATAAGTGTTCCTAAAAAGAAATAGTGGGATAAACATGAGTTGATGATGCACGTTGCAGTGGCTGACTGCCAAGAAGAGGAACACGTCATTCCTAACGAGATACTAGGTAAGTTATGTAGGAATTCCTATTTTTGTTTTACTATAATAGTAGTACAACTAAGTTTTTATATATAGTAATTAGCTTAAAAATGAATGATAAATTTGGTCTTTACCATTTGAGAATAAATTTTGTCTAAACTACAAATTTATGCATATGTCAACACAACATTGGTTGTGTTTAACTTCATCATGGAATTGGAGTTACACTTAAGCTCATTGAGTGACCTATGACTTATTGACTAACATTAAATATCCCAGCATAAGGAAGCAGTTTATTGTTTTGAAAAAACAAATAAATGTATTGAAGGTATGCAAAATATAACAACTGTATATGACATAGAAAGGAGAAAATGCTAGTTGATTTCCCCCTAGACATCAAACCTAGAATGAAACTATTACCTAAGGTCTTATTTGAGTATCCAAGGATCAATATAATGATTAGGTTATCATTAGCTATGTTTAAGGATGAAGATATCTAAAATATAATATTCATAATAAGATAAGAGAATTGTAAGATTCAATGTTACTTTTGGTTTACTAATACATTTGTTGCATTCATGAAAATCGTGATTAACACTTTGCAATAATATTTGGATAAATGGTGTGTTAGTTTCTTAGAAAATGTACTAATTTTTTCTAATATTTTGGAAGAACACCAAGAACATTAGAGGATAGTGTTGAAAGTAGGAAGTCATACAATAAGATTATGAAGTACTCGGGACAAGTTACAGAACCATGGAACACATAATAGACTATGATGGTATTTTAATTGAACCATCAGAAGATAAAACCACTATACAATGGCCAACATCTAGGAAGTATAAGAAGCTAAAAGCTTCATAAGATTGAGTTGGTTATTTTATAAAAATTCAAAAATATCTCCCTAGAGTGGCTTCACTGATAACATATTCACTGAAAATAACAAGAGATTTTTGTTAACTGACAAGTTTGAAATTATGTTTCTTATGCTGAAGATAACCTAACATATTTTTTTTTTTAATGTTTTGGATCCCAATAGGAACTTTTTTGGGGTAATGGATGCCTTAGGTGAGGAGTTGGGTAGAACACTTCTGCAAAAAAAAAAAAAATTGTTGCTTATAAAAGCAGAAAATTGAAAGAGAGTTAAATTAACTATGCTCCCCACTACATGGTACTTGATGTTATAGTTTATGACTTATAAGACTTGAGTTAATACCTGCTAGGAAAGCCTGTAAAAATTGGAAACAATCTAATTAGGACTAAAATATATCTTCACATTGTCTAAATTTGATGCAAGAAATTGTAGATGGCTAGATTTTTGTCCCAATATGAATTAATAATTCTTATTTTTAATAAACAGAGTAACTTAATGGTTGATATGTTGGGTCACAAGAATCTTACTTCTTCTATAGTGACCTACAAAACACAATTTTTTTAAGAAGTAAAGAAACAATTGAAAATAGTTTGTGTTATCAACATATAAGAATTACTTAAGCAACAAATTTGATGAAGGGAAAATGAAGTGTTAAGTTTGGAAAACGAAGAAGTCTTATGGTACATGAAATAGTATAAGTACCTTTAGACAAGGATCTAAAAATAGAAATTATGAAGGAACTACTTTATGCAACATATTCTCGACTTACGGGATTAACAAAACTGTTGACTGGTTATGTTTTTAAAAATTTGAGTTTATGAATAAATTCTTTCGGGGGTGAAACCTAAAAAGAGCACTAAATTGTGTGGAAATGATGCCAAAATTGTCACTTGGATGTGTGTAATCCTTTGAAAATTTTGGGAGGAACAATCCTAGTAGCATATAAGGTTAGCTTTATCACCCAATTTACCTCAGATGCATGATGTTCCAATACTTTTGTGTAAAAAGAAATGATTAGGGTATAACACATGTTTCTTATAAGCTTAAACACTTACGATAAGGGCATAACCATATAATTAACTTGGTACAAACCATCCTGAGAGCTAGGAAGTCGATGTTTGTATCTTTTAAAAATGAGAAATTACATGATGCAGGGTGTAAATTGACAAATTTTCTAGTGAGCTATGTAGCTTAGGAAAGACTTGGAGGAACTAAAAATTGTACTTTCTTTATGTGTTTCAGCAATGAAAACTTTTAAATTGACTGATTTGTTATGATACATTTGATATTGTTTCATAATATTGATTGACTATTATGACAATTTTTGTCATAATGCTGACTGTTTGGAAATTTTTACTTGATTATGAGGTTGTTACAACTAAGAATTTTGAATGATTAATTGACTACAAACTTAAAAAATTTCAAGTCTTTTGTATAAAAATGTGGGTTTTTTACCTTAGACAGTATGGTATGGATTTTTTTTATTTATGTGTTGGGTAATTACGAGTTAAATCATCAGGACGATGATTCTTTAAGGGGGAAGTATGTCACACCCCACTTTTTCATTCTGTTATGTTGCAAAAATAAACTATGTTGTATAAAATAACTTATGAATGTAAGAGGATTAGTAATGTTAAATATAGTTGTTTGTAGATATGCATACGTACATATATCCCAAAAAGGGTATATATACTTATGCATACATGCAGGCCCAACATCGTAACCACATTTGTCGTCATACATTCATGACTTATTCAATATTCATAACTTATTTTTGGATGATTTTACTTACCTTACGTGTTCTGTGTAATGATTTCATAATGTCGACAAATCAATTACATGGCTGAAATTGTATTATTCTATGCTTGGAAATAATTGTTGTTTTGATTTTCCGATTAACCTTATTGTTATGGTAATATTGCTCATAAACAGTAAGACATAAAAAATGATCTTTGTTGCTGCTCAGAAATTTATTATGAACATCGACAATGTAAAAAGATTAAATTGAATAACTATCTTGTTGGCAATGTAAAATAATTGATTTTATGAGATTTCCACAATATGACGTATTAAAGATTATATTTGGAGAACTGTGTGATAATTTATTAATAATAATGTATGATGGGTCTTCGACCATAATGCAAGTCATTATTAATGCTTGTGTTGGTCTTAGATCGTAATGCAAAGTTATTTGTTACATGGCAATGAATGGTAAGTTAATGTTTGTTTATCATGGTTGTTATTTTAATTGGCATAGACCATTGTTGCAAATTGGTTGGTGTGATCTTTGATCCCCTTATTTTGCTCAACTTATGGAAAAGGAGAACTGGATTGATTATTTTAGTTGGTCATTAACCATATAGCAATTGTAAAGAAAACATGACCATGTTTAAATGTTTATTAAGTGGTCACAAACCATAAGCAAATTATGGTAAGAATAATGTTAAAGTAAAATTGGTCTTAGACCATACCATGGGCATCATGAAGGTTTTATAGTTTTTAAAATTAATAAAATTAATATGGTCCCCGATCATATTAATAAAAATTATCAATGTTTCATTCATTTTTCATTGATTGACCACCATGCAATGTTTTGAAATTTGATTGGTTGTTAGCTTGTCTTCAATCGCTCGTATGATCACAATGCAAAAGGTGGTAATAATTATTAGTTTTTTTGTTGATCACCACATGCACAAAGGGATTTGGATAACATTTTAAAATTAATAATGATTAATCTAAAATAAAAAAATCATGCAAGTGAATGGAAATACACATGGCATGAGAGGTCTCAGAGAGTTAAGCAAAAAATAAAGGAGATCAGGTTGAAATAAATGACATTCAATTACTTGTGCATGGTTTCTTGGAATTAGATAAACTTGTAGAACAAGCTAGAATGCATGCAAGGCCCACCTTATTCGCACTTTTCATGACTATGGATAGCTTGCTCTGTTGTTTGGGAATGGAGGAAAAATATGGTAAAATATTCACATGCAAATATTTTAGAACCATTTAAAAAGTGAAGCTATGCATTCCTTGGGCATTTTGGATTCTAGTCACATTAAAGGATTTTTCCTTTTTGCTCAAATACATTCATTCTTATGATCTATAACTAATATGTGAAAAGGGAAATTTGGAAAAGGCCGTATTTTATTGCAAACATGGTTATCTAACTCTGATCTCTTGTTTTTCTTTAAAATAAGAAAATATGGTTTGGGTTTTCTATTCTAGCATCGAATCTGGAAAATGAGAAGTTATATCAATAAATTTAAATAAGGAAATCTATCAAAACCTCATGCAAATAAGTGGTATTTTGTAAATGGTTTATTATTGTTGTTACCCATTCTGGGTATGTGTGTGTTGCCATTTTTCAAGACTGTAATATTTTGTTTATTTGCGTGCAAAATAAATCTAGGTATTTACGTTTTGGTTTGTAAACCTTTTGTTTTGATTAATGGGGGTTAACTATTAGGAATGTTGGTGTTTGACTGTTTGAATGTACGAGTATTTGATTTTGCAGTTAAAGCGTGTTATCTTGCAAATCATTTAGAATTTGGAACATGTTTTTAGTAAGAATACTGTGTATTTATTGGTTCTAAAATCTTAGTCGAATCCCTAGCTTGGTGTGGGGACTTTTGTTTGCTGAAAGTTACATGTTATAAAATTGAATCTGATCAGAACAAACTTATACTAATTGATTCCATTATTAAAGACACCAAGATAACATCTTTCCTTATAACAATTTGCAAATTCTGGGAACTTTGTATCTCTTCCTTGAGATGTTTATTGATCTGGTTTGGTTTTTAGGACTTTATTAACTTAGGAATGGGGTTTTCTTTTATTATTTGTAATTATCTGTTGAGATAGTATAGTTTTAATGATAATCTCAATTCCCATACGGCAATGGTAGATAAAAAGGAGGTATTTTTTTGTTTTATTAAGCTTTCCTATGATTACCTTAATTTTTTATTGATTTATTGATAAACCTTTTAAGGAGTGTAGACACTAAATCACACACTTTGAGTATATTTCTAGTTCTGATCATGTGCCACTATTCATATGCTTCCAAAGTGAGAAAAGTATTAATTGATCATTGTCTTTGTCTTCTTTGCTTGATTTTTGTTTTCCTTCTTGGTCTTACACACCTTCTTGCCCAGTCTTGACTTTCGACACTTCAGTTCATTTATGAGTCTAGAACACCAGTGCCCAGCCAGGACAACAACACCCAGGTGCTCTTGCATCCCCTCTGGGTGCCCCTAATCTCTTTGTATATTACTCACATTTTTTTGGGTCCTTTCTAGTTGTTTGGGCATATTATTTTCTTGACTGGTAGGCCTTTTAGTGCTTAATTATGAAATTCAAATAACGGGAATCATATAAATACAAAGCTATGTGACCATAATAAAAGTCCAAGCACTAAAGCATTTACTATCATCACCTAAGGTTGCATCCAATGACCATTACAAGAGCATCAAAGCATCCATCTAGCATCCATTCAAGGGATAAAGGACTACATCTCTTCTGCATATAATTCATAGGAGGGGAAGTTCATTTTTCCATTCACACATCTATCTATATTTTCTACATCTAGGTATTTATCAGCTATTCAAGTGCAACTTGACACAAGAGCCACCTAGGGCACAATTCTACACACATGCACGTGCAAAACTACATGAAGTTTTTAAATGTAGTGCAACGCCTGAATCCTAAGTTCACTCAGTTAGGTGATCGTACGAGATCCAGTCTGACTCCCCATGCTGTATCTTATTTGTTTTTATGATTTGATTTGTTTTAGGGTTTTACAGTTTTCTCTTTCTTCTTTACAGGTTTTAGGTGAATTCAGTGCAATCAAGAAACGAAGTACAGGTGACTAAATATGACATCCAATGAACATCTCGTGACCCTGTGATAATACCAAGTTTATGAGGTTCTGAGCAGTCACAGGCACCCATAGGAGATCTACAGCATGCCCCAAGTGAACCCTTGAGCCTGTCACAGGGGCCCTAATCCCGACATTCCTAGACAATTCACACATTTTTTTTGGCTTGGTTACGACACTTTTCTTTCCTATTTCATTATTTTTCTAGCTCGCCACAACTTTGTATTTATTTTGAATCACCTAAGTATCTTACCCTCTCTCTTGCAACTTAGGGTTTTAAATTTATTTTGGATTACTTGCTTGGGTCAAATTTGTACTTTATTACATATCTATATCTATGTTGAAACTTAAATAGATATCTAACATTTATTTATTTCAATATTTGTCCTAAATCATTTGGTGAACCCCAACCTCGTGATCAGTCATTTCGGATCCTTCTTTGGCACATCATCTTTCTCTATCATGGCTTCTAAGGTTCATCAAGTCCCTTTGTCTTAATTACTTCAAATATATTCACCTTACAAAGAGGTTGTTCAAAAATCCCTAGACACCATGTTTCTCCCTAGAGACACACCACCTGCTCAAGTCAGTGTTATCTTATGATCATCTTTCTAATGATGTCTAGTCGTCTTGTTTCTCCATTCCAATCAATTTAGCTTTGCAAGTCAATCCAAGCTTTGCATTCTTTATTTCAAGATAAACTTCAAGATATGTAATCCACAATCACATTTCTATTAAATATGAAATCAAACATCTTACAAATGTTTCTCAAGCTCGTGTTTGTTCTTCTTCTCATTCTCATTCTATGTCTTCCACATGTGCTCATATCAGTGAGGCTCAAGTCTTGCCATTGTTGGATCCTCTCACGTTTGATCGTCAATGCTAAGACAACACGATATTCTTACGGAGCTCCTTAGTCATCAATTGATCAACTTTTCATATACTCACTGCTATCCTCCTTATCAGTCTTGCAAAATATCAAGGTCGTTCATATTGCAATTATCATCGAATCAATGGACATAATGACAGTGACGATTATGCTTTACAACGAAGAATCATGCATTTTAAGCATTAAGTCTTTATCCCATTCACTGCATGGACATTATGTTGCATGCCCATCTACAAATGCTACACCCAAATAGGATCCTAAATATGCTCCATCTATGATCTAATGAGCATCATGTTATTACTTCTAATGTTCCTTCTTTATTTAGTCAAGTTCCGCCTATACAATCCACTCAAACTAAGCAATCACCTCATATAAAGATTGTCTACAATCACCTCCTCCTACTCAAGTCATCGACAACATCTACCAAGTAAAACTAATGAAACCACCTTTAAAAATTGGTATAAATCCTATTTTACCTCTCAAGTCTTCTACGACATTATAAATTCCAAATAAAAAACCACCCACTACAGCAAGACAAACAAGCATCTAGATGGCCTCTTTTAACTTCTGTCATTCAAGATCCCTTCCTGTCACCATCTCCACTTCCACTTCCAATTTGTTTTGTCAAGAAAATTATTCCTTATAATGATGGGTAAGACACATTTCAAGCTCCACCACCATGGCATGGTCCTTCTCACATCGCCGCATAGATCTCCATCACTTCACATACTTAGGGGGCATCATAGTTTATTCCCCCTAACATTGCTATCAGGTGTCTCTCGGTTCCCATACTACTTGATGCTCTCGCGCTTCATGATTCAATCTTTCCTAAGCATCTTTCAAACCCACTTGATACAAATAACTTATATCAACATTACCTGATGACACACTCTTGTACTATGGTTTACACTTGGGTATTGAGGGCTCACTACATTCATGAACCTCACATCATCACATTACACACTACACACTCAACGCATTCACAACATATCTCTCTCGTGCACAATCAACACAACACACTACCCTATGACGCACTCTAGTTCCATGGTTTATACTCAACTGTTGAGGGTCTAAATCTAAAATGAACCTCACCACACTCATGTACTATCTACACTCTATGCTTTATCAATCACATCTTTCTAGCACACAGTTCAAACCATTTCTCGATGACACACTCTTGTTCTATGGTTTATTTTCGATTGTTGAGTGGGAATTTATAAATGAAACTCATCTCATACATACTCATTCACATTTTCTCAGGGTCACATGACTCTTATCACACTCACTTTGCATTCCATTCCATTTATTCTCACAACATACGACATATATTGGTCACACATTGTTTTTTAATATTTGTACTTGCATGTTACACTTTACTTACTATGTTATAACATATAATTTGTATGTCATTATCTTTATCATACACACATCCATGTTCACTTGCCTTCTATTTGTGATCACAGACTCTACATAGATCGTTACACTTAGCATGGATTCTTGGCACTATACCTCTCACCAGTCTTGCAACAAGCTCATGGGGGCATCCACTTTTGTACACATAACAAGTGTTATTGTTTCATTTTATACTACTTCATATTCATACTAGCACACTACTATATTAGATCATACATGTTTTTACATATTTTTTATCTTTCTGAAATGCTAATGGGTGCTTCATGTGCAACATTTGTCTTGCTGGAACTCTTTTATACCATAGTTGTTTGATATCTTGTTTGTCACTGTTTGTCATTGCTTGTTATTGTATGTCATTGTTTACGGGATTTTCCCTTTATCTTGTGTCCACATTGTATGCTTTTGGCCACCTTGACCTTGATTTTATTGCGACATCGTGAGTGATGTCCCATGTTTACAACCCTCTTATTTACAATCTACATTGTATTTTTGCTTTCTAGATTACATCTTGTCTTCTATATGCGTGTTTTTCTTCTTTACACTAACACTTATTTTCAGCCACTTTGTTTGCATGTGCCTTAGTTTCTACCAAGCACATTCCCTCCCTCCTATAGGTCTTCAGTTTTAGCACAATGTCAGGTCCTCCTTTGGGCTGTATACTCCTTCTAATGTCACATACACCCCAAATGAGGGGGGCATCATCGGGTGAATCAGTCACCCTATACAACAGTTTACAGTCACAGTATACAACACAGTTCAGTACTATTACAACATAGTCTTCAATCTCAGCAACAACCCAGAACCTAACTTGGGTCCTCAACACAACACAGACACCAATGCCCAGACACAAATAGTAATGCCTAGGAACCCCTAACCCTTCAAGGGTGCATGTGACTAGGGGTAGTTAAACAATTTTTCTCAGTTTACTCAAAATTTCACTGTTTGATTGAATCCCCAAAAATCATTGTTTCTTAATTTTAATCGATTTTCCAGTTTTATTAATTACTAATTATAGTTACATCCATATTCAAATTTGGAATGTAAATTACTGCAAATATTTTACAAATTGAAAATAAAAATCAGAACACAACACAAGATTGTTTACAGGGTTCGGAATTCCTACGTCCTTGGGTTCGTGGTGAACCGATCCATTAATAATGTTAAAAAATGTAACAATAATAATGATTCCATGGAAATTTATAGTTTTTGGTTTGTGGCACATGTATCTACCCTTTCCTTCATGTGTTTTATTTCCCTTCTTCCCCTTGTGGAGAGTGATCATCCCTTCTTTTATGGTGCTATCACCAGCCCTTTTAGCTTAGGATTTTATTTTTACATCTCTTTCCTCCTCTCTCTCTCCCTAGTTCTTTTGATGTGTTAGTGTAGGTTATTTGTAGGAGTAGTTTTAAAATTAAGGTAGATTGTGTTTTGTGGGTTCTCCTAAGATGTGAAACAAAGGAATTCAAAATTCTCTAGAGATATGTCTCAAGCAACAAATCCCAAACTTGGAGATAGTCCCATGTTGGCCCAAACTTTTGGATCTCCCCGATTCAAGCTAGGGAGTAATTTTGAGCTCTAAAAATTACCTCTCACTAGTCTTACAACAAGCTCATGGGGGCATCCACTTTTGTACACATAACAAGTGTTATTGTTTCATTTTATACTACTTCATATTCATACTAGCACACTATGATATTAGATCATACATGTTTTTACATATTTTTTATCTTTCTAAAATACTAACGGGTGCTTTATGTGCAACATTTGTCTTGCAGGAACTCTTTTCTACCATAGTTGTCTGATATATTGTTTGTCACTGTTTGTCATTGCTTGTTACTGTATGTCATTGTTTACGGGATTTTCCCTTTATCTTGTGTCCACATTTTATGCTTTTGGCCACCTTCACCTCGATTTTCTTGTGACATCGTGAGTGATGTCCCATGTTTACAACCCTCTTATTTGTAATCTACATTGTCTTTTTTCTTGCTAGATTACATCTTGTCTTCTATATGCGTGTTTGTCTTGTTTATACTAACACTTATGTTCAGCCACTTTGTTTGCATGTGTCTTAGTTTCTACTAAGCACATTCCCTCCCTCCTGTAGGTCTTCAATTTCAGCACAATGTCAGGTCCTCCTTTGGGCTATATACTCCTTCCAATGTTGCATACACCCCAAACAAGGGGGGCATCATCAGGTGAATCAGTCACCCCATTTAACAGTTTACAGTCACAGTATACAACACAGTTCAGTACTGGTACAACATAGTATTCAATCTTAGCAACGGCCCATAACCTAACTTGGGTCCTCAACACAACACATACACCAATGCCCAGACATAAAAAGTAATTCCTAGGCACCCCTAACCCTTTAAGGGTGTATGTGACAAGGGGTAGTTAAACAATTTTTCTCAATTTATACAACGACTTTTACAGGACAGGCATAGTCCTTCAAAACTCGACATACATGCATTTACCCTTATTTTTCTGTTTTCACGTTGGATCGAACTGGATCATATTTTCACACACCATCTATAGTGGTGTTTACACTTCAGGAAGTAGTCAAAGGTTGGAGAATGATACTAGACCATTCTCCCTACACATCTTTTGCACTTGGCACAGTTGGCATGAGATTACCCAAAAAAATCACACTTGGTGCAAGTGGCATGAGATCTCCCAAAAAAAAATTCTTCTACAACATCTTCAGGATCCCTTCTATCTATTTCACTCTTCACAGATTAGGTGTACATGTTCTTTTTCACATTTTAACATACTTTTTACACAATTTTCACACATTTTTGATCAAAATTTTCACATACACATATTTGACTACTTGTTTTCTCTTCTATTTTGCATGGCTCTCCTTATGGGAATCAACAGTCATATCATCCAACATCAAATGACATCAACAAAAGGAACAACACATACATCTACACATACACTTTCACACCTAGGGTCATCAATTTTCACTTCCTCTTCTCTAGATTCCACGCTTCACTTTTTATCACTCCATGTTGTTTCTTGTCTCCTCGACACACTTTTCACCATCAATATACATGGGTATTAGGTACACATCTCTTATCTACTTTATGTTATTGAGCATTCACTCAACAACATAAAGTGGGCACAAATGTAGACATTAAATCACACACTTTGGGTATATTTCTAGTCCTGATCATATACCACTATTCATATGATTCCGAAGCGAGAAAATTATTACTTGATCACTATCTTTGGCCTCTTTTCTTGCTTTATTTTTTCCTTCTTGGTCTTACACACCTTCTTGTCTAGTTTGTCTTTTGATACTTTGACATTTTTTACTCTGGACACCAACACCCAGCCAGGACATCAATGCCCAGGCGCCCTTGACCTCTTTGTATCTCTCTCGCATCTTTTGGGTATTTTCTATCCGTTTGGGCATCTTATTTCTTACTAGTCAATCTTTTAGTGGTTAATTACAAAATTTAAACAAGGGAATCATATAAATACAAAGACATGTGATCATAATAAAGGACTAAGCACTAAACATATACTATCATCAGCTAAGGTTGCACCCAAAGGCCATTACAAGAGCATCAAAGCATCCATCTAACATCCATTCAAGGGACAAGGGACTACATCTTTCTACATACAATTCACAGGAGGAAAAGTTTATTTTTCCATGCACACATCTATCTACATTTCTTACATCTAGATATTGCTCGTTATTCAAGTGCGTCTGGAACAAGATCTACCTAGGGCATGATTCTACACACACACACATAACTACATGGAGTTTGAAATGTAGTGCAATGCCTGGATCATAGGTTCATTCAGTTAGGTGACCACAGGGGTTAGTCCAACTCCCCACTTGCATTTTTTCCTTGTTAGGATTTGATGTGTTTTTGGGTTTTGCATGCGCTCTTTCTTCTTGTAGGTTTCAGGTGAACTTGGTGATCTTCCAACAAAGTACAAGTGATTAAAGGTGACATCTAAAGAACACCTTGTTACCCTATAAAACTATGTTTCTGAGGTTTTGAGCAGTCACATATGCCTAGAGGAGTTCTGTAGCACCCCAGGCACCCTTGACTCTATCCAAGCGCCCTAGTCCGGACATTTCCAACATTCACACAGTTTTCTGGGATCGATTGCGACACTCTGCTTTCCTGCTTCATCAGTTTTCTAGTTCGAAGCATCTTTGGATTTATTATGAATCAGCTAAGTATCTTACCCTCTCTCTTGCAAATATTTTTATAGCTTACTTTCTTGTGTCAAATATGTATTTTATTTTCTATATCTGCGTTGTTACATAATTTATATTTAGCATCTACTTATTTCAAAAAAAAATTAATAGAGGAGATGAAAATATGTTGGACTTTGGAAATTGGTCATAGGGTTTAGTTTGGGTTAGAGTATTGATTAAGTTCCCCCTACCTCAGTCTATTATGAGAGAGAATCCTTTACTTGTTAACAAGGAGCAATCTATTGAAAAGGGCTTGCGATATTACCATGTGTGAATATTGTGAATAATGTGTAAATAAAAGAAATACATAAAAAAATTAACTAAAAATAAGAATGGTAAACTCATTATGAGAAGAGTGGAATGACAAGTCATTGTTGTGTATAATTGATTGTATACTCATAGGAGGAAACTAGAAAGAGCGTATAAATTGGTCTGTGATAATAACAAAGTGCTATTGACTAAATTGGTTGGTTTTAAGATTTTTTGACCACCAAGTAGTCAATCCTTGGGATGTTTAAATAACATTTGATTGATTGTGCAAGAAGATTAACCTCCTTCTTATTTGTAAATTATTTATAGTAATTTACATTCTAAATTTGAATATGGATGCAACTATAATCAGTAATTAATAAAATTAGAAAATCAATTAAAATCAAGAAACGTTGATTTTTGGGGCTTCGATCAAATAGTGAAATTTTGAGTAAATTACAAACTTAATTTCAGTTTGAATTCAGTCCTAAATCATATTTTGATTAGTTTTTGGAAGTATACAATCCTTTTAAGTTGATTAAAATTGAAGATCCTTTGACGATTAAAAGTGTTAATTTCAAGCACCCATTTTCGGATCAAGTTTGGTATTAGAGCTGGTTATTACACTTGAAAAATTGCTAATCTCCGAGCAAGTTTGGTATTAGAGTAGTTAGATTGCCAGATTAGCTTCTAATTGTGTTTAAAAATTCGGCTTTAGTTTCAGTATTGATTTCAGTTTTCAGTGTGCAGACATTTTGGGGCTTGCTAATCTTCTTTTGCAGTGTGCCACTTGGAATCACTGATTTATTACTATGCCTATCTTACTAATTTTTTCCACCATTTTAAGGCTAGAAAGTTGTCTTGTGGTCTAAAAAGGAAATAAAACCTCCACATGCTCCCAAAGCATTAGTCTGGGGTTATTTCTACATGACATAGTTTGATGCAAGAAGCTACATAGTCCAACTCACCCCAATTGTGGAAGAAGAGAGTCTTCCTGGTTGAATAAAAATATATCAATGAATAGATTAGAATGACTTAATATGTGTGAAATATAGTCACTTGGATGACAGGTGAAATTATTAACATCAAGAGGTCTATGAAAGATCTGAAACATCAAGAGTTTCATTCATGTCCAAGATATCAAGGGAATGATCATCATGATCATGATGAAAGAACATCACCATGGGTGATGATTGAAATCACCTCAAGCTCACAAATAAGGCATATCTCATGAAATTGTTTTTAAACACTTAACCAGTGCTTTACAGTGTCCTCACATCTGACAAGGTAGAGAGGTGGCTATTGTAGTGTTTCAATGTAGTTCAGAGGTTAAGAACATGGAGATCATTCTTAGACATTCTATCTAGAGATCAATCCTTCTATCTAGAGGAGGAAACCTATCTCCTTGAGGATAAATTGAGAAAAATATGCCTAGATACTATTAGTATGTTTCCACTTTGGTGAAATCTTGGTCAGAGAGGTGAATTATGAGGATCAGAAGATATCATCATGTTCATAGGTGAAATGTGAAGCTCTAGGAGTGAGTTGATGATCATCATATCTTGACTCTGTCACTATAGAATGAACTACTCAGACTACTGATGTATCCATGACCATCATTTTTGAAAGACCGGG
Organism: Taxus chinensis; assembly: GCA_019776745.2. Lineage (NCBI taxonomy): Eukaryota > Viridiplantae > Streptophyta > Pinopsida > Cupressales > Taxaceae > Taxus > Taxus chinensis. Next base: position 318,715,138 of record CM034151.1, on the reverse strand, counting down.
AGGTCATCTACTCCCATGAGCATCATATGAGAAAGAAGGTTCTTGAGCATCCTAAAGATGGTTCCATTCAAGGAAGATTATGGAGTCAAAAAGGATAATTGGATGATCTTCATGTGGAGCACCATGTATACAAGAATGAGAAACCATTTTAGTTTCACTTGATGTAAATCACTTCGTATTTTTCTTAAACACACATTCAACACCTTGTAGTGAGATCACACCTCAAAGGAAGATGAGAGTAATTTTTGTTGGTAGCATTGTAATTGGAGTCACTCACATGAAAATTTTCGTGAAATTTATATGGATGCTATCAAATTTTTCATTAGGGACTAACTTTGACTAGCACACCATCATTTGCAAGCATTTGACCAAAGAAGTCAAGGATCATGATGTGCCTCAAAATAAATACCATCTTGAATCCATTAATCAGGATAATGAAAAGCTAAAGATCTTATCAATTCCTATTCCTAATCATGATGTTGTTGAAATTTCTAAAAAGCAATAAAATTCTACAGCTAATGAATCTATGGCCAGCAGATGATGGGGGATGAATGTCATAAATAAAATCAATTCCCCATTTAGTAAAATTCCAAGAAAGTATTAGTCTAATCTTGATTATTTCTGCATGACACAGTTTGATGCAAGAAGCTACATAGTCCAACTCACCCCAATTGTGGAAGAAGGGAGTCATCCTGGTTGAATAAAAATATGTCAATGCATAGATTAGAATGACTTAATATGTGTGAAATATAGTCACTTGGATGACAGGTGAAATTAGCAACATCAAGAGGTCTATGAAAGATCTGAAACATAAAGAGTTTCATTCATGTCCAAGACATCAAGGGAGTGATCAACATGACACAATTTGATTATCAATTTGAGGAATCCATTGGAAAAAGGTTGTATGATCACTCACACAATAAAATTTTGAACAAGTTCCTCACATACAAAACAAAGCAGTGGATTCCATGGAAAATATCGCCTCTCTTCTTTCATTTGACATTAATCAAACTCACAACGAGTTCCTTGTTGAACATCTTCTGGTTCCCACATATGAATTGTCGGAGTCCACCATGGTTTGTGAGATTGTTGGTCCTGATCATCCCTGGTACCACGATATATACACCTTCATTCAAACTAAATCCTATCCTCCTAATTTTAATTCTACTAATAAAAGAGACTTAGCATAACGTGCTTCGCCCTACACCCTTATTGCTGACAGCTTGTATTGAAGAGGCTAAGATGGGACTCTCTTAAGATGTCTCAATCAAGATGAAGCTAAGTGATCCGCACAAAGCGCTTGAAGAAAATTTTAGTGAAGAAGCTCCATTCTTCATTCTTCCCCAATTATTTCATTCATTTATTCTTTTACAAAATGAAAGATTACACCTTGAGGCATTCTACATCTTGGTTAAGTGGAGTGTTTCTGCAGACAGAGAACAAGCGTAGTGTGGGGTGATGTTGGACCCCTGGAATATTGACCAAGTATGAAGATGCGTAGGCATACAATGTCCCAGTTATGGAATGGCACACAAGGGAAAAACACACAAGATAAGGTTCTAAGGAAGCATGTAGCATGCACGATGCATGAAAGGATCGGGACTTAGTCATTTTTGACATCTGGGGTAGAACACATGAAAAGCATGACCCAGTTACACGTGGATAAGATGCCAGCCTGGTGACAGGTTGGCCCAAGAAGGAGCATGCATGTGATGGAATATTCTAGAAGAACATCATGGGATAAAGTGGAAAGCTTAGGCCTAGAGAAGCATGCTTGTATGGAGGACCACATTCAGACACTTGGCACCAGATCTGAGGGCGCTAGATGGTGAGTTGGTAGTCCAGGAAAGCTATAAATACAAGTGTCTGTAGAGATGGAGATATAGCTAGAAAGTGAGTGGAGCTCTGTAGAAATACTGTGAGGACTCTATCATTGAATGGTTATATTCGGGAGAGAATGCATTAGGCTTAGGGGTTGTAAATTTTCTTTTGGGTAGCTTAGTTACATTAAGTCCAGTGCAATGCATGACTATGGTCTACTTCTCTGCGACCCTCTGTAATGGTTCCATGGATGTAATAAGGTTGCCTATTATAATAAATACATGAATATTAATGATTCTGATGCATATTTCTCTCTTATGAGTTCTCTTTCCTTTCATGCTAAGTATGGATGCTTATATGTTTCTTTCTGTCACAATACATGTTATGGATTATGTTAAGCACTCAATCTAAAATGACTACAAGGATCTAGAGGCCGTTATGAGCCCTATGGTTCTTGTATGTCCTAAACTCCCTTCTGAAATCTCTTACACAAATCATAGATGATGTTTCCCACTAAACTCACATAAAAGAGATACTCGGTACCCGTGCGTGCCTCGGGTGAGTGCTCAGCTTTCGCTGGGTGATAGGCTAACACGCATGGGGTTCCTTTATTTTGTGATAGGAGTAAAAATGACTACACCTCCTTTAGTTTGATCTGTATCTCTCCTAAAGAGTGGTGAACACCCTTAAGCTCATGGTACCCATGGGGAAATCAATCATGAAATTCATGCAGTAAATCAATAATCTTTGAAACCTCTCTTTCTAACCAATGATTCCTAATAGTAGCCTCCTTAGGTTATGTACCCAAGCCAATGTTAACCTTCTTAGTTTTCAGGGGTTCACGGTAGGCGCATGCTTACTCATCAACACTATCCATTACCTCACACATACCTAAAGTATGGTTAACATCCAAGTTCTCCACTTCTTCACCATCAATCATATAGACCAACTTCCCTTTCTCTTTTTCCATGCAATCACACCCAAGCTATAGTTCCTCTAGATTTTCCTCATCGAAGCGTGCTTCCAAGTTAGGTTATCCCAAAAACTCCAGTTTTCTATCCTCCGCCATGGCACTATCTCCCATAGTTAGGCACTTAACAACCTGCAAGGCCTCATTCACCAATGGATTAGTACTTTGATACTCAAATGTTATAATCAAGTCATATGTCAACTCCATCCAGTTTCATTTCTAACGGTGTAGTTCTGAATGAATGTACCATGTGTGCACGTAACCTTGTAAGGTGGAGTAAAGCTTATGCACCCATAAATATTAAGGTAAGGTTTCCGCACCTTACATCTAGGCCTTCTCACATGCTTAGATGTGAAATGAGGTAGATTCCTTCCCATGATAGTCTTGTATAGCAGTAGGTGCATTGATTTGAAGAAACCTAATAGAGAATGTGATTCTCACCTCACGGCACTCTAAGAGGTTATGGTGATGGGTCGCCCACTAACGTGTTTTGGTCCCGAGAAAAGTATAAATAAAAATAATTCTCCTTTCGATCTCACATCTCCACTGGGTCTCCATTTCTCATAGGAAAACATCAGGTGTGGCTCCCCTAGTGTAACTTGGAAACTGTTTTCCTCCTAGGCACCTGACTGAGTGTGCCTTTGTTACTCTCATCACCGAGCCTCTTAACTACCTTCTGACCAACTCATATATCCCGTGCATCTAATTATCACATGCAATGCTAGTGATATCACTTACAAATTGAGCACCTTCCCACTAAATAACTCCTTCTGTTGGATGCACATCCTCGGGGTCTCTTAAAGTGCACACATAGATTTTGTCTAGGTCTTCTTCTCCCAAGGGTTCAATTTAGGGTGTTGAATTTCCACTTGTCGAAGGGATGATAACACGTTTCTCCTTATTCTCAAAACTTATATATCCCTTATTTAAATGTAAGTCAGCATTGTTATTATAGCACCGGGGGCACCCAAGTAACACTGGAAATTCTCTAGTGAATTTTCCCCCTTCGATAGTCATAACAAAATTGTTCAAAACACCAATGGGTATAGCCTTTGTCTTATTAGACAAATACAACACATTTGAGGATGGCTATAATGGGGGCCTTCCCATTTGATTCCATGTGTCTAAAGTGAGAACATTAACTTTCACGCTCATGTCAATTAGAATATTGCTTAAGAGCCATCCCTCAACTACTATATTCAAGGTAATCTCCTTATCATAGTCAATGTTGTGAGGGGGAAGGTTAGCATGCAAGACCTGTCGCTCGTGCTCTCCTCCAACGTGCGGTTCTTTCTCCCGTATCCATTATCCTAGCAAAGGGATGATATTCTCTTGCCTCAATATTTTGCATACCTCCCTGAATTCATCCAAATCCTTCTGTGGAGCCTTAGTGCTCTTCTTTTTCTCTAACTATCATGATTTATCCTTTAGTTACTGGATCTCTTCTTGTAGGCTTTGAATCGCATCCATGGTTTCTTGATAGGTTTGTTTTTGATGAGAAAGGTATGGATACTTCCCATTCACCACCTCTTCTCTAGTAACCAACAGTGTCTAATTTGGTATCTCATTATTGCGTGCAACCTCAACTCGCATAGTCACCAATACAAGCTCCAACTTTGACTCATGAGCCACCCTTGGCATCCAATGTGATTCGAATTTCTTCACACTTACCATCCCGATACCTTTATACTTCTGATTTTACTGGCTCATGTGTTCAAATAATTTTGGGCACTCCTCATACTTGTGCTTCTTTCCACACCAAGAGAACTATAACAGATTGGGGAATTCATGCTTATAGTGTTCTGTAGACCCACAGTTGTAACAAGTTCCATGAGGGAACTCACTTCTTCTGCCTCCGCAGTTGCCATGACCTCTAAATCCTCTGTGATATCCTCTTTCGTGACTCCCTCTGTCTGTGTGCCCTTTATAATGATAACCATCATCCTTGGAACTACTTGCAATACTAGTCTAACACACACCAGTATTAATGGTATCATGTATTTGGTCAATCAATCTAGAATCCTTAGTGTCATAAGTAGTAGAGTTGGATATTTTGCAATAGCAAAACACATTCTTATGGATCACATGCTGCAACAATGGATACCTACTTATATCATGATCTCTATGGAAAATCTCATAGTCCATGGTTATTGTGCGAACCGACCTTTATGGGAAATTTTCCTTTATATGACCCTCTACTTCACAATCCATACACCATAACTTGTTGTGAGTCTCACGAGTCGAGTTCGCAAATAAATTCTCCACTTACTTTGCTATTGCAGCAATTTTGGCTTCTAGGAATGGACTAATTCATGTATCAATGCTTCCTACTACCTTAGTGCACAAGGCAACCTCCAAGGCTTCACGTGGATATGTGAAAGTTCCCTCCTAAATGGTGTGATCATTCCTTTGACGAACCACTAAACATGTTGCGAAGGGTGAATGTCATAAGATAACTTGGATAGGAGAGTCTTGAAACATGTGTCTTACTCCCACACACTCTCTGACATTCCTTGTTGAATCTCCTTTAACGCACTGATGATTTTTTGTTCAAACTCAGGTACGTAGAACTTTTCCAAAAAGGCATTACGCATCACAATGTAATCCGCCACTGTTTGGTGCGGGTCATAGTTCCTGTACCATCTATGTACACATCCTTATAATGTGGTTGCAAAATAACTTCTTTTTCACTTCAGGGTAGTGGTTCCCTTCATGCGCCATAGTAACTTGCACTTGTACACATGTTCCGCGGTATCCTCAATGCCCTTGTAATTAGGTAAGTGGAGCGACATCTCATAAAACACTTGTTGATGGTGTTATGGAGCTTGTCCTTCAGAGCTAGGACCTTGATTCCATCCAGTGATGCCTCCACTAGTAGACCCACTAGATCCACTAGTGCCAACTCCTCCAAATCCACCAGATCCTCCTCCTATTGTAGGTAAGGGGCCTAATGTAGCTGTGCTCTGTGATCCCACTATCGTGCTAAATTGTATGCCGATAGTCTATGATACCAAACCACTCTCACATGTGTTTCGTGCACTGATCCTAGACGTGATACTAAAACCTTGTGATCCCACACCTTGCCCAAATGTTGTACCACACAAAATACCCCTAAATACAAGAAATGACTGTGTAGCCATAGATGTACCAAATGAAAAATTATACCTCCTATGTGTCACTTGACTACCAATACCAATACCAACTGGATTATCAAAACTTATCTTTGGAACTGGAAAACTAAGCACAAGGGTCTAGTCGCCATGTGGGTTAAGTTGTGTGCATACGACTTTCCTCATTTCTTAATATGACAAGCTCTCCTGAAGCCAAGGGGGTTTCTCTTCCGTGCTTTCCAAGATGGGGTAGCTCAGACTACTTGAGTTCCATGTCCTCCACGCAAACCTCAAATCCTTCCCGCAACGTCTGCCTCCATAAATCCATCACTCATGCAGCTTCACATTTTCTTGTGAAATCCCTCTCCTGAGATTCATTATACTCGAGCCATATCTCTTCTCTCTCCATTTCTTCCATAAGGTTTGTCATCCTCTACCACGCTAGCTTCTACGCCACACACCTAGCAGGAGTTTAGCCAGCCATGGATCTTGATAGCCAATCAAATAACATGCAAGAACGATCCTCTAGGATCCCTTAAGAATTAAAACTCAACAATCTCTAGGCAATAATACATAGAAATAACATATTCCAGGGTATAACTAGTTAGGCACTCTACTCTACCAGTGATCAACAACATGGGTCTAGGTTAGATCGACATCATACAACTATTGATATTCCTTCAGGGTCCAAACACGAGGTCTATAGTACCAACTTGTCCTTGATGCATATGCTGAGAGGAATTCATACAACTCTATTGGGAAATAACATAAGAATGTCTCATAGAGTTCGTGATACAAGTTCTCCTCCACCCATTTTCATGCATCAAACTCAGATCCAGTACTGAACCTCTGAGAAAACTCATCCTCCATGATTTTAAGCCAAGTTTCGAAGTTTTCCAAGGTCAGACGCTATGTCATCATACATCATTCTCACAACAGCTTCGAAAATAGGTCCCAACAATGGAACCAAAATGTAGTCTCTATTTACCTCTTGCTTCATCAATCAACCGCAATCACGTCGGCACATCATCTAGACTGGTCTGGAATCTCACCCAAGGCGTGCATAGACATTGAGCCCCTCCTTTATGTGAGTTTGATATAATTTTCTTCTTTAATAAGGGGGTGGCGCATAAATAGAGAATGAATGCACCCATTCTTAAAAACCATATGTAAGCACTAACTCCTAATCTAATGCACTTGAACATAGGATAACATGATCATACTACAACAGAAGTAGAACTAAATCATGATTATCATCAAGAAAATAAGTAATACACCCATGAACATAAAAGGAAATATACATATCAAGATCCATCACATAAGTGCTTCAAGATCACTTCATTATATTCATTAGTCAAAGTATAATAGCCAAGATTACATCAAAAGAGTTCAATGTATGGAGATATTTATAGTAACAAAGATTCAACATATTATAGAGCTCGTCATCACACATTACACATTTTTACTAACTATATCCCTCTCTTGCTCTCATACTCGCACACACACATCCTCCCTAAATATGTCTTGTAAAACCCTACATAAAAGGAACTCTCAAGGAATATCCTCTTAACCGCTCATCATTACATGAGAAATCCTAAAGGAATATTTCATGATTGCCAACCACTACCCAGGAACATGCCAAATGTCAACATGTGTTTCCTCAATTGAGTATTCCTTAGTATGCAAGTGTCAGCTAATCCATAACAAACTCAGATCCTTATCCTTTCATGATAACCATAATGATTCCCTAGAATATCCTTTCCTTGAGCTGCATATCTCCATAGCTTATCCATATCTGTATCTGGTCATTTTTTCATTTGTTCCCTCAATGTGTCCTTTTCTACTGTCCAAAACTCACTAAGTCCCGAATCCATCCTTCATGGGTGTGAGCCTTCGCAGATCTCCAAGAACTACTTCTGTGCGTGCCTTTGCGCTCTTCTTCCATGTGCCACCAAGCTTCACGCCTTAGGTACTTAGTTAATTTAGGGGTCCAACAATTTCCACATCATGATAAAACAATGTCATAGATAGCCATCACCTTGGACAACATGTCAAAATACTAGGCCATGAACTTAATCAAACAAACCTATAACATGTTCCCCATTTCTTATGTTCTGTGATTAAATAAATTGGAATGATAAATGTATTTGTTATCCAAAATGTGCCCCTGCTCATTTTTGTGGCTAACTCCTTTTGTTCTTACCTCTCTTGTGCCTCAGTATCCATTTTTGATTTTTAGGCACTCAAATCTTTCTAAAAAAGGCACCATTGGATAGAGCTCTCTCTCAGCTTTCCAGAAAGGTAAAGTTTTCCTCCTAACTCCTCATATTTTTCAAGTTATGGCTCGGCGGAGTTTTTGTGGGAAGTTTTCCCTTAGGAGGCCCATGGCCAATAGGAAGCCGCCACGTGGCACCTAGAGTGGCAGAGCACGGGGAAAATTTGAAAACTTTTCCAAAGACCAAACGGGTAAAAATTCAAACTTTTGTCCGCATATCTGATTTTGGCCTGTTTTTGCCCTAAATTTTCAAATCGCCATATCTTTAGATCCAGAGCTCAGATTTTCACGTTCTTTATATCAATGGAAAGATGGTGAAATTATCTACATGATTTTAGGGTAAATTTTGAATTTTGGTTGAGTTTGGAGAGAGAAAATAAAGAAACACCTCTGGCACATGGTAATGGCCAGAAATGACATTTCAACAACCAATTTTAATGCAAAATGGGTCGCATTCTTCTTCAGCATGGCCAAAAAATGTCAGGACATGGGTCTGTAAGGATGCCCATGATGTTTTAATGCATATTCATTCAATGGGGAATGGCTTCCATGTTTTCTCTCTCCTGGGCTCGACCCATGCATTGTAAAAGCCAGATTTGGCTCATTTTTTGAGGTTGAACATTTTTTTTGGATAGAAAGCTTCTTCTTTCACCTTCAAACAAGTGATTTTTGAAAGTATCAGACCTTCTTCATGATTTGTAACAGGTTTTTGCCTCTTTGATGTTGCAAATGCAAGGATTTTGACAGTGAAAAATGACAGTGCAGACTCTGTGATCAATTTTCAGTCCTTTGTTTGTATTGTCTTGCTTCATTTCAGACCTCTAATTGCATCTTATCAGTCTGTGTATGATGTTTCATGTTGCATTTTATGAAATTGTGTCAATTTTCATGAACAAAGAAGTGCTCACCACTCCTTTGATGTATCACCTATTAGTTTAGTTTCAATTTTTACACTTTCTATCTTTGTCTCCTTGGAATTTAGAGTAGGATTAGGATTCAAACCTCTGCAATTATGCAAATAACAAATCTGATCAGAGGAGTTTGAGGAACCAACCTCTAATCTAGAGATTCCTCTCTCATTTTACAAGTCCCACACTTGGAGAGAGGTTTCAATGTTGTGCAATCACACTTGATGCCTGAAACATCAACTTAGAAACCTGATTTGCATCCAGGGGTGCTGCTAATTTGCAACAACAATTTTGGCACGCCCGGTGGGACCTTAGAGGTCTCATTTTCATTGCAGCAAAGTTGATGTGCATTTGCTGCAATTTTCTTTCTTAAAAGAGCTATAAATTGCACATCTGGTGACTCCAAGGGGAAGAATCAGCTAGTTTTGGCAGTGCAGACCTGAAAACTCATGAGAAGAATCAACACAAGTTCAAGAGCTGGAGAGGAAGAGGCGCTATTTGAATATCTGCAGTTATCTCCAAGAATAAGGCAAAGTGGGAGGAGAATCCAAAGGTCTCCATCTCCACCAAACAGAACTCTCTCAACTCCTCCACCTGGTAGGCCTTTCATTCAGTCAACAAGGGTTCTAAGACCAATTAGAATGGCACAAAAACAACCCCTATGTCAATTTCACTGGCAAGCAGCCCACTTGCTCTCAATGCACAAAATCCAATCCCAGTTGCAGCATTGAATAACATTCCATACTTCACTGGAGAAAATCAGACCTCACCTGGTGATCATGTTAAGGATATTGCTAACATTTTTGTAATCCATGAGATCAATGAGATGCAAGTTGTTGTCAAACTGCTGACATCTTCATTCAAAGGGAAAGCTTTGCAATGGTTCAGGAGTCTTGCCTCAGGTTCTATTCAAAATTGGAATCATCTATGTATAGCCCTCCATGAGCAGTTTGGGGAAAAGGGAGACAACTTTTCCCTTTTGGAGCAGCTGACAACTATCAAAAGAGCTCCCAATGAGAAACTGACTAATTTTAATTTCAGATTTCAAAGGACTTGGGAGAGAATTCCCGTGGCAAGTCAGGCCAACAGCAGAAGGTGCTTTTCTTTACTATCTCAAAGCTCTAAATTCTGATATTTCTATGTTGATTCAGTCCATGGGAGGCATAACTATCCCTATGGCTTATAACATTGCCATTAGGGCTGAAAATTGTTTGATCCAAGCTAGCAAACTAGCCCCTAGACCTCCCATGCAATTGTTTCCAAGTTTAGAGAGCCCAAACACTAATCAAGCACCTAATTTGGCTCCTTCTCCCACTCCTAGAAATCAGAGTTCAAATGAAGCTTCTACTTCATCTCTAAGTGCCCCAAATGAGCTTCAAGAAGTCATGAAGCAATTGCAAAATTTAGGTAATGAGCTAGTTACTCTCAAGAGGCAACAAGCCCAAAGTTTTAGACCTTCCTTCCAGCCTCAAGCTTAGCCTAACAGGCAGCCATATCAACCTCATAGACCACCCAATCCAGCTGCAAATCTAAATCAAGCAAGGCCTCCTGCCAACAGACCATTTCAGCCCTATAATCCAAATGCTATATCTACCTCTAAGGCATTGGTGCCAACACAAAACAACGTTGCTCAGGAGTATGATTGGTGTTTTCCATGCAATGAACCTCACAACCAATCTATGTGCTTCAACAGTGCCTTGAATCAAGAATTAATGGTGACAACTACTGGTGTGGAGGGTGAGGGCAGTCAAGGAAACAACCAACAACAAGAAACATTCTAGCAACAATCAGCTCCAAATGACACCACACTTGTGAACTGGCAAGCAGAGGATTTTTGTGGCATAAATCAAACAGTCTCTCAAGGTGTTGCAGTCAACACAAGGTCAAAAAGAAGGAATTTGGGTGAAGAACAGCCATTAGCTCCAACCAATCCACAACCTTTTATGGCTCCACAAATGGGTTGGCAAATAAAATTCAGTTGTAAATGCACTAAGGGCAGCTAAGAACAGCTCCTAGACCAACTCAAATACCAGTTGTTGCTGCCCACACACGCAAGGGGATGAATATGCAAACCAAGGGAAAACAAAGAGATCCTTCATCACCATTTAGTATCATTGATCAGATGAAGAAGACAAATGTAAATATATCAATGTGGGAATCCCTATCTATCCCAGGCCAGAGAGATTTGCTATAAGCTGCCATGAAGGACTGGCCAACTTCAAATCAGCAAGTCAAAATGCAAGAGAAGGTGCTCACAAATGCTGCCCAGCCTGAAGGGAATCATGGAGGACAGCAAGGTAAAATGTTGAAGCCCCCCTCCTTTTTATGTCCTCATTAATCACTGGAAACCAATTGGTGCACAATTGCATGATTGATTCCGGGGCAAGTAGCTCAGTGATGCCCAAGCAAATAGCTGATCAGCTAGGACTTCAATATGAAACCATATCCAAAGGGGTAGTGCAGTTGGATGGGACAGCAGTAACAACAGTTGGGGTGATTAGAAACTTAGAGTCTTACCTTGCATGCATGTCCAAATGTTGTTGTTTTACAAGATGTATCAGTTATAGACCTTCCACCACTATTTGCCCTATGTTTGTCAAGAGATTTCACAGCCAAGATTGGAGGATATTTTGTCTACTGATTGGTCACACATGCTATTTAGAACGAGGGTATGGAACCAAAGCTACAATCAGGTCTAAACCTATTGCAAACTTCCACATTGAGCCCCTACACTCCAAGTCAGATCAATGCCAATTGTTCACCATTTGATCAAGAAGATCACCCAAGCACTGATGAAGCTGACACCAAGGTTGGAAGCATCCCAGATCTAACTCTTGATGAATGGGCAAACAAGGTGCATGCTTTTGATCCTTATCAAGAAAGAAGAAGAATCTGAGCTAGGGGTCTATTGCATACATCAAGAAGATCAGCCCATTCTTAGCATCACCAAGCCAAACCACAAGAATGACAATGAGGTATGGCAGTTGTTTTTTATGGATCAAGGAGTAGACAAGGTGCAGGAGGTGGAGCTATGCTTATTTCACCTCAAGGAGTAAAGTACTATTCATCTTTTAGATTTTAGTTTGCATGCTCCAATAACACTGTTGAATATGAAGCCTTGGTGCAAGGGATGCATTGGGAAATAAAGAGAGGAATAAAGAACTTGCAAGTCTTTGGTGACAGTGAATTGATTGTAAACCAAGTTAAGGGGCAACATGCTGTCAAGAATAATCTTCTCAAGTGCTACAAGAATAGGGTGTGGGACCTCATTTAAGATTTTGAGGGATTTAGCATAAAATCCATTCCTAGAAAAGAAAACCAAGCTGCTGACAGGCTTGCAGCAGTTGGAGCAGTCTTTGATATTGTGGAAATCATTCAAAAGGACAAGGTATAGCCAAACATCCATGTGATTGTGAGGCCTTCAGTGCCGGATAAAAATGTAAGTTGGCAAGTGTTTGAGAATGACCAGCAAATCATCCATTTCTTACAAGAAGAAGCTGAGTTCTCAGCTAAAAATCAGGAAAAATTGGGAACAGCAGTTTGGTGACCAAGTGGTACAGCTGAGAACTAACAAGATGCCCAAGGGACTTATCACTTTGGAGTCCATTTTCAATCCCAATTATCAGTTTAGGAAAGAGAAAGCAAACATTCGGGTCAAGAGAGAAGATTCAGTATCCATCTTGGTGGAAGAGAACAAACCATTGCAAATTGGAAAGATGACAACTGAACAAGAAAGGTATGAGTTCATACAGCTGTGTCAAGAGTTCCCTGATGTGTTTTCTTGGAGCTACGAAGATTTGAAAGGTTTCAATCCAAAGTTAGCTCAGCACACCATTGAGTTGGATCCAAATACTAAGCCCATCAGCTAGAAACAAAGGCCAATCAATCCACACATGGAACCTCTAATGAGGAAGGAATTGAACAAGTTGATTGAGTCAAGAATCATATTCCCAATCAAGCATTCTAGTTGGGTTTCCAACTTATTTCCAATCAGAAAGAAGAGTGGAGAGATCAGATTATGTGTTGATTTCAGAGATTTGAATAGAGCATCTCTCAAGGACCATTACCCACTTCCTTTTATGGAGCAGATTTTACAAGTTGTTGCTGGATCCGAAAGGTTTTCATTGCTTGATGGCTACTCAGGGTACAATCATATTATGGTGAAGGAAGAAGATCAGTTCAAGACAGCCTTCACAACCAAATGAGGAAAAGGCCATTTGGGCTGTCCAACGCTGGAGCTACCTTCCAAAGAGCAATGGACATGGCGTTCAAAGGTTTGATTAACAACATGGTGCTGATATATCTTGATGATATCACTGTTTTTTCAAAGAATGTAGCAGACCACCTCTCTCATTTGAGACAAGTATTCCAAAGGTGCAGGAGATTTGGAGTGTCTTTGAATCCTAAGAAGTGTATCTTCCTAGCACATGAAGGAAAGCTCCTTGGCCATATTTTCTCCAAAGAAGGATTAGCAATTGATCTAGAGAGAGTTGAAGCCATAAGAGCACTACCATTTCCAAGCCACAAGAAGGCACTTCAGAGTTTCTTGGGGAGAATAAATTTTGTTCAGAGGTTTGTCCCAGATTTTGCAGCCCTTGTCAAACCTATCACCAAGATGTTGAAGAAAAACATGGCTTTCAAATGGACAGCAGAAGGCAAGGAGAGTTTTGAAGTAATCAAAGAAGCCATCTCTCAAGCACCAAATCTCATCAACCTGGACTTCTCCAAGGATTTCATCCTCTATGCATTTGGGGGTAATGATACCATTTCTGCCATTTTGGTACAGCAGAAAAAGGAAAATGATGAGCATCCAATTGCTTTCTTCAGCCAAAGCCTAGATGACTATGAGGTGAGATATTCTTTTATTGAGAAGCATGTACTTGCAGTAATCAGAAGCTTGAAGAAATTCAAGAATCTAGTCTCAAACAACAAGGTTCAGTTGTTGGTCTCTCATGCGGGAGTAAAGGACTTCCTCCTCAACAAGGATTTGAATGAGAAAAGGGCAGGTTTGATCACTCATGTCATGGAGTATGACATTGAGATCAAGGTCACCAAGCTGGTAAGAGGAAAAGGATTGTGTGAGCAGCTGATTCTGGGGAAGCAAAAAGGAGTATGCAATAAAGAAGATGCTGTTTTGATAGTTCAAGACAACCATGTGCAAGGTAGCACTCAAGAAGAGGATAATGTTGTCCCCACTCCTTGCTGGACCCAAGGTATAATGCACTTCCTAAGCACAAGCCTATGCCCTCCAGAGATGAACAAAACCCAAAGAAGACACTTCAGATTGTAGGATGTCCCATATGCCATAGTAGACGGTGTTTGTTCAAGAAAGATGTGAATGGAGTGCTGTTGAGATGCATTAGCACAAATCAGATTTATAGGGTGTTGGAAGAGTTTCATGGTGGACCAGCTGGTGGTCATTTTGCACCAAGAGTGACAGCTCTAAAAATCATGAAGGCTAGTTATTATTGGCCCAAGATTTTCAGTGATTGCTTTGCGTGGATCAAAAGGTGCAAGAATTGTGCATTCTTCACAGGTAAAGAGAGGCTTGCTGCCCTTCCATTGCATCCAATTTTAGTTGACCAACCATTCATGCAATGGGGTTTGGAATTCATTGGAGTCATTAATCCCAATTCAAGCCAAGGGCATAAGTGGATTTTGATAGCCACAAACTACTTCACCAAGTGGACTGAAGCAGTAGCAATCAAGGAAGCAAATGAGTCTAGCATCTTAGACTTCTCTGAGGGGATAGTAACCAAATTTAGAATACCTGCTACAATAATATTAGATAATGCATTAGCATTCATTGGATCTAAGGTGACTGAGTGGGCTGTCAAGAATGGGATCTACCTAAGCACTTCATCAAACTACTACTCTCAGGGTAATGGCCAAGCTGAATCTACAAACAAGAACTTGTTGAGGATCATTAGGAGGACTCTTGATGAGAATCAGAGGTCTTGACATACCAAACTGAAATCAGCCTTATGGGCTGATAGGATAACTCCCAAGAGATCCACAGGTAACTCTCCATTCAGGCTTGTTTATGGAAGAGAGGAAATCTTGCCCATGTCACTTGAGTTACCAACATTGGAACTCATGAAGCAATTAGAGTTGCTAGAGTTTGGGCCCATGGAGGTGAGATATGTAGAGTTGATGGAGCTCCAAGAGATCAGAGATCAGGCATCCCAAGCAATGGAAAAGGATCAAGCTTTAATCAAGAAGACATTTGATAGGAAGGCCAAGAGTAATCTTTCCAAGTTGGAGATCTAGTGTTAAAATGGGATGCAGATAGAGAAAAACCGGCAAGGCATTCAAATTTGATGCCATTTGGAGTGGCCCATACATGGTCACAAAGTGTAAGGATAGTAATATGCCTTCTAATTGTCTTCATTGGATGGCGAAGAACTGCAGATTCAGGTCAATGGAATCTATCTAAAGCATTACTACTAAAGGGAAATTCTCCACCTTGTAAATATTATCTTAGGTTTTCATTCCTCTAAGTGCTTGTGCACATTTTTTTGTTGTAGGTTGTTTTGCTTTCCCTAAGTGCTTTGGCACAAGCTTGTTGTCCCTGAAGATGTTTTACAGTCCTTGCTTCCATCAGGTGATATTCCATCTTCCTCCTTGCAACATTCTAAGTCAGTTGGGGTTCCGAACAGAAAATTTTATGACTCCATGCCCAATGGGTTGCTTCAGGCAACTGGTATCTTCATCTAGCAGGCAGATGACCCCTCTGAGTCGCCAAAATTGTTATCCAAAATGTGCCCCTGCTCATTTTTGTGGCTAACTCCTTGTGTTCTTACCTCTCTTGTGCCTCAGTCTCCATTTTTTATTTTTAGGCACTCAAATCTTTCTAAAAATGGCACCATTGGATAGAGCTCTCTCTCAGCTTTCCAGAAAGGTAAAGTTTTCCTCCTAACTCCTCATATTTTCAAGTTATGGCTCGGCAGAGTTTTTGTGGGAAATTTTCCCTTAGGAGGCCCGTGGCCAATAGGAAGCCACCACGTGGCACCTGGAGTGGTGGAGCATGGGGAAAATTTGAAAAATTTTCCAAAGACCAAACGGATAAAAATTCAAACTTTTGCCCGTCGATCCGATTTTGGCCTGTTTTTGCCCTAAACTTTCAAATCGCCATATCTTTCGATCCAGAGCTCGGATTTTCACGTTCTTTATATCAATGGAAAGATGGTGAAATTCTCTACATGATTCTGGGGTCAATTTTTCATTTTGGTTGAGTTTGGAGAGAGAAAATAGAGAAACACCTCTGGCACGTGGTAATGGCCAAAAATGACGTTTCAACAACCAGTTTTAATGCAAAATGGGTCGCATTCTTCTTCAGCATGGTCAAAATGTTAGGGCATGGTCTGTAAGGACACCCATGCTATTTAATGCATCTTCATTCAATGGGGAATGGCTTCCACTTTTTTTAGCACATTTCTCTTCTCTCTCCTGGGCTCGACCCATGCATTGTAAAAGGCCAGATTTGGCTCATTTTTGAGGTTGAACTTGTTTGGATAGCAAGCTTCTTTCTTTCAACCTTTAACAAGTGATTGTTTGCAAGTATCAGACCTTCTTCATGATTGTAACAGGGTTTCTGCCTCTTGATGTTGCAAATGCAAGGATTTTGACAGTGAAAAAATGACAGTGCAAGACTCTGTGATCAATTTTCAGTCCTTTGTTTATATTGTCTTGCTTCATTTTAAACCTCTAATTGCATCTTATCAGCCTGTGTATGATGTTTCATGTTGCATTTTATGAAATTGTGTCAATTTTCATGAATAAGAAGTGTTCACCACTCCTTTGGTGTATCACCTATTAGTTTAGTTTCAATTTTTGCACTTTCTATCGTTGTCTCCTTGGAATTTAGAGTAGGATTAGGATTCAAACCTCTGGCAATTGTGCAAATAACAGATTTGATCAGAGGATTTTGAGGAACCAGACTCTAATCTGGAGATTCCTCTCTCATTTTACAAGTCCCACACTTGGAGAGAGGTTTCAATGTTGTGAAATCACACTGGATGCCTGAAACATCAACTTAGAAACCTGATTTGCATCCAGGGATGTTTGCTGATGTTGCAACAACAGTATTTTAAAACATAAACTTGTACGTTGAAAGCAACTCTCCAATTATCTCAAACGCCTCTCAAAATTGATGTGTAAGAAGTGTCCTCAAACTCCTTGGCAACGTTTAAACTGACTGCAACATCTCCCTTATCGTATGATGACCTCATTCCAACCAAGTAACAATTCTAAAACAAATAGAAAACAAGATTAAAAAGTGGGTTTCTAGACTATAAAAATTGGTTGTTGGAAGCAACCACTTCCTACGGCAAAACCCTCCCAGAATCACCTCATTTTTTATGTCTACGTGTTCCAGAAATAAAAATAGGTCACTACAAGATTCTTTGTTGTTATATATAGAATTTCATCATGTATTTATTTTTACCCGCTCCCTTCAAAAAGCACATTTTTTACATCCATTTTAGAGCCAACTTGTCTAAGTTTGTTAAAGGAAAACATCAGAATTAAGCCAAATAACTCTAGAAAGTTGTTTCTAGTTTGAGTTATGTTATTATCTTTAGACCCTGTTAGTTTCCTACAATTCTTTGTATAATAGATAATAGGGTAGGACTATTAAACATCCCTTTAGGATGTTCCATACCCTTTTGTGGTCCCATTCTATGGCCATTTGCGATAATTTACGTAACACCGACAACCAAGATCCATGGACTCATGTTGACCCTCCAGGAGGTTCATTCATGGGTAAAAATTAGTGTGATGTTTGGAAAGATGTATGATGAATGCAAATACATTGTTTATTATACTTAAACAATATGGTTAATGAAAAGATAGAATCGGATATTTGGCACATATACCTAGACCCATATAGCGATAACGAGAACGAGAACCCTGTTAGAGGTTGTAAAATTTTGTATCACCTTCAATTTTTTAAGAAATTAAATGTGATGAATAAAAATTTTTGGTGTCATTCCTTACTTTCTCTAAAAATGGAAATGTATTTATTTACTTATGTAAAAACAAAATGAATGTTTTTCTCTCTAAATCCTAAAAATTTGTCATGGTTTGAAAAGTATGGAAGAATATTTTATTCTCTCTCTACCTCCTAATTAATGTTGCAATTTTTAATAGATGTTATAGGGGAAGGGTGATTACATGCAAACATTTTCGATATTGTGACCATTTTTAAATTAATATGATAGGTTCAGGTGGTAGCAGGTGGAGACTCTAAAAAATGATTGATGATTTGTCGGCTGAAGTTTTTCTATCTTGTAAAAATGATAATCTTAATGAAATAAGAAATTATTTATAGAGAATTGTACCTTGGTTAATAAAGAAGGAAAGTTAGTTTATAACCTGTTGTATTGTAATTAAGATGAAGTTGTAAATGCTATGGGTATTTTATAGTTAATTATTTGCAGAGAGAATTGCACTTGGTCATCATGGTATTTCTCTTATACGTGTACAATTTATGGTAGTGAATTTAAACACTTAAAATATAGTTCTGGTAAACCTAGTTTTCATTGCATCTAGTGACTGAGTGGCTGTAGAATGGGCATCTACCTAAGCACTTCATCAAACACTACTACTACTCTCGAGGGTAATGGGCCAAGCTGAATCTACAAACAAGAACTTGTTGAGGAATCATTAGAGGAACTCTTGATGAGAATCAGAGTCTTTGCATACCACTGAAATCACAGCCTATGGGCTATAGTATAACTCCCAAGAGATCCACAGGTAACGGTCTCCATTCAGGCTTGTTATAGGAAGAGAGGAAATCTTGCCCATGTCACTTGAGTTACCAACATTGGAACTCATGAAGCAATTAGAGTTGCTAGAGTTTGGGCCCATGGAGGTGAGATATGTAGAGTTGATGGAGCTCCAAGAGATCAGAGATCAGGCATCCCAAGCAATGGAGAAGGATCAAGCTTTAATCAAGAAGACATTTGATAGGAAGGCCAAGAGTAGATCTTTCCAAGTTGGAGATCTAGTGTTAAAATGGGATGCAGATAGAGAAAAACCGGCAAGGCATTCAAAATTTGATGCCATTTGGAGTGGCCCATACATGGTCACAAAGTGTAAGGATAGTAATGCCTTCTAATTGTCTTCATTGGATGGCGAAGAACTGCAGATTCAGGTCAATGGAATCTATCTAAAGCATTACTACTAAAGGGAAATTCTCCACCTTGTAAATATTATCTTAGGTTTTCATTCCTCTAAGTGCTTGTGCACATTTTTTTTGTTTGTAGGTTGTTTTGCTTTCCCTAAGTGCTTTGGCACAAGCTTGTTGTCCCTGAAGATGTTTTACAGTCCTTGCTTCCATCAGGTGATATTCCATCTTCCTCCTTGCAACATTCTAAGTCAGTTGGGGAGTTCCGAACAGAAATTTTATGACTCCATGCCCAATGGGCTTGCTTCAGGCAACTGGTATCTTCATCTAGCAGGCAGATGACCCCTCTGAGTCGCCAAAATTGTTATCCAAAATGTGCCCCCTGCTCATTTTGTGGCTAACTCCTGTGTTCTTACCTCTCTTGTGCCTCAGTCTCCATTTTTTATTTTTAGGCCACTCAAATCTTTCTAAAATGGCACCATGGATAGAGCTCTCTCTCAGCTTTCCCAGAAGGTAAAGTTTTCCTCCTAACTCCTCATATTTTTCAAGTTATGGCTCGGCAGAGTTTTTGTGGGAAATTTTCCCTTAGGAGGCCCGTGGCCAATAGGAAGCCACCACGTGGCACCTGGAGTGGTGGAGCATGGGGAAAATTTGAAAAATTTTCCAAAGACCAAACGGATTAATAAAATTCAAACTTTTGCCCCGTCGATCCGATTTTGGCCTGTTTTTGCCCTAAACTTTCAAATCGCCATATCTTTCGATCCAGAGCTCGGATTTTCACGTTCTTTATATCAATGGAAAGATGGTGAAATTCTCTACATGATTCTGGGGTCAATTTTTCATTTTGGTTGAGTTTGGAGAGAGAAATAGAGAAACACCTCTGGCAACGTGGGTGGTAATGGCCCAAAAATGACGTTTCAACAACCAGTGTTTAATGCAACATGGGTCGCATTCTTCTTCAGCATGGTCAAAAATGTTAGGGCAGGTCTGTAAGGACACCCATGCTATTTTAATGCATCCTTCATTCAATGGGGAATGGCTTCCACTTTTTTACACATTTTCTCTCTCCTGGGCTCGACCCATGCATTTTGTAAAAGCCAGATTTGGCTCATTTTTTGAGGTTGAACATTTTTTTTGGATAGCACGCTTCTTCTTTCACCTTTAACAAGTGATTTTTTTGCAAGTATCAGACCTCTTCATGATTTGTAACAGGTTCTGCCTCTTTGATGTTGCAAATGCACGGATTTTTGACAGTGAATGAAAAATGACAGTGCAGACTCTGTGATCAATTTTCAGTCCTTTGTTTATTGTCTTGCTTCATTTTTAAACCTCTAATTGCATCTTATCAGCCTTGTGTATGATGTTTCATGTTGCATTTTATGAAATTGTGTCAATTTTCATGAATAAGAAGTGTTCACCACTCCTTTGGTGTATCACCTATTAGTTAGTTTCAATTTTTTGCACTTTCTATCTTTGTCTCCTTGGAATTTAGAGTAGGATTAGGATTCAAACCTCTGCAATTGTGCAAATAACAGATTTGATCAGAGGATTTTGAGGAACCAGACTCTAATCTGGAGATTCCTCTCTCATTTTACAAGTCCCACACTTGGAGAGAGGTTTCAATGTTGTGCAATCACACTGGATGCCTGAAACATCAACTTAGAAACCTGATTTGCATCCAGGGATGTTGCTGATTTGCAACAACAGTATTTTAAAACATAAACTTGTACGTTGAAAGCAACTCTCCAATTATCTCAAACGCCTCTCAAAATTGATGTGTAAGAAGTGTCTCTCAAACTCCTTGCAACGTTTAAACTACTGCAACATCTCCCTTATCGTATGATGACCTCATTCCAACCAAGTAACAATTCTAAAACAAATAGAAAACAAGATTAAAAAGTGGGTTTCTAGACTATAAAAAATTGGTTGTTGGAAGCAACCACTTCCTACGGCAAAACCCTCCCAGAATCACCTCATTTTTTATGTCTACGTGTTCCAGAAATAAAATATGTCACTACAAGATTCTTTGTTGTTATATATAGAATTTCATCATGTATTTATTTTTACCCGCTCCCTTCAAAAAGCACATTTTTTACATCCATTTTAGAGCCAACTTGTCTAAGTTTGTTAAAGGGAAAACATCAGAATTAAGCCAAATAACTCTAGAAAGTTGTTTCTAGTTTGAGTTATGTTATTATCTTTAGACCCTGTTAGTTTCCTACAATTCTTTGTATAGTAGATAATATGGTAGGACTATTAAACATCCCATTAGAAGGTTCCATGCCCTTTTTGTGGTCCCATTCTATGGCCATTTGCGATAATTTACGTAACACCACAACCAAGATCCATGGACTCATGTTGACCCTCCAAGGTTCATTCAATGGGTAAAAATTAGTGTGATGTTTGGAAAGATGTATGATGAATGCAAATACATTGTTTATTATACTTAAACAATATGGTTAATGAAAAGATAGAATCGTATAATTTGGCACATATACCTAGACCCATATAGCGATAACGAGAACGAGAACCCTGTTAGAGGTTGTAAAATTTTGTATCACTTCAATTTTTTTAAGAAATTAAATGTTATGAATAAAAATTTTTGGTGTCATTCCTTACTTTCTCTAAAAATGGAAATGTATTTATTTACTTATGTAAAACAAAATGAATGTTTTTCTCTCTAAATCCTAAAAATTTGTCATGGTTTGAAAAGTATGGAAAGTAAATATTTTATTCTCTCTCTACCTCCTAATTAATGTTGCAATTTTTAATAGCATGTTATATGGGAAGGGTGATTCCATGCAAACATTTTCGATGAACCATTTTTAAATAATCTGATAGGTTGCAGGTAGCATGGTGGGACTAAAATGATTGATGATTTGTCGGCTTAAGTTTTTTATATCTTGTAAAACATGTAATCTTAATGAAATAAGAAATATATTTTATATGAGAAATTGTACCTATTGTGTAATATAAAGAAGGAAATTTAGTTTATAACATGTTGTATTGTAATTAATATGAAGTTGTAAATCATATGTGGTATTTTATAGTTATATTGCAGTAGAGAATTGCACTTGGTCATCATGGTATTTTCTTATACGTTGTACAATTTATGGTAGTGAATTTAAACACTTAAAATTATTTCTGTAAACCTAGTTTTCATGTTTCGACAATCAACCTACGTGTTTGAGGGAACAATTTGAAACAATCCTCTTTGTAACAAATTCAAAGCCTCAACATGTCTAGTACTCAAGACTCTCATGCGAGTGATCTTACTAAACTCTTTAGGAAAGAGTATGTATCTTAAAAAATAACAAGGAACATTGTGGATTTGAGTAAAGGTTTTGTGAAATAAGAATGCGTAATTGTTCCCTAGTGTTGTCCCTATAGTGGGTTGTGGATCTTGTGTATTGAAATACATTTTTCCTTAGACCCTTAAAGTATGATTTTGAATAAACTAAGTTTAAGACCTCTTAAGGGGTTGTTTGTGGTTGGAGATCTAGAAATTGTATTCAATGTCAACCGTTAAAATTGTGTCCTTTGTGATAATATTGGAAATGGAAGTGTTAACTAGACTTATGGAAAGAAATCTCGTTAATTGTACAAAGTCCTTATGAGATGGGTTATTTTATGTTTCTAGCTTTGACCTAATGGTGGGTTATAGATGTTGTGAATAATGAGTGAATGGTCATTTATTTTGTACGACATGAAATTTGAGTAGTGTGTTAAATCCATAATGTTATTTCCCTATTTTTTAATGGATAAAATGATAGTCATAATGTGCAAAGTTCTGGTGGAATGAGAATAGTGTGGTAATTGTTAGAGCTCAAAATTACTCTCTAGCCTGAATCGGGGAGATCAAAAAATTTGGGCCAATATGGGACTATCTCCAAGTTTTGGATTTGTTGCTTGAGATAGACCTTTAGATAATTTCGAATTCTTTTGTTTCACATGTTAGGAGAACCCACAAAAAACAATCTACCTTAATTTTAAAAATACTCCTACAACTAACCTACACTAACACATCCAAAGAACTAGGGAGAGAGAGAGGAGGAAAGAGATGTAAATTCTAAGCTAAAAGGGCTGGTGATTTCACCATAAAAGAAGGGATGATCACTCTCCACAAGGGGAAGAAAGGAAAGAAAACACATGAAGGAAAGGGTAGATACATGTGCCACAAACCCAAAATGCATTGACTAACCTATTCCACGTATTGACAACACATAAAAAGGGAACCCTACAAATGCAAGACACACAACATACCAAAGAAGTAAACATAAAGGAAAGAAAACAATAAACACCAGCATAGGGTAGATAATAGCCACAAACACAAGATATATTACTTAGATGATGCAGAATCGATTACAACAATGTCAAAAGGCACAAAAATGTATTATATAGACCAAATATGAGGTCTAAAACTAGTGGGAATTTTGCCACCATTTTGACATGGGGTCGTTACGACAAAAGAGGTATCCATTTTTATGAGTTTGAGTTATAAAATTATAGAGAAATGAGAAGAAGAAAAGAGAAGGAGAGGGATATGCCAACAGGAGATAGGTTCAATCACCAAGGACTAATTGCCATAGATGATTGCAGAGAAGTATGGGCACCTGATATGGATCAAATCACATGCTATCATATTTCACAAGTTGAAAAGTGTACCCACAAAATCATTCACTTTGGGTATCTATTTATTCATGTTTACATGTTACTATTCATATGATTCCTAAGTAAGAAAATTACTCACTAACCCATGTCTTTGGAAACCTTTTATTGCTTTCTATTGCTTTTCACCCTTACTTGCTTAGTCTACCTTTTTATACCTCAAAATTTATTATCCTAGACACCAACACCTAGCCAGGAAGCTAGCGCCCTCATCCCCTCTAGATGCCCCTGACCTCAATATACTTTGTTCACACTTTTCGAGTTCTTTCTAGCCATTTGAGCATCTTATCTTTTTGGTAGTCTTCCTTTTTGGGATTAATTAAAAAATTCAAGAAAGGGAATCATATAAATATAAAGTTATGTGATCATAATAAAGGACCAAACACTAAAAATTAGCTATCACCACCTAATGTTGCATCCATCAAGTATCTAAGAGGTCCATTACATACATCTATCTCTATCCAAGGGAAACAATGGCTGGTTATTCTACATACGCTTCATAGGAGGGAAGTTCATTATATTTCATGCACATATATATTACATTTATTTACATCTAGCTACTTTCTCTCTATCAAGTGTGACACACACAAGAGCCATCTAGGGCACGATTCCACACACACACATAGAACTACATTGGGTGTAATATGTAGTGTAGTACTCAGTCGTAAGTTCACTATTGTGACAGTTGAGGACAATCCGACCCCTCATTCTGCATCATTATTTTTATGATTTAATGTCTATTTGAGGGTTTTGCAGGTCATTACTTCATTGTAGGTTTCCAACAACTTTAGCGATCATTATGTGACCTCATAGTGAATAATAGTGAATACCTTGTGACCACTCATAGGAGGTTTCCTGAGCATTTCCACATACAAAAGCACCCAGAAATAGATCTAGGGCACCCACTTTTATGACGCTTTGTGTGACACTTCTCTCTCCTTGTTCATCTAGTCAGCACTTCGACAAAGTACATGATTAATTGTGAAACAACTAAGTCATCTTACCTCTTCTTTACACTTAGGGTTTCATATATTTTTCTTTAGTTTGCTTGGGTTAGTTTCTATATTTAATTGATTATTCATTTACTGCTACAATAACAATCATATTAAGCATATATTTTCATATTTATCTTAATCATTTTGGTGAATCCCACTCATGATCAATCTTTCATATCCTTCTTTGACATATGATATTCTCTATCATGGATCCTAAAATTCCTCAAATTTCTTTATATGATTTAATTCAAATGCATCTTAAATGCCAAGTTAATTTGAAAAAAGCCCCAGACACCATGTGTCTCCCTAACAATATGCCACCGCATCAAGTGATTTTTATTTTAGATCATCTATTTGACAACCCTAGTCATCACGATCCTCCATCTAATCAATCCATGTTTGACTCAATTCAATATTTGCATTCTTTATTTCACGACAAATTTCAAGCTATGGAATCTAGGATTACATGTATCAAATCTGAAATCCAACATCTTAAGGATGCTTCTCATCCTCATGTTTTTTCTCCTTCTACATCTCATCTTCATTCTATGTCTTCTACATGTGCTCATGTCATTGATCCTCAAGTCTTTCCAGTACTGGAGCCTCTCACATTTAATCACAATGCTAAGAAAAATGACATTCTTACTAAGCTCATAAGTCATCAATTGATCAATTTTCCAACTAATCATTGTTATCCTCCTTATCGGATGATCAAATATCAGGTTCATCCATATTGCAATTATCATGGAATCAATGGACATAATGAAAATGAATGGTATGCTTTATGACAAAGAATCAAACATCTTGAGTGTTAAGGATTTATCACATTCATTGCAAAACATTCTATTGAATGCCCATCTACAATTATTACATCATAATGGCTTCCTAAATCTGATTTGTTATGCCTAATGAATACCATGCCATCACCTCTCACGTCCCTTCTATGGAAAACCAAGTGTCACCTAAACAACCTCCATTAAGAACCAGTCCAACACCTCCTCTTACTAAGTCATCTACAATATTACCGAGTAAAACTAAACAACATCCTCTAAATATTAATACAACTCCTCCACCTCTCTAGTCATATACGGTAAATAAGCAACCAGTCACCATGCAAGACCACCAAAATCTAGTAAACCTCCTTTGAATTCCACCATCCAAAGTTTCTACGACATCACCACCTCAGTGTCCCATCACCTTTGTTTAGGAAATTACTCCCTACATTGATCCACTTGGTGTCTTTCACGAGATCTACATAGCTTACATACTTGGGGGCATCATACTTATTCCCCCCTATTCTAGCAACATTAGTTGTCTTCCATCTTACACACATTGCATATAGTCTTTTACATTCATCTTACACATCTTGATACATTTGCATTTTCATTTCCCAATGATGCACTCTCATGCTTTGGTTCACACTTGACTATTGAGGGCATACTATATACATGAACCTCACACACTACATCACACACTACACATTACACCTCTTCACACATCACGTGTTATGTAAACACAACATCTTCTTCTTGCAGCTTCTATCACACACTATGTGCATTACTCTACACGCTGTGATCATTACCCTATGACAAACTCTAGTTCCATGGTCCACAATCAACTGTTGAGGGTTTATATCTCAAATGAACCTCATCACACTCACACGTTCAATCACTCACTCACTCACAGACTATATGCTTTTCACCTTAACGATCACATCTTTTTTGTACACACAATTCAAACCATTTCCCGATGATGCACTCTCATTTACGGTTCATTCTTGATTGTTGAGGGGGAATATACAAATGATCATCATCGCATACATACAAATCCACTTGGGGGACATGTGGATCCTATCATTCATACTGCATTCCATTCTGTCTCATCCATAACACACTGCATATCTTGGTCGTACTTATTCTTGCTTACATTTACTTGTTACATGTACATTTTTTACACATGCTAGATAAATATTTTGTATGTCATTATCATTATCATACACACATACACGTTCACTTTCCTTTCTAGTTTTGGTCATATATTATACAAATCTATTGCACGTAACATGGATGCTTGGAATAATACCTATCACCAGTCCCACAAGGGCTCCTAGGGGAATCCACTTCTATACATTACAGGTGTTATTATTTCATTTTTCATAGCACATTTATATATTGAGACAAAAAATGATGAATAACCCTATTCTTTTCTCTAAAAAGTTTCTTCCAAAACATCTGAAGTAGGCATTGACCACCAGAACTTAGACATTTGGTGTATGGAAGGTTTCCCTCGCTCGACTTGCCCAACTGAATTTATGGGATGTCAACTTATAGTGGCATAAACCTCCCCATAAACTTAGATGTCTGGCATAAGGAAGATTTCCTTCACTTGACTTTCCCAAATGGGTTTGTGGGACACCTCGACCTCTAAGCCTTTATGGTGTATTTTTTGGCATATATTTGGTGATCTGAGGAGTAATATGATTTTCATAAATATACCAAGAATCCAAATGATTTTTCACTTGATCAGTCTATTCTTGGAGTTGTGTATTTTCTTGAATCAACGGAATGATGTCTAATGAGGTGGGATGTGCATGTACCTTATTCCATCTCGTCCATGAGAATGTAGTTTCTTGTTACATTCTTATAAGATCTTTGTCCAAGGTACCGTTAAATTTTGCATATCATAAAATTTATCTTTCTGTGCCCTATGCTGGTTTTTAAATTTTTCTATGAGTTATGTCAGCTTCCTCCTTTGAGTTCCATCTATATCTTTAGAAATGTCATAATTTGTGGAAGCCATCTTACCTTCAATTTTACTAGTTTCTTATACTTGCTATCAGACATGAGTACTTGATCTCCAATGTCCAACTGTTTTATTTTAATGTGGCGGTCATGCCACGCCTTATGTCTTCTTTTCTCCTGAGTCTAGTTATACGTGTCTATGAACATATTTTCATCTAATTTTTCCAGTTCTATTAGCCTCTCATGGAGTGAATCATCTTTAGTAATCTTGAATGCTACTGCAATCCTCAAACTTGGAAGCACAAACTCTATGGGGACCGCAACTTCTATTCCATAAACTAGTCTGAATAGAGAAGAAATGATAGAAAATCTAAAGATTTGGGCTACTAAATTTGAGTTTTCAAAAGTTCCCTTGTTGGTTAAGGCTATGGAGGAGGCTGAGGTCAAGCCGCAAGTGGTGGAAACTCCAGCTACAACACAAGTAGGGGAAGAAGGAGATACTTCTAATCCAAAAGAAGATGAGTAGATTTCCGCTGTGGAGGAGGACCATACAGTTTCAGAGGCTCCAAGTGCTAAGTAGGCCATAGAAGAACCTTCAATTCTTCCTCCCACTTCATCCTCTTCAAGACCTGATGTTGAAGAAGAGTTTGATCTTTCAAACTTCATGTTTGAAGATGAGGGGAACCATGGAGAGAAAATTTCAAATTCGAAGGACACCGTGGAGGAGGTTGAGCACTTGCAGCAGGACAGCAAGGAGGTAGATTATCTGTCTGACTTGGAGGATTGTCTTGATGGAGAAGAGCTCAAGGAGATAATATTATTTTTTCCTCTGTCTTCATCCTTCCAAGCACATGAGCCTGTTGTCATGGAGGAGAACATTCAGGAACAATAGCCTGCACTTCATAACAGCCCTTTGGAACCAAGGTTGGAAGATATTGATCTTCCATGTTCTTAAAAGGAGGAAGAGAAAAGGTAGAAGGATGTCATCATTTCTCTCACACCATCCACCCAAGAAGTGTTAGGAATTAATAGAATCTAATGTGGAATAATTTCTCAGAGTCGCAATAATAAAAAGTATGAATAGAATTACAGAAATGAAAAATACACAACACAAAGACAATATTTAACGTGGTTCACCCAATGTGGGTTACATCCACTAAGAACACTTGCTTAGATTTTATTACAAGCCAACAGTCTTCATAATTACAATAATTGGATCTTTTTTGGAGTTGCGCTCAACAAACCCTCTTGAATTCACACTTGAATTCACACACACTATTCGGCTTCACAAAACACACTCTTATAAATCCTATTGTATGTCCATCTATTTATAAGTACATCAATAGGTAGTTGAAGAGGCGATTTTACAAAACAATGGGTACTGAAAAGCCATGGGCCCAAAAACAACCCATAACGGTTTCCCATTACCCAAGGGTTAATAAACCACCCATGAAAATTTGATTCGGGGGCTTCACCCCCAAACCCCCTTGACCCGCTCACCGGCAAGCGGGACCATCGTAAAAATATCCGAGTGTAACACATGGAAGGTGTACCAAACTCTAACATAAAAACAGGCTCCACAAACATAACAATCTCCCACTTAGAGACTGATTTCCACTGAGAAAGCTTCTCAACCCTTCAAGTCATCTGCAAAGGCCAACCAAAGCTGAAAATACCTTTAGTTTATCCCTTATGACCACCTTGGTCATCATGTCTGTAGGATTTTGACTGGTATGAATCTACTCCAACTTCAACTTATCTTCCTCCAAAGTTGTCCTGATGAAGTGATATCTCAACTATATATGCTTCATCCTACAGTGGAAATCAAAGTTCTTAGCTAGATGTATAGCACTCTTGACTATCACTATGTAGCTTACATTCCTCCTGTTTATGCCCCAAATCCTCAAGTAATTGTTGTAACCAAATCATCTCTTTGCTTGCCTATATGGCAGCAATATACCCAACCTCTGTGGTTTATAAAGTCACCAGCTTATGTAGTCGTGAAATCCAGATCACTGATGTCACACCTACAGTGTAAATATAACCTGTCATGCTCCTCCTGTTGTCTACATCTCCAGCCATGTCTGAATCTACATAACCACATAAAGTGGTGTCTGATCCACTGTAGCACAAAACTGTCCCCATAGTTCCTCTCAAACACGGAAGGATCCACTTTACTACTTGCCAATGCTCTCTACCTAGATCACTCATAAATCTACTCACATCTCCCACTGCATGGGCAATATTAGGCCTAGAGCACACCATAACATACATCAAATTGCCAACTGTTGATGAGTAAGGCACCTTAAACATCTGGTTTCTTTCATGCTCTGTCTTGGGACACTACTCCTTTGATAACTTAAAATGGTATGGCAAAGGAGTCCCAACCAGTTTAGCATCCTGCATGTTAAACCTATCCAATACCTTCTTAATGTACTCATCCTGAGATAAAGTCAGCTTCCATTCCTTCCTATCCCGAGTTATCCTCATACCAAGGATTTGTCTGGCTACCCCCAAATCCTTCATATCAAAGGATTCACTTAGTTGTTTCTTGAGTACTTTTATTTCCTGCATGTTTTTACTTGCAACCAATATGTCATCAACATAAAAACACAGGATAATATAACTTCCATCCTCAAATTTCTTTGTATACACGTAATGGTCAGAATGACATCTAATATAACCTTGCTCCATCATGAATCTATCAAACTTCTTATACCATTGACGTGGAGCTTGTTTCAATCCATACAAGCTCTTCTTCAATTTGCACACCATCTCCTCTTTACCTTTGACTTCATATCCTTCTGGATGTTGCATATATAGATCCTCCTCCAAATCACCATGGAGAAATGCAATCTTTACATCTAACTGTTCTAAGTGAAAGTCTTCTGCTGCCACTATTCCAAGAACAATTCTAATAGAAGTCATTTTTACTAGAGGAGAAAAAATCTCATCAAAATCTATACCTTGTTTCTATGCAAACCCCTTGACCACCAACCGTGCCTTATATCTTTTCTTTCCTCCTTCTTCATCTTTAACGTTGTACACCCACTTGTTCTACAATGCTCTTTTTCCTTCTTGGAGCTTCACCAAATCCCAAGTCTGGTTCTCCATGAGAGACTTATGATCCTCATCCATGGCTTGCTCCCACTTCTTACTGGCATCTACCTACATTGCTTCATCAAATCTCTATGGCTCTCCACTATCAGTGAGTAATAAATAATAAAGAGAAGGATACAAATGTTTAGGTTCTTTTCTTACCCTAGAAGACCTCCTCACAGTAGGAGTTTGGGGTTCTTGTTGAGTAGGTTCCTGAATTGATCCATGGGTCATTGTCCCACCCAAAAGTTCCTCTACCACTGCATATTCTTTCTTGGATTCTTCCCTATTTTCCTGCAACTGTTGCTTATACATGACTTTCTCATTAAATACCACATCCCTAGACCGAATGATTTTCTTGTCCTTAATACTCTAACATTTAAATCCAAATTCATCACCACCATAACCAATGAAAGTCCATTTTTCTGATTTAGCCTCTAGCTTGGTCCTATCATCCTTGTCAATATGAATAAACACCTCACATCCAAAGACGCTAAGAAATGAGTAATCAAATTTCTTACCAAACCAAGCCTCCTCAGGTATGCCTCCATCCAAGGCACTTGAGGGTCCTCTGTTTATCAAGTACACAACTATGCTCACTGCTTCTACCCAAAAATAAAGAGGCAATCCTGCATGTATCCTCATGCTCCTAGCACGTTCCATTATTGTATTGTTCATCCTTTCTGACACCCCATTCTATTACGGGGTTCCTGGAACCATCTTTTTCCTGTGGATTCTATTCTTAGAACAATAATCATCAAATTCATTGTTGCAATACTCCCCTCCTATATCTGACCTGAGACATTTTAACTTAAGGCCTGTTTCATTCTCTACCAAGGCTTTCCATTTAACAAAAGTATCAAATACATCAGATTTGTTTCTGATACAATAAACCCAAACTTTTCTTGTTACATCATCAATAAAAGTAACATAATAACTTGAACCCCTAAGAGATGATACCTGAGCCGGCCCTCACACATCAAAATGTACCAGCTCTAACTTACTCTCTTTCTTCGTAGGTCCAACCTTGAGAAACCTTACTCGCTTCTGTTTCCCATATATGCAGTTCTCATAGAAACCCAAACTTGTTTCTGTATATCCAGGCTAATTCTTCTTTATGATTTCCATGCCCTTATGGCTCATATGACCGAGCCTATAGTGTCATAATGTTGTATCTACATCTGAAGCCACAAAATTACAATCATTAGTACTATCAGTGGTTAAATACAAGGTTCCAACCTTCCTACCTCTTGCCACCACAAGAGTACCCTTGGTAACCTTCCAAGAGTCAGTTGTAAATATCACATTACAACCATCACTTCCCAATTGCCCCACCGATATCAAATTTCTCCTTAATGTAGGCATATGTCTAACATCCTTTAATAGCCATGTATTCCCATTCTGCATCTTAACCTGAACAGAACATTTTCCAACTATACTGCAAGGCTCATCATCACCAAGAAAAACATGCCCAAAATCCCCTTGAACATAATCAACAAAATAATGCCTATGTGGAGTAGCATGAAAAGAAGCCCCTGAATATAAAACCTAAGATTCAATAATATTATACAAAGAAAGAATCAAAGCATCCTGGCATACATTACCTGATGCCACATTTTCCTCTTTGCTTTCTTCCTGTTGTTTCTTCTTCTCACAAAGCTCCCAAAAATCCTTCTTTGTGTGCCCAGACTTTCCACAATTCCAACATACAATCTTGCTCTTGGATTTTGATCTTGCCCGATCTTTCAATTTTCCACGGTTTCCTCTATTCTTCTGTCTCCCTCTAGTTTCCACTGTCAAAGCATTCCCTAAAGTAGAATATTCCCCAGAGATTTTTCTTCACATTTCCTCACTTAGAATCACCCCTACAACATCCTCAAACTTCAACTTCGAGTTAGCTGGAACCAAGTTACTTACCGCCATTACCAGGTTATTCCAACTTTCAAGTAAAGAGCACAGAATTAATAAAGCCCTAACTTCTTCATCAAATTCTATTGTAACCAAAGCTAGCATATTCACAACCGTATTGAAATCATTTAAATGATCTACTACTGAACTATTCTCAGACATCTTCATATTAAACAAATTTTTCATTAAAAATATCTTGTTAGAGGCAGAGGGTTTTTCATATAACTTCCCTAATGCATCCATTAGATCTTTTGTAGCCTTTTCCTTTGAAACATTAAATAATACCGAAGATGCAAGACACAGCCGGATTGTCCCAAGTGCCTTCCTATCCAGAAAATCCCATTCCACATCTGTCATGCTCGAGGGTTTGTTCACCTTCTCAGAAAACGGAGTATAAAGATCCTTTTGATAAAGGTAATCTTCCATCTGCATCTTCCAAAGACTGAAATTCTACCCATTAAATTTATCAGCCCTAGATCTTCCATCATCTACCATAGCTCCCACTCAAGCTAAAAACTTTCCCTGTGATTCAACACTTCAGCAAACCAAACTAGGCTCTGATACCAATTGTTAGGAATTAATAGAATCTAATGCGGAATAATTCCTCATAATCGCAATAATAAGAAGTATGAATAGAATTACAAAAATGAAAAATGCACAACACGAAGACAATATTTACAATGGTTCACTCAATGTGGGCTACATCCACCAAGAACACTTGCTCAGATTTTATTACAAGCCAATAGTCTTCACAATTACAATAATCATATCTTGTTTGGAGCTACGCTCAACAAACCCTCCTGAATTCACACTTGAATTTGCACACATATTCACCTTCACAAAACACACTCTTATAAATCCTATTGTATGTCCATCTATTTATAAGTACATCAATAGGTAGCTGAAGAGGCAGTTTTACAAAACAATGGGTATCGAAAAGCCATGGGCCCAAAAACAGCCCATAACGGTTTCCCATTACCCATGGGTTAGTAAACCACCCATGAAAATTTTCTTCGGGGGATTCACCCCTAAACCCCCTTGACCTGCTCACCAGCGAGAAGAACCACCATAAAAATATTTGAGTGTAGCACATGGAAGGTGTACCAAAATCTAACATGAAAACAGGCTCCACAAACATAACAAGAAGGTCCACAAGAAGAGTCCAATTTTGGAGTTGAATTTCAGAGAAATGGGCACATCCAAAGGATCAGACCATGCCCAATCAGGTATTTCACTTCATTGGAGCCAAGGGAGAAGCCAAAACCAATCATGCCTACTTCAGAGCATGAGGATGATCATCAAAGTACCAAGGGTCACCATCAATGCCTCCAGGAGTCCAATGTAGGTAAGCTTAAGCAGGTATTTTCCATTAATGCTGATACCTTGATGATTTGGGTGGAGGACTCACTTATTTTCAGTTTTTCACTCATCCAACCAGCCATGTTCAGTTCCAAATCAGTTGCATGGCTTCCATTTTTGAGGAAGGGAAGCTATTTCTCCCTGCCAGTTGCAGGCTTTGTTTGAGCTCCCTTTGCTCTTGGTTAGAGTAGTGTAGGTAGGTTTGTTTTCAGCAGAATAAGTGCTTGTGCACACTCTACACATCCCACTTGGGGTATGTATGATTTTCATGTTTATACATAGTTTTTGTGGTGGCGGTTTTGCTCTTGCACAGTGCATTGTTTTGGCTTTTGGTCACAACCAGTTTCAATTTTCAGTGGTTTCCAAGAGGCTTAAAAGGGAAGTTTTCAAGTAGAAGATCAGTTTACAGGATATTTATCATGACTCCATGCCCAATTGATACTTCAAGGTAGCTAGTCTTTTCATCTAGTAGGCAGATGACCCCTTTGAGTCACCAAAAGTGTTATCCAAAATAAGCCCATGCTTATTTTTGGCTAACTCCTCCTTTTCCTTTGCTGGTACTTATAATGAATTTCTCGCATGCTTAAGGGACTCAAAAAAATTTGGGTATGTTTCATCAAATAGATAACTTTCTCACCTTTCCAGAAAGGTAAAGGAGTCATTCTAACTCCTTGTATTTTTTGAGTTATGGCTCCGCGGAGTTAGCAATGAAAATTTTCCCTTGGTGGGCCCGCGGAGGTAAAGGAGGAAAAATTTCTAGGGAGCCTCGGGCCAGCAGAGTGGAGAAAGAAATTTTGCCAAGGAAAACTGGTGGGTTGGCAGAGGTGCAGAAATAAATTTGGCACTTAGCCCTTTTTGGGGAAAAAAGGCACAAAGACAAATTTTGGCCCACAGGCCCGATGAAGGAAGGAAGCGGACTCGCAGGGCCAGGGAGAAATTGTTGACACTTAGCCTCTTTGGCTAAAAAACTCAAAGTCAAAAATTTTCCCGCATGCTCATGAAGGAGAAAGGTAAAAAACTTGAGCCGCACCTCCATGCCGAATCAGATGGTGCCACGTGTCCACATCAGCAACGAAGGTCGAGCTGGCGGGGACTTTTTGAGAATTTTCCCAGGCGGGTAAATTGGGCAAAAAAATTTCATGAGGCCTACGGATCAACTAGAGGGTGGCACGTGTCATTGAAGGAGTGGGGCATGAAGAGTTTTTGGGAAATTTTCCCAATTTGAAAAAAGAAGGAAAAAATCAGGATTTTGGCCCTCGAACCCATTTTTTGCCCTAATTTGGCTACAGAATTTCAAAAGGTCATATCTTTCGATCCAATGGTCAAAATTCATCAAATTTGGTACCATTGGAAAGCTATCAATGCACTCTATTCCATAAAAGCTTCAATTTTGAGTTTTGGGAAAATTTGGAGGGAGAAAATTAAATAAATGTCTTTGGCATGGGAAAAAATGTAAAATCGACCCCCAACCACCAAAATTGATGAAGTAGGGCATCCGTTTCTTCTCTAGCATGGCCGAATGCATCGAAAAGGGATTTTTGAGGGTGACCTTGTTGTTTTAATGAATCTTGTCGGTGGTTGGAGATTTCGAATCAATTTGCCCATGTTTTTTCACCTTTCTTCATTCTGCTTCATCGTTAAAAGCCAGTTTTGGCTCATTTTGTAAGTATTGGATGTCCTTGCTCTTGCAAGCTCTTTTTTTATCCTTAACAAGTGGATTTGAAGGAGTTTCAGACCTCCTATGAAGACTGCAACACTATTTTTTTGCCTCTTCTAATGTAATGCATTGTATCAAACTTGGGAATGATAATGCATGTTCTGTGAATGATTTTCCAATCCTCTCATGTGTTTATTATTGTCTTCTGATATTTCATTATATTTTAGCAATCTGTGCATGTTTTGATGTTTTATCTCCATGATTTGTGTCTATTTTGTAAAACAAGAAGTTAAACACTCCTTGGGTGTATCACCGTTCTGTTTTTGATTAGTTTTGTTTCCATTTCCATGTTTTCTCTCAACCTTGTCTCCTTGGTAGTTTTAGAGTAGGAATTTTGAAACAGAACCTCTGTAAAAATTACATGCATACACCTAAATAGAGGAGTAAGAACCAACTTCAATCTGGAGAGTTTTACCCATTTGCAAGGTCCCACACTTAGGGAAAACTCCATGTTGTGCATTCACACCAAATTGACCATTTCCCAATAGCAGATCTGAAGGTCAATTTGGGGTGCTGTGAATTTACACTAACAGTGGTATAATTCTGCTCTGCATGAGTCAACTTTCTACTAGAAAAACATATAGGATGATCTATAACACCTTCTCTAGGCTAAGCCAACACCGCACCAATGGTCATGCTAGAAGCGTCCACATGTACATGAAATGAATGGTCCCATGAGGGAAAGCATAGAATAGGCAATCTAGTAAGTTTTTCCTTTAATGTCTCGAAAGCGCGCTACTGTGATTCACCCCAATAGAATGTCCCTTCTCCATTTAATAAATCCTCTAAGGGTGCGGAAACCTTAGCATACCCTTTAATGTTGGTGCCATTTTTGAGCTTGCACCATTTTGCCCTAAATTTTTCCTTCATTCTGCGTGCTCTGAAATGTTTTTCTCTCAAATTGGTGGTCTGCAACTTTTCCCTCCAGTAGAATGCCTTGAAATGCTCACAAACTTGTTGTTTTTCCCCAATTTGAAAGAAATTTGCATGTGTGCCCTGTTTTGTGCCCTAATTTTTCCAAAATCTACGGGCTCTACCATTTTTCCTTTTTTCCCATTGTGGAAGTTTAAAATTGATCGATTTGCACTTGTATGCCATTAAAAATCCAATTCCATGATAAAAAATGATTTGAAAACATGTTTCAGTTGGTTAAATTTCAAGAAATTTGTTGTCCTTAGCAAAAAAATTGAATTCTAGGGCATCCCTGGCATTTTCTGTGTTTTGACGGTCAGACGGGAGTCATTTTCCCATCAATTTCTTCTTCAGCATTCATCAGAAATGTGGCTTGTTCTAATTGGCCAAGGGACAGTGGAAAATTGTTTTAACTTATCACTTTTTGCTTTTTTGGCAAAAGGGTGAATTTGGTCCCATGGCTCCGCTTTACTCTGATTGGTTCTAATGTTGCTTAAGTGTCCTCTTTTGATTGCATGAGGAGCAATGGGTCTTTTTGTGCCTTAAGGCATTTTGGAAAAAGAGTTAAAGGCTAAAGAAAATGCCTAGGGCCCCGCAAGAATCTAGAATGGAACAAGTGGCGGAGAAAATTTCTAAAGCCAAGGAAATGATGACATGGTCCTCTTTTTTGGATGAGAAGCAACAGGTCTTTTTGTGCCTTTATTTTGGTTAAAAGATTAAAGTCACAAAACAATCCAAAACCCAAAATGAATCACAGAGGGACACGTGGCAGGGTCAGAGGCAGAACTTCGGGCCTCGGGACAAAATTGATATTTTTTCCCATTTTTGACATAAAGGCTTAAAATTAAAAGGAGGAACCCAAGCTCGCAAGTGAATAAGAAATTGCCAAGTGTCAAGGAAAGAATCAGAGGTGCGGGCCAGTGGAGATAAGTTGGAAAATTTTCCTTTTTCCAAAAAAGGTGGAAATGTGTAGAATCGGTCTGCGATTCCAATGGGGCCCACTTTGGGACACGTGTCAGGCCCATTTTCATGAGGCGGAGGTGTGGGGAAAAATATCAAAATTTTCCAATTTTTCCTGAAAATTTTAAAAGGTAAAATGAAGCTCCTAGGTCTGCATCCAATGGAATGGTGCAACGTGGCCGCTCAGAATAAAAGGGTCAAAAAGTTAAAAATGTGAAACCCGTGCCCATGCCAAATCAAATCTTGCCACATGGAGAAAAGTGTCATTTCTTTTTTTAAAATTTAAAATGGAAAAAGGTGCCTCCAAAGCCCATCTCCAATGGTTTTTCTCCACGTGGAGGGCTTAGATTAAAGGTTGAAATGGAAATCAACGGTAGTTGTGCATCATTTTTTCTCTACCACCATTTTTACCCTAGAACGCTCCAGGAAGTTTGGAGATGCATTTTTTGCATCAATTTTCATCAAATTTTTGACAAATTCATGTCGTTTGTGCCTACAAGGACCAATGCAATCAGTTTTGAGGATCAATTTGAAGATCAGAGATGTTTTTGAAATGAATTTTTTCCCTAACCCGTCCAAAAATGTGAAATATCAGATCCAAAAGTTGCAGAGTCAAATTTTGGAGGGATAAGGATGAAATAATGAAAGGAAGGGGGTCTGCATGCTTTGAAGATGAAAAATGTGCCTCCACAATGGATAATGATGTGAATTTTGCAATGATTCATCTCTTTTTGAGACAACTGGCAACTTTTTGGACGTGTTCTGTTAAACGTCCCTGTCTGCGAATCATGAGGAATTTTTGTAACAAATTTGATCCTTTGGCATATTATTTTCTTGGGAAAGAAGGCTCGAAGGAGATTGAAAGCTATATATTGCATGAATTTGTCATGCAAAGGGTTGGAAGAGTTTAAAAAATCCTGGAAAACTAAAAATTTCACGGGAAAATCTGGGAAGAAGCCCATTCTCTGAGTGACCACTTGAGAAACTCATGTAACTCTCTCTGTATCAGATTTCAAATCATGTTAAGTTGGTTACACATGTATAGCCATTAACAAGCTCTGAGATTGTTTTTCAAAACATTCCCCTGCTGATAAATCTGATCATTTTTGAGTTATTTGTGTTGTCTTTTGGAAAAATATGTGAATGCTTACATTTCAGAATGCATTTCAAATTTGTGTTTCTTGTTTCCTGTTGCAGTCTTGTGTTTAAAATATCTCTTGATCATACATGGTCTCATTTCTTGTGATAGTTTAGTGGCATTTGCAATCTCACATTCAGAAGAGCTTTCATCTGATAAAGAGATAAACAAATTTAAAATCACTTTACCTTCCTTGACTTCAGAGATTGTTTGTAAACCTTTGGGTGCACCTTAGGTCATGATTAAATAGTGATTGCTAAATGCTTCATTGGTTCATTCTAACTCAATATTTTGTGATAGATGATCAAATATTGTGTGGAAAAGTGCAGATCTGGGCCTCCATTTGATGCACATATCCTGGTTGAAGGGATGATTAACCATTTTGATACTTTCTGCTGTTAAGTTTCTCCATATTTTGCTGAAATCCTCAAAGAGTCTGGCAGACCTTGGTTTGTCTTATCTAAACTCCCACCCAAAAAATCATTCAAAACAACTAATCCTACCCTGTTTTACCCCTATTTTGACCTGTATACCCACAGAAGATCAAAATCCATTTGCTAAAGTATGCAGAACAGATCAGGATTTCAAAATGTCTTCAGTAACCCTTGTCTTGCATTGAAAGTATCTCCATAATCTGGAAGTGACAACTTGTGAAAGTCAGATTTGGAGTGTTGATCATATTTTCCCAAGGCCCTTTTCATACTATTTGCACAAATTGAGGGATATCTTCATCTCCTTCACCATTTGAGGGTTACAAAATAGGTTCTCTTACCTTGGTTGAAAGGCACAACCTAAAACAGTTAGGACAAGATCAAGTCCTATTTGAGTGCTATCCATCTCTCCACAAATCTGAGTGCCAGTTAGATCATATCCCCAGCTACAAAATGACACACACCATGATCCATCTATCTTCAAGCTTCATGCCATATCTTTGATGCTACTCAGACTGAAAAGGAGAAAAAATTTGGGTACCAACACCAGTGGCGTATTTTCCGGGGACATTCTTAGTTCAATCTGATCCATGTGCATACATATTTGAAATATTTGAATGCATATCAAACCCTGGTAATGTCTCTTGCAAGTTCTGTCTGTAAATATATTGTTAAAGCATCATTCTATACTCAAATTTGCAAGGTGTATGCAAAGGTTTCAAACTCTGTCTGCAATTTTATCAGTTTCCAGCAGTAGTTGCACTTCATTTGCATTTGTGGTTGATAGATTCAAGAAAAGGAAGGTCTGATCTATAAAGTTTGGCAAGATTTTCAGTGCTGATAGGTATTTGACAGAGTATTTTAGTGCATTTACACAACTAGGGTGAAAGTCCTTAGTGGCAACTCCATGTTGTTTTGATCTTGATAAATACCAGTGTCTTAGCTTTCTGTCATTTGTTTTTTGGTGTTGCTAATCTCTACAAAACTGGAAGGAAGAAGATCTCTCTTCATTAGAGACTCTGTTAAGAAGTTGTTTTCAGATTCAAGGAACTCAAAGTTAGAAGGGAGAAGAGTTTGGAAGGTGGTTGGAGAGTCAGACTCAAGGAAGGAGGTTATCCTTTGTTGAACTTGAGATTATCAGCCTGTCATTGAGGACTGCAGTTCTTCTTCAGGTAAATCTGAATCAAATATTCCTCTTGAAAATTTGCATTGTCCATCTAGAGAGGGACCTTCATTTGTATTTGAAATTTTTTGCTCCTCATTTTGCCCCTGTTTTTTCCAAATCTGCTAGAGTTTATCAAGAAGTTGATCCTATAGGGGATATCCATTTTGAAGATTACATTTCTATTCCCCAAAGACCTCTCACTCCTCATCATTATGTTTCTCCTCCAAGATCACCACCTCAAAACAATATGGCTCAGCCTCCACCTAGACCTCCATTTGTTGTTAACACCTTTGGTCCTATAAATTTTAGAGGAATGGATGGTTATCCAAATGTTGTTCCACAAGATGTCAGAAATAGATTGCCAAAATTCCAAGGTAACAATGCAATAACTGGTGATCAACATCTCAAACTCTTTATTAACATGATGGAGGATTTTGAAATAGAGTTTGAAGATGTGTATGTTAAATTGTTCATTCATACACTAGAAGAGGATGCAAGGGATTGGTACAAGGCTCTGCCTGATAATTCTATTGACTCTTGGACTGAAATGAACAATGCATTTAGGTTGCAATATGGTGACAAGACTGATCCTAGGTTTCTCTTGTCTGAATTTGAAAATATCAAGAAGAACCCCAATGAATCAGTGCATGACTTTAACACAAGATTTAACAAAACATTGAGGAGGCTGCCTATTAATTTGAGGCCTTGTGATGAATCTTGTTTAATCAAATATGTAGATGCATTTGATAAGAAAGCAGCCTACTACTTAAGAGACAAAAACCCTACTAATTTAAGGTAGGCCTTTACCATGGCACTGCAGATTGAAAATAACATTAAGGCCATTGGGAAACCTCTCAAGAGAGATGGTGTAAAGTTGATAAACCCTGAAAAACCTCAAGCTAGCAAGGGTGCTGATTTGGAGGAGGTTGTGAAAACTTTGGCAGGGGCTGTCAAAGAAATCTCATACAAGTTAGCCAGGAAGAGAAGGGAATTGGGCAGACTTCACAAGGTCAACAAAAAGCACAAAACCATGAAAGATTTTCCAATCATCCTAGAGGTGATCAAATATGATGATAGAGGGAAAGGACCCATGGGGTCTGCAAATAGACATCCTCAAGCACGTGAAGGAAGAGTGTTACCTGATCCCCTAACTACTAGGGTTGCTGCTGTTGAGGAAGTTGTTGATATTGATTGGTGTGATAGGTGTTTTCTACCCCATCCTCCATGTGAAGTGGACCAGCAAGATGGTGAAGCTAATAATGATGATGGTACTGATGATGATATCTGCATGGTGGGTTGTTCTTCAGGCTCACAAGAAGGAGCAACATCAACTGAGGTAATAAGTGCAAGGAGACTTGTAACCTTTTGGGATTGCATCGAACTAGTACAAGTTCTTATTTCCTCTCATACTCTTGAGGTAGATATAGAGAAAGCTTTTGAGATTCCTAACAATGACTTTGAATACTTAAGAGCTTTGATGATTAAGAAGTATGATGGTGGTATCCCTTCGGAGGAAGATAGACAATTGTTAATGAGTGTTGTTGTGGCTCAAGAGAAAGAGTATAACACTAGGAGCAAGGTTGTTAAGGGAGTTGGGCCTCAAGCCAAACCTAAAACACCCTTGCTTACAAGTATTCCCAAAGAAGCTCCTAGAAGAGAAACACCTGCCAAAATCTCTGTTGTCCCAGGCAAAAATTTCAGTCCTCCTCATGCCCAAGCTGCCAAGAATCCCATGCCATCTAATGAATCTACTTGTTTCCCTTCCAATGTTTCCTTGCCAAAGAATGTTCCCTATGACATAGCCCAAGTATTGAGCCAAATCAAAGTGAGTGTTCCAATCATTGAGTTGCTTAGGATTCCTGAGCACAAGAAGAGAGCATTTGAGTACTTGGGATTGAAAGAGGAGAAGAGTACCCCAAGCAGAAATGTAAACATTGTTGAAACTCCTCCTCAAATCATTGCAGACCTTGAAACACCACCAGCATTAGAGGATCTTGGAGAAACACCTGAGGTATACTTGGGGACATCCTTGGTTGATTCCCAATTGAATGTTGATCCATTCTTTACAACTTTGATCATAAAGGATAGACTACTTCACAATTGTATGTTTGATTCTGGTGCATCATGCAATGTCATGCCTCTAGAAGTCATGAATGAGTTGGATATCAAAGTGACAGTAGCCTATGGAAAGTGTACTACCATGGACTCAAGAGAAGTGTCGGTAGTTGGTTGTGTGAAGGGTTTGGTGGTACAACTTGCAGCCTATCAGGGTAAGAATTTGAAACTTGACATTGTGATTGTTGATTGCCCTACCAAATGGGGTATGCTTTTGTTAAGAAAGTGGGCTGAAAGTGTTGGTGGGACTATTCAAATGGACATGTCTTTTTCCACAATTCCCATTGAAGGCAGCCTTGTCAAGCTCTATGGAGAAAAGAAGATGTTACACCTTATTGAAGATCCCAACAATGCTTCCTATGAGGTGTTGTTTGCTGATGTAGATGCTGATAACTTTGTTGGGTTTGCTAATGGAAAAGAACACAAGATGGATCAGTCAAAGTGCCTTGAATAGGTAGGTTCCCCTTGGACCTTGCTATTTTATGGAGCTTGCTCCAAATTTAGAAATGGTGCTGGTATAATTCTAATTTCTCCTAGCTTGGAAGAGTTTGTTTTTTCCTTCAAGCTTAATTTTGAATGTACTAACAACATTGCTGAGTATGAAGCCTTGTTGTTGGGTCTGAGAATTGCATGGAAGTATGGTGTCAAGGACATCATTGCAAAAGGAGATTCAGAGCTAGTTGTCAAACAAATAAGAAAATTGTATGCTACAAAAAATCAGTGGATGAAACAGTACAAACATGCAGTTTGGGATCTAATTGAGATGTTTGATTCCTTCAACATTGTGCATCATGACAGGAGTTTCAATGTTGCTGCTGACAAGTTGGTAGTGTTGGGGTCAAGATTTGGAAATTACACCATTTCACCTTATTGTGAGTACAATATTGAAGTGTTAACTAGGCCAGCTGTCCCTGACAACATCAAGCATTGGCAAGTGTTTAATGATGATACTCAAGTGCAAAGGTTCTTGAAAAATCAAGGTGAGTTTGCATATCAGAATATTGATTGGGAACCAATGGTGTGTGTGACTGAAGGAAGAGAGACTTTGTTTGGAAAGGATATTATCCAATTGAAAACTAACACCATTCCTAGAGGTCTTGTTGCACTTGAGTCAAATTTTGACAATGTTGATTGCATCATCAATAGAAACATGTCTACCTCAAGGGATGTGGAAGAGCATAACTTGGGGCACTAATGATAAACCAAGAAAATTTTGGTTGGGCAGCAATCTAAACAAAGAAGAAAAATAGTCCTATGTTCAACTATTGAAGAAATATCAGGATTGTCTTGCTTGGTCTTATTCAGAGCTGAAAGCATACAGAGAGGACTTGTTTCAGCATGAGATTCCTCTTAAAACAAATGTCAAGCTATTCAGACAAAAGTAGAGGCCAATTAATCCACTCCTCTCCATGAAGATGCAAGATGAATTGAAGAAAATTGAAAGAGGGAGGGATCATTCAGCCCACAAGGTATTCATCTTGGGTTGCAAACCTTGTGCCAGTCAGAAAGAAAAATGGAGATATCAGACTTTGTGTAGACTTCAAAAATCTAAATAGAGCTTCATTGAAAGACAATTATCCTTTGCCAAACATGGAAAACATGCTGCAGTTAGTGACTGGATCTGAATTGTTGTCCACCTTGGATGGTTTCTCTGGCTATAATCAAGTTGTTGTCAAGGAGTCAGAAAGATTTAAAACTACCTTTACCACTCCTTGGGGAACATATGTCTATGTAAGAATGCCTTTTGGTCTCATGAATGTTGGAGCTACCTTCCAAAGAGAAATGGATGTTGCTTTTGCTGGTTACATAAATGACTTCATTGCAGTTTATCAGGATGATGTGACTGTGTTTTCAAGGAGTAGAAAAGATCACTTGCAACACTTGGAAAGAATGTTGATCAGATGTAGAGAATATGGA
The DNA here is from genome assembly GCA_019776745.2 of Taxus chinensis. Taxonomy (NCBI): domain Eukaryota; kingdom Viridiplantae; phylum Streptophyta; class Pinopsida; order Cupressales; family Taxaceae; genus Taxus; species Taxus chinensis. The sequence goes on along the minus strand of CM034151.1, from coordinate 318,670,800 downwards.
ATTTCTCTCAATCCAAAGAAGTGTCATTTTGGGGTGCAAAAGGCCAAGTTTCTTGGTCATATTGTTTCAAAGGCTGGTGTCATGATTGACCCTGAGAGGGTAGAAGCAATCAACAAGGTTCCAATTCCAAGAACAAAGAAGGGCATCCAATCCTTCTTTGGGTAGATCAATTTCATTAGAAGGTTTGTGTCTAATTTTGCTGAATTGACTCTTCCTATTACATGCATGTTAAAGAAAGACCAAGTTATCAAATGGGAGGAGGCTGCTATTCAGGATTTTGAAGGAATCAAAGAAGCATTGAAACATGCACCTGTCTTGGCAGCTCCGAATTACAAGAAGCCTTTCCAAATCTTCTCCTTTGCTTCTGAAAATACCATTGCATCTATTTTGCTACAAAAGGATGAAGATGGGGCTGAGAGGCCTATTGCCTTCTTTAGCAAGGCTTTACAAGCTGCTGAGTTAAAGTACACAATCATGGAAAAACAAGCATTTTCCTTGGTGAAAGCAACAAAGGTTTTCAGGCCTTATATCTTAAGTTCAAAAGTTGTTGCTTATGTTCCCCACACCATGGTAAAAGACATCTTATCAGAGATGGAGATCTCAAGAAAAATATGTAGATGGGTGAACAAACTATAGGAATATGACATGGATATCCAAACCACAAAGTTGGTGAGAGGTTTGGGTCTTGCTAAGCTCATGGCTGAGAGCAACTTGCAGACTGTGGAAGTGAATGAAGTAGAGGAAGAAAGGGTAGATGTTCTTGAGAAATTGGTAAGTTCTGAGTGGTACAAGGATGTAATATTTTACCTCAGACACCTATGCTGCCCTGATCATTTGAATAAAAATCAGAAAAGATCCCTCAAGATGGCTTCTCAAAAATACATCATCACTGACTTTGGGCTGGCTTGGAAGAACCCTGAAGGTGTCCTCTTGAAATGTATAACTGAAGATGAAGCTCCCAAAATAGTTGCTGATTTCCATGGGGGAGTTTGTGGAGGACACTTTGCTGGAAGGGTTACAACACACAAAATTTTGAGAGCTGGTTATTGGTGGCCTACTCTCTTCAAAGATGCAACCCTACTGGTTAGAAAATGTGAAAGCTGCCAGCATTTCTCTGGAAGAATGAAAGCTTCAGGCTCCCTTCCTTTGCAGCCTGTATCAATTAAAGCTCCTTTCAAACAATGGGGAATAGACTTCATTGGTGAGATTTCAAACCCTTCTAGTGCTGGACATAAGTGGATCCTTGTAGCCACAGATTACTTCACCAAGTGGGTAGAAGCAATCCCCACCAAGAAAGCAACACACCAAGTTGTTATGGACTTCTTGTTGAATCACATCATATGCAGATTTGGTGTGCCAGTAAAGATTGTTGTTGATAATGCCATGTGTTTCAGAGCTAAACCCTTGATGGCAATGTGCAAGGAGTATGGAACCAATCTGACTTATGCTTCAAACTATAACCCTCAAGGGAATGGACAAGCTGAGTCCAGCAATAAGAACTTGTTGAAGATCATTAGGAGAACCTTGGAGTTGAACAAGAGAAAATGGGGTGAACAACTGAAATTTGTAGTTTGGGCTGATAGAATCACTGCCAAAAGAGCTACTGGTAAGAGCCCATTTGAGTTGGTGTATGGAACTCAAGCTCTTCTACCCTTACATCTGTAATTATCTTCATTTCAGTTTGTTCAACAACTTGAAGATCAAGAGGTCAGTCCATATGAAGCAAGGATTAATCAGATTGTTGAGCTGGATGAAGAAAGAAGAGCATCCCACCAAAGGCATGTCAGATTTAGAGAGAAGTTGAAGAGGTTGTTTGACAAGAAGGTCACTCCTAGGGCTTTCAATGTTGGAGATCTGGTTTTGTTGTGGGATAGTAGGCATGAAGATAAGGGAAAACATGGTAAATTTGATGCATTGTGGATGGGCCCTTACTCCATTGATATCAGAATTGGTGAAAATACCTTTTTTCTCAAGGACTTAGATGGGGAATTGCTTGAACTACCTGTTAATGGTAGGCATCTGAAGCATTTCTTGGATTAATCCCCAAATTTGAGGTATGCACCACTTGTATAGTGTATAGTCTTTGTTTTTTGGCTCTGTTTTTGTATGTTTTTGTCAGTTTGTGGTTTGCCCTATTCTTGGCAGCCATTTTTTGTCAATTGGGTCTATTTTTCTGCCCTGCATTTTTGACTCCATTTCCCAATGGTTGTTTTTGGCACTTGGTCTACTTCTTTTGTTCTTGTGGCACTCGCTGGGAGTGCCCATCCCCGAGCAGGAGCCGATGTTGGTGCCATTTTTGAGCTTGCACCATTTTTCCCTAAATTTTTCCTTCATTCTACATGCTCTGAAACATTTTTCTCTCAAATTGGTGGTCTGCAACTTTTCCCTCCAGTCGAATGCCTTGAAATGCTCACAAACTTGTTGTTTTGCCCCAATTTGAAAGAAATCTGCATGTGTGCCCTGTTTTGTGCCCTAATTTTTCCAAAATCTGTGGGCTCTGTCATTTTTCCTTTTTACTTAATCATGGAAGTTTAAAATTGATCGATTTACACTTGTATGCCATTGAAAATCCAATTCCATGATAAAAAATGCTTTGAAAACATGTTTCAGTTGGTTCAATTTTGAGAAATTTGTCGTCCTTAGCAAAAAAATCAAATTCTAGGGCATCCCTGGCATTTTCTGTGTTTTGACGGTTAGACGGGCATCATTTTCCCGTCAATTTCTTCTTCAGCATTCATCAGCAACGTGGCTTGTTCTAATTGGCCGAGGGATGGTGGAAAATTGTTTTAACTTATCACTTTTTTCTTTTTTGGCAAAAGGGTGAATTTGGTCCCATGGCTCCACTTTACTCTAATTGGTTCTAATGTTTCTTACATGGCATGTTTTGATTGGAGGAGGAGTGGGTCATTTTGTGAACTTAAGGCATTTTGGAAAATACTTTGGCTAAAAGAAATTGCCCCGTAAGGCCCCATCCAATCAGAATCTACACGTGGCAAGCGGCGAGAGGAAAGGCATTTCTAAATTTTTCCCTTTGGTGAAAAAGATTAAAGTGTCCTCTTTTGATTGGATGAGAAGTGTCGGGTCACAGGATGTGCCTTAAGGCAAGTTTATTTTTAGAGTTAAAGTGCAAAAGAAAATCGTAGGGCCTGCAATGCCCAATCAAAAGTGGACACGTGGCAGGGTCAGAGGCAGGAGGTACTGCGGATGGGAGAGGAAATTGAATTTTTTCCTTTTTGGAATAAATTATAAAATGAAAATGAGAAGTGCTGCCCCAAGCCAATCAGGTGAGGACACGTGTCAGGGATTAATCGGAGGTGCGGAGCCCATGGAGGAAAATTGGAAAAATTTCCTTTTTCCAAAAAAGGTGGAAATGTGTAGAATTGAGTCCGTGATTCCAATGGGGCCCACTTTGGGACACGTGTCAGGCCGATTTTCATGAGGCAGAGGTGCATGTGTTAGGGAAAAATATTGGAAAATTTTCCTTTTTCCAAAAAAGGTGGAAAAGGTAGAATGAAGCTCCTATTCGCATCCAATGGAATGGTGCCACATTGGCCACAGTGTAAAAGCTCATTTTCAAAAATGTGAAACCCAGCCCATGCCGAGATCAAATCTCCAATTTTTACATTTCTTTTAAAAAATGTTAAAATGTCAAAAAGGTGATCCCAAGCCCATTTCCAATCACATTTCTCCACACGTGGAGGGCTCAGATTAAAGTTGAAAGGAAGATCAACGGTAACTGTGCATTTTTTGTTTGGCCGCCATTTGAGCACTCCAGGAAGTTTGGAGATGCATTTTTTGCATCAATTTCCATCAAATTTTTGACAAATTCATGTCGTTTGTGCCTGCAAGGACCAATGCAATCAGTTTTTAGGATCAATTTGAAGATCAGAGATGTTTTTTGAAATGAATTTTTTCCCTAACCCATCCAAAAATGTGAAATATCAGATCCAAAAGTTGCAGAGTCAAATTTTGGAGGGATAAGGATGAAATAATGAAAGGAAGGGGGTCTGCATGCTTTGAAGATGAAAAATGTGCCTCCACAATGGATAATGATGCAAATTTTGCAATGATTCATCTCTTTTTGAGACAACTGGCAACTTTTTGGACGTGTTCTGTTAAACGTCCCTGTCTGCGAATCATGAGGAATTTTTGTAACAAATTTGATCCTTTGGCATATTATTTTCTTGGGAAAGAAGGCTCAAAGGAGATTGAATGCTATATATTGCATGAATTTTTCATGCAAAGGGTTGGAAGAGTTTAAAAAATCCTGGAAAACTAAAAATTTCACGGGAAAATCTGGGAAGAAGCCCATTCTCTGAGTGACCACTTGAGAAACTCATGTAACTCTCTCTGTATCAGATTTCAAATCATGTTAAGTTGGTTGCACATGTATAGCCATTAACAAGCTCTGAGATTGTTTTTCAAAACATTCCCCTGCTGATAAATCTGATCATTTTTGAGTTATTTTGTGTTGTCTTTGGGAAAAATCTGTGAATGCTTACATTTCAGAATGCATTTCAAATTTGTGTTTCTTGTTTCCTGTTGCAGTCTTGTGTTTAAAATCTCTCTTGATCATACATGGTCTCATTTCTTGTGATAGTTTAGTGGCATTTGCAATCTCACATTCAGAAGAGCTTTCATCTGATAAAGAGATAAACAAATTTAAAATCACTTTACCTTCCTTGACTTCAGAGATTGTTTGTAAACCTTTGGGTGTACCTTAGGTCATGATTAAATAGTGATTGCTAAATGCTTCATTGGTTCATTCTAACTCAATATTTTGTGATAGATGATCAAAGATTGTGTGGAAAAGTGTAGATCTGGGCCTCCATTTGATGCACATATCCTGGTTGAAGGGATGATTAACCATTTTGATACTTTCTGCTGTTAAGTTTCTCCATATTTTGCTGAAATCCTCAAAGAGTCTGGCAGACCTTGGTTTGTCTTATCTAAACTCCCACCCAAAAAATCATTCAAAACAACTAATCCTACCCTGTTTTACCCCTGTTTTGACCTGTATACCCACAGAAGATCAAAATCCATTTGCTAAAGTATGCAGAACAGATCAGGATTTTAAAATGTCTTCAGTAACCCTTTCCTTTTATTGAAAGTATCTCCATAATCTGGAAATGACAACTTGTGAAAGTTAGATTTGGAGTGTTGATCATATTTTCCCAAGCCCCTTTTCATACTATTTGCACAAATTGAGGGATATCTTCATCTCCTTCACCATTTGAGGGTTACAAAATAGGTTCTCTTACCTTGGTTGAAAGGCATAACCTAAAACAATTAGGACAAGATCAAGCCCTATTTGAGTGCTATTCATCTCTCCACAAATCTGAGTGCCAGTTAGATCATATCCCCCGCTACAAAATGACACACACCATGATTCATCTATCTTCAAGATTCATGCCATATCTTTGATGCTACTCAGATTGACACTTTCTGTTGTTAAGTTTATCCATATTTTCCAAAATTCTTTAGAGATAGCAAGCAGAATCCAGATGACCACTTGGCTGCATTTTTCATATCCTGTGGAGTGCTTACAGTCGAACATGAATATGTATCTGTTAGACTCTTCATAGAGACTCTACATGACTTGGCTGGAGAATGGTTCTACCGGCTAGCTCCTGGCACCACAACCAACTAGGCTACTATGCGGGATGTGTTCCTGAAAAGATTCAAACCAGCTGAAGATTCCAACACATTGATAACTCAACTGACTCAGTTGAAGAAGGAACCACATGAGCACATGCGGGATTTTATTACAAAATTCCAAATATTACTGTATAAAATTCTGGCTTCTTCTTCTCTGAATGACGAGAATCAAAAAGTATTCTTCATTAATGCTTTACTTCCTGAAGTAAGCTATCAATTGCGAAGAGCACATCCTACTGATTTGTTAGTAGCTACAAACATGGTGGTTGATATTGAAGATGACCTCATCATGGCTGGAAAGATAAAGAGCAACACTTCTAGAGCTGAAAGTTCATCCTTTGCTACTACTTCTGATTCACTATTGCAAAAGTTAGCAAATAAGATGTTGTAAATGAACAAAAAAATGGCTCAAATGGCTCAAGGCAACAACACTGCCCCTGCTCAGAATTTCAACAACAACCGGAACCGCATTGCTGGTTCCTAAAGATTAGCAATTGAATCTGCTCCCAGAAACAACATGGAGATGAATGAAGAAGACCTGGAAGTTGACACTGATTAGCTCGAGGATGATGTTTTTGTAGGTCCTGCTGGCAACTCCAACATTAATTACCTGAACTACAAATTTGAACATAACGATGAGAAACTTCATGAAGATGATCATGGTCATACATATGCAGTACTTACAAGATCAAAAACTCGCCAAGTTGAGGCAATCATTGACGAACAAAGAAGGGGCATCCCTTTTCCTTCTTCCTTAGCTCCTGGAAGTAAGCATGTGAGTTCTTCATCTCAACCAAAGAAAGCAGCTCAGGTATCTGAATCTATTTCTTCTTTTTACATTATTGATCATGTTAAGAAAACTAGAGTTCAAATGTCAGAAGTTGAATACTTGAGAGCCTTTCCTGAGTAGTTAAATAGGCTAGTCAAATATGTACAATCACCAGGACAATCCAATACATCAAAAGGCCTTTTGCCTAAGCCCAAAGATACTCCTTCACAAAACAACACTGTAGTTGTTAAACCCTCACCATCTTCTGACAGGGTAGAACCTTTCTATGTCTCCTTATTTCTTAATGGTTTCAAGTTAAGCAATTGCATTCTAGATTCGGGTGCTTCTGACAATGTCATGCCAACTAAAGTTGCAAATGCTCTTGGGCTTACCCTAACAAAGACCATAAAAAGGTGCTACTCCATGGAGAGACAAGTCCCTTTAATCAGACAAATTAAAGATGCACAAGTTGTTCTAGCAGCTTTTCTTGAAAAAAGATTAAAGATGACAATTCTAGTTGTAGATATTTCTGTCTCCTATGGGATGTTACTGAGCAGAAACTTCTATAAAGAGATGGGAGGAGAAGTAAATATGGATTGGTCATGTGCGCATATTCCTATCAAAGGGATTAACCATAAGTTGGAGCCGGAAAAGAAGTCCAGATACATTGTTACAAAATTTGAGGATCCTATATCTCAGATTCTTTTTCAGGAATTTGACTGTGGGGTCTATTTCTTGGAAATGGATAAAGACATTCCAGAGCCAGAACTTTGACCAGAGCTCGAGCCAGTAAAAGAAGAAGAAAAAGTTTTGACTTTGGAGTTTAAAGGCACATGTTGTTCTTTTGAATCAAGAGCTGCCGTTCTACTAATATCTCTAGATCATGAGATATTTCCATACTCCCACAAGCTGATGTTTGAGAACACCAATAATACGGCAGAGTATGAGGCATTGCTGCTAGGAATGGAGCAAGCCAAAAAGAAAGGAGTAAGACTCCTCAAAGCCCAAGGAGATGTTGAACTTCTAGTAAAGCAAGTTCAAGGGCAAAGTCAAGTCAAAAGAGATAAGCTGGAGCATTACAGAGATAGAGTACTTTCTGTCACATTTGATTTTACAGCCTTCTCTATTGACTTCATTCCAATAAATCAAACTTCAAGGCAGATTCTTTGGCAGTCACGACTGAGCTATTGAATCTGGATAGACCGTCGTCCATATTCAGACAAGGAAACTATAAAGTGGAGATGGTCTACCTCCCCAAAGTCCCTGAACAAACATTTGCATGTCTGCATGTTGAAGGGAGTGAATCACCACCACGACAAATAGTCAAAGGAAAATTTGATCCAGGTTATGATGACAATAGTGGAGTAGTCCAACCAAAAGGTAACAAAATCCCCAAGGATTTAGTTTCCTTAGTAGAGACTTTCAACAAGCATGATCAGTACTTAAAGAAGAACAAAGAATATGGTGATAGTTCTTCCTTAGAAATACAGCAAATAAATTTGGGAATGGAGCAAATTGATGCAGACTTACCCACTTCAGAAAGAAGAAAGGATGAGCCACCAAATGAAGTTGATAAGGAATTGCCTAAGGTATTTGACAAGAAGGCCAAAGAAAGGAAATTCAAGATCGGAGACTGGGTACTCTGGTGAGACAAGAGACATGAACCAAAGGGCATGAAAGTCAAATGTGATTCACTCTGGAAAGGGCCCTTCATGATCAAAAGAGATGCTGGAATGGACACTTTCTTCCTTGCCTACCGGGATGGAATTGAGTTACCACTACCTTTCAACGGGCAACATCTAAATCTTTTCCAGACATAAAAAGTAGGTTAAAACCTGTATGTATATAAATAAAACTTTGTTTGTTTTTCCTTGTTTTGTTTTTGTGTTGTGTTGTTTTTGTTTGCATGACCCTAAGCCCAATGGACAAGACACGAAACCAGAGATGTTGGGATCTCATCTTTACCCTTGTCATTTTGACAAAGGCAAAGATGTCCACAGACGGAGCCGACTGGTGTCCCTAGATTTCACCCTGAACTCTGAGACTACCCCACATTAAAATTTTTCATAATTTTACAAGAATGGGTCGTTTTGTGTTTTTATTGCCAAAAAGTTCCTGTATTGTGTCAAGATATTCCCAAGGAGCCATATTAGCCATTTTCACCAAATACCCAGATGCCCAAAATTGATATATTTTATCGTCGGGATTTACATCTGGAAAATTTGTATTTAATTATTTTGAGCCCCGTTGGAGGTAATTTATGCTCTGTTTTAACTCTGTTGTGATTGTACATATCGTTATTCCCATATACCAGTAGGGTTTTAACCAGGAATGAATCCTGGGCTTTATTTGTAACTTCTAGCAACGATTTGTGTTTTTTGTGTTTTCCTGTTTCGTTTTCTGTGAAATTTCTCTGGATCAATTTCTTTTCTAGTTTGGCCTGATTCTTAGCCTAGAGTATCTAGAGATCACATGTGCACATTGTGCTAGAAGGAATTCGCCATCGGAGATCTGGTTCTCTTGGAAAAGACAAAGTCGTGCACCAAAAAGCTTCCTCTGGGCTGGCCGCATTTTTGGAAAAAAAGGGTTTAAAGTGGATCATGGGATTTTTAGAAGCAGCACGTAGGTGGAAATTTTGTACCTGCCTAGCAGGGTACTTTTTCCCATGGAAGCAACGCCATTTAAGTCACAATGGGAAAATTGGAGGCAACAGGTAGGCGGGAATTTCTTACCTATCTTGCAGGGTAAAAATTCCCATTGTGAAATAAAAGAAAGATCACTTCAGACATTGATGGGATTTTCTTACCTACCTTGTAGGGTAAATAATCCCATTATGAAAGTTAAACAACTTAAGTGGATCATGGGATTTTTGGTCGCAATAGGCAGGTAGGATTTTTATACCTGCCTTGCAAGGTACTTTTTCCCATGAAGGCAAAGTCACTTAACTTATGATGGGAAAATTAGAGGCAACAGGCAGGTGGGAATTTCTTACCTACCTTGCACGGTAAAAATTCCCATTGTGGAATAAAAGAAAAACAACTTAAGAGAATAATGGGATTTTATTGCCTATCTGACAGGGTAAATAATCTCATTATGAAAGTCAAATGACTTAAGTGAATCATGGGATTTTCAGGGCTGCCTTGCAGGGTAAATAATCCCATTGTCATGTGACTTTTAAAAATAGAAATTCCTTATTCCAAAAAGTGTGACCCACCTTGGGTGAATAATAATGCATTAAATAAATATTTGTTAATATTTATTCACCCAATTTTGGCGCCCAAGCTTGTGGAAAAGTCAACAAAGGGAAGTGGACAAAAGGAATTTAAAAATATAATTCCAAAATTAAATAAATTTAATTTATTTAATGCAGTCCCATTTGGGAGAGAAATAATACTTTTTAAAGTATTAAATGATTAAATTAATTCCTATTTTCAGTGGCTAAGGTCAAAGCATACTGTGAGGCTTGAGTTAACTAGAAACAGAAGTCTAAAATTAAATAAATTTAATTTATTTAATGGCAGCCATTAGCATGCACAAAATAGGCGCCCTATTTGAAGAGTGGCGCTTATTAATTAATTAATTCATTATCAGGAATAGGAAAAACATTAATTAATTATAGAATGGTGAAGATTATATAAGCAGGGGCTGCCATATGGATGAATTAATTAATTCATAGGCAAAGAAGTGCAGCCCAGAGGAAAAGTGCGCCCCATTTGGAGAGGATTTTTGCTCAGAAGAAGGTGAAATTAATGTTCAAAGCTTCCAATTTTGGCGCACAAGTTGAAGGAGGTTGATTTGTGTCTGGATAATTGTCCGCATAAGTGATACAGGTGCTCAGGTGAAGTTGGTAAAATTCATGCTTGCTTTGCATGCAAATAAAACATCACATTCAGGGCAACAAGCTTGAATTATGAAAATTTTTATGATTAAAATCCACTATTCATGTTTCGGTTGCCATCTTTGTCTGAATTAATTACAGGAATTCATTACAGGTGCTTTATAAGAGAAAGGGAGCTTAAATTAATGTCCAATACATTGAATATATCCTCTGAATCTGAAGAATTATCTAGATTTGCACCAATTTTGAAGAATTCCGGAAAGATAAGGAGAAAAAGAATTGTTCAGACAAAGATTGCTCTAGCCATGACAAAGTAGGATGAAAAAGAAAGCTCAGCAGTATCATGCATTACTTCTAGATTTGCTGACATCAGAGACACAGATCCAGATCTCATAATTGCAAAAGCTTCTGACACAAAGGCTTCATCCTCTTATTTCGAATGCAACCCGTGAAGAAGTCAATGCATGGAAAATTTCTTCCAGGATCTTGTGCATGTGCTCCCAATCTTCTAGTTGAAGCTTTCGTTGAATTTGCATTCACCCAGAGTGATTTCCAGAATTTTTAATTGAAACATTGCACTGATGCATGTACTGGAGAAGAACTGCAAAAGATTTGAGGATAAGAGGGAAGACAAGGCAAAGGCAACACCCGTAAGCATGTTTCCAGATCCAACTCGCTTCCAGATCCAGCTTGCTTCCAGATCCAATCGTTTCCAAATCCAGTATGGTGAGAATCAAGGGAAAAAGAATCAATTGCATGCAGAATATGAAAAAGGACAAGACTGCAGCTTTCCTCTTTCTTCTTCTTTCTCTTATTTCCTCCGACAAAGTAATTGAGCAATCAATTAAATTATATAACTTAAGTGATTGGTTTAAAAGCCATTACTTGAAGAAGTCAACTACTTGGAGATAGGTGGTAGACGTGTAAAATAAAAGGTTCTATTTTTAGTTGTAAATCATGCATGTCATGCAAAGAGGAATTCCAGGAGGGAGATTGTCAGTTATTTCCTTTCCCACTTCCACATGTGTCAGTTCAACTAAAAGCTTTCGACTTGTAATTTCCCCTCTATATTCTATAAGTAGATGAACCTTCAGGTTAATAATCAAAATTTGTAAGTAGCATTCCTGTGTTCCAGACTTTGTGTTGAAGCCCTTGATAGCCACTTGAAGCAAAGGAATATACATGAGCAAATTTCTGAAGAACTTTGTGTCACGTTGTATTTTGTTTCTAGCGTTCTATCTTAGATCTTTGAATAAACTTTGTGTTATTTTAGATCTAGACCTATAGCTGCCTTTGCTTATAATTTTTTGTTTATATCTATTGGTTTCTTCTATGTGCATGCAATCAACTCTGCTATCTATTGATTGGGATGCACATCTTCCTCATTTCTTCTATGTGTTTATATAATTTCCTTCTTCTATAAATATTTCCTTTCTTTAAGCAGTTGCTTACTTGCTGCAGAACTGTACAGTTATGGTTCATGAGCTGAACAGTTAAAGTAATACCCCATATATATACTAGCATACTTTAATTGACAAATCTGACACGGGAGCCTCACCGGTAAATGAGGGAGATTTATCTCATGACTGCTTAGGTTTTATGCTATGCAGAAAATCTAGCCAACATGAATCCTAACCTGATGATACCTAGAGAATCCATGTGTAAAGGAATATATCTTGCGCCCTACAATGCCTTCTAATATTTCCTCTGTGAATGGCATAGGGAAAGGATCAATCACACATGCAACATTCAGCTCCATGTAGTCCACACAGATCCTAATCCGACCATATTTCTTTATACTTATCACCATTGGGCTAACACATTGTGATTCATCCAGGGGCTTGATGATTCCTGAGTTCAACATTTTGTCAATTTCTTCCTTGACCTTTTCACGCATGTTGGGGTTCATCCTGTAGGGTCTCTTCCTGATTGGGCACACACCTTTCTTAAGATTTATCTTCATTTCTCCTAATGAATCATGCACACCTTTTAGTTCATGGCATCATTTAGGAAATAAGTCCTTATAATCTTGTAGTAACTCAATGATTTTTGACACTTCAAAGTCAGACCAATAATCCCCAATTATCACCTCCTTAGGCTCAGCATCCAATCCAGTATTCACTTTCTTTGTTTTCATAGGTTCATGATAGGCATGAGTGGTCTTATCTACACTTTCCAAAACCTCACGGCTACCTGTTGAATGATCTACATCTAGATTTTCTACTTCTTCATCATCTACGAAGTAGACCATCTTTCCTTTTGCTTTCTCAAGGCAAGTGTGCTTAAGTAGTGTGGCATTTATGCAGGTAATTTGACACAATATTTATAAGGTTATTAGTCTAATCTTGATTGATATTGTGATTGTTCCTGTGGATTATCTCTCATGATTATCATACCCACGAATGGTTATGATATTAGTACCGAGACTATCTTCAGTATAGACAAGACATAACAATAGTTTTATTGAGATATATCTAGCGCAGTTCCATTATCCATGAGTCCTTGTTTGATTTATGATGTTAATAAAGGCCTCAATGCACAAGGATTGGTTATTTTTTGGGTTGACACCTTTTAGGTCTTGAGAATCGAGGGATATAATAGGATTGTTTGATGAAAGTTTGACAATCATGGTTTAGGATTATTGATGATTGATATCTGTATGAACACATGCATCATGCAAAGCAGGATTAAGGACGTCTTGTAATGTGGTAGAGGATTTTTGAAACTCCACGAGGGATATTTCTGTGATTTTCTTTTCTAATTGTTTAAGTATATTGAAAGAATTGGAGGAAGACATGTATTCAGTAGTAGATGTGGGATTTGCAATGGATGTTTGTATAGATGTTTGAGCTTCAGTAGGTGAGGAGGATTGTTCAGCGGTAGAGAACCAAACCTTATTTTGTCTAGTTGTAGTCGTATAGTCAAGAGTTCTAATTTTGATGATACCAACTAAGTTAGGTTCATGATTGATGGATGATATGATTGAGTCGTACTCGACATTGTTGGATGTTTGACCCTTATCCTTTTAAGCTATTTTATTTTCATCATGTTTTGGAAAAGGGTCTTGGAAACTTGTAACTTCTCATTAGGATTTTTATCGTGTTACTTGTTTTAGATTTCTATGTATTTGTGGTCGAATAGATATTGAATGTAGTTTTAGAGTTTTATACAGTGGTCCATATGGTGTCTTTTTATATGATGGTAATCACAATATTCATCTTCTTTATACCATTTTATTTTCCCTTCTTCGAAGGGTGTTGATATTGGATAAATGATCATATACGTGTTTGTTAAGTGACATAATATGCTAGAAAGGATTTCTCCAAGTGGTGTGAATTGTCTTCGTTTGAATTCACGAGGAGTGGTTTTCTTACTAGGAATGATGATTGGTTGATTGATGGACTTGTTTTATTTGGATTGAGTTCTTTGAACAATTTGAACGTGGTGAGAATATGTGACCCCATCATTCACAAAGTTACAATTTTTGTTGAAAAAGTTTGACATGTCTTGGTTTTGATTACTATTTTTATTGGATTGGTCCCTAGAAGGGAGTTTGATGAGCCCCTTTGCAATGAGGGCCTTCTCTATTTGGGTTCCTTAATAGATGAATTCTTCAAAGTTATTCAAGCTATGTATTTCTATTTGAAAGGATAACTCGACATTAAGGTTTGGAACAAAGATACTAACAAGTTATTATTTGGGTGCCGAACAAGAGTATCAACTAGTGAGCCCTCACCATATTTGGAAAAATGAAGTGAACATTTTGTTGTTTCTTTGTTTAGTGTTATAAAGGTCCATCATTGTGATTTCTGAGTCTAGATTAAATGAAAAGTGTTTAACAAGTTTCTCGGATAAGTCAGTGAAGGTGGTGATTGATCCTTTAGGAAGGTGTAAAAACCAGTCTAGAGCTTGGCCACCTAAGATTTTAAGGAAGATATGTAAGAGGAATATGTCGTTGAATGTTACTTCTTGGCAATCCATGATGAATTATTTAATGTGCTCTTTTGAATCACCTTTCCCCTTATATTTGTCAAATTTCAGAGTCTCAAATGATGAAGGGAATGGTATGCATAACATTTCTTTTTCAAATAGATAATGGCAAATCTCATTAAAGTTAAATTATTTTGATTTTTTTTGCAACCCCGTGATTGTATCTTTCATGCTCTTTCATTCTTGTGCAACTAGAGAGTTTTATTGAGAAGTGTAAATGATTTCATTGGTTTCTTGATTAGTTTTTTCTTTTTCTTCATTGTTTGATTTTTTAGCAACCTTATAAGCCATATAAGAGAATTGTTGTGTCATCTCTTGGATTTTCTCTAACAATGTTTTCTTTGAAGTGTTGGATTATTTTATTTTTTTTACTTGATTTAGGTTTTTCTAAGAGGTGTTTCAAGTTATCTTCACTGAAATTCGAGGGTAGCTTTGCCCCCATTTCTAGGATGTGAAGAAGGTTTCATTCATCTACATTTTTTTTGTTCCTATTCAATAAGTTCAGGTTGTCTTGCCTCATCTTCTTCATCAGAGCTATCTTTTCCAAAATGGTTGATTCTATCAAAGTTATTATAGGTACTACGATTTTTGTTGCGAGTAATCACCATTTTGCTAAAGGTGAGAACTTAAAGAGAAGGGTGAATTTGTGGTTTCAACAAGTTTAAAAGTTGGATAAGTGTTGGATAATGTTTAAGGTCAAAGGATAACATTGGATTTTTACTTGTTTTTTACTTATAAATGTGTTTAGAGAATCAAGTTTAATTTTATCAAAGGTGTGTACCCAAAAGATAGGACTTTGTTTTGGAATGGGTAGATTATAATTTTTGATTAGATTAGCTTGGATTTGGTTTTGATTGTGTTGTGGAACGTAATGTTTTGATCTATAAAAAGAACGTTTACAAAAAAAAAAAAGCAATTTGATATTTGATTTGATTTGGATTAAAGGAAAATTAATGTCGGGAAATGCAACGTTATGATAATGCAACCAAGTAGAATGTCGTGGAATGAAAAAATGCAAAGGCGCTTATAACTCCCAATAAGACATGTCTTTTGATATATCCCATACCTAATATACTAAATATTAATGGGGACAAAAGTGGTATGGGGAACCCTTGGAATACTGAAAGAGACTCACCCAATCAATAGTATCCCTCTTAGAGGAGTGAATCACCACTCCAATGATGGGTTTTATGATTGAGTGGTAGGGTAATGAGGGAATGAAATGTTAATGGTATCCTTATTCTCCCTGAATATTTATAGGGATGATGCTATAGAATTCATTGTTACAACTATATTAGGCATATGATCGCAGTAACCTATCACGAAAAATTTAACTGTAAGTGGGGGACAGAGGTAAGGAAAGTGTCAAACATTGTTTTGAGACTAGGTCTCAAGTGCAATGAAAATGCAATATGAGTGGCGTGTGGTGGTTAAATCCACATCACTAGTGTAGTTAGTGGTGATGAAATCCACTTCACTACGTGTAAATACAATATGAGGTGTTTAACATGCAATGTTCTTAACAAATTTGATGAAAATAAATGTGTAATTGAAAAGCATAAACAATGGATATACTTGACTTTTAAACAATTTTTTAGCACAATTTTTTTCCAAACGAAGTAGTCCTACATGAAAATGATTAGTAGTTTTTTTTGGTAAATTTTTCCAACTGAAGATGTCCTGCATGAAAATGATTAGTAGTTTTTTTAACTTAGCAACCCTACAAAACAAAATTAGGAAAAAAAAAATGCAAAGGATCTTTATTGTTTCTTATTCTCAAGGTCACCCAAAGGTGCAAAAGAATAACATACACAGTTTTTGACCGTGAAAATGTAGATCCAAAATGAAACGAGGAAATTATATAAACAAATGATAGAAGGATCTCAACTGTTTTTTATTCTCAAGGTCACCCAAAGGGCGTGAGAGAAGTGAAGTTTGGTAAATATTTTTTCACAGGAAGAATAATAATAATACTTTGTATATCATTTGTTATTAGATGTGATACAAATATATAGTAAGAGAGTTTCCTATAAAATAGGAAACTACTCTACTATTCCTGTGAGTTGTTTTAACAAACAAACAGCTCATGTATAGTAACAAATCATTATGTAAGTTATTTAAATAACCAAAATAACCTACTCATAAACATATCTCACAATTATTTTCCAATAATGTGAGCACTAATTAATTAATTCCTAGCATTCCCCCTTTAGCGCGAACATGTGGAAAACGTCAATCTCGTACCTACACTTGCTTTCGTGGTTTGGTGATTTTCATAGGACAATCACAAACCCTAGTGATGGTTTTATAGATGGTTAACCAAAAACCAAAAGTGGTGGTTTTACAAGTGGATTACCACAAACCAAAAGATGATGGTTTTACAAATGGTTTGCCAACAACCAAGAGTGGTGGTTTTACAAGTGGCTTACCACAAACCACAAATTATGGTTTTACAATTGGGTTACCAACAACCACATCACGATGTGCAATACTCTCATCAGTTCTCGTCAACATATCATTGCAGGGAATAATAAAGGAAATTTTGTTGCTTGTATATACACAGGAAAAGTTGTCACAATGGAAATGGAACATTGCTATTATGTTCTCCCCCTCAATGTGAAATTTCTAATTATTCATCAACCCAAGCAATCTGGAATACTAAAATCTGAAACACACCACACACAACTAAAAGCACACCAAAAAAATGTCACCAAACCTTTGTGCGGCCCTGTCCCTGGTGACTGACGAGAGGTCATTGATCAATCTCCAACCTTCGTTTTCTCTGTACTTCGATTAGTCTGTTGCTAACTCACCTAAATTTGATCATGAAGCTCGATTATGGACGTCGGATTCCACTGATAATGCACCCATAACGCAATTTTTTTATTTTTACAAATTTTTGACTCTTGATTTTTTTACTTTAACTAGCTCCGTGAAAAAATATAACATTTTGATAAGAACAACAAATAATTATACGACTTTATAACTTAGCACAAATGACACTTGATGAAGATAGACAAAATAAATTTACATTAACGATGGGAGACAATAGGGATGATAAAAAATGACGTTGACAACATAAAAAGAATTAATGACTATTAATGCCTTTGATTAAGGACGATGACATTGATATACCTAAACTAATCTCAACTATGAAATTTTTAAAGACATGTACAAAAGACGTTATTGACTTGAAAAGACCCAACTAAACAATAACAATGTTTTAAACAACATAAAAGACATTTACACATAATGAGGCGTGGCTACTGTGCAGTTGGCTCCTGTTGATGATGCTCTCAGCTGGAGCGTTGAAACATTATGGAGAAGGTACTGTTATAAGATGGTTGTAGCTACAAGTGCCTTAGTAGATATGTATGCAAAATGTGGGAGCATTAACAAGGCACGGAAACTGTCGGGGAAAAAATATGAAACAAGTGCAATCTAAGGCAAAAGCGGAAATGCCTAGAGTCCTCGTGGTGCCGAATCTATTACACAAAGATGGGAGGTGGCTGAAATTCAAGTATCCCATACATGGGTCCTGGAGATGATGTAGATTTCCCTACAACCCTCGCATTCCTGTCCAAAAATTTTGTGACGCGAAAGATAATGGAAAATAAACTGGGTGAATCGAGTCATTGCCATGGATGATCTTTACAAATGACTTCTTTTCCGTTTGAGGATTCCTCCAAATTTTTAGAAGTATAATGTGAATGTCTTGTTTCTTTGATATTCCTGTTTCTCAAGGCTTACACATGCCTATTCAGGTCAACCTCGGTGCTTCTCAAAATTCGTGACGCTTTAGCCTGTCATATGTTGCCACTAACTCCCAGATTGTTAAGGAGAGGCTCTTACTCCTCTCTCCCTTTCCTTCTACATAAATTTTTGCTATGTTCTTCCCTTTCCTGTTTTCTACGTTTTTAGTGCGTGCGTGTTGTTCTCAATAAATGTATCGGGAGAGCTCTTGTGCCTTCTAACCCTATAAAATCCTTAAAGAAGCAAGATATTTGGTGCCATTTTGACCAGTCCTTCACTACTATTCTATTTTGGTGCCATAGAGAAGAGTATCCGGAGAGAACTCATTTACCCAAATTGTAGTTATACGGAAAGCCAAATCCACAACATTTAGAGAAAGAGGCCTAACTACAAGGCCTTCTATGCAGTTATTCCTCACACCAGCAGTACTAGAAACGGAAGCACTCCAAATTTGGCTAACCATCCCAGAAGTAGCAACTAGGTCAACCCCACTTAGTAAAGAGGTACCAATGGAAAAGACCATTGTTGATATCCATGCACGTAGTACCCCCAACCCCAGCCACCAGGTTGCAATTGTTGCTACCATTATACACCCCAACATGGACAACTACTGTTATCCCGCTTGTTCCCGCCCATGTAATATGATGTACATAAACCTACTATAACCCCAACAATACTATAACCCCCCCCCCCCTAAAAAATGAGCAACAATGAATGTAACAGTCTCCCAACCTTCACATGTACATACCATAACCTTTTGAACGGAAACACACACACACACACACAACTTATGGGTACCATAAATCACTGCGTTTGTTTCACTTACTCGCACTACCTTTAAAAACAAAAATTACTGATGCTTATCAACTATATCCCAAAAACATTATGTTGCCATGCAACTGGTCTATGATATATGCTGAATTTCCCTTTCTGAAACACCCATCAACATACACCTTCTTCTTCCAACAACAGGAAAAACAACCACCACCCACCACCCACCCCAACGTACACCACGGCAAAAAAACTAACCTCCGAAATATTACAGAAGGGAAAAAATCTTTCAAATTGGAGTGAAGTATATAGTCTCGATGGTAGCCTTTCTTTAGTGTGGGTCTAGCATAAATATTATATCTTATCTTTATCTTTGTAAAGATAATGTCTTATCCCCTACCTTAAAGAACAATAAGCCCGCTAGAACTACATATATAGGAATAATTATAAAACAAACACGCTCTCCTTATCCAACAATTGATGTAATTTTTCCACTGCATGTACAGTCCCATAACCATCATGTTTTTTCGAAGCCAAACCTTGTTGCTGCGCATCTTGGATAAGCCATGTTTTAGATGGTGTCGTTAAAAGATCATCAATTCCTAATGAAATAGCTGCATTAATCGCTTGCTGGAAACCTGAAGTTTTCCCTCAGTGTAAAGGAATATGTGCTAGGGTGTATGTTCCCTAAAAAACTTATGATTTTTTATTTTATTTTTCGGTTTAATACCCACCTCTAACTCCTTACCCAAACAACAACTCCCAAAAAAACATGCTTCATTCTCCCTTAGCAATAATGTAATTTGATTGCATTGCTGATTAAAAATGCACGCCCTTCAAACTACGATCCACTTTTCTAATCAAATTACAGAGCCTAAGTCAAAATATTTGCCAGATATATACATACCATTCAGAGCATGATAGTTGTAATTCAGCTTTTACGTACATGAACATATCAAGCTGGAAATACAAATAACAATATCATTAAAAAAAACTTCTCCTTCCATCTACAGTTATCTTCTATCACTTTATAATTGGAAAACTCCCACTCTAATATTTTGTCCACCTAACATGTTTTGCAGATGTGAAATAAGCAGGGAAATTTTATCACGCATATTACAAAGTAGTCATTACAAAATTTTATCTGACATATTAAAAAAATGAATGTATATTAGACGTTCAACACCAAACACCTTATGTTTCCCCAGCTTACGATTTTCCGGTGCGGATACAGGTTTTCTACACTAATCTATCTTAGTTTTTCATATTCCCTGCCTATTAGTTCCCAATACTATTTAAAACTTGCTACATGTATCACTCTTTTTAGAGCTGAAAAGAAACAAGATGTGGATCCCTATGCCACCCTCACTCTCATTCAGCGCCTGGCTACGTCCCTTGCACCAACTTGCAAAAGCATTATTTGGAAATAAAAAAATTAATAAACCCGTACGCAAGAGCATACAAAATTGTTGAAAAGAAACAAATTCTTTATATAGTTTTCACATTCTATTTCTGTTTGTAACCACCCATGTCCCAATGTCCCAAGAACTTGCAGATATCGTCGGGTACGTTACAATGTGATTTGGGTTTTTTTTTCCCGAACTCCCCAATCTCCAATAATACGATATTTACAGTACAAAGGCTGAAACACGAAATAATATATAACTCCTCAACCACAAACCCAAAACAAGTATACTCATCAATTCCCAAGGAAAAAATGTCGAAAAAATCAAGCACAAAACACATAATAATCCATAACCTTCGTCCAAAGCCCTCAACAACATCGCCCAAGTCCATCTTTAAAAAATCCATTTCTTGTACAACTAAACCTAAACGCAAACTCTGACAGCAACATGGTATTTTATATAAATGAACTGGCCAATTTGTAGCCACCCCAGTGAAACCTGTGCCCATCACCCTTATCTTTAGGCAAACCCACGAGGCATAAAATACTGTCTACTTGAGACTGCCCCTTGGTATGTAGATCGTGACGCAAACCTGCCATTCATGCCCTATAAAAACTGTTTAAATGAGACTACCCCTTCATCCATAGATCCACACACAAACTGGAAATTTCAATTCTACCTGTTAATATTTAGCATATCTTATTTCGATCTCCAATTGAAATATATTAAACACAACCTACCTGTCACAATCCATCATACACTTTATCTATACCCAAAAAAAAGAGAAACAATTCATACGAAAGAGCAATTCAGGCCATTTTTGGTGCATACAAAAACAACCCTCTCAGCGACCATCCACGGGAAAGGTTGCTAAGATGTTAGAGCGACTTTTACCTATTGGAAAACCACCTGCACCTAAACCTTTACAAAGATTTTAGAGCAATGTCAGTATCAATTGTAGAGTGCTTGTTGCTTCTGTTCCTTTAGCATCTTCCTCGTCCTCAGCTGATGTATTTCTGTCCTAAGTCTCAGGGAAGCATATGTAAATGACATTTTGCTTTGGAACTTCGTTATTTATCGACAACAATTTCCTTCATGAATGATTAGGCCTACCCAACTGGGAAGGTGTATATGAAGAAAACAAACCATTGCTCTTTCTCTGTATATAATGCATAACTTCTTGATTGAATATTTTCATTTTCTAATATCCAAACTATAATATCAACTTTTGAAGTTAACTCACAAGTCTTATGGTATAAGAAGACATCTTAAAAAACAAATGTCTTCATCTATAGTTTCTATTTATTTCCTTTGGCATGTGTGTAAACATGATTTAGTCCATTTAAAAACTTTACATAAAGGGTCTGCTAATAATACAAAAGGATAAAAACTCCAATTACATCATACAACAGAGTAATAATGGATTATATAAAATTAGCAACTACCGTACGACTATCATTGTCACGTTCGAGTTGGGCCTTGCTCTCTCTGCAATAATGCTCACAACTGTGCCACTTGATCAAGCCCTGATGTATTCATTTTTTTTTGTTTCTCCATATTCTTTTATACCCCGATAATATCTAAATGTTTGTCACAGTATTTGGTTTTACAAAAGGATCTTTCACTTCTCTTTTGGCTGCTTCTATTCATTGATCTCATCCCCCTCCTTATCTGTAAGGATCATGCTTACTTTACCCACGCAAATGACTAGGCTTTTTAGATGGTCGACTTCATTTGAATTTTGTGTATTAGTTTTTGCCATTTTGGATAAATCTGTGCTATTTTTTACATGGTTAAGTTCGTTTGAATTTTCCTCGCACCATCCTGTATTTGTATGCCAAAGTGAATAAGAACCCACCAAAAAACTTAAACAAACTAAATGAATTGAACACTATAACATATCAACATCTTCTTACACAATTGACACACATCCACTTTTTCTTACAGGAAATTGTATTAATTACAGTGGTCTACTATTTACTCTAAATTTCTAAATATAAAATACATGTCAAGCTAGCTTGGAAAATACATGTTATACATTGACACCATCGTCTCTACTCCCAACACCATTTGCCAAAAACACACAAATTCTTTCCAATCCCCATTTTGCTACTTTAAACATGACGAACAATTTCAACATCATAACAGCCCAGATTCACGATGACTGTACCCGCATTCAATACTTGTTATCGGAACATGTAGAAAACCACTGCAAAGGAGAAACCCCTGTAGACAAAGATACAATCTACGCAATGCTACTCACACAGGAAAAAAATAGAACAGACACAACACCCAATGCAGCAATCAACCATTTCAAGCGAGGATACCATACAAATTCTTAGGAAACAACTTTACACGCAATACTATAACGGGTGCCCCTAAAAACCTAGCTTCGAGCAACATACAAACCTCCATGACTTCACATGTACACACCAACAATTTTGTAAAAAAAAAAAACAAAAACAAAAAACACAATAAATGCACCTTAAAATAACGACATCTGAACAACATGCTTCATTTCTCCAACATCATTCCCCTTGGTATCGAAATTGAATCTTCTAATTTTTTGAACCATCTTCAATAACTCATCACATACATGCCAACTTCTCTAAAGTAGACCCAACCCTTCATGCAATCATCTATTAAATATACAAAAAAAATTAACTCACCCTTTACTACAAAGGAAACACACTACCAAACAACAACCATATTTCCTTAAAGGAAACACTAAGCACAAATTCCATAACCTCTACAACCTCCAACCACCCAAAAAAACACCATATTCCACCTTCATGCAAGAAGCCAACCTAAACATTTGCATAGCAACCTGTTAACTACACTCCACTCAACCGTACTCTCAAAATACATCCACTCACACCATTCACAATACTTCTCACATGCTACACCCAAAACAAATTACAAACCCTAAAACAATTATACACTACTCAAACAATATTCCATACCACCCCACAAAAACCATACACCTTAACCCCCTCCAACCATCACCACTTACGGCGTAAACTTGCTCCTCATAGATTGACTCACTTCAAACCATATAAAAGATTTGGAGTAGATGTCGCACATTATAGAGAATGTGTCTTCCACCGCATGGGTCGAGCAAATTATGTCAGTTATCACGCTCCTTCACCAAAACCAAAATGACAAATCACAGGTTACAGTATACCCTCTTCACTTCTGACGTCGCAGCTGATAGTGTGTTGGTTTCATAATGCATGGAAAATAGACGGTGGCGTGGCGAATGAAAAAACATTGAAATGTCTATTTTTTGCTACATGGAACGCGACATGCATTGACATTAAAACCTTCAGATCCAAATCTTCAACAAATCAAAACTTAAATCTTCTCATTTCATAATCTCACTGCCACATTGTTCTTCTCCTGTTTTATTAGTGCACTTCTCTCGCAAAACTTCTTGATGGTGACTCCACATATCTTTTTTGTCACATAAGACGCTGATCAACACGTTAACGTCGACGGATAAATGACAGTAATGGGTGATCTGGCAAAATTTTTGGAGGTCCAGGCGAAGGTGAACTGACCAGTGTAGCATTCAGAGTGCACCATTTTATTGAGATAAGCCGCCAATCTGGGATACTGTCAAGCTTGCAAGCCACAGGATGATCAGTCAATCCGAGGTGGATGAGACCGCTCGATGTAGATATAATTGTTTTGCCTACTCTGTTCTCTCAAGAAGATAGATAATGGATGTTAAAACCACATCACAAAGAACTCAAACTGAAGATACATCAGGCGGGGCTAAGAAAAATACCATGGCTCTCCCCAGAAATTATTCAGGTTCCCATCATAAGTCAGGATTAATGACTGCTCTAATACCGAATGAAGTTTAGTATAAAGTTTTGCACATGAAGAATAATAATAATAATTTGTATATCATTTTGGCATAAAGTTTTGCACATGAAGAATAATAATAATAATTTGTATGTCATTTGGTACATGATACAAATATATAGTAAGAGAGTTTCCTATAAAATGGGAAACTAGTCTACTATATACTAACAAATTAATATGTAAGTTATTTAAATAACCAAAACAACCTACTCATGAACATATCTCACAATTATTTTTCAATAATGTGAGCATTAATTAACTATTTTTTAACAAGAAGAGAATATGAGGTTTTCGACAAGTGGAAATAAAACAAGGAAATGAAAGTGTTGGACCTATTTTCAGTGAAAAACTTGTAAGAAATTGTTGGAAAATTAGAGAAAACAAGGGAATTAATTTTTAAAATTCTAGAAATTTGCAGAGAACGCTAGCACAAAGACTAAACACAGAAACATAGATAGATTACATGAAAAACACCTTACAAGAATGGAAATGCACTTTAAATCACAAACAAATGTACCTTGAATTAATGTTAGCACAAACACTAGCATAGAAACACAATGAGGAGCCTGAAAATACATACTACACAAACACAAGTAGATGCTACAAAAGCACAGGCACTGGCACACTAGCGCAAGGACATCCGCGTTAACGCAAACCTGCAAAAAATTAGAAAAATGCACGCTAGTGTAGATCATGGACTACACTAGCTCAAAAACGGCCACATAAATGTAAATTAGTCAGTTGCAACAAAACATGACAACAACTACAAAAAATGTTTGATTTTTGAAAACTACTCTCAATACATGTCACGAAATGACTTGAAAATTGGTCAATAGTCTCTGAACACTAGGAAGGACACAAAAATGATGTTAGTTTTGTAAAATATAATTAGAAATTTGTGGGGGCCACACCGGGCATGCGAGAATGTGAACAAGTAAAAATACTCAATAGAGAAAGAAACACAAATAAATAAATCCAAACCTTCCCAAACAACTCCTTATCACCCTAGATTGGATCATACTGAAGAGCGGGTTCAAGTGACACTCTTGTTGAATCCTTTACAGAGTTGAATCTTTTGATTTGTGGCTACTCTAAAACACTTCAAATGAAAGTATGCTAAGATACGAGCAATGCAGATTAAATGATTAAATAATTGACAACATAACGATATGCAAGACTGATTTCCAATGACAATTTGGTAGAGTAATAGTGCAAAATTCTCAACCTTCCAAATGATGATTTGAGAGGAATAGAGCTTCTTATTTATAGATGAAGGATAAGCCATGGATTAAGGAAGGTAGAATTGACTAAGTTGCAGGCTATTGATTTCATTTTCCTTATGTAGCATGATTGATTTATTCTTGTGCAGTTGGCCTTTTGAATGAGAAATAAAGATGATTTTTTTCAAATTGGTTGACTTTAAATTATTTTGAAGTGTATGTGTATATTTGCTTCTATGTTTATAGGATTCTATAACTTGATTTGAGCCACCTCACCAAATGGGTGCTCAAATGGCATTGCTTAGTCAACTCAAGTGAAATGACCAATGAAGTGGAGATGAGTGGATACCGAGGATATTCAATTTGCTTTATTTATTTAAATAGCTTATTAAATTAGCCAAAGGGGTGTATAGTGTATAGTGAGTGTAATAGAATTAATTAATTAATTCTAGAAGTGGGATATGGGTGAATAATGGATATAATATTATGTGTAGATGGTATGACTGATAAAGGGGGTTATTTTAATGACCAGGATGAGTGAAAATGTTGGTTACGATGATATATCAAAATGTCGTTGAATAGTGGAAAATAGCGGAATGTGTTGAATGGCATTGAAAATGGTCGTATGATAGTTTTGCAACGATTATGGGATGATATGGGTGTTTTACGAGGTTATGATGCATAATGGGTAACACATGAATCCATATTAACCCGTCATACAAGCTCTAGGAATTAAGGCCTATGATTTTTAAAACAAGCATTACTAGTGTTCGTGATCTTGTTTCATCTTGTGATGAACTCTATGGCCTATTCTACAAAAGAAATATTGGCTTCTTGTCTTAGATTTTCCTTCTATATAGAGTATTCACGAGCTTATGTTAGATGTTATGCTACACAAGTTGGATATTCAACTAACAATAGCTTGGTGGAAAGATTGGTATAGAAATTTGATACACCTTTCATAAACTATTCTCATGGTTTGTTATCCATAACTCTTAACATCTTTTCTTTGATTCTTGACAACCATAGATGTTAATGGGGTTTAAACTCTTTGTTGTGACTATTTTTTACCTCAATTGCACATGGGAGGCTAAGCTTGAGTTGAAGTTGGTTCATTTTTTATGGTGTTTGGTATATCAAGGTGCCTCATTGGGTGAGAGATTTTCACACATGGGGGTTGTTTATCCCAAGTGTCATGCCTATGATAGGTCAAAGACATTAATGCATATTATTTGGACTTGTCCTCGTATCCAACGTGCTTGGCAATGTATTTAGTTTTTTTTTTCTTTTTTCATTTTGAACCCATTTCTATAAGGATTGCTATAACGGGGATTATAGACAACAATAAGGTTAGATTGATATCATTCAAAACTTCTTTGGAGCTACTATTTTTGTTCAACTTTGAAAAGCTAAAAATTATGTTATTCTTCATAATAAGCTTATGTCTCCTCAATTCTTGCTTAATGAAAAATTTCACATGTTCACCTCTGTGTATCTTTAGATCTAGGTTCAAGCATATAGAGTTGTCATCAAGTTCCAACATATGCAAGATCTTTTCAACCATTGGGGGAGTGTAATGTGGACTATCAATAAAATCCCACTTGATATCCATCGTGACATGAATCTCCTCCTCCAGTGCCTTAAGTGCAACCAAACCACTCTTATAAACGATTTCTCATCTTCCTTCACTTAATCATTGGGTGGTTGGAGTTTTCCTATTCGTGGTAAACCTATAATTAGACTCTCTCAGTGGAATTTTCTGCCCTGGCGGTGGTGGGCACCAACGTCTTGGCTCCTCCTCTACTCGAGAGGGGAGCTTGGTTCCTTTGGCTATTGACATACATGATGCGTTGGATGATTTAGTGGTGCATGATCCTACAGGTGGAGCCCTCTACTTGGGAATCTCATTTTTATGGACGATTTGTGTCCTTCACTTAATATAATTGCATGTGCCTGACTGTGCTCTAATTTTTACAGTTTATTTGGTTTCTCTCTTAGATTTTGATACTTTTGATTGAGAACCAACAAATAGTGATAAATTTCCAATAAAATAGGATTAATTTTCCTATAAATGCTACTCCAGAAGAGGAGAGGGGAAGGATGAGCAAGTAAACATACTCATCCTGCAATTAATCAATCATTATGTCAACAAGACAAGTACTTTTGTTATGGCATCACACATATTAACATGATGATCATGACATTTGAGGTTTATATATTATCACTTGCCATAGACCAAACCTATCAATCAACTTGAAATTATTATTATTGTTTTTGGAATGAATGACAATTTTAAAATCATAAAAATAATACTAGTTAAGTAGTTAACTTACCTTAAACACTTGCAACTTTTAAATTGTGTTTTTTCTTTTTCAAGGAATGGAGAAATGCGAGGTCACTCACGACTATAAACTTCAATAAAGAGGAGCCCCCTAAGAGAGAGGAGCCAATAGTGGAGCATGGGACTAGTAATGGTGAGGGTATTTGTGAACTGAGTGACTAGTACATGTA
This sequence comes from Taxus chinensis, assembly GCA_019776745.2. NCBI lineage: Eukaryota > Viridiplantae > Streptophyta > Pinopsida > Cupressales > Taxaceae > Taxus > Taxus chinensis. Next base: position 318,643,014 of record CM034151.1, on the reverse strand, counting down.
CATTTGTCATTCAACATTTGAAAAAAAAAGTAGCTAATAAAATGTGTCACATCAAATCACATCAAAAAATCACCCAATCACATGATGCCACATAAGTGAAAAAAAATGCATGGCATAATGCCCTACTAATAGTCCACCTTTTTTTCCTTTGTATGAAAAAACTACTTGATTTAAATCCGTTTAAAAACCACTTTTCATAAAATAAAAATGTTAAAAAAAATATATTTAGATTTAGAAAAAAAAAATCTTTTAAAGGGTATTTTTGTTTTCAAAATTTGATGTAGTTAAATATGTGTTGTACACCCCTAAAGTTGGGTGCACAACTAATGGCTCCTCTCCCATATACCCTGTAGGCAGCACACAAATAACTCCACAAGAATTGAAACTAAGACCTTGGAGACCTTAGTCTCTGCCGAGATAGACAAAAAAAACTTGGAAAACCTTATCCAAACGCTTCTGTTCAAATTAGAGTCTAGACCAACAGGCGTAACAGAGACTCTGGACGTCAGGTGGTTAAAAATGTCTGTTATAACGTCCATGGTTACCAAGCCGCCTCGTTGGCAGCACCCCACCTCAAACATCAGTAAACCAGCACAAAATCCTCTTCCTCCGAGCGCAACCAACCTTAAGTTTGTTCCTTCTGTCCGATGCAAATGCAATCTATCAAGACACGAAAAAGACGGAGAACCATCTTCTACGAATCCAGGTTTTCTGCAATCTTAATTATCATTTTATGTTTTAATTTTTTGATTGGCTGGTTTTTGGTTTGTATTTTCAAATTAAAAATCCTCATGTCCTTGGGCATGATTAATTTTCCTCAGAGCAATTGTTTTTTGTTTGTTTGTGCACTGTTAAATGATTTTTTTTGCTTTTGTAAACCTGCTATGGGCAGCTCTTGTGTGGTGATGGATGTTTGAACCCGGTTACTGTGGTATTTTTTTATGGGCTATGTTTTTTTGTTTAAATTTTCTCTGGGTTGGCTAACTTTTACAAAAGCTTCCAATCTTTTTTTGTGCCAATTAAAGAAATTAAATACGATATATGCTGATTATATTATAAATTCAATATAAGACTAAAAAATGTACGATTACCATTATTCACAACTATTCCTGATAATTTTTTTGTTTTTACTCTGGAATCATCCTATAATGCATATGCTACTTACTTTTGAAGATAGAAAGATTCCCATACCATTCCACATTTATGAAAAATTTGCATAACTCCCCCGGGACTTCTAAGAGCAATTCTTGTTGTTTATTCCCAAGTAAGTAAAATTATCTTGTTTGTTTGTGAACAAAATCTGTTCTCTCCTGGTTTTCAGATTAAGTTTTCTGAGAGCAACTATTCTATGTGAGATAATTTCACAATCACAATGCAGAGCATCATTGTCCTCAAACTTGTTCTTATTCAATAAATAGGTTTTCAAAAAAGTTTTACCTAAAGTTTTTTCCTGTCAAGGCTTAAAAAGACTATATAAATTCAGAGAGGAGTATTACGAGAGTTCACAAATCAGTCCTGCCAGTCTACCAGCTTTCCACACCAACATGACATTAAGAAGTTTTAAACAGGCACGAATCCTGTAGTCTGTGTGAGACTATTTGGCTCTTATTGTTCACAGTGCCAGGGTGATTCCTTTTGTGATTTGGTGCGGTCCCCGGGTCACTGGGATCTCCTTCCAACGTTAACCAGTATGTGTCTCACACTAAACTTTGCATTCTGTCCTGTCATCACAAATGGAATTTCTCTTGGCAACAAGAAATGAGTATTGTTTTCGTGTGAGATTGTACCCTTCGTTGAGACCAAGCTCAGCACCTCAGTGAAACACGGAATGACCTCCAAAGTGTAGGACAATGGTGCTTTTTGAGGTCAATCTCCAGAGAAGGCCGACTCCTTCTAACCCAGCTCACTGCTATTAACTAATCTGTACTATGCTATTGCTATCTAATCCTATCCTAAATATTCCAAGAGACCAGGGTTGAGAGAGAGAAATGCTGAAAATAAAGAAAGGTGATGCACTGAACTAGAATAGGGTTTGATTCTGGCTCCAGGGACACAGATATAACAATACATGCAAAGATATAAGACAATGCACATAGATCTTTGGAAGAAATAAGCAAAATGAGATTGAAGGCGAGCAAGAGGATTGAAATATTCACATTAAACACTGATGCATTTAAGGAAATAAATCACACTTGCATATAATATCAAGAACTCATCCATTTACAATGATACAGAGTTGAGGCGTGTGAAACCTTCATAGGTGCGTTACAGAGGTTTGAGAGCAAAAGCTTCAAGTTCGAAAGGGTAGAACTCTCGGACTTAGCAAAAAAATTGAACCCTTTTTTGTGCTTTCGCACTTACACATATAGAATTTTTTAGAGAGGAAGAGGGAAAAGATCACATCCATCGATCAATGAATTCAACCACCCTGCCAACACCAAGGACCAATCGCCATTGACTTTTGCAGACCAGGTATGGGCGTCTGACATTGCTCCAATTGCACGCCATCAGATCGCCAGTGCAGGAGGATGACGCCCATTCAAAACTTAATGTTGGTTGTTGGAGTGGTTGAGCGCCTGTTTTGAATTAGGTGCGACTTTGTTGAGTTCTGTGGAGTTTTGATGTTTAGTCACCTTGATCTCATCTTCCACGGCTTTGTGTGTGTTTGGCGAACTTCTAATGTCTCGCGGCTTCATTTTGATCTCTGCCTTGGTCTGCGAACAATGCCTAATTTTGCAATTAATTTTCTTCACCTGCGGCCCTATCGTTCCTCATCCAATAGAGTATACTGCATTTTGCGGAGTCTTACCTTGTCGTGGTATTTCCCTTGTATTGCGGACTCTTTGTTCCATGGAATTTCAAATTTGCCTTATGCCACGGATTTTCGAATTTTCTTTGTTCCGCAAGCCTTCAACTTGTGTGGCCCATTTCTGCGAATTTTCTATCACTCCCATGCTTCACTTTCCGTCACGTGGAGTCTCGCATCGTCCTTTTCCTTTGCTTTGTAGCATATGTCTCCGCGGTTATGTTCCTTTGTTACACGGATTTTCTTTGTTCCATGGCTTCTTTTGTCACTTCGCTCTGCGGTCTTTTAACCTTGTGCGACTTACCTCTCACAGATTTTCATACTCCTTCCCCGCTCAACGATGTTGTGCAACTCCTTTTTCCTTGTCCCACGGTATATAACTCTGTTGCCCTTTTCATTTGTTGCGCGGACTTTACAAAACCCATGATGCACTATGCTTTCTGGTTTCTGCGGAACACTAAGTTCCTTCATTCCGCGGATTTCCTTTTTGAAGCCGTGAGTTTACAACTCGAATGGAGTTGTCCAAATAATATGGGTGCTATTTGGGCAATAGTTTGGCGACTTTCAGGGGACATATGCTTGCTAGATGAATTGACCAGTAGCTTGACATATCCATTGGGCATGGAGTCAAGCATATAACTTGAAAATTGATCCCAAACTTTTAAAACTAACCCTGAACCCGCATGAAGCATTGAACCTGACACTGGTTTGAAACTGATATTTGAAGCTCTGAATAAGGACTTACTATGTTGGAAACTGTCCCAAAAATCTGGACTGTGCACACCTGCAAAGAGGCTCACAAAAACTATGTACAAAAGATAAATCATACATGATCCAAATGGAGATATGCAGAGTGTGCAAAGCACTTGTTTTGCAAAAAGCAAACCTAAACTACTCTATTCTAACTAAGAACAAAACAAGTTAAACAAAGCCAAATATTGGATGGGAAAAATAACTTCCTTTCCTTACAAAATGTGACCATGAGATTAGTTTTGCAACTAGATCAAGTGGTGGACGTGAAAACATGGTCCGCACCCCCTTTTGCTCAAAATATCAGTCTCAAGAAGAATAAACACCTCCTCTAGTTGCTCTGCATTTGGTTTGGATAGGTGCATTGGCTGATCTTTGGTACTTTGAAAATCCTCCTCATGCTCTGAAGTGAACATGACTCTGGTGGCAACTTTGTTCTTGGCTCTAATCTAGTCAAATATCTGATTGGACATCCAGCTCTGAGAGCCAATGGACTGATTTTTCTGACTTGCCCATCTCTTTCACATTCCATCCAATGTATAGAGCTATCATGCATATTTTCCTCATATTTGAGAGGGTTTGCAAGTTGTTCAAACTTGTCTTCATTTGTTTCATCCCCAATTACCAGCTTTGATTCAACACTGGGCTCCTCATTCTTCTCCTCAACATGAAGTTCAATCTGATCTTCATGTTTGATTGCTTCCTCTGCTTGCTTCTCCTTGAGGATTTCCTCCAGATTTGATGCTATGAATGAGGGAAAATATTGATCAGCATATTCATCTTCAAAAAAGAGCAAGAAGCTCTCAATGATTTCTTTTGCATTCAAGGCCTTAAGTCTGATTTGTTCTCCTCTTTATTGCGCTTACCCAATTTATCTTCCATTGTAGATCTCTCAAGAAAAATAACAGGAAGCTCTTGAAAACCTTGGGCCATTTCTCCATCCATGCATTTTCAGTTTGCCCAACATTGTATTTGGAGCCATACATGGGAGTAATCTTCAGTTTGTTGATGTTGTTGAAGCATTTTTAGTCCCCATATTGTTGATTTTTTTGAAGTATGACAACTGTTATCCTATTCTTTTTGTTGCTGTCTGCATCAAAACCAGCCCCATTAACCCCTTTTATGACAGTCACCAAAGTGTTTTTAGTCACAAGGGGGAAGGGTTTTCCACCTGCCATTAATGAGAGATTTTTTGCCGCTGTTTTAGAAGAGCTTCCGGCCACCATAATGCTAATTTTGAGCAAGAAATTGCAATGGTACAACTATAGCCATACTTGGGACCTAAGTCACAGTATTCGCCGAATTTCAATGGGAAAGTTCAGAATTCGGCGAATTTCATTAAAACAATCAAAATTCGTTCAAAATCGTCAATAAATTCGTACAAAATGCATTTTCCCTTATTTTTATCTAGAAATTGTTAAAAAATTCCTCAGACAAAGGTAGAAACAAAAAATCCACATTTTTGGTGCCCTAGCCACTTATTCGTTTCAAAATATGAACTGGACAAGCCTTCAAAATCGAACAAAGCTGGCGGGGAAGACCAGGATGACGCGAGAAGGGAAACACAACTTTACACTGACGACATGATGGCACTCGACACATTTTTCATTGGATTTTAATACACCTTCGATAGAAATGTGCAGTTGTGCTTGTCTCATATTTCTTCAACCGCGTACCCGGCAGACACTATTATAGTTTAGGTTTCGTTAATAAAATATTCTGTTTTAAGTTTTAGGTTTTATGTTTATTATACAAAATTATATTTTAAGTTTTAGGTTTTACGTTTTTTTAATAAAACATTACATTTTAAGTTTTAGGTTATTTAATTTGTTATATTTTAAGTTTTGCATATACGATTTAAAGTTACTTAAGTTTTTATTATTATTTTGTTTAGTATTAACTTTTAACTTTCTAAGTATTGCTTTTAGGTTTTAACTTTTAAATGAATATTTTAGGCATTTTAGTTAATGAATATTTTAGGTATTTAGTTAATGAATATTTTAGATAGTAAATTTTGTTTTAATTTATAGTATTTAAATTAGATTAAAAAATTAAGTATTTTAATTAGATTAAGTTTTTATTTTAGATTAAAATTATCAAGTATTAAAATATATTTTATTATTAAATTATATTTTTCGAACTTAATGACGAATTTTTTTAGGCGATTTTTATCCTTGGCAAATTTCTTTCGAATTTTATTGTGGTCGAACACGAACACGAACCTTGTGACTTAGCTTGGGACAATGTGAATGGACCTTTAAGAGTCCATCATATGAAGGGGAATTTTGGGAAAAAAACAAGAAAATGAAGAAAGCTAGTTCACATATCTATGATGCATGAAGAAATGATATTGAGAGCTCTTGTTTCTTTTAATGTGTTTGTTCTTTGTGTAGACACAAGAATAAAGAAGAAAGAACATCTGAATTTGTTATCCATCCGAGCATGTGATGCAAAATATGGGACTGCAACTAAAGACGAAGATGCCATAATGGAGGATGACAAGTTTGTGAGTGCAAAAGGTCTCAATTTTCATAGAAACAAGGTCCCTCCAATATTTGAATTGGGAGTGAAACATAAAGGCTTTGAGCAAGGTACAACCCAACCTAGGACAGCAGGAAAAGGGCAGCCTAGACCATCTTTTGGGCAGCCATGGAGGCCACTACGGCAAGGTAACTATCTAGGTGTTTGGATCAATTTTGCATGATACTCAAGTTTGCCTTTCCAAGTTTGTTAGTGAAGAATGTAATCAAGAGTTGGGGAATGAGGATTTGTCTACCCCAAGTGAGAAGGGAAGTATTTTTATGGCAGCCATGAGCCAAACTACCATCATTGATACTGCTGTCATCATTTATATCAGCCCACACCTAATTTCAGTTGCATTTGTATTTGGAAATATGAAGTGTTCTTCCATCTTAATTGACAAGGATGGAACAAAGAACGAGGATGCCACATTGGGACATGGATTAGCTTGTCAAGCTGCTGATTATTTATTAATTTCTTGCTTTATGACTGAGATTACAACAGTTTGGAAGGTTTTTTATATAGCTGAGTATGCAAAAGAAGTTATTGTTGTTTTAGAAGTTGAAGATGAAGAGGACTTCAATGAAGAAAGGGGCAATGGGTGTCAGAGTTTGTTTGGGCAAAAACTCTTTCATTTGACAGACATTGACTATGTGAATGCTACAACATGTTCCTTCAGCTTGGTATGATGGCACTTGGACATGAGAGCTTGCAATTGCTTGAGGGAAAACAATTTTAGTAAGGGAGGACTGTAATGTCCCCCTTTCGGAACTAATTCATTTCAAAGACTTTTAGCCCATTCCACTTCCCGTGGGTCGAAAGAAGGTGAACAAGGGAAGTATTTGTTTACATTTTAGTCCTTTTCCGTGAGCATTTACATTTTCTTTTAGTGTTTTCCTTTATGAGGCAGGTCGACTGGGTTGGAGGAGTTAAAAAACATATTAGAAGATAAAGCAAGCTCTTAAGAGGTCGGTCTAAGGGTAATTCACCCCTTAGACCTTTAGCGTCACCAAAGGGGTATAAGAGGAGTCACATAGGCTCATTTGGATCATCTAGCATATACACTTTTATACTTGGTTCTAGGGCTGATTGCTCTAATTCCATTCCACTGAGCGGTGATCCATTAGTGTGGCATCCAAGTAGGACGAGACCCTTCCTTGTGGCATATTGGAGAACGAAAAACTCTCCAAGTTGGTGGTGGTGAAGGCATTATGTAATGTCCCCTTTTTGAGACAAGCTGAGAAGCAACCAATATGTGTGAAATAAAATATGCAATCTGATAATAAACTGAAATTATATAGCAGCGATCAGATTCTCGCAATCAATTCCCATATAATCAAACCTTCCCACTGATTATAATAGAATGCATGACCTTGAAGTAGCTCCAACTTATGATTGGATCAGGCAAGGTGCCTTGAACTCAACCGAGATCTGGATTTAATCAGGCTTGATATTTGCTCTATAAATCTAGAATAGGATTTATGGCATTAATGACTCAATAAACCCAAGGAAAGGTTTAATGGCCTCAATTAAATCAAATAATTTGAGTACAAATGAATAACTTCCAACAGAGACAAATACACTTAGAAATCTACACAAATTGCCGCAATAAACTCATGAGATCCACCCAAATACAGATTGCTGCAATAAGAGGCTACAAACACCACAATATCATGCCATCTACAGCTCACCAAGCATGGAATATATCAGCCAAGCAAGAGGATATCAATCTAGATGAATTTGCTGTCCAAAAATAACTTAATGCACCATTAACAAATCTGAAAATTCTCCATTGCTGGTTGTTAATGAAAGAGGAAGGTCAGCAGTCACTTTAAGCACAAAAATATGCACAAAACAGGTCGCTAGGACAAAGCATGGGCTAGCTAGTAAAGAGATACTTTCTAAGTGGATTTGCTAGGGCTGGAAACTTCCCCGCATGCTACATAAGGGAATATCATATTATAAACTCCCAAAAACTCCTCTAAATCTCATGGAATCTTCATAGAATTAGCAGCTATGGAAAGAATGGCAAAATCAATAAGTATTTATACTCAAACCCTGCATACATCCCTTCTCCATGCAGGGAGCTAATTCTCTACACAGAGAGTAAATTTGAATAATTCATCAACATGCGCCATAAAAGAAATGCGACCCCTCTTTTATCGAATTAAGAGGTGCAACATCCAATGACCAATCATTTAATGTTTTCACCCTAAAACATAATTAAAATAAAAATATTGAATGAACTACTACCATGTGCACTTTATTATTTTTAATTAAATAATAAAGATAACTAGTCTATGTGCACATTAACTAAGGAGCCCTCCAAGGGGTTACAAAATAGATAACAGACGTCTTAGGACAAATTTCAAGCTCAATCCTCCAACCCATTGGGTTGAGGGTCTTCAAATCTTCAATGTGGAAAATGTCCTGAAAAGGGGACATTACACCTTCCATCCTTAACATTCAATACTCTTGCCACGTTGTGGCCTTACCGCCAAAACCATAAATCTTGCATGGTGGCTTCACATTGCCACGTAACAAAGCCCAAATTAAACTTTTAAACTTGCATGCATTCGAATGGTCCATGAGCATATTAACCTTATTAACCAATGTTCATGCCTAAAGTTCTATGACCCATTTTAACCAAAGTTTGCCGAGTGGTCAATGACCAAGTTTAATATTGCTAACCAATCGATGGTCAATGACCTTACAAAACAAAGCATTGATATTAATCAGGTCATAATATTGCTTTACACACACACACATATATGCTGACATAGACATACATAGATATAGTTATATTTATATAGTTATTATAATTAGTTTCCTAGATATTCATTAAATGTATATACATACATGTATATATATACACTTATTTATATTTATATATATATATGTTTATTCATTATATTTTATGTGTATAATTAGTTAATTGAATCAATATCAAACAAATATTTGCTTATTCAATTTTTGCCTCTTAATACATCATCCCAAACATATCGATATACGACAAGTCATACCGCAACAAAATGACATCCAAAAACTTAATCAAGCTATACCAATCTCACTTATTCAATGTAGTAACAAGTCAGGATTTTACACATGGTCGAAATTGCAAAGATCGCTCAAGGTCAGACAAAGGGCGTATGGGCAGGGAATGGCATTAGAATGTGGTTGTCGAGTATGGGAATCAAGGGATGACCAAGTAACATGGCTAGGTGGAAGTCATATAGAACGTAGATCGTATGACTTAGCTTGTGTTTTTCAAGCTTTAGCATGACTTACGGTGGTCATACAACTATAAAATATGTTGGGGAAACAACGAAATGGTTGTATGTTAGATGAGTGAGTTCTTGCCCGGTAATTGCTTGTCCTACGATGTTGCCCTTTGTTGCTTTTGATTGAACAAACTAAACTTGACGTGGTCGTACCCTCTGACCTTAATTTTAACCTTTGTTTTTCCATTTTTATAATTTCTTCTCTTGTAGGTTTAATGGGCCCCTCTTTCATTAATATTTGATCGCCCAAACATGTAAGCTCAACGGTAAATACATTTATACAGTTCATTATTTCTTTATAGCACTTTAGCTTAGAATTGTTCGTTGTGTCATTAATTGGCATTCCATTCAAGTTTACGAACGTGACTGCACCATTTTCGAAGATGTGTCGAATTTTAAAAGGACCGATTCAAATTACCTTGAACATCCTTGGTTAATTTCACGCCCCTTGTGAGAATGTTTCTTCTGCGTTGACATAGTTGCCATCGGCCAATGTGCCATGAGTCTATGTACATCCAAATCAAGCATATCTCTTGTACTTTAAAAAATAAGTCGTACATCACCTTTTATTAAAATATTATTTTTATAGTCCACGTTTAGGGCCATTGAGGTTGATGCTTTAGACATCAAGTTGATTACTTGTCTCATTTGGTGAGTTAACTTATCATCAAACTTTACAACTCTAACATCGTATTCCTTGAACTCCTATGGGTAAGTAGACTATGATGTTGATGGTTTGGAAGGACTCTGCAAGGACTCTGCATCATTGAGATTTGCTTTTGCCCACCCCCTACCCGCTTTGGTTGTTTTTAATCTTTTTAATCTCGATTATATTGCAACTGAGTTGGAACACTTTGTAGTTTTCTATTTGCCATGGAATAGATTGTTGAGGGAGAGTACAATTTAACTTCAATAGCCTTCATCATTGGGCTTCGTCACATCGTAGTCCTCATCATCGAGTATTCTTCTTTAGAGTTTGATGAGGTTGGTTTCTCACTTACTGCCTGATTCTTTAAATCTGTAAAAAAATTCCGTTCTTTGTTTTGAGTGGAGTTTTAATTCTTTTTTCCAGTTATGATTGGCTTTGGCTGCTATCAATGATTCCAGAACCAATAGTGCTTCAGATTCCTTCTTTTGCAACAAGATGATGTAATGTCCCTTTCTAGGGCTGAAACTGGAAAACAAGGAAATAGCACAAACCCCAATCTGATTTAAATCTGATTTTGGACCAGTAAACTGAAAATTAGATCAGTATGGTTCAGCAGTCTGATTTTTGGAACATCAGCTTCTAAACAAGAAGATTTCGCCCAAATATCACCCTAAAACTCATCCACAATTTATAAACCTTTTAGGAATAGTTAAGAACAATTTTCACCATGAAAACCAATCTCAAATACAGCTGACAATTAATTTATCAACAACAGAAGTATAGCTGAGAAAAATAATCAAAATGGAGGTTTCCAAACCCCAACAATGACCAAATATGAATGATTTCAGCCATCTAAATTATGCCAAGTCTAAATGTCAAATAATAAATGAGTTCCGTGCCCTAGAAGGCACTTAAAATGAATCCAACCCTAGTCGCTCCCTCGGAGAGGTACTCCAAACCATTCAAAAGATCTTGATAGTTCTTCTCTTTGATGCCCTAGATATAAACCAGCAAGAGTATCTTCAGTATTCTCCTTCACACCCCACACAATTTGGAGAGTTTTCATTCTCCAAATGCCACAAGGAAGGTTGCCATCCTCCTTGGATGCCACATTATTGATTTTCGCCCTTAGTGGATGTGGAAATAAAGCAATCAGCCCTAGAGTCCAAATAGATAAAGTATATATGCCAAAAAGTGATGTGCAAATGAGCCCCTAAGACTCCTCTTATACCCCTTGGTTGGCGCCAAGTGTCATAAGAGTGTCAACCGACCTCTTAAGCTTGCTTTATCTTTTATTTCCATGTTGGACTTTACCTATAACTGATGAACAAACTATTTCCAAAGAAGTGTGAGCCCATCTATGCAAGACATACCTTCAAGTCTTCTTGGATTTCTAAGAACAATGACTCCATCATCACCTTTGGTTGGTGTTTCCAACCTTTCTCATCAATTTTAGTTCACCTTCTTGTGTTAACCCTATTCAAACAATCTCATAAGACAGATTCGGACAACATATGGTTTGATTATAGTCCACTAGCATCTTCTTCATGACTCAATCTTCTTCTCAGTACTTAGAACCAATCTTGGACTTCTTCCTTACTGTTCCTCCAATGCTTTTACAACTCAAGAACACTCTTATCTTGCCCACATGCACCCTTACAGACTTCTCTCCCTTACTTCCGTGTTCTCCTAAATGACATTTAGAATATATTTCTTGTCATATGATTAACTTGACTGTCTCTATTAGACTCCTTTACTGGTCCTCACTATGATATTCTTCACTCTCTTCTCATGTGTTTCCTCACTTCTCCAAGTGTGGTTTTGAGTCTCTCACTGTAAACTTTGTCTAGGTATATGTTTCTCACAACTCTTCATATACCTCTGCTAGCCAACATTTTGAACTATTGAAACTTACAACCCCTTGACATTACCTTGTCTTGAGCATATTATGCTCTGTCTTTCTCTTAATTCAAAGGTCCTATTGATCAATTTCTCTTCCAAGGTTTTGTTGTCACAGACTAACAAGGCCATTCAGGCATTATAAGACCTCGTCATCTCTGTCCTGTGCCAACCCCATTCAAACAAGAAAATGCAAACATTCCTCCTTACCTTGTTTTGTCTTGAACACTGCCCTGTCTTGGTGAAGCCTTGATTTTCCTATCTCTAGTCAACTTTATTGATTTCACCACACCTATTTTACCTTCTACATTGGTCTATGCCCTGCAAGATCTCCTATCATTATAGAAACTAGCATAAATCTTGTATCATTCACTGTCCTATATCACATTCAACTCTGTTTCTTCTAGACTCTTGTATTGAGAATTGTTTACATGAAAGTCCATTCGCAACTCAAGAAACTTACTAGGCCTTTCTCAAGACTTCATATACTCCTTGTCAAACTTCTTTCATGATTACAAACCTTTACCAACATTGAAAACACAAGAAAATAGTAATTAGGTCTCTTTCACCCTTAATTCTGCCTACACAGCCTAGTAGCCCTGTCAAACTTGTTATTTCTAGATAACTTTTCACCAAATTAGTTTCTCAGACAACAAATAAACTTTCTAGACACCCATTAAGTTACTTCAACTGCCATGAAAACATGTAACCTGTTTCTTTAGAGAAATATACCCAGTCCACAAACTTCTTCTCATTAGGTCTCTCTAAGCCTCCAAACAAGACTATCAGCAAAATCTCAGTCCGTACAATACCAAAATCACTCAACCCACAAAAATCTCTCTAAACATCATGCCTAGATGCTATGTAACAAATTTCAATAGATTTCATCCATAGAATTTCAAGTTACACTCATTTTAATGATTTAGCCCTAATCTAGCGTTTCTTAGAACCCGAGAGAGAAAATCTCTCATATCTGGGACAAAATAATGATTCAAACCCTAAAACTAACTTTATTAGCTCTGTCTGAGCCTCCTACAACTTTCATCTTTGAACATCAACTCTTGAAAACGTACCATTAACTCCCAACACTAAGGTTTGCCCTATTCTTGCTTAAGAAAACCCTGTTTTTCCTACACAGTCCTCAAGTATCCAATCAAATCCAGTTTACTATCACTATCAACCTTTGAAATACACTCTATTACTTGTGTTCATGAATGCCATCACTCGCCACAATGTCTATTGCATCAGTTCCTTCTTATTTCATCAATCTTCCTTAAGAATGCAATAAGAAACTTACCAGTTTTGCCTCCAAGTGAGAACAACTTTTCTTCTTGTCACCTCAGACCCTAAGAGGGTTCATTCACACATTTGGACAACCCTTTTCACACGTTCAAAGCACTTGTACAGTCACTTATTCAATACAATAACTCTCAACCATTACTATCTCACAAAATATTCATCAATTTCTCAACCCATTCATAGCAAATACACTATTAATGCACTATTACCATTACCAATATTAAGCACCTTTATAGAAAGAAATCCACCATAACATACCATTTCAAACTCATCAGATACAAGCATACACAGAGAATTCATCAAAAGACTCATTTTTATTCATATTTACAAGAATCTCCATCATTCCTTTACAAGAACCCTGTTTCTACAAGTTATTCATGCCCAACATCACAGGCTTTTGCCTTCTTGAGGCTCTTCACACTGTTCTTGAACATCTAACCCCTCTTCCTTACTCTCTTCTTTTCCTTCTCTTTGAATATCAATATTGCCATGACCTAAAAGGTGACTAATTTTCCTTCCTAACCAGGGTGGAGACTAACAAAACATGGTGACTCTTGTCTAAGGGGTGAAAATACCTTAGATACATCAAAATGAGGTCCTTAATGACCTTTTACAACCTTTTATAACTTTACATAGAACATTATACCTTTTAGGCCAAGCTTACTAATTCTAATTCAAATGTTCCTTTTTGGAGGGAAACTCCAAAATACCTATTTAATATCTATGAAAGGACCTAAGAAGGTTGAGAAGGATTCAAGAACACTTGAAAAGACTCCTAAGTCCTATCCCAAGCCAAAACATCATTGAAAACCAAAACTTTGCATGTACAAGCTTGATGCTCCTGTATCATTCTTGCCCATGGAAAGGAAGATGAGCAAGAAGCTTTCAATTTATATTATCGAAAAAGGGGACATTACATCGACACATTGAAAAATCGTCTTTTGCTACCTGACCTAGTTAAGTTCATCTCTATTGTGAACATTAATAAATTTTTATTTCCCTGCTAAATATAATTACTAGGGTATGCCATCATATAAATAATTATCCTGCCTTCTTTGTAAGGCTAGTTTGACATTTTATTGGGCTGTGCAGAATGGAAAAACTGGAAAAGATGCCTCACAGCAGCTGTGGCAGCTGTAGTGATCGGTACAGGAATGAATGCAGAGGCAGACCTCAATAAATATGAAGCTGAAACGCGTGGTGAGTTTGGCATTGGATCTGCAGCACAATTTGGATCAGCTGATTTAAGGTCAGATGAAGGTGGAAGTTCTGTTATTTTGAACTATTGCTCTTTTGATACTTAATACCCTGTGGCATCCTACCGAAGTAATATTATTTTTCATGTTAGAGATAGAGAAATTTAACTGGTTTTATTCATCATAAATTTATCTCTTAGAGTGTCCTCTGTGGAGAAAAATATATATCAAGGAAAACGTTCCATTTATAGTTTGATCTATATGGAAAACATCTGTTTTATAGGTTTGATCAGTGCATGATAATCATGAAACTAAGCATAATAGAACACTACTAATATCTCTTTTGAACTTGTGTTGAAATACACGTGTTGCGACATTAAGTATTAATACGAACTAATAAAACTTCTCAATTTTTTATTGTTTCAGGAAATCTGTTCATGCGAATGAGAATTTCAGGTCAACTATTTGTCTTTTGTTCATTAGCCATTCAGTTTTTTAAGAATTTGAAAGTTCCATTATCCATCTTCAAAATTTACAGTTGTATATTACAAACTGCAAAACAAGCCCCATTTTAATTATTTGTTCTTGCTACATTAGTGGATGGAAATTGTATTTGACATGACATTTCTAGGAAAACCAAATTTCTGGTATTTGCATAAAGCAATGATATGATAGATCTTGCTGTTTGATTAAATAAGAATGCCATGGTGCCTCTTTGCATTCGCAGTCAAAACATGTGGGGTTCTAATTAATTTAACCACAAATTGACTTCTTCTAAAATTTAATCCCCAAGCTAGTGATGGCAGATTGGTACTTGGAGGATAGTGCTGGACAGAGTGAAGAAGTAAAGAGAAGAGAGACAAGATGGATGAAGACAAGGGAAAACAGGTCGTGAAGGGTTTTGATTTGGGGAGAAAACATAAAAAAATAAAGATACAGTCTGAGGTGAAAACAAGCAAGACAATGGAAGTTGAAGTTGTAATGAACAATGAATGTAACTTTCACTAATAAGTATAGAAGCGGGGAATGTAATTATATATTTAAAAATATATTTGATGGTTAATCAATATCTAACTTGGACCTTAGTGCAATGTTAGTACACATTGTTCCTTATCTTGTGATCCTAGCATGAGTTTCTGGTCCTCCATGGATCCTTTCATGGCCATCTGCACCTTCTTCTCTCAAAGGAGATGATCAATAGAGCTGTTAGCAAGGATATATACAGGCAGTACATCTAGGTCACCATGACCTCTTCTTTGGATCCTCTTAAGACTAAAACAGGACTTCTATGCTGAACATTTCTTATAGGATTACCATTGTTCAACCTGACTATCATTAGCGCAATTGGTCACATTGTTTGAGGATCCTGCTTGGTGACCTGAGGGTATGCTTCCATCAATTATGAGTTGAGACAGATCGCAATATTTTTCGCAGTGAGAGGACCTCTTGTCTTTGTTCCCTTCAGAAGATGGAGATTGAAGAGCACTTTATTTCTAGGTAGCCTGTACGGGGGTACGGTCCGGGTATGGGTATGGGGATCCGGTACACTGATACGGCAATTTTTTTGGGGGCCCGGGTACGGCACTTGGGTATGGCAGTACAATATACATATAAAATATTAAAAATATAGCCAAATAAGCAAAAAATCAGCCTTATACATGAATAGAGTAAACAAATTATTAATTAAGTGAAATAGCCAAATAACGTATTAATAATTCAATGCATTTTGTCATGATATTCATTGATTGAACTTCGAACAAGTACATTGTTCAAACTCCAAATGTTACAATGTCCAATTATTAACATAAATAATAACAAATCACATAATTGGACTGGAATTCTGGCTATTATCAGCTCCCTTCAAATCTGGCAGTACAGATTCCTTTGGGGTTTCTCTTATTATTCCTGCATTAGTCTTACTTGCTAGTGGAGATGCTGCCACTGTGTTTTTTGATCCTACATTACCCAAACGCATCTCAACTGTTGCAGTTTCAGCCATTGTTTTAGGTACTTCTGTGAAGTTTTACCAGAGTTGAATCATTTACATAATCCCATCTATTGACCTTTATTGACCCCCAAAAAATTGTTTTTTTTTACAAAAAAGTAAAATAATTAAAATTAATTTTTTTTTTAAAAATGTTGTTTTTACTGGTGGGTACGGCTGGGTATGCCCTGGGTACGGTACGTCCAACAGTACCCGGGTACATCTGGGTACTTCTCAGGAAGTACCCGGACATATCCGGGTACTGCTGGACGTACTCTGGCCGTACCCAGGGCATACCGTACGCATACCACGTACTAGGTATGTACCGTACCTGTACCCATGCCCTGCAGGGTACGTACCAGCTACCTAGCTTTATTTTCATGTGTCCTTTCTATTATGAGATTTGAGGGAGTGATCATTATCTGTATAAAGACTTCAGTGCTTCTCTATCCACCGTCTTTTGCCAGTCTGATTAGGGAGGTCTGGCCCTTCCTTCAACAAGTTGTCACTTTCAGATGTAGTCCTTATAGAGGGTCCCTAGAGCTACTAGGATGAGTACCTCCTTTGAGTCCATTGTCATAGTGGTTGTAGGGACTAAGTGGCTCTTTCAATGGCTACAATTTTCATATAGAGGGAGATACATCATTGAAACAACACACTTTCGTGTGTACCACCACAAGGGTGCCCCACCTGCTTGCTTTCATTCTAGATGGCATGGATTTACTTAGTTTTGGCGTCACGAGTGTTGTAGTTAGGGTCGTATGGGAAGGTACACCTTACCATATTCTTCTTTGCCACTTGATGCTCCTCGGCCTTGGGTTTTAAGAGAGGGTCTAGGGTTCGTATCTTGCTTCTTCCTAGGATTGTCTATATGCGCCCCATTAGTCCAAGCCATTCTATACTGGAAATTATCAAGCCTTGGATTGGCCATTCATGGTGGTTGGTAATGACATCGTTTGTTCTTCTAGACCAAGCCTCGCTACAAACATGTGACAACATTATTTTCCATTATTGGTCATGTGCTTTGTTCTTCCTCAGCTCCGTGCTTCATTAGGGGTTCCTTCCCTCACATGGATTTTTTTTGAGTAGAACTTATGGTTTGTGGGTATTAACCAATTTCTGTTTATCCTTTTTTTCTTTGTTTCTTTTCTTTATCCTGTGGTGTTTAGTTACTTTCATAGCCTACGGTCCTTTTATCCTAGTTCTTCTCTATTGTTACTGGTTGTAC
This sequence comes from Taxus chinensis, assembly GCA_019776745.2. Taxonomy (NCBI): domain Eukaryota; kingdom Viridiplantae; phylum Streptophyta; class Pinopsida; order Cupressales; family Taxaceae; genus Taxus; species Taxus chinensis. The sequence goes on along the minus strand of CM034151.1, from coordinate 318,625,402 downwards.
TTTCAATCCCCATTGACCTACTTTGGTCATTTGTGGACATTAATGCAATTTTTTTCTTTCATTCATTCTTTTAATTTTATGGTTTTGACATATCTTATATCTTTTTCTGTGTTTTTTTGTTATCCTTCTGATTTTCTTTAAGGTGTAATATTATTTTTACATAATCCTGGGAGTAGTCAATTGTTTTCTTGTAGAATCTCGAGTCATTTGAAAATGAATTGAATAGTCATCCTGGAGATGAATTGAGAAGTCAATTCTTAATGTAATATGTAATTGCATCTCTTTGTTTAGTTAATGGAATACATCTTTAGTTTGCACCAAATTCATTGTTAAATTCACAGTACATTCTTGGCCTGACATTGGTATCAGAGCACAGGCCTGTCCATTCATTTTTTATCCTCCATTCTTTCATTCCCAGCTGTACACAAGCTTTTATTCTTTTATATTCCTCCTTCCTAGCCGTACGGTCTGTAAAAGTGCTTGCATAATAGTCAAAAGGGGTTGGGCATGCTATTAGAGCTCGGAGACCTGTACCTGACCAGAAACAGCATTGGAAAGTGACAGAGATGTGCAATTTTGTTTGAAATTGTCAGACTATTCAGAGCACAGGCTCTGCCATTTCATTCCAAGCATCTAGGTGGCGCATCAAGAAAGGGAAGAGGTTTGCAAGAGATTGTCATATTTTTTCATTTAATTAAATACTTGCTTTTGACACTGCTATAGCTGAATTTTTGTATCAAATACAGCCTCTCGTGATTGGTTTTGGTGATTTAGACCAACTTAGGTGAATTTCAAATCATTAATTTACATGATTCAGACCCGCATGTAGGCATCTCAACAATCTTTTGAAGTGATGTTCTGAAGAGGAGTCAAAGATTGCATGAATTGGCGTTTCAAGTGGTGTCTCAATTCTCAAAATATGGTGTTCCAACTTTAAAGATTCCAAATCTTTCCTCATACTACCACGTGGTACTCACATAAAGAAGATCGTGTTTTTCAAGATGAGTTTTCTTTTAAGCTTTGATTCATATTTATATGTTTTTAATTTAAGACAAGCATATGAGTTTGAGGGAGGAGTTTTCTAAATAAGGGAATTTTTTATTTTTGACTTATAAAAAACAATTAGGAAGTCATTTTTTTGTGCAAACCATTTTAATCAAAGCAAGCAAATATGATTTTGCTTCACTCAAACAAAATCAAACAAATTGTTAAAATGTAACGTTTGGTATTAATGACGCCTTTGATTCGTGTTTACAAGTACTAGTGTCCTGCTCGAACTATTGCATCTATCACCAAATATAGTTGCAACAATGTTTGTGGCTTCGTTCCTATAAATTGTTGAGGAGAAATAAGGATAAATTATTTCGTTTTCCCATGTCCCTCCGTTATGCATTCATGTCTATCGCTAGACGTAAATCTTGAAAGTAAGAAACACCGAGTACATAGGGAAGTTACACCCACACACAAGGTTTTCTTGCTAAGCAAGTGTCATTGATAGAACGAATCCTTTTCAGGTACTACGTAAGTACCACGTATCGTTTTTCTCTCATGTGCTTTATTGTCTCTTTCACTTACTATTAGGTATATCGAAAGGGGAACATATTGGAGTGACAAGGAACCAATCCATCTCCCCTTGATACAAAATGCATTCGATAAATTCCATTGCTGACACCATAGTATACAAACTTGGTGAGTACTCTTAGGAATTTTTCTTGGGCGAGTAATCACTAGAATAACTTGCGAGTTATGTGAAATGAGTTTTTGGTGAGTAATCATGGCAAGTACTTGCCGAGTGTAGCACATGAGTTCGCCATACATGGGACAAATGTAGAACACAGTTTAGATGCGGAAAAAGTGTTATTTTTTCTCTTTTATAAGCCCCACACCCCCATAACTTGTAATCACACAACTATTGAGCATTCTATGAGTGAATTGAAGGGGTTTTAGAGTGAATTTGAAGAATTTCATATTAGGGGTTAGTTATTTTTGTCCTTAATTTTGTAGACACCAAAATTTGATAATTTGGCACCTGATAATCTCAGTATTGACTTAATCCCTTTAATCATGACATATGCACCTATTCTGAGATAAATTGATATATCCCAATCCTTCCTTAGTCCTACTACAAGGATTCCTCTCCTCATTACATTCCTTAGCCACTTATAGAAACTCTCATATCAGTCACAAGCTGTCCATTACTTGTGATCATTGTGCATAGAGCTTCACAACACCATCCCTCGCTGCTGTACCAAACCATCTAAATGGACTAAAACGCTAAACTGTTTGGTCCTAGGTTGAACAGTTTCATCTTGGGCCACCCAATGGTTAGCTTTACCATTTGTAGATCTTTTATAGGTTGGCATCTCTACTATAGGTCGGCCTTAATGTGAATTATATCCACAAAACCATATATAAGCAAGTCTAAGACACTCATTTACTCACCTGACAATCAACTTGCATTTTCTAGGACTCCTCAAGTATAAATCACAAAAAGGCAAGAAAAACTCTCATATGCTTCTCTAATGCCAAACCACACACTAGGTGCAACCCCCACAAAAGTTTGAAGCACTCTAAACTAGGTCCAAGAGTCAAGCTTCCCAAATCAAGAGCCTTCAAGGTCAAGTAAAGCACAAGCAAGCCAAGTCAATACAAAACAATCATCAAGTGTTCAAGTTATCAAATATAGTTGCATCCATGCGGTATTATGTTGCATCTCTAGGTAGAGAAGTATGTGTAGTTTGAGGCCTCCTCTAAGTATTGCCAATGTAGGTAGTGTATGAATTGTGCGTCAACCTAACCACTATTCTTTTTACAGGTTTTACAGGGTCTTTACCAAAGATCAGGGCTTTGGGTCAAGTTCATCAATTTTGAAGGGTTTCACATGTGATCTAGACTTGATATTTCATAGAGAGCTATATATAAGTCATTCGCAGAGGTCTTGGAAGTTACAAAGTTTCATTTGCAACCCACACAAAACTGTTTAGGAGGACGAAATTGTCCAACAATCCGGTCCTGTGCAAAATGGTTTTATTCCTAAGCACAACGCAGTTCTGAGTCATAGACAAAATCTTTGCAGAAGATTTTCAGCTAGTTCATATTCCTGTCACACCTAGACCAACCAAAAAGCTAAGTACACTGTTGCCCATCTATTTATCTATATTTGGTACATGTTCTAATTAATCTATCTTTCCATACTTTAAATGTATGTTTCAAATTTGAATGTTAATGCTTATCTAGTAATTTGAATATACATCTTATTTTTAACCCTAACCTAGATTTAAATAAGTGAGGACCCCCACATTCACACATTTAAATTTTAGGGTAAATCATTTGGTGAACCCACTTATTGATTGAATCCTTAACCTATTTGGATTTGGTTCCCTATCCCAAATAAGCCTTTTATTACAAATTCTAATCACCTTTAGGGCCTCTCTCCATTTTTTCTGTCAATGTCTTTATCCAAAACTGTTATGGCTACCTCTACTAAACTTTCTCAAGGGGAAATTTTCCATGATAATTGTAATCCTCCTGCTGAAAGTTTTGATACTGTTGATGAATAAGAATTTATAAATTTTTTTAGGCTTAACCCATGACATATTGATGCACTCCTCTATATAGCTAGGGACGAACAGAAACACCTGATTGCATCTAAAACCCTTGTATCCGATGTTTCAGAATCTATTATGGCTACATCTATTACTTCTACATCTACCGTGCTTGCATTTATTCCTAATGTGGGGACATTTCCTACCCCTCCTCTGCAAGCTACGATGCCTATCCTAACTTCTACTACTATTCTTACATCTCGTGTGCACACCCATAGGCCTTTGCATTCTCCCTCTACTGCATGTTCTGTCGAGCATCTCATTCATGATTTGTAGACTAAGGTTTTGCAATTACAGAGGAATGTGTCTAGAGCTTCGAATATCATGGATTCTAATCATTACTTCACAATCCACTTGCACTTGAGGCAACATCTTGTCTTTTACCCTTAGAGTTTGCGTCTCCTAAGCTTCCTATTTATGAGGGTAAAGGTGGTCCCGAGCAACATCTTTACTCTTTTCATACTGCTTGCTCAGGTTATGCTTACAATGATAAACTTCTCACTAAGCTCTTCCCTACAAGTATTAAGGATTATGCTTTACAATGGCTCTATGACCTACCTATTCAATCTCTAGGAGCTTTCAATCCATTGGCCAATCAATTTCTTGCACACTCTTCTATTACCGTTGGTGATAAGGTTTCCTATGCTCAGATGGCGAAAATGTAACAATGTTGTAATGAACCAATTAGTGATTATGTCTTCGTTAAAAGACAATGCTTACAAAAATGAGCAATATATTTGTGGGTAATAAATTTGTGATGTCCCTTTATGGGCAAATTAATATAGTCTGAATTTTTACAACAAATCCTTACGGACAATACAATGTATGGACACAAACCTAGATTTTATTGAACTTAATTTACAGGGAAAGCCAAGGACATAATACGGAAATTATTCAGCTGAAACCCTAGCTGATTTTTAGAAATAAATTGTATAAATTATAGCTGACTGTAAAGATGAACTTATTAATTGGAAAGATGTCCAAACTCGCTGCAATAATCCCCCAATGATGAGGTTAGCAGTATGACAGGTTGTAGCAGCTCCAGATGATGACGTCAGCCCCAAGGGAGGTGACATTAACCCTCAAAATTGCCCAACAATGTGACGTTAGCCCTCAAATAGTGATGATGTTAGCTCCCGTTGATGCCCTGGATGATTGTGGAAAATCTTGGAGATTACTTGAATGATGCCTTGATTATTCTGAAAATGCGGAAATTCAATTGTTGACCTAATTTGAAACAAAAATGCAGTCCCTAAATGGAACCACCATACAAGACTAGAGGGTTTTCGTCCCCAATCCTTATTCACCGGAGGGTTTTTGTCCTCAGATGCTGAAAGCTGAAATAGGTGGTCAAACTCACAATGTAAACATAGATGATTGAAAAGTGATCCCCAAATGAGCCCAATCGCTCCACTTTTATAATTTCACTTTCACGCTTTTCAAGGAAAAAACTCATAAAACAATGTCACCTCTTATTTTAATTTTGACTTGCTTTAATAATAATCACCTTTTTAATAATAAAACATAAGTTGCCCTTTTATGAATATAACGTAAATTTATTTTTTGGACAACTTAAGTTAAATTATTAAATTATTTCGCTTGCACCACCACTTTCGCCTATGGGAAATGGACAATAGGCTAAGGGTCTTCTAATTGGATTAGATTTGAGAAGGGGACGTGACAAAATTTTAGGATCTATTGACTTATAGTCTCCTATCTCCCTTGTAACAATCTGTCATGTTTGACAAGTTTTGATCATTTTATGTGCTATGTCATCTTTTAATAGAAAGAGAGGTCAAACTCCTAGCATCGAATAAGCTTAAGTATGGGTCTACTCCACATTATGCATCTACATCTAAGTTCCAAAGCAAATCTAATTATAAAGGCAAAACCAATGATAGCAAAACTTAAGCTAAAGTAATCGTTAATGCTATATCTCAACTTACAAAGCTTTAGTTACAAGCTCCTCCTTGAAGGCAATTCACCCAGTTGCCCACCTCACACCATCTTACGAAATTTGTTTGAATGTAACCTTGTATCTTGCCCTCCACCTACTGAGGTTGATACGAGCAAGCCTCAAGCTAAATCTTTTGATGCTAATGACTATTGTGATTATCGTAGATGTATTGGGAATTCCACTAAAAAGTGCTACGAGCTTCGACATATTATTCAACATTTGATTGATACCAATCCTATTAAATTCAATTCTACTCAAGAACAATCTAAACCTCAAGTTAATGAGAATCCTAAGCTCAAGATGCTCAATGACCCACTTCCTAGTCCTCACACCTCTAAATCTGAGAGCAACCCGGAGGCACATCGTGTATATAAGGCACAACCTCTTCTGTCCACATACAATCATCCACTCGATTCTCTCATCGGTGTAATTATTCCTTCTTTGCTTTCTAGGCCTTCACATTTGATGATAATGATATTCTTGTTGATGATGCTAATTCTCACGCGTTTTATATTCGAGCATTTGTTAATCGACAACCTATCCACAGTGTGTTGGTTGATAGCAATTCTAAACACAACACATGTACTCTCACATTACATACTTCTTTGGGCTATACTAAGCAACATTTACAATTCAATCCACAATCTTCTAATTAGTCTATCGGATACATTGTTCTCCCTCTTACAGTGGGATCCACTACTATGGATACACTTTTGTTTGGTTATTGATGTTCTTCAGACTTGTGACATGCTTTTAGGGTACCCTTAGATTCATAAGATTAGGGATATTCATTTTATTCTTCATCACTGTGTTAAATATATTTATTGCAATCAAGTTGTTACAATTATAGGTATCCCTTATGAGGCTCATTTACAACCTATGCCACCTATTTCTTCTTATAATTTAGCAACAATTTCTGCACCCATGCCTACTAATTCTATTCATGCCATATCTACATGTCCAGTCTTACAAAGGCCTTCTCTTAGGTCTCCTCCTATAGGCAATCCATCTCTTAAACATGTCCCACAACCTCTGCTTAAATTGACACTTCCTACTCCTATTGTGCATAATATTTTATTGAGGTCCAAGCCTCCTACCTTATGGATTCCTCTCCTCACCCTCTTGATCGCATCTTAGGGTAACACTTTTTGCAATTTTTTCAAAAAACACAAACATTAAAATATTCCAAAAATACAAAATCAAGACCTACACACGATTTGATTTGCTAGTTACTACTTGACCTTTGTTTGTTAGATGGTTTGACATATAGCGTATTATATATTGTATACACATGTTTCACAAGGTATGTGAGTATGATCCAGGATACAAAAGAGTTTACATGATCATAGATGCTAGACTTACCCTTAACCCAACTGCCTTGCTAACTGGGGCATCTTCTAGATGATAGATATATGGCAGTTACTACATCTGCCCCGTCCTATATTCTCTCTTTATCTGGGGGCCCGCATGTACGACTATCCATAGCTCATCCGGGTATCATAAGGGCATATGGAATCTGATGTATAGGCATATGCTGCATTCGGCTCTGGCAGTCGATCAATCGGCATGCATCCGGGAATTGACCCCTATACTTATCAACAGGGCATCAACATGCATCCGTTGGCTCGGCACAGGACGGTGATGTCGACTACTCCACTCACGGCCGTCGGGAGACTCGATTAGAGAGTGGAGGTTGGTTGGTTCCAGTCCTATCTATAGATCATTCGTTTCGTTGCAATATTTGACTATATGGTCATTCAATTCGGAGAGTATGGGAAATAAATAACTAGACCATATAGTTCCTACTGGTCACTATCTATAGTCGTAGGGCGTAGCTTCAATGGATCACATAGCTTCTATTTTTCAGTTACTTTCATTACTTTCACATATCTCAATCATGCTTATGATTTACACTATAGTATGCTTCTATCAAGATCTTTGACACTGACACATGTGGATTGTGTAGACTAGCGACTTTGGATCTATGCAACTCTTACTACTGTTTACTTGCTTACTATATGCATTACATAGTGCATGCTTATTGTATGCGGCCCTTGGCATCCTATTTGTGTGTGTAACACTTTTGTGCCCCTTACTTGAGGCCTTAATACCCTTTCATGTGCATGTAATGTCCCATTTTCTGGGATATTTCTAAAGAGGTATTGAAGACCTTTAGTCCATTCTTTCCCCACGGATTAAAGGATAAATTTGGGGAAAATATTATAAAAGTGGTTTTCACCACTAATTTGTTAACCCCTTCTTTGAGCTCATTAAAAAATAATTAAATTTACCTTTTTGTGATTTTAATCATTAAGTTAAAAAAGGTGAATTAAATATTAAAAAAGGAGATATGTTCTACATGATGAAGACCCCCTTTTTAATGGTCACTTACCCTTAAAGTAAGTCACCATTCTAAGGGAGCATTGGGCAAAGAAAGGGCCCATTTGGAGCGCCACTCTTGGAGGGAGGAATATAAAGTCACATCACCTCTTCCATTGTGGGGTATGCTGATTATGATTATTGTTATTTCTTCATGCTTGAAGAAAAGGGATGCATGCCCATTGATGTTCTACTAAAGGTGTTTTACACCACCACCTTGTTATTGGCAAATTGAAGACCCAAGCTAGTTGTTGAAGGATCCATTCATGCATAATTGCTGGTCTGTTTTTCTCTGGTGCCCTAGCGACTTGATGTGAATGAGAAATATGAATATTGTGCATTGATCTTATCCTTCTTTGGTGGCGAATTGCTTGGTGGTAATTTTGGTAATGTGTTTATGCCCTAGCGAGATGGATCTCACTTGTCTTGGTATTGATTTGATGCTTTAAGTTGCTGTATTTTCTGTGCCCTAGGCGACTGGGTAAGGGCGTATTTTCAGTATATTGGGTGCATAAAATCTGATTCTATATATTTTTATGAGCTTGTGCACAAGGTTTGGTGATTAGTGGGGTGTTGTTGCATACATAACCAACCCTAATTGTGATGGGCGAAATAGTAGGAGGGCCATTTCTGCACTTTTGGTGAAAGCTGGGTTAATTCTGATTTTACATTCATAAACTTCATATTTTATAACCCCAATATCCAAAGTTTGAAGTATTTTGCATGGTTGGTTGAGCAGGAATTGATTTTAGAAGATTGTAGTAGTATAGGGTTTGATTGTTTAATTACATTCACTTGTGTATAATTAGATTGGTGCTGATTTAGTGCGCTCTAGCTATATGGGCATGGGCCTTGTGTATAATTAGATTGGTGCTGATTTAGTGCGCTCTAGCTATATGGGCATGGGTCTGCGGGCCCATGCCCATATAGACCTTTGATAGTTCTAATCCCACTCCAGGTTAGGAATAGTAGACATTGGAATACTTCAGGAAAGTTTGCATAAGGGTTTCATTGAATTTGGGTGAATATTGAATTGCCCTAATTTGGGGACATTACAGTGGTATCAAAGCCATGATCTTCTGCACGTGTGAAGCTTGGTTGTATGCAGGAAGACAAGTAGCCCTTGTATTATCAAAGGAGAGAAAAGAAAATGGAGGTTGGTGGTTTTACTTCGGAGCAAGTGAAATTTCTCCAAGAGTTGGTTAGAGAGAGCCTCAAGGATCTGCAGCTCACCATGAGCAAACAAGTGGCAACCATGTTGAAGAATGCCTAGATTTTGGCAAGAATCATACTTCCAATGGAGAAGGAATTTCGCATGGAGGTGAGAGGGTTTCTACCCAACCCACTCCCAAGTTTTTCAAGGGCACATTCTTGCACAAAGAGCCAATTGGAGAAGAAGAGCCATCAGTGGGGGATTTGTTTGATACACAAAGGCATGAGTACTCTACCCTACATCCAGCTATAAGGGCCATATTGACCTTCAATGAATTTTGGGGATTGAAGATTGGCGCCAAACCAAGGAGAGAAAACATGCAGCCCCATAGAGATCTACAACAAAAAATGGGTAAGGTTTCACTTCCGGTTTTTGATGGTATTGCTAAAATTCCTGTTAGATCAAGGTTACAGAAAATGGAGACCTATTTTTCACTCAACCCCATGTATGAGGATGAAGCCCTCAAATTCATCACTCTTCATTTGGAGGGTATGGCTCATGAATGGTGGTTTCATGGCATAATCACCCAAGGCCATGGATTGATTCACACCTTGGAGGAGTTTAGCAAAAAGATAATGAAAAGATTTGACCGGAAGGATCTGGAAATTCAATTTCGTGAGATGGCCCAGCTCAAACAAAATCATGATGTGGAAAGGTGTGTTGCTGATTTTCAAAAGATTTCAGTCATGTTTACAAATGTTAGTGAGAAAAGATTGGTTGTCTTTTTCACCAAGGGTTTGACTGAGCCTTTGAGAGGTTTGGTAAGAGCTTTTAATCCTATTTCATTACAAGATGCAATAACTAAAGCTTTGGATCTAGAATGTTCAGCTTATAGAGAAAGAGAATGGAAAAGAGGACAGCGAGTGATGGCCACTCATTCGCTGCCCAAAAGTGGAGATCCGGGACAGCCAAGGTCTGATTTTCGTGGGCCATCAAAGGCACAAGGAGAACAGCCAAGGGCAGCACCTAATGAGCCTTCAAAAAAACCATTCCAACCCTATATGCCACCTCACAAAATGCAGCCTCACAACAGCCATTCAAAAGAATCAAGAGATGAGTTAAGGAGGAAAGGTTTGTGCTTCGATTGTAGAGATCCTTGGACTAGAGGTTATCATTGTAAGGGCAAGGGTCAAATCCACTACATTGAGGTAATTGATGATGATTCAGATTTTGATTTTGATAGTACTAATAATGTGGCAAATGAAGAAGTTGTTGAGCATGTACATGAAGAAGAAGGCAAAGGAATGGGTAGCACACTTGCTTCTCTTTTGGGAGCACCTATGTACCATCCTTTCCGGGTGGAGGGAATGTTGAATGAACACAGGGTAATCATTTTAATTGATAGTGGGGCAACTCACAACTTCATTGGTAAAAATTTAGTGGCTAAGTTTGATTTGGTTGTAGAAGAGTTCAAAGGATTTAAGGTCACCATAGCCCATGGGTTTTCTTTACCATGCACCAAAAGAGTACCCAAGCTCACCTTTTCTCTAGGTAAATATGAAGTATGTGATGATTTTTATGTGATTGACATTGGAGATTTGGATCTTGTGTTAGGAGTCCAATGGTTATATTCATTGGGTGAATTCACCCTTAACTATCAAAGCTTGATGCTCAAATTCAAGGTGGGTAACAAAGAGTTTGCACTACACGGTATGACGAATGGAACACCCCAAGCAAATTCAATGTTCAAAAAAGCTTTACAAGAGAATGTAGAAATCTGTTCTATGTCATTTATAACAGCAGAATGGAAAGATTTAATTACCTTCGAATATGCAAAATATCCGTTCACTAACGATTTGCTTGAGGGTACAATTGTTGATGAACATTGGAGACTTGGATCTTGTGTTAGGAGTCCAATGGCTATATTCATTGGGTGAATTCACCCTTAACTATCAAAGCTTGATTCTCAAATTCAAGGTGGGTAACAAAGAGTTTGCACTACAAGGTATGACCAATCGAACACCCCAAGCTAATTCAATGTTCAAAAAAGCTTTACAAGAGAATGTAGAAATCTGTTCTATGTCATTTATAACAGCAGAATGGAAAGATCTAATTACCTTCGAATATGCAAAATATCCGTTCACTGACAATTTGCTTGAGGGTACAATTGTTGATGAAAGGTTCAGAATTTTGGATGGGCTTATTCTCTACAAAGAGAGAGTCTTTTTGGCTCCCCAATCGAAGGTGAATGATCTGATTTTAAAAGCAGCCCATGACACTCTTTTGGCGGGACATCAGGGGTACTTTAAGACCTACAAACTTGTGAGAGGAAGGTTCTTTTCGAAAGGTATGAAGAAGGAGGTCCCCAAGTACATTCACGAGTGTTTGGTATGCCAAAAAAGCAAGAGCGAACATTTATTCCCAGCAGGACTCTTGCAGCCCCTCCCTATTCCCTCTCAAAAATGGGAGAGCATCTCCATGGACTTCATCACTAGGTTGCCCATGGCTCAAGGTAAAAATTGTTTATATGTTGTAGTGGGTAGACTCACTAAATTTGCACATTTTTATCCTCTTCCAACTAAGTTCGATGCTCCTATGATTGCTGATATATTCTTTAAAGAAGTGTTCAAATTGCATGGATTGCCAAAAAAACATTGTGAGTGACAGGGGCAACAGGTTCATGAGTAATTTTTGGCAAGAGCTCTTCCATCTAACCGGGATGGAACTCACACCAAGAACTAGCTATCACCCACAAACTGATGGGGAAATTGAAATTATAAACAAATGGGTTGAAGAATACTTAAGAACATAGATAGAATACTTGCCAAAAACTTGGCGAGTTTAGAAAAACTCACCAAAAATTATGCTAAACGAGTAACTCACAGGAAAACTCGCCAAAAATGCAAAAAAAAAAAACTCGCCGAGTATAGTTGGAATACTCGCCAAAAACTCGCCACAAACTCGCCAAAAACTGGCCACAAACTCGCCAAAAACTCGCCAAAGACAGCATTTCTTTCCTTTTTTGGATTTTTGGTGAAGAAAACACAAGGATAGAAAAAAATTTGCCATTTTTGGAAAGTGTCCAGGAAGATGTAGCAGTAAAAACTTGCATGTGCCATAACTTTCATTTTGTGGCTCCGTTTCAGGTGCCGTTTTCTCAAAAAGTGCATATTTTCTCGAGCTCTACGCAGGTGATGGCAATATTTTTCTTATTTTCATAAAATCCATTTTTGCACCTTTTTGGACCAAGCAACTTCTTGCAATCTTTTGAAAGAATCACGAGCTTTGATCACCTGTAGACAAATTAGTAATTAAAAATATTGGATAGCTTTCCAAAACTCGGCGAGTACTCGCCAAAACTCGACGAGTATTCTCCCATGCTCGGACTAATGACATGAAGAAGTGCAACAAGTTGACTTAAAAAAGGCTCAATGACTTGGTTTTTGTGCAATACAATCTCCTGCTTCGCACAAAAAAAGTTGAGGCCACATCAGAGGAGCTCATTGATTTGGATGAGATAGATCCATATAGTGAGTGGATTGGGCAAGAAGAGGAAAACCCTGTGTTCACAGCGGATGAGATTGCTTCTTTTGAGAGGGAGGCTATGGAGGGAGAAGCACTAGCAAGACTCCGAGGAGATATTGGACTGGATGACATCTTTGGAGGTGATCTCCAACATGTAGCAGAGGAGCCACCAACACCACCATCTAGTTCCATGATCAAGCCAGATTCACAGCCTTCTAGGAGGAGCGTGGAGACGCAGCCGAGTGTGGGGACTAGTATCATCCGGTTGTCGTATTCACATGATGATGCGATTTTGTATTGTATTTGTATTCAAATCTAATAGAAAACACTTCTCCAACATTTTATGGGCTCATTTGATACATTGTGTAGCTGTGTTGCTTAAAATTTATGTTTTTTAAAGAAATTTGAGTATTTTTAAGTTGCCGAGTATTCCTGAGTATTGGCTGAATATTGGCGACTTTTTGCCGAGTTTTTTTTGGGGGTTTGGCGAGTTTTTGGATTTGGCAAGTTTTCCTACTATGCTTAAGAATATATTCTTCGGGGCAGCAATCAACATGGATTAAGTGGCTACATATGGCTGACTTTTGCTACAAGACAACTCATCACATGTCCATAGGTATGACTCCTTTCAAAGCACTCTATGGTTATGATGCAAATTCTTTCATGGACTTGATTATGACGGATAGTAGGGTGTCTAGTGCTAAAAAATTGGTGTAGCAGAGCTATGATATCATGAAAGAACTTAGGGAGAATCTACAAAAACCACAAAATAGACAAAAATTGTATGCGGATCAGCATAGAGTTGAGAGGTCTTTTGAGATAGGTGATTGGGTTTTCTTAAGGTTGCAGCCCTATAGGCAATCTTCACTCAAACAAAGTGGTGTGGAGAAATTGAAGTCATGAAAGAACTTAGGGAGAATCTACAAAAAACACAAAATAGACAAAAATTGTATGCGGATCAGCATAGAGTTGAGAGGTCTTTTGAGATAGGTGATTGGGTTTTCTTAAGGTTGCAGCCCTATAGGCAATCTTCACTCAAACAAAGTGGTGTGGAGAAATTGAAGCCACGTTTCTATGGGCTCTTCAAGGTAAAGAACAAAGTGGAAGAAATGGCATATGAATTGGAACTTCCGGAAAGTGGTAAGATTCACAATGTATTTCATGTTTCTTGCATTAAAAAGGTTCTTGGGCACCATGTCACTCCTTTAGAGTTTCCCCCTCTAGATGAAGAGGGTAGATTGATATTAATTCCGGAAGCCATTATTGATACCTATGAAAAGAATTTAAGAAAACGTAGCATCAAAGAATACTTGGTCAAATGGAAGGACTTGCCACTTGAGGATGCCACTTGGGAAGGTGAATCAGTTTTAGAGCATCCAGGTTTGCAATTGCTTGAGAACAAGCAATCTTGGGAAGGGAGGATTGTAATATCCCCTTTTCTGGGACATTTCTAAATAGGTACTGAATTCCTTTAGTCTATTCCTCCCCCATGGACTAAAGGATAAATTTGGGGAAAATATTATAAAAGTGGTTTTCACCACTAATTTGTTAACCCCTTCTTTGAGCTGATTAAAAAAGAATTAAATTTACCTTTTTGTGATGTTAATCATTAAGTTAAAAAAGGTGAATAAAATATTAAAAAGGGAGATATGTTCTACATGATGAAGACCCCCTTTTTAATGGTCACTTACCCTTAAAATAAGTCGCCATTCTAAGGGAGCATTGGGAAAAGAAAGGGTCCATTTGGAGCGCCACTCTTGGAGGGAGGAATATAAAGTCACATCACCTCTTCCATTGTGGGGTATGCTGATTATGATTATTATTATTTCTTCATGCTTGAAGAAAAGGGATGCATGCCCATTGATGTTCTACTAAAGGTGTTTTACACCACCACCTTGTTATTGGAAAATTGAAGACCCAAGCTAGTTGTTGAAGGATCCATTCATGCATAATTACTGGTCTGTTTTTCTCTGGTGCCCTAGCGACTTGATGTGAATGTGAAATCTGAATATTGTGCATTGATCTTATCCTTCTTTGGTGGCGAATTGCTTGGTAGTTATTTTGGTAATGCATTTATGCCCTAATGAGTTGGATCTCACTTGTCTTGGTATTGATTTGATGCTTTAAGTTGATGTATTTTCTGTGCCCTAGGCGACTGGGTAAGGGTGTATTTTCAGCATATTGGGTGCATAAAACTTGCATAAAAGATTCAAATCTGATTCTATATATTTTTATGAGCTTGTGCACAAGGTTTGGTGATCAACAGGGTGTTGTTGCATGCATAACTAGCCCTAATTGTGTTGGGCGAAATAGGAGGGCCATTTCTGTACTTTTGGTGAAAGCTAGGTTAATTTTGGTTTTACATTCATAAACTTCATATTTTATAACCCCAATATCCAAAGTTTGAAGTAGTTTGCATGGTTGGTTTAGCGGGAATTAATTTTAGAAGATAACAGCAGTTTGAGGTTCGATTATTTAATTACATTCAGCTTAGTATAATCAGATTGGTGCTAATTTAGTGCGCTCTAGCTATTTTCCGATTTATTCCACTTACCTCCGCTAGTTCTAACCCCACTCCGGGTTAGGAATAGTAGACATTGGAATACTTCAGGATAATTTGCATAAGGGTTTCATTGAATTTGGGTGAATATTGATTTGTCCTAATTTGGGGACATTACAGTGCAGCCCTTCGGCCCTTGTTTGTGTGTGTGACACTATTGTGTCCCTTGTATGCGACACTTGGCCTTTTATATGGCATATGTGTGACATTGATTTCTGTACTTGTATGCTTATGTGTTTCTATATCTTTATGCATGCTTGTTCATAATCTCAGTGCCATGATATATATCATGCACCACTTCTATGCAACAAGTTTTTTCCTTTCTGCAAATATAACATCGTCAGGTAGTCTTCTACATATTTTGATGGGTTTGTTACAAGATTATATGACAGAGTACATATCATTTCTTTTGAGCCAAGCAATCTCCAATACATCTCCCTCACCTCAAAAGAGGGGGCTTTCAGTGGGGCATGCAAGCAAAATATCAGACAAAATGGCAGAATTAAAAACTTCAAAATACAATGGAACAAGTTACATGGACATAAGTATAGGTACAAATAAAAATAAGGCACAAATTTTCAGTTTGGATGGAACCATCTAACAGAGGACAAAACCATCAAATGGTATTGTCCCTAACAGATGATACTGCCTTGGGCAACTTTTGACATCCAATTTTAGAATTTTTAGAAAAATACAGTTTTTTCAGAGGTCTTTGATATAGGTTGAGGGACAAATATATAGTTTTAGTACAAGGTTCACTGCCCATCTATAGTCTTTACTCCACAGTAGTCACCCACATGCTCAAATGATGTGGGTTCTCCAGGAACCTTTATCTAGATTTCCTGACATTCCATGGACCATTTCTCATCACAACTAGACACGCCTGCAAGATTAACGTGTTCTTACTACATGCAATCGTTAGTGAGTCTGTAGTATTCCGTCTACATTCCAAAAGATTGTTCATCAAAGTAAGAGTCCATCCACATTTCGTCATTCCTTTAGATGAAGTATAATACATTTAAATGTAATCAATACATGAATCCTGGGATTAAAGCAAATAGGTCTGTATCTTTCAATGACATGTATGACGGCCATGCAACATCCCAATTTTCTTAGTATACAATATGATAAGCTAAGTGGGTCTTTCTTGCACGCTGTCTTATCTATGCATGCATCAAAGGCTACACTATTTTTTAGGATTGCGAGGAATGAAAACCGAAATATAGTACACCACCAAAAATATTCACCAATAAAATGAGCAAAGGAATTCATTCATATTGGAGGTGGAAGTTACAGCCTAGAACTTGTGTTGGATATTTTTTCCTGTCACATTTTTTTTTGTCTTTTTAGATATTACAAACAATCTTGGGTAACATTTGTGTGGTAGGAAAAATGTCAAACATTAATTTATGTTTTTGATTTTTTGTTACATTGTTAACGTATCAATTGGTGCTAACAGGCGGGCAAACTTTACTTCTGCTGACATGAGAGAGTGTGATTTCAGTGGCTCCACCTTCAATGGTGCTTATCTCGAGAAGGCTGTTGCATATAAGACCAATTTTACCGGTAGGCCTCCCTTTTTGAGGTATCAGGCTATAGTTATTTTTACATAAAAACAAACAATATTACATGTTAATGTTTATAGTTTAAAATGGTCCTGAGATGTGTATTCTTCAAATGAAGGTTGCATGCATTTGTTTCCGGTTTATTGGTTGTTTATCAAAATAGGATTGCCTCCTCTTTCGTGTAATATCTTTTTTTTTTGTCCTTCCTGTACCAACTAATTCTTTTCTTCATATGCCACTATAAAGCTCTTCTGCTTATTTTTTGCAATTTTTATTTCTGATATGCTTGTGAAAGAAATTGCTTTGCTTCTCTCTCTCCAATTAAGCTACACATAATTTACTTAATTGCTGGGGAAAAGTTGAGTGCTTTTTCCAACAATGGCCAAAGTTGTGATGAATCATTTCAAGTTATTTTACTATTATAGGTATTTGCTTTCATGCATGTTTTCCATCTGAGGTGATAACTAAAGTTGTGATGAATCATTTCAAGTTACTTTACTATTATGGGTGTCGCTTTTGTGCATGTTTTCCATATCAGGCCGGGGTTCTGCATCTGCACGTGTCAACAGTCCCAGAGTAAGGAAAATGAACCACATAGGAATTAGCATTGAAGGATATAGGTGGCATCATTCAGATGTTTAAATTTTTGGTTCTGTAAATGGTGATGAACCATAATTCTCAGCAGGGATAAAGGCTTCCATCTAATTTCTTATATAGATAATAGCTATTGCTTTCAAATATGCTAATGCAGTGACATATTTTTATTAAATAAAGGAACATCGATTTGACATTACATGCAGGTATGTTTCTATATTTTCTAGCTTTAAAATCAAGCTCTCCTGTCTTATAAAATGGATCTTTCATCTCAATCCTTCATGTTTTTCAAGTAGCTGCTATAAAATGGAAGCCTCAATTTGCTTACAATCTGCATGTCCTGTTTGAAGATTTACCCCATGAACTCTGAAGATACGAAGACAGTTCTGTTATAGCAAAACTCTTAATTTATTGGTGTCTTCTGGTTGATAGTGGTTCATAACTTTTATAGTTATCCTTTTTGCCTTTATTTAAGTCTGCGTACGAACATTTAATTGAAACCATTGCTTGGACGTTAGAGCCTTCAGCAGCCACGGTATTTCCCAAAACTATATTGTGATATTCCCAGACTGCTTTTCTGCAGTTATCTGGCTAGAAATAAGTGGTTTTGATACAAACCATGAAGGAATCTTGAAGGTATATATATATATATATATATATATCAGTCCAAAACCAATATTACATCATCCAAAACACCATATGCAGGTCATCATCTTTTGTAATGACCCTTTCAAGGGTTTTAACCGAACACACAATATGCAGATCTGATTTTTAAATTGCAGCAGACTAATATAAAATCAGCGATGTTATATATCACCAAATATGCCAAAAAACACCATAGATCAACTCCCCACAATTATATATATTTTATGGAATATTAAGAGCCAAAATCACATAGAAATGTTGAAGAATTCACTGCTGGAAATTAATTATGAACCGGAAATTGCAGCCACAAGAAAATTATGAAATATGGGTATAGAAACCCTCTAAATTCACCAAACTTCAGATTTTGGCCTTTTAAAATATTACAAATTAGATTATCAAACCAAATTTCTCAAATAGTTTACCAATAGCTCGAAACCCTACCCAAGGTAGGTTGCTCCACCCTTAATAAATCAAATAATAGTTGGAAATTACAAATATCTCTTCAAATCAGTCTCAAACACCTATCCCAAGCCAAGGAGAAGGGTTTCCGTCCTTCCCTTAACCTCTGGAAGGGTTTTCGTCCTTCTAGGCAAATACACACAAGGGTTTTCGTCCCCAAGTGCAAGAACATGGAGCAAGTAGCTCACAATGCCCAAGTAGAATAAAATGTGCCAAGTCTAGATGCAAATGATGCCCTTAATCTTCTTTTATATTCTCCTTTTGGCGCCAAGGCTTTGAATAGCAAACCGACCTCTTAAAGATGTTCGTTTCCTTCATTAGCTTCCATTAATTAATTAAAACCCAGATGACGTATTATAAGAAAGAAAACACTAAAAGAACATCTTAAAAATTACTAAAATCATATCAAATGGAAGCTCAATGTACTCCTCCATGTTTTTCTCTTCTTTGTAATGAAAAAGAAACGGAAAGAAGACCAAATAATAGCTCTCAAGTGGGAAAAAGGGACATTACATCTTTATAGCTCGAGTACGGCAGAGGCTGCCCTTCTTCTAAGACTATTTATAAAAAACACTAAGCTGGATATTAACTTGCCATCCAAGGCACAAAAACCAGCCTTAACTTTCCTTCTAAATAAAACTAAGTTGGATGTTATCTTTCTTTCTAAGGCAAAAAACCCAGCATTTAGATTACTTAATATCCTCTTCCAACATAAAGGAAGAAAGGAGAATTACATCCATGAGGAGCATAGCAACTGCCAGGACAATTATTTCTTCTGGACTGGTTGCTTCTGTTTTTCTTGCTTCATATCAACTTGTTTTGCATCCCTTGCGATAGGAGATTGCCCAATTTCCACACTCCTTTTCAGCCATCCTCCGCTCATGCCCGGTTCCTCTGGTTCCAAATTTCCTCCTAGTTTTTTGAGTATCTTAATTGCTTTCGCCCTTGATTCCTCTATCCCTCTATCAGACACGGGGGGAGAATTATCAACCTATCAATGGAGACGCTGGAAATCAAAAGCTAGAAACCTATCTCCCCTTAGTCATGATCACAAGTCGACCTAAATTCCCTTACTGATTCCACATAGTTGGTCAGCTGAAAACAAAAGGCCTTCTAGTTTCTTGAAAGTAGCCATTGACACCAGTCCTCTACTCACTATTCCCAAAATTGGTTGCTTCCTGGTAGGCATAATGTCTATAGCACTTAATATTGTCTCTAAAACCCTTCTAAATTTATGTCCAATGTAGTCATAGGAGAGAAATTTAACCACACATTTGTTTGAGATATAAGCCAAAAAATTTCTGACAAACATCGTGACCACTTCCAAATTTTACCCTTTTTCTTGCAATCTGTCATGTTAGCATTTTCTTCACTATCAACATATTATATATTACATGTTCTTGTAGTTGATGTCATGTTGTTAGTGATTGTATCGTCAACTTTAGGTAGTATTGTAATGACTCTTTAGTTATGTTCAGTTGCTGATGGTTGTGTTTACATGACATCTCTTAGTCTTTTCATGCAAATAGAATGATGTACATTGGGATAAGGGCGTTGCGTAACAAGTTCTCCCTGTACAAACAACTTGAAATGAACACTACCAGTATGTTATTGTAATGTCGCCTTTTTCGAAATAATATAAATTGAAGGCTTCTTGCTCATCTTCCTTTCCACGAGCAAGAAGAAATTGAACAAGGGAACTTGAGTTATATTTCAGTTTCTTTATTCATATTTATGTTTTTATTTTGTGTTTTTCCCTTTCAAAGCAAGTCGACTGGGTTCTAGTGCTCCCAACATGAGATTAAAAGATAAAATAAGCTCCTTAAGAGGTTGGCAAGGTAGGAGAGTTTCCAACATGGAAGTAGAAGATAAATCAAGCTTAAGAAGTCGGTTTACACTCTTATGATTCTTGGCCCCAACTAAAGGGTATAAGAGGAGTCTTATAGGATCATTTACATTTCACTTTTGTCGTATATACTTTATCTATTTGGACTCTAGGGCTGATTGCTCTATTTCTAACTCCACTAAGGGTGAAAATTCATAATGTGGCATCCAAGGAGGATAACAACCTTCCTTATGGCATTTGGAGAACGAAAACTCTTCAAATTGGGTGGTGTGAAGGAAAATATTGAAGATCCTCTTGTTGGTTTATATCTAGGGCTTCAAGGAGAAGATCTATCAAGAGTTTTTGCATGGTTTGAAGTCCATCTCCTAGGGAGCGACTAGGATTGGAGTCATTTTAAGTGCCTTTTAGGGCACAAAACTTATTTATTATTTGATATTCAGACTTGGCATAATTTGTAAGGCTGAAATCATTCATATTTGGTCACTATTGGGGTTTGGAAACCTACATTTTGATTATTTCTCTTAGCTGTAGTTCTTTGTTGATAAATTAATTGCCAGTTGTATTTGAGATTGGTTTTCATGGTGAAAATTGTTCTAAAGTATTCTTAAAAGGTTTATAAATATCGTGGATGAGTTTTAGGGTGATATTTGGGTGAAATCTTGTTTTTTACAAGTGGTTCCAAAAATCAAGTTGATGTACCGTACTGATCTAATTTTCAGTTTGTTGGTCCAAAATCAGATTTAAATTAGATTGGGGTTTTTGCTATTTCCTTGTTTTTCATTTTCAGCCCTAGTTTGGGGCATTACGGATATAAAGTTGTATTCACTCATGTTCTTCTACGCTATGTTGTGGTATGTATAAACTATTTTGCAATTGATGTTCCTTTGGTAGTGTAGTTTATTATAAAAAACATGGTGCAATTGCCTTTGTGAACCTTTTGTTAGTTAAATTCTATTCAAAAGTGAATGTCGGTTGATAGTATGTATTGGTCATAGAAAATTTTAAGACCCCCTCCCCCCCTTGAAAATAATTCGTAGAAATTCGTTGGCGAATCTGTGAAAATTGACTTTTGCGTAAATGGTGAATATGAAGACATCACGACATCACTATTAAATGCTTCTAGACAGTAGCTTTTTTATATGCTATCGGTCAGTAGCATAGTTTATGCTACTGGTCGACAACATATATTTATGCTGTCGGTCGATAGCATAAACTATGCTACCGACCGACAACATATATTTATGCTGTCAGCTGGTAGCATATTTTATGTGACCGACCAACAACATATAGTATGCTATCGGTTGGTAGCATAAAAAATGCTACCGATCGACAATATTAAGGCAAATTTTGTGAATCTCTATTTCGTGGGAATGGCGAATTGACCCCTAAAATTAACTTGTACCCAAAAAATTTTGGTGACCTAGTCCTAATTGCTACCCTAAAAATTTGCCAATTTCAAATTTAAAAAATTGGAATATTCGTGAATTAACAAAGATTTGCCACTAAAATTTTCCTTGGTATTGGTACTAACATATATATGATAGAAACGTAAATGGGTCAACCAAATCCAAGAAGAAATTGAAAATAATCAACAAATAAAAGATGACCTCTGTATGTGAGAGCATCAAGCACCTGAGATGACCTAATCCCGATAGATTCTATTTGGGGCATCTTGATGGTGATAGAAGTGGATCGATTGCTTGATTTGTTAACCAAACTCCTTGATAGGCACTACATAGTTTTGCAAGATCTTGCCAAAAAACTATGAGGTACACTAACAAAAAATCTTGCAATAGTACAAGGAGAGACATTTTCGTTAAGAGGAGGAAATATTCAGAGATTGACACTGAACTGGAAGGGACTACTGCTATTGAGATCAAAGGCAGGCAAGAGAAGAAGATAATACAATAGGGGAGTGAACAAATAAATTTGACAATATGCTAGATGCTTAGAGCAATAAGAGTGAAGACGTAGACTGTGAGAGACATCCACCTCTAGAAACCCCTTGAAGAAAGTATGGGACTTAAAGAGAAATCCGAAGCAAAAGTGCAAGCCGAAGAAAATACTGGAGCCAAAACCAAGGAAAGGATCAGCTGGTGTAGGAACACGACACATCACTCATAACTACATGGTGGAAATTTCAAGGTAACTACCTCTTCCATAGAAAGAAAGTGTTGACCTTTCTGATCAGATATGGCTGGTAAGTCCTGTATGATGGGAAAAAGGTAGGTTCCCTATTAGGTTCTCAAATATAGGGATCTACTCTAATACTGGTCACATTGTAGATACAAAGATGCTTAGAGAGCACTAGTGTCGTAATTCTAGAGGATAGTGACCCTAACTGTAATATTCCTTTCAAGGGCTGAAACTAACAAAGAAGGAAACCACACAAACCCAAGTGAAGTGATATCTGATTTTTTATAACAGTAGTTGTAATATTTTTTAAAACCCCAGGGTGAACTGTATAAGAACTTAGAATTCACCAAATAACCATGCACAACAGCTGAAAAATACTTCTAAATAATTATTTCAAACAATATCCATCCAATTGACAACAAATAAATGGAGAAAATCAGCGAAGATACACTGCTGTAATTAAATTTATAACAGTAGCAGGACAACCACAAACAAAGGCTGAAAATAATAGATAAACCCCTCCAAAAATCACCAAAAATGTAGAGTCCGGCCTTATAAATTATGGAGATTCAAAATATAAATCAGATATGAATTTTGTGCCCTAGAAAGCACCAAACCGACATCAAACCCTAGCTGCTCCCTTAGGGAAGAGCTCCAAGAATTATGTAAAGCTTTTGCAATCCTTCTTCTCGATGTCTTTAACCCAAATTGGCAACTAAATCTTCAAGAGATGTCTTCAATTCACCCACATGGAGAGTTTTCGTTCTCCACCAAGCCACAAGGTTTCCGTCTTCCTTGGATGCCACATAAGAGGGTTTTCATCCTCAAGTGGAAAGGTATTGAGCAACTTTCCCAAAAAACCAATTGTAGATGTAAAATGTGACAGATGATTTCAAATGAAGTCCTTCAATCCCCCTTTATACTCCTTCCTTGGCGCCAAAGGCCAATTTGAAGAGGACCAACCTCTCAAGCTTCACTTTATCTTTTGATTGCTTCTTTAATCTCTTCAAACCTAGCTGACCTGCCTCCTAAAAGAAAACATTAAATTTAATAAAAGAAAATTGAAATGAAATGCAATTCCTTCCCTTGTTCAATTATTCTTCTTTGCCACGGAAAGGGAATGGAAAGAAGTCTACATTTAGGCCTCATTTCGAAAAAGGGGACATTACACTAACCCTAGGATAGCTATAGGTTTCCAAGGCCTACAACCAAGATAAAGATAGGTATTCTACTAGGATTTATAAATAAGAGTAACTAAAGGGTGCAATATAGTAAGACTATTTAACAAATCAAAGTAAACAAACATCTACTTTTGTCTATAACAATGAAATACCAACATACAACATGCACATACAAAATAAAAGACTAAAAAGGGTTAGAAATACTTACTTGTAGCTTGTGTGTTGTAATGTCCCCTTTTTCGATTTAAGAACCTAACAATGGACCTCTTACCATTCCCTTTCTGTGGAAACGAAAAATGAATGAGCTAGGGAAGGAATTGCATTCCATCTCATTTTTCTTTTATTAATTTTTAATGTTTTCTTTAGTAAGGCTGGTTGGCTGGGTTGGAGGAGTTTTAAAGGCAAGTTAAAAGATAAAAAAAAGCTCTTGGAGCTCGGTCCATTCTATTTGGCCTTTGGCGGCAAGATGGGGCTATAAAATGTAATGTCCCCAAAAGGGCACTATTGACTCCCACTTGGATTTTTGGTAAATCCAAACCCCAAAGTGCAATTTATAAAATAGATATCAAAATAATTTCTGCAGATCTGAATTAAAATCTGAAAAATGCGACTAGGGTGTAGCATTAAACACACATAAATCTGCCCTTATACAAAGAGATCTTCACCCCAATTTGTCCTATGGCATTTATTAGACCAATATATGAAGAAACATACGGATTTAAATGTACCAAGGTGCTGATATAATTTTATAAAATCAGCAAAACAGGCTGCACTTATAAATTAATAAAGAGGGTACCTTTGAACACCAAAAATATCTGAAATTGATGAGATTCGATCTCTAAAAATCAGCTTTATTGATGGCTGTCCAAAACAGATAAAAAACAACCTTCAAACATTCTAGATTTGCATAGAAATGGGTCGCTCCACGTGAAAAATATAAGGAAAGACACAACTGCAATTTTACTTCAGACCCTAGATCCAAAAATCTGCAAATCTCCTTCAAAACAATTGTTGGAAATATTGAAATAACATTGAAAATCCAATGATGCCCAATGGAGACTCCAAGGTGGAGAATCCCCTTGATCTCTTGGAGGGTTTTCGTCCTCAAGAGAGTATTTCTAAAGGGTTTCGTCTTTAGAAATATTTAGACAAAGTTGAAAGCTTCATACAAAATCAGAAATAAGAGAAATGATCAAGTGTGTGAGACTAAGGCAAGTCCACTTGCATATATAGCCTTGTGACCCAAATAGCCACCTTCCATGACCAATCAACTCTTTCACCATTAAATGCCTTTTTCCCTCCAAATTGCCTTCCTAATGCAAGTCGCATTTTTCTAGAATAAATAACTTTGGCCCATATGTTTTTTATTTTATTTTGCCTTTTTTCCCATTTACTTTCTCTATAAGCAAGTCGCACTTTTCTATGGATAATTTATTTTGTCTAAGTGCTTTTCCCTTTTGTTTGCTTTTTCTATTTTTAAGTTGCTAATAATTTATTATAAGTGCATATAATGTTTTCTTTTATTTTATTTTTATTTTTCACTTTATAATAAACTATTATAACTTAAGTCACCCTTATTTTCATTCCTTAGCCGTCGGGTAGACAAAATAGGCTAAGGGTCTTCGTCATGATTATCCTAGGAAGCGGGACATTTCAGTCCTCCCTTCCCAAGATTGCTTGCCCTCAAGCAATTCTGACTTCATTTGTCTAAGTGCCATGCACAATAGACAAAACATGCTGAAGTGTTTCAGGATCCTAACACTTGTACCTATTAGATGAGCTAAAACTTGACACCACTTGTCATTCACAAAATGCTCATATACACATGGTTGTACCCAAGGCATTACATAATGCAAATTGCAGATTTTATCATCTAGATCATCACTCTTTTTAAAGAAAATCTGAATATGCAGCATCTATGACATTATTTTGCTAGTATCATACCTTATGAAGTCACCATGGTCCATAAAAGGCTGAATTTCTTCACCAATCAGCTGCTGCAATGTTATGCTCCTTTCTTCACCAATCACATCTTGTGAAATCTGCCCTTCTTGACAACTCCAATCATGCTTTTGGTTGCCATTCTTTGAGGAACTCCCTTCCTCATACCTTGCAAAACAATTTCCTTGTCTTGCACTTTGAATTTCAGCTCCATGGTTTGATAGTTTTGATTGAAATCACCCAAGGATTGAAGCCATTGCACACCAAGTACTAAATCCAACCCACCAATGCCAACAACATAAAACTCATCACTTACCTCATAACCTCCCATGGTGAATTGAAGTTGAAGAATCTTTTTGGTGCATGTGATTGAATGTCCATCCGCCACAATCACATTGAATCATTGGAATTCTTCTTCTTGCAAACCCAATTTAACAACCAAATCTTCATCAATGAAGTTGTTTGTTGCTCCACCATCAATTAATATGGTGATCCTTTTCCCAAGAAGATCACCTTTCACATGGAAAGCATAAAACTAGGCAATATCGTCAGATGTAGCTAGTGTAGCACCTGTGACACCCACCTCATTCTTCTTGGCTTGATCTTTTGGATCAGCATTATCTTCATCATCATCATCATCAGAAACAACTTCAATATAATGGATAGATCCCTTACCTTTGCAACAATGATTGGGTGTCCATGGTTCTTTACAATCAAAGGATTTTTTTTCCTCCTTAGCTCATTCCTTGCTTTAATTTCAGACTTGTTTCTTTCCCATTCTTGTGCTCTTTTGTTGCCCCTTTCTTATCATTATGGTGTTATTGGCTTCTCACATGTGTTCTTTTGCCGCCCCAAAGGTGTTGTTCGTTGCTGCCCAAACTGCAGATTTTTCCCTTTTGGAATTGAACTCTCTAAGTCTAATGACTTCTTAATGGCACCTTGAAGAGATGGAGGATTAAAAGCTTTAACAAGGCCTTTTAATGGTTCCCCTAACCCTTCAACAAACAATAAAACAAGCCTTTTTTCACTAATATCAAGTACCATTACTGCAATTCTTTGAAAATCAGAAATATACTTATTTAGAGTTCCTTCTTGCTTGAGTTGGGCTAGCTCCCTGAAATGCAAATCCGGATCCATCCTGTTAAATGTTTCTGTCAAACATGTGTTAAATTCTTCAAGGGTGGTGATAGACCCATGCCCTTGGGTGATGATGCCATGGTACCACCACTCATGTGCAACTCCATCCAAATGCAAGGTTGCAAACTTAAGTGCCTCTTCTTTCATACATAGGGTTCAAAGAGAGATATCTATCTAATTTTTGTAACCAAGCCCTAGCAGAACACTTATCTGTACCATCAAATGAAGGAAGAGTTACCTTACCCAACCTTTGTTGAATGTCTCTCCTTGGTGAACTCTCCTACTTCTCCCTGCACTTTTGCTATTCTTCACTTGAAATAAGTCTCTGAAGGATAACATCTCTCTTACTCTGAAACTAAGTTGTACATACTCATCACCCCATGCTTCCACATCATCATTTTGGGCTTCCTCTTCAATTGGTTCCTCTCTTTGGAGAAACTTAGTTATGAAAATCTGATGTGTAGGCTTGGAAGAAGTCTTAAATGGTCCCGTGGAGCTTCCTTCTCCATTGTTGGTTGGCCCTTGGTTGATAGATGCATTGTTCCCTTGTAGAACCTTGGCCGATTCTCGAGTAGATCTAGTAAATGCATCATGCATTTCTCTTTGATTCTCCCTCATTGTTTGTTGTAGCTTTCTTTGATTTCTATTAATGATTTCATGCATGTAGCTAAGTGTATCATTGGGAGGAGCCCTTTGATCATGCTCTTCCATAGTCACCTTCTTTGGAGTGGTCCTTCTTTGATAGACTATATGGCTTTTTATTGATTGCATTCAAATCTGATTTCTTTTCCTTCTTTTCCTCACAGGCTGGGAGGATTTCACACTCTAATACCACTGTAATGTCCCCAAATGGACACTATTGACCCCCACTTGGATTTTTAGCAAACCCAAACCCCAAATGCAACATTATAAAATATTTATCAAACCAAACTCTGCAGATCTGAATTAAAATCTGAAAAATGCGACTAGGGTATGTAGCATTAAACACACATAAATCTGCCCTTAGTACAAAGATGATTCTTCACCCCAATTTGTCCTATGGCATTTATTAGAAGCCAATATATGAAGAAACATACGGATTTAAATGTACACAAGGTGCTGATATAATTTTATTAAATCAGCAAAACAGGCTGCACTTATAAATTAATAAAGACTTATAAATTAATAAAGAGGGTACCTTTGAACACCAAAAATATCGGAAATGAGACCAGATTCAATCTCTAAAAATCAGCTTTATTGATGGCTGTCCAAAACAGATCAAAACCAACCTTCAAACATTTCTGATTTGCATAGAAAGTGGGTCGCTCCACATGAGAAATATAAGCAAAGACACAACTGCAATTTTACTTTCAGACCCTAGGACCAAAAATCTGCAAATCTCCTTCAAAACAATTGCTGGAAATACTGAAAATATTTGCTGAATATCCAATGATGCCAAATGGAGACTCCAAGGTGGAGAATCCCCTCTGAACTCTTGGAGGATTTTCGTCCTCAAAAGTGTATTTCTAAAGGGTTTCGTCTTTAGAAATAAAATAGACAAAGCTGAAAGTTTCATACAACATCAGAAATAGAGAAATATTCAAGTGTGTGAATTAAGGCAAGTCCACTTGCATATATAGCTTTGAGACCCAAATGGCCACCTTCCATGACCAATCAACTTTTCAGGCACATTAAATGCTTTTTCCCACCAACCTTTCCTTCTCTAGGCAAGTCGCATTTTCTAGAATAAATAACTTTGGCCCATATGTTTTTTAATTTTAATTTTCCTTTTTTCTCATTTACTTTTGCTCCTTAAGCAAGTCACACTTTTCTATGGATAATTTATTTTTTCATAGTGTTTTTCCTTTTTTTTTGCTTTTTCTATTTTTTAAGTTCCTAATAATTTATTATAAGTGCACATAATGTTTTTTATTATATCTTATTTTTACTTTGCACTTTATAATAAACTATTGTAACTTAAGTCACCCTTATTTTCATTCCTTAGCTGTCGGGTAGAAAATATAGGCTAAGGGTCTTTGTCATGATTATCCTAGGAAGCAGGACATTTCATAAAAGGAGACTTATGACTTCATTTTCATCATTTATCTTTGGCAAATTTACTCTACATTTGATCTTTGGGCTGATTGTTCATTGTCATTCCACTATTGGGCGACAATCCATTAGTGTGGCATTTCCAAGGAAGACAACTTTTTCTTGTGGCTTGGTGGACGATGGATACCCTCCATTTTTGGGTGAAGTGAAGACATTTTTGAAGACCTCTTATAGATTTGGACATTAAAATATCAAGGAAGACATCTACAAGGGTTTGCATGCATTTTGGAGCTCTCCCTAGAGGGAGCAACTTGAGTTAAGTGGTTGTTGGGTGCCTTCTAGGGCACATAATTTAGATTTTATTTGATATTTGGACTCATAATTTCTAAGGCTGGAATCTCTCATAATTTCTAAGGTTGGAATCTATCATGATTTGTGGACATTGGGGTTTGGAAACCCTTCATTCATAAGTTCTTTAAGCTATATTTCTACTATACTTAATTAATTTTCCAATTGTGTGTTTGATCAAGTTTCATGGTGGAAAGTGGCTTAAATTCTTCCTAAAATATTTATTTATATTTGGGTTGGATTATTTAATGAGATTTGAGCGATTTTCCTTTCATTTTGGACTGCTGTTATAAAAATCAGACTGCTAATTTTCAGTTGTCATAAAATTCAGTGTGCTAGTCTAAAATCTGAATTTAATAATTTTGGGGTTTGTGTGATTTCCTCCTTTTTTAGTCGAAGTCCCAATATGGGACATTACATGTGTGACCGCTTATGTATAATCCTCCCTAGAGACAACAACAATGAGAAAGATTTGCTATGGGTGGAAAAGGGGAAAGCTCAACAAGAAGATGTCCAGTCCTATGTGACTATGGTGACCTAAATGCAAAAGAGGTAAGCTCCATGTAATGTTCTCTTTTTCAGATTAATTCATTTCGAAGACTTCTAGCCCATTCCACTTCCTGTGGGCTAGAAGAAGGTGAATGAGGAAGTATTTGTTTATATTTTAGTTTTTTTCTGTGAGCATTTACATTTTCTTTTTGTGTTTACCTTTATGAGGCAGGTCAGCTGGCTTGGGTTGGAGAGCTCCCAACATGAAAATAGAAGATAAAGTAAGCTCTTAAGAGGTCAGTCTACGGGCAATTCACCCCTTAGACCTTTGGCGCCACCAAAGGGGTACACGAGGAGTCACATAGGCTCATTTGGATCATCAATTTTGACATATACACTTTTATACTTGGTTCTAGGGCTGATTGCTCTAATTCCATTCCACTAAGGGGCGACAATCCATTAGTGTGGCATCCAAGGAGGATGAAACCCTTCCTTGTGGCATATTGGACAACGAAAACTCTCCAAGTTGGTGGTGATGAAGGAATTATTGAAGACCATCTTGCTGGTTTACTACTAGGGCATCAAGGAGTGATTTCAAGGGTTTTTATATTATTTGGAGCTCCTCTCCTAAGGAGTGATTAGGGTTAAAGAGCATGTGAGTGCCTTCTAGGGCACAAAACTTCATTATCATTTGATATTCAGATTTATCATAATTTATAAGGTTGGTATCTTCTATATTTTTCCATCATTGGGGTTTGGAGACCTCATTTTTGGTCATTTATATTGGCTGCGCTTATGTTGTTCATAATTAATTTTTCAGCCGAGTATTTGGATGAGTTTCATGGTGAAAAGTTCCTTGAAATATTCTTAAAGTGTTTATCTATGTTGTGGATGGTTTCTATGAAGATATCTGGTTGAATTTTCACTCTTAGCAACCTGCTGTCCTAAAAATTAGATTATTCACTTGGGTTCCTATTTTTATTTTGTTGTTATAAAAATTTGAGTTTACTTCATTTGGGGTTTGTGTGAATTCTTTGTTTGTGTAGTTCAACCCTAGAAAGGGACATTACTCACCAAGACTCCAAGTCAACAAATAAAGTGTGAAATAGTGAGCAAGAGTAAGTGCAAATGTTGATGAGTGGTGGCTTTCTCCTTAGTGCAAATGTTGATAAGTGGTGGTTTTCCAAGGAGAAAGATCAAGCATATATACTTGATGCCATGGCGATGATGTTAGCCTTGGGGGAAACCCTAAGGTCAAGAGTTGTAAAACATGAGGAATGGAGGCCAAAAGGTAAACCGAGATGAATGACGAAGGTCCAGGGTGATTGAAAGCAGATATAATGGCATGCAATAAGTATGAAAAAGTAGACATAATGAGACAAGTGGACATAATGGATGTAATATGTTAACAAAAAGAAGAAACAAGGCAAAGGTAGGGTAACGATGGCAATAGAGACATCTCTCAAATGTTACGGTTTAGCCCACATGACCAAGTCTGATCACACCCAAATCTAGGCAGGCCTCTTAAGGCATCCGCTCAGGAGGAGAATGCATCAACAACCCATGCACAAAAGAAATGGTTAACAAGCGTCAAAAATATGGTGTACACATATGCCCTAACCGAAGATCATCACGTGTCATAATAGTGAAACACGAGATGGTCTTCGGAAAAAGATCTATGCGACATGTAAAATTGAAAGGAAATGTTGAAGGTAAAGCTGAAATGAAAGTGTTGTAAAGAAATAAATGAACTCCAAATGAAATATACCTATCTCATACTTACCTACTAGTGTCACTCAGATTTCTTGTGGTGGGTGCAATAGGTGCTTGGAACCCTGAATAAGCAAGAATGAAAAGAAATACTAGAAGATAATCAGTAAAATAAGACAAATCACCTAGCTAGGGGGCCATATGAGGGATGATATCCAAGAGGTAGATAACAACATTGAAGAGTGCAAAATACCAATGGGTAGATGCTATAAGGATGATAAAGTGTGATAAAGATGCTAATCGGGATGTGATGCCATAGAGTTAGTGGGCTTGAAGAGATAGAGAAAGATAAATTACTGAAGCATCTAAGGAAGCAATGATCGTATAAACTCAAGTTGGAAGAGCAAAAAAGTGAGATAAAAGGTTGATGAAGTAGTTAATTTAAAGAGATTTTTGTGGAAGGAAGCTATGTTGTAATAACACTTTTGAGGGTTTTATCAAATTTTATAAATGCAAATTTGAAATTGGAAATTGCAGCAGTCAATAGATAAAAAACCAGCGATTTATAATAGCTCAAAATGATGCCAAAAATACCATGAAACACACCCAAACAGTTCGCCAATATTTTTATATGCTTTTTATGATTTTTAGAAGCAAATACCATCAACACAAAATGAAAACACACTGCTGGAAATGAAATAAACATTGGAAATTGCAGCCACGAATTAATTATGAAATATAGATATAGGAGTTTCCAAAAATCATGCAATTCAAGATTCTGGCCTTTAATAATGACAAATAAGATTACAAAACCAGATTTGTCCAAATCCTTGCCAATATGCTCAAACCCTACCCTAGGTAGGTCGCTCCACCCTAGAAAAATAGTATCACTGCTGGAAATGCCAAAAGGAACCTCAAATCAGCTTCCTTCTTCAATGCAAAGAGATGATGAAGGGTTTTCGTCCTTCACCCAAGTCCACTGAAGGGTTTTTCGTCCTTCAAGAGACCTCACATGAGGGTTTTCGTCCCCAAGTGGAAGACTAAGGAGCAACAAGCTCACTTCGCCAATGTATAGAGAAAATATGTCAAGCTAGATGCAAATGAACTCTCTTTTCTCCTTTTATATCTTTCCTTTGGTGCCAAAACTTAATTAGATAAGGCCGACTTGTATAGAACAAAAGAACACTAAAGAAAACATTATAATATTAGATAAAATATATTATTAAGTGCTCAAGGGTCTTCTCCCTTATTTCTTCTTCTTTGCCATGGAGAAGGGATGGCAAGAAGACCAATTTCCAGCGCTTAGGTGGGAAAAAGGGACATTACAGTCCTGCCTCCCAAAATTGCTTGTCCCCAAACAATTACAAACTCATTACATTCGCTGCCCCAATTTCTTCTTCTTCTTTCTTTTGAAGGTCTTCATCTATCAATGGTGAAGGTGGCCTCATAGACAAGGCATCAACAACCACATTTTGCTTCCACTTCATTTCAATAGTGCAAAAACAACTGTAATCATGCATCTCTCCTCGAAAAATCAGAATGTACAAGTCTGAAAATGATACACATAATCTGATTTTATTCCTACATGCAGCTGAAATCTTCCTCTCTCAATATTCCATGAAGAAATGCACTCAAAAAATGCAAATATACTGCTGCTCGTGACTGTTCGAGGCAGCGCAAATTCTGATTTTTGCACATTTAATCCTCTAATCATGGTATAACAATTACCAAACTGAAATCTCACAAAGGAAAGAAACCTTGTGAATAAAGTAAGGACTGAAATTTGATTTGCATATTCTGGAAAATTAGGAGCAGCAAGCCCACAATTAAATCTAACAGTTATCTTGGCCTTAAGTTTGAGAAAATCAACCTCCCTAACATACCCATGAATTCTGATTTCAGCATTTTCCAAGTGGAACGCATACTCCATGTGACTTTTGAAGGCAAGTTCCTCTAATTTTTGTATCTCTAGATGCCTCCAAACACTGTATGACTCAGCTGAAATGAAAACAAATAGTCTAAGCAAAAACCGTACCTCATCATGGGGTCATAGAACTGAAAAATAGAATCATCATTCTCTACTTCGGTGACCATCTGAACATCTGCAAGTTTATCATAACGGTTTCCCTTAACCCATACTTCTTTTGGTTTTCTCATTGAATCATGGTTTAACAATTCATAGAGAGAATATACAGAATTCCCTTCAAACTTATGCTTCCTAAAACACATCATATTAGCATCTTCTTTCATCTTATTCCATAGGAAAAAAGAAAAACTGAAATTTTTACCTTCACCCTTGTTTTGTCTCATGAAGTGGTCCAAATGATCAGCCCATGGAGTATCATGATCAGCCCTCAAGATCCTGTTCTTCACCCATGATTCGAGTACCAAATGGACTTGGTTTTGGTGAGGGATAAGCCCAACCATCACCTTGTATTTTCCCTTACTTATTTCTGCATCAAACACATCATTAGCAAACTTGTTCTTTACATACTCAATTGAAATTAGTAACTTCCAATCTGCTGTAATTTTTGATAAAGAACAGAAATATGATTCACATGAAATGCCCTCTATCAAATAATTAATTTGGGAAGTGCTAGGAAGTATACCTTGCAATGAGAATCTATTGCCTTGGTCCACGTGGTTTATCTTCATGCTTTGATAGTTGAGAGTGAGCTCTCGCAACGAATGCCACCATTGAACTCCAAATATGATGTCAAACTCAGCCATATCAATCACCAAAAAATCAGCACATACCTCATATGATCTCATGGTGATATGGAGTTGAGAATACCTTTTTGTACATTGCATAGAGTACCCATCCACTATCCTAACAATGAAGCCTTTGAAGTCCTCAACCATCAATTTCAGATGTGAAACCAAGTATGCATTTATGAAATTATGAGTAGCCCCTCCATCAACCAAAATTGTGACCATGTGCCCATGTAGATCACCTTCAATAATAAAAGAGTTGTAACTTGGTGCTTCTACTAAAGTAGCAAGAGTGCTAGTTACCTCTTCCAGATCTTTTCCCAATATGCCATCATGCCTAATTTCATCATCAAAGCTATCCTCATCATCACAATCTGAAGATACTTCAATGTAATGAACCTTATCTTTACCCAAGCAATGATGTCCTTTGCAAAAAATAACACCCCTTACCTCCTTATCCCACGAAGTATGATGTGCACAAAGGTGCTCAATCATTAGTGACAAAAGAGGACACATTGTATATGAAACATGAGTATTCCTAACCATCCACTTATGGTATAAAATATGAATTGATGCATAAGGAAAAACTGAAATACCTCCATGCCAAGGGCTGCCCATAACATTCAGAAATTCCGAGTTTAAATCAGCATGCAAACAATATTTCAAAAACACCTTACCTTCATGATATTTTTCTTTTCGGGTGCTTACCTTCACTATGTCTTTGCTTGATGCTTGCTTGTCCATTCCCCCATTTCCTTGTGCTTTCATAAGGCTGACATTTCCCTCAAATGACCTTCTTTTCATTGCTGTTATGTACAGACCAGCAGCTCCATGTGAGGGTGAACTAGGTAGCAATAAATCTGAAATGTATTCGATCCTCGGACTTGCAACAAGACTTTCATCCTCTTTGATACTTGGCGCTTCCTCCCTTTGTACAACCATCTTACCTTGTTCACATGTACTTGGAATATCTTGGTGGCTCTTACCCAAGTTTAATTTTCCGTCTTTGGGTTCTTTATTGTCCGCTGTTATAAATGGACCAGCAAGCTGACTTCTATCATTTCCACTTGGGAAATGGGTTCCATCCGTCCCTATGACTACCTTTTCTTGTTCACAACCCTCTCTTTCATCTATAAATTCATGAAATTCAAAAATAGCATCATTATTAGTCAAACAATGATCAATACTTACTTCACCATGTTGACCATCTAGAGCAATAATGGATGTAGGGTCTGAATCATTCTTCATGGCTCTTTTCCCTCCATGGTGCAAATCTGGAATAGTGTCTTCCTCCTTCCTTGGCTCGTGTTCCACAATTTCATTAAACCCTTGTATCACCAAGGTGTTGTTAGGAGACCCATCCAAGTGATCAAGTGTGGCAAGAGGATTGGAAGTTTTTAACCCTCCCAAGGGCTGCCCCTTCTCAATGACTTGCTGTTGCGATTTAACATCCAATTTCTTGTCCTTAGGGCAATAAGCATGCCTATCATCTCCCAACGAACTTGGGTTTATGTTCTTTTCTTCAACAAGCTCCATAGCCACTCCTTGCTTGGGCAACAAGGTGGATCTCTTTTTCATTAGGGTAGAGGTATTTTCCGCAGGGTAGGGGTATTTTCCCCAAAACCCTTGTGCATGCCACAGGGCTTGGACCAAGTTCCAATGCCCAAACTTTTTGTTTCCAAACTTATGAACTTTGAAAATGTTAGGGCATCACGGATCTTCTTTGGAAGAGCTTGATATTCCTCAAAGAGAGTTACCACCTTCTTGACTTTTGAAACCCTAGGCTCTTCACTGAAAATACCTTCTTGCACCATCCATCCACTGAAACCCTGGGCCTTTGAGAATCCATGCTCTGATATCACTGTAATAACCCTTTTGAGGGTTTTATCAAATTTTCTAAATGCAAATCTGAAACTGGAAATTGCAGCAGTCAATAGATAAAAACCAGCGACTTATACTAGCTCAAAATGATGCCAAAAATACCATGAAACACACCCAAACAGTTCGCCAATATTTTTATATTCTTTTTATGATTTTTAGAAGCAAATACCATCAACACAAACTGAAAACACATTGCTGGAAATGAAATAAACACTGGAAATTGCAGCCACAAATTAATTATGAAATATAGATATAGGAGTCTCTAAAAATCATTGCAATTCAAGATTCGGGTTTATAAAATTATGACAAATAAAATTACAAAACCAGATTTGTCCAAATCCTTGTCAATATGCTCAAACCCTACCCTAGGTATGGTCATTCCACCCTAGAAAAATAGTATCGCTGCTGGAAATGTCAAAAAGAACCTCAAATCAACTTCACTCTTCAATACAAAGAGGTGATGAAGGGTTTTCGTCCTTCAAAAGACATCATATGAGAGTTTTTGTCCCCAAGTGGAAGACTAACTAGCAACAAGCTCACTTCGCCAAAGTATAGAGAAAATATGTCGAATTATTAGTCAAACAATGATCAATACTTACTTCACCATGTTGACCATCTGGAGCAATAATGGATGTAGGGTCTGAATCATTCTTCATGGCTCTTTTCCCTCCATGGTGCAAATCTGGAATAGTGTCTTCCTCCTTCCTTGGTTCGTGTTCCACAATTTCATTAAACCCTTGAATCACCAAGGTGTTGTCCTAGGAGACCCATCTAAGTGATCAAGTGTGGCAAGATCATTGGAGGTTTTTAACCCTCCCAAGGGCTGCCCCTTCTCAATGACTTGCTGTTGCGATTTAACATGAAATTTCCTTGTCCTTAGGGCAATAAGCATGCCCATCATCTCCCAACGAACTTGAGCTTATGTTCTTTTCTTCAACAAGCTCCATAGCCACTCCTTTGCTTGGGCAACAAGGTGGATCTCTTTTTCACTAGGGTAGGGGTATTTTCCCCAAAACCCTTGTGCATGCCACAGGGCTTGGACTGAGTTCCAATGCCCACTCTTTTTATTTTCAAACTTATGAACTCTGAAAATGTTAGGGCATCACGGATCTTCTTTGGAAGAGCTTGATATTCCTCAAAGAGAGTTACCACCTTC
The DNA here is from genome assembly GCA_019776745.2 of Taxus chinensis. Taxonomy (NCBI): domain Eukaryota; kingdom Viridiplantae; phylum Streptophyta; class Pinopsida; order Cupressales; family Taxaceae; genus Taxus; species Taxus chinensis. Next base: position 318,588,392 of record CM034151.1, on the reverse strand, counting down.
TTGACTTTTGAAACCCTAGGCTCTTCACTGAAAATACCTTCTTGCACCATCCATCCACTGAAACCCTAGGCCTTTGAGAATCCATGCTCTAATACCACTGTAATAACCCTTTTGAGGGTTTTATCAAATTTTCTAAATGCAAATCTGAAACTGGAAATTGCAGCAGTCAATAGATAAAAACCAGCGACTTATACTAGCTCCAAAATGATGCCAAAAATACCATGAAACACACCCAAACAACTCACCAATATTTTTATATGCTTTTTATGATTTTTAGAAGCAAATACCATCAACACAAACTGAAAACACATTGCTGGAAATGAAATAAACACTGGAAATTGCAGCCACAAATTAATTATGAAATATAGATATAGGAGTCTCTAAAAATCATGCAATTCAAGATTCGGGTTTATAAAATTATGACAAATAAAATTACAAAACCAGATTTGTCCAAATCCTTGTCAATATGCTCAAACCCTACCCTAGGTAGGTCATTCCACCCTAGAAAAATAGTATCGCTGCTGGAAATGTCAAAAAGAACCTCAAATCAACTTCACTCTTCAATACAAAGAGGTGATGAAGGGTTTTCGTCCTTCAAAAGACATGAAGGGTTTTCGTCTCACATGAGAGTTTTTGTCCCCAAGTGGAAGACTAACGAGCAACAAGCTCACTTCGCCAAAGTATAGAGAAAATATGTCAAGCTAGATGCAAATGAGCTCTCTTCTCCTTTTATATCTTTCCTTTGGTGCCAAAACTTAATTAGATAAGGCCGACTTGTATAGAGCAAAAGAACACTAAAGAAAATATTATAATATTAGATAAAATATATTATTAAGTGCTCAAGGGTCTTCTCCCTTATTTCTTCTTCTTTGCCATGGAGAAGGGATGGCAAGAAGACCAATTTTCAGCTCTTAGGTGGGAAAAAGGGACATTACATATGTATAAGTGGGTAAGTGAGAAAATCAAACATAGAACCTTGTAAGAAAATGTGCATTGGTTGGCTCTTTGAAAATGTGGCCCTCATTTGTTTGCAGACGACAAAACTGGGACCCAAGATATCTTTAATAAAATAGGGACCACACCACTTTTGAACATATTTTCCTTTTTTCTCGTGGGTATAATAACTTCAGGATGAGGTCATCGACTTCAAATTGGTGATGTTTAATGAGTTTCTTGTGTTGCTTAGCGAGGCACTCTTTGTATTTGCAGTTACGATGTGCAGCGTTATCACATTTTTCATCAAGGAGGTCAAGGGCGTGGCACTAGACTTTGCGGATATCCTCGTCGGGGATGATGCCGTGTAGAGAGATACAAAGAGAAGGTTGTTCTACCTCGAGTGGAATGACTACTTTGGTACCAAATACAAGCGAGAACGGGGTGGCCCCAATGGTTGTAAGGACATTGGTATGATAAGCTCAGAACGCTGGATAGAGCTTTAGATGCCAGTCAGAGCGTGATTCTTGAATAGTCTTTTGAAGGACTATGTTAGAAGATTCAACCTGTCCTTTACATTGATGATGATAACAAGTTGAAAATTTGTGCTTGATTTTGAATTTCATGCATAGTTGTTTCATTTCTTTCCATTTGAAGTTCCCACCATTGTTAGAAACAATTGTGTGAGGAATTCTAAAGTGACAAATGATTTGGTTAGGGATGAACTTGGAAGTGGTGAGGCCAGTCATATTGGTAAGAGGCATGGTTTCAACCCACCTGGTGAAATACTCAGTAGTTGTAGTGATGAAAAGATGTTTGTCTTGAGAGCAAGGGAGCTTGCCAATGTAATCCAATGCCCACATATTGAAGGGCCAAAGAGCTTCAAGGACTTGAAGCTCATCCGGTGGAGAGTGAATAAGGTTATCATGGTATTGACAAGGTTTGCATTTCTTAACGAAGGCATGAGCATCGACGTTTAAGTAGGCCAATAATAACCCATACGTAGGCATTTACAGGTTGTGGCATGGCCGCCACAGTGTCCACCGCAAGTGCCCCCATGTGCTTCTTCAAGTAGAGAAGGGACTTCATCCTCAAAGACACAATGGAGTAGAGCACCTTCGAAGTTGCGATAATAGAGGATATTGTTTTTGATGACGTATTTTAGAGCTTTCTTGATGATTCTAGTGCACTTGCGATAATTAGATTCTGGAGGGGAGGTTTGATGTTGGATAAATTGGATGAAATCCATATATCATGAGTTGTTAGAAGTAGGCATGACATCCATGTGACAAATATGAGGGGAGTCGATAAAAGACTGTGTGGAAGGAGTTTTGTGGATTTGGACCGTGTATTGGTCCTGAGGGCGATATAGGTGAGGTTGGAATTGTGTAGCAGATGATGCCAAAGAATCAACAAAGGCATTATGCTCCCAAGGAATAGATTCAATGGTGAAGGAAGTGAATTGTTGTGTGAGTGCTTGGACTATTTTGCCATATGCTTTTAGGTTATTTCTTTGGCATTGCTGACTTGCTGACAAACAAGTTGGGAATCACCCATGGCATGGAGATACGTGATATTAGAGGTAAGGGAAACTTTCATGCCAAGGATGAGAGCTTCGTATTCAGTCATGTTGTTGGTGACATTGAATTCGATTCTAAAGGAGAAAGGGAGTGTCTTGCCTGAGGGATCAGTAAGAACACAACTTGCCCTTGCTACCTGAAGACATTTTACTCCCGCGAAATGGAAGACCAAACTGTCTTCATGGAGGTTAACAGTAATTTCTTCGTCTTGAGGTTCAGTGTCGGTCGTTATGGGTTTGGGCTTAGGATTCACATCACTAGCTGCAAGGAACTGTGCCTCGAGATCAGCTGTGAAGCTGTAGTAGTAGTCTTCAATCGTAAGAGCTTGATCCATTCCTTCGATGAGTAATATATCCTCATTAGGTAGGGCATCCAAAATGGGTTGGCTTGTAGGTATTGGAGCCACAACAATTGGTTTGCAATGACTTGACCTTTTTCAACCTTTTGCATAAAGATACGTAAATCAAATTCCATAAGGAGCACCATCCATTTAACGATGTGGTCTGTGGGAATGATGGCATGGGAAAATAAATGGCAGAGAGCATCAGTGTGGACAATGACATAAGTGGTTGAACAGATCATGTAATGGAAACACTTGGTGGTTTAGTGAAAAATAGTCAAACAAGCACGTTCAATAGAGGTATGGCGAGTTTCATAGTTGAGGAGGACTCGGCTAATGTAGTGGATGGCATGCTTTTCCCCTTTTCATCTTTTTGAGCTAACATTGCCCCATTAGATACGGGGGTAGATGAGGTGTAGAGAATGAGTGGTCAATTAGGGGACAAAGGTTGTAGTGTAGTAGTGAGGAGAGACACTTTCAAATTTTCAAAGGCTTGTTGATAGTCTTTGTTCCATTCGAGCACAACATCCTTTTCGAGAAGATTATTAATCGAATGGGTATGGTATGCAAATTTGAGGAAAAACCGTCGGATTGTCCCAAGCTTCCCTAGGAAAGTGTGGAAGTCTGGTATAGACGTGGGATGAGTGTAATATCCCTTTTGAGGGTTTGAATCAAATTTTACAGTTCTGGAAAATTTCATGCAGCAAACTGTAATTTTACTGTGGATATTTATATCACCTCAAAAGTTATTGCAAACACACCATAAACTTCATCATCAAATAGCTTAGTGACATATATATTATTTTATGAATTTGATGAGCCAAATCGAATGGGAAAATACAAAAATAACACTGCTGGAAATATACTTCTTTCTGGAAATCGCAGCCACTTGGAAAATTCGATTTCACATGAAAAATGGCATTAAAATTTATGAACTCCAAGATTTAGACCTTTTAGGACAAGGCGGATTAGAATACCAAGTCGATTTGATAATATCTTTTGCCAATAAATCAGAAATCAGTCATATGCAAGTCGCACTTCTTGAAAGAATTATAATAAATCGGAAAATGCTCAATAATGTCTTCAAATCTGATAATATAGTTTAAGTACAAATAGTTTAAAGTCAATATGAGGGTTTTTTCGTCCTTCATATGGACCTCACATGGGGTTTTCGTCCCAAGCGGTGGAATAATGAGAGAACACTCTCAAAATCAGTTTTTACAAATGATAGTTCATATCCACAAATGATGCCTAACACCCCTATTTATACTTGTAGGTCTTCGCGCAAAAACATGAAAAGACATGTCCATTCATTATGTCCCTTCATTATGCCTTGGCCGACCCCTTAAATTTATTTATTTTGCCTTAATACAAGGCCGACCCATATAGTTGAGTCCATTACGCTAAAACATATTAAAAAATATTAATAGACATATTTTTGCTCTCTCCGTTATCTTCTTTAATTTGAACATGGAGAAGAATTGCCCGGAAATCCAATTTGCCTTAGAATTTGGAGAAAAATGGACATTACAGTCCTCCCTCCCCAAGCTTGCTTGTCCTCAAGCAATCGCCATCACTTAGGTCCCATGTGATCCTTGTAGTCTTCATATTTGTTCCTACACAAGAAGCAAACTCCTTAGAAAAAATATGAGTGTTTAACAACACTCCTTTAGGTCCTGCAATTGTCTTCTTGTTTGTTGATGCCTCATAATCTTCATATATTTGATGGCTGCCCTGTACAATACTGTAATCGAGCCTTCTTCTTTCAAAATTCAGAAAATTGGCTGGTTTCCATTCCCATGTGTTCACCCATGGACCCAAATCAACCTCCATCATTACATTCATCAATGACATGGCTAAAGACTGAGCTATTGAAATGGTAGGAAGGCTGATCAAGGTGATGTCAATCGTAGAAATGATGGGACAACAACTTGACATTTCTTTTCCAATATGAAAGAACATCAATGACTTCCATGTGTTTGAGACTTCATCCTCAATTGCAACAAACTGAAAATGACTCAGATATACAACTGAAAGTGAAGAATTCATACCATATCCCTTAATTCTCTCCAAACCTTTTCTTGAAGCCCAGAAGTTTGTGGATATGCAAGCAAACACATCAATCAAACACCACAGCTGCTGCTCAAAACCTGAAAAGGGACTTCTTACCATACAAGATGTAAGCCATGTGATCCATCCTTCTTTGTGCCAATGATGTTTCTGAATGTTAAAAGCAAATGTATCAACGAAAATGTGGCCATTATTCCCCATGTTGCACATCATTCCCATTTCCCTAACATGCTCAATTTCATACTCATCAGAGCCCGATATGGAGGGAGAAATGAGATATAAAGAGTTATGCCTTGGGCTGCTCCCAACATAACTCAGAATTTCTGAGTTGAGATCAGACCTCTTCCTTTGACATTTTCCACTCACATTTGTATTTTTATTTTTTGAGTGGTCTTCAGAGAGTGATACAAGGGTGCTGCCCCCTTCCTTGGTTCCTTCTTTACGAGTCTGTTCATTAGAGTAGAAACTTAACCAAATCATGGAGTCTAGCAATGCATGCCTCTCTAGAATTGCAAATTGTTTTGTCATGCTGAGAAGAAATGAATTTGAAACTCATCAGGTGCTGCTCCTATCCTTCCTTGAACATATAGGCCATAGTAAGAAAGGAATTTTTTCCTGATTTGCCTCCCAAAGCAACTGCTGAAACGATATATAGTGCAAGGAATCCTTCTCATTATGGATGACTAATGAAAAGAGTTGAATTATTGTATGTTGCGACTGATGTTCCAAATCAGCAGCATATAATGTCACAAAGACAAGCTTAAGACACCAAAAACCAACCCTTTTATGGCTCTCGATCATATCTTCCATACTCAGCTGAGTTATTATGCCCAGATCAAAGGAATAACACTCATTCCATACCAACTTTATGCACACAACCTTTATGTCAAATGAATGATGTAATGGAAATGCGGAGCTTAGCATGTGCCCATGTAGATCACCTTTAAATAAAGAGTTGTAATTTGGTGCTCCTACTAAAATGCCATCCTGCCTAATTTCATCCTTATTGCTATCCTCATCATCATAATTAGAAAATACTCTAATGCAATGATCCTTATCGTTACCCAAGCAAAAAATAGCATCCCTTACCTCTTCATCCCATCAAGTGTGATGTGCACAAAGGTGTTCCATCATTCGTGACCAAAGAGGATACATCATATATGAAGCATGAGTGTTTCTAACCAACCATTCATGGTAAAAAATCTGAATTGATACTTAGGCCCAAACTGAAATGCTTCCATGCCAAGGGCTGCCCATAATATTCAGAAATTCTAAATTTAAATCAGCATATAAACCAAGTTCCAAAATCACCTTTCCTCCATTCTTCTTTGTTTTCTGGGTGCTTGCCTTCACTATGCATTTGTCTGATGCTTCTTTGACAAAATTCTCATCATGACATGAATATGGCAGCGGTATTAAAGAAGGTAAAATGTCATCATACCTTGACTTTCTCATGCATGGAACTTCTTCACAGTTCTCTCCATGATCATATATGCCTTCAATTTGTTTCCGACGAGCTGCTGCTTTGGGAATTCTAGTGAGCTCTTGGTCTTTATTCTTTCCTGGAAATTGATCCTCCATTGACAACTTATCTCCTCCCATAGGAAAATATGATTTTTCCCTTTTCCGTGGCTCATGTCCCATGGTTTTCTCCTCAAAAACATCCTCCTTTGTACTGCTGTTCTGAATATTAGTCAATGGTTCATTTTCAACAAGAATGACGGAAGCTTCTATTACTTCTAAGGGCTGCTCCATACCCCACGAATTTGGGTTTTCTTTGACATCTTGCCACATAAAATTATTAGAAGCCAAAGGAATATCATCATACATTAATGAACTTTTACCTTCCTTCTGGAGATTGATCTTCCCTTGTCCTTTTTTTTGCCTCTTCTTTTGCTGATGCAACTTGGAAGCTCTTCTCTTCTGTCTCCCTTCATGGCTGGGCATGCCTAGGCTTAGGCCTAGATCTTCCACTATCCAACTCCATGAACACTATGAATGACATTGCTTCATGGATTTCTTTGGGAAAAGCCATGTATTCCTTATAACTTGCTTCAACATTTTCTCTTCTCGTGGTGCTTGGATCTTCTTCCGGTAGGACTTCAACTTTGGTCTTAAAACTCGATCCTCGGGCTGTTCCCATTGTTTGCTTGTTATTAATTAGATTTTGGAAAGACAAGGCAAGAAGGTCCAAGGCTTCCGTGAGTATTTCTTGTCCTGCCATAAATTTATCCATTGAATTTCCCTCAGGCCCTTTGAGAATCAGGCTCTGATACCACTATCATATCCCTTTTGAGGGTTTGAATCAAATTTTAGAGTTCTGGAAATTTTCATGCAGGAAACTGTAATTTTATTGCAGAGATTTATATCACCTCAAAAGTTATTGCAAACATACCATAAATTTCATCATCAAATTGCTCAATGACATATATATTATTTTATGAGCCAAATCGAATGGGAAAATACAAAAATAACACTGCTGGAAATATACTTCCTTCTGGAAATCGCAGCCACTTGGGAAATTCGATTTCACATGAAATATGGCATTAAAATTTATGAACTTCGAGATTTAGGCCTTTTAGGACAAGGCGGATTAGAATACCAAGTCGATTTGATAATATCTTTTGCCAATAAATTAGAAATTAGTCATATGTAAGTCGCACTTCTAGAAAGAAATATAATAAATCTAAAAATGCTCAATAAGTCTTCAAATCTGATAATATAGTTTAAATACAAATAGTTTAAAGTCAATATGAGGGTTTTTTCGTCCTTCATATGGACCTCACATGGGGTTTTCGTCCCAAGCAGTGGAATAATGAGAGAACACTCTCAAAGTCAGCTTTTTCAAATGATTGTTCATATCCACAAATGATGCCTAACACCCCTATTTATACTTGTACGTCTTCACGCGAAAACATGAAAAGACATGTCCATTCATTATGTCCCTTCATTATGCCTTGGCCGACCCCTTATATTTATTTATTTTGCCTTAATACAAGGCCGACCCATATAATTGAGTCCATTACGCTAAAACATATTAAAAAATATTAATAGACATATTTTTGCTCTCTCCGTTATCTTCTTTAATTTGACCATGGAGAAGAATTGCCCGGAAATCCTATTTGCCTTCGAATTTGGAGAAAAAAGGGTATTACAATGAGGCATGTTGACGTCTATGCCACATTTGGAGATGAGGAATCCTTGGAGTTTGCCTCGCGTCACACAAAAAAATGCATTTTTTGGGTTGAGGTGGACGTTGCATTGAGGAAGAATGCAATGGAGGAGCCAAGGCAAGAGAATGAAGAAGGATTTCCACACAATAACATTGGTTTTGGATTTGGCTTCATTCTGGTTACACTGTTGAAATCTTCAAGGGGTTCAAGTTCTAACGGTATGAAATTCGATAAAACCTTGCTCTGATACCAAATGTCACACCCAAAAAGTTTGGCACACAAATAAAACTACAAAAATACCGGAATAATTTTTTTGACTTTCATTACTTACTACAAGAAAAACACATTGGCTTACTCAGGAAAACTCCACATCACAAGTGACACTTGTACAACATGGACCCACTTATACGATAGGATAACGTTAGATGCACAACAATGTCATACTTCCTGAAACGAACAATTACAAACATAGGAACATCACAAATAGGCACCTTCCACGACACAACGTTTCCAAGGTTATATATTTATTATAATTATATCGAATGGGTAACTTAACTCGCCTTAGAAAGTTATTATACTTAAAAAAAAATCACCATTATTATTGACTTTATTAACTGGTCTATCGATTCGCAGTTATTTTTTTGTATCGATTTTGGAACTCGCACTGAGTGAGGCGTGACAAAAAATAGCTAGGATTGAATGAGAGATGTCTGAACTTAATTTTTAGATGGCTGTAATCAGACTTTTGTGGGATAGGTATGACTGAAAATGCACTCTAAAACCTGTATTTTTTCCCTTCCTAGGGCAGCGACCTGTTTTGAGAACTCCCACTCACTTTTGGATGCCCTAAACTCGCTGAAAATGTGCCCAATCAAGCTCAAAAATTCTGATTAATTAACAACAATTGAAATATGAAGGAAAACTGATTTTTAGTGCCCCAGAAATGAAGATATGAATTTTCTATAAACCCTTGTCCGCAAAGTTACTTTAAAAATTCATAAATTTACTTAGGAAGCTCCAAAATTCATAAACTTGGGATCTTGGGGTTTAAAAATATGAAGAATGCAAATATCAACTCAACTTGCCCAAACATCCACTCAAACATGTCAAATCTGACCTACAAGCAATTCGCCCTCTTGGAAATAATGAATAAGTGGTTCAAACATGCAAGGAAATGATTGCTTTCACCTTTAATAATTAGTATAAGTCCATCCATGCAAGAAATCATACCATACATCCATCAAAACATATCCAACATGCTCATGATACAAGCCGCCAAGGGCTAGATAGAAAGATATCAGCTCCAAATTCCTTGAGATATTCAATAGTTCCAAATGTCCTTACTTGAGGGTTTTCATCCCCGTGACAAGTTCCACTATCAAGGGTTTTCATCCTTGAAGTGGTCTCAAACAAGTGTTTTTATCCTTGATGAGAAAGGAAAAGTACAACCTTTACCCAACAGAAATAATAAGATCCAACATATCACATAATGGCCAAGCATCCTCCTTTCATAACATAAGGGATGCTACATTATAACTTATGGCCAACCTTATAATAAGTACCTTTTAATTATCTAATTTGTATTTAGAGCCTACATGCTCAAAATATTTCATATTCTAATTAAATAAGTCATTCTATTAGAGTGCTTGGCTTCCAAATAGGAACACATGATAATAATGAAAATATCTACTTAGAAAATGTCATCCAAATCTTCCCCTTGCTTCCTTAAACCCACGGGAAGGAAAATGAGTTAAGGTCTTCAAATCCGCTAGTCTCAAAAAATGAACATGACACAAAGATGGATTCGAAGGTGGAAGACCTCAAAGGCTTCACAGTTAACGTAGCGGATGGCTATTCCATGCCATGCACAAGGAGTCCCCAACTCCTTTTCACGTTGGGAGAGCATGAGGTATGTGACGATCTTTATATGATTGGCATAATTGGTACAAATTTTGTGCTTGGGGTCCAATGCTTACACTCATTTGGAGAGCTCACTCTCAACTACCCAAGTATGGAGTTGAACTTCATGGATAAAGGAAAGAAGGTGATACTTCAAGGTATGATTCTGGAAACCACCCAAATCAAGTATTTGGTAGAAGATGTTTTGTCCAAAGAATCATATTTTTCCTCTTTATCTAAAGATAACAGCAGATTGGAAGCCTTTTAATTACAACTGAGTATGACAAGAATAAGTTTGCTAATGCTGCTTTTGAGGGAGAAATTGTGGATGAAAGGTGCAAAATAATTGATGGGCTCATTCTATATAAGAATGGAGTCTATTTGGTTTCCGAATCAAAGATGAAGAACAATATATGAGGGGCTGTTCATGATGCTCCATTGGTTGCTCATGTGGGATATCTCAAGACATACAAAAAGGTGAGAGAAAGGTTCTTTTGGAAAGGTCTTAAAGAGGAGGTGCCTCAATACATACGGGAATGTTTGGCTTACCAACGAAACAAGGTGGAACATGGATTTCCAGCTGCACTATTGCAGCCCCTTCTTATTCCCCCTCACAAATGGGAAGGTAGCTCCATGGACATCATCATTGGTCTGCTCATAGTTCAAGGTAAGAATTGTTTATATGTTGTGGTTGATAGATTCACAAGATATGCCCAATTATGTCCACTTCCAGTCTAATATAATGTCAGAGTAACACAACTTAAGCATCGTGAAGATACTTCATGGTTGAATATTCATGCAAGAGATCACTGACAAAGTATGTGGGTGGTTAGTGGTGACAAGAGGAGTGTACCTTGGAGAACTATAGTTCAAAATTCCAGACTTGGTGTTGCTATCATTATTCAAATCAACCACCTCAAGATCTCAATGGCATACATACAAGTGGGTAAGCAAGTAATTTTAGCAAAGGATGGAGGATTTTTCAATTGATGATTGTTGGAAGAAAATTTTCAGCCTTTAAAGAGGTGTTTTCAGTCATTGCAATGCTCACATTCCTAATTTTGCAAGGAGTTCATTTTGTTGGTGCTATTCCATATTATAAGTTGCTGATTTTGATACAATCATATTATAACTTGAACAACTGCAAGAGTGACCATTTTGAGGTCACTAAATCATTGGAGAATAGTGGTGGATGGTTTTAGTTGAAGAAGACAACTACTTCAGACAACATAGCTCCAAATTGGGTGAAAAATTAGGTGATTCGAGACTATAATACTTTGTTTCCAGCATGCATAATTAAAGAAGTAATATGGGATGACAAACACCTTGACATAAGGGTCAATTTAAAGGTTGTTTGCAGAGGGTGGACTGCTGCTTTGTGCATTTCCAACTTGTTCTTTTCACTTTTTTGGGTCATAAAAGGACATCTAGGAAATTGGAAGTTGTGTTTCCTACATCTAGACCATCTTGTGATATTTTGTGCAAGTAAAAATGGAATTCCAGTCACTTTCATTCCGATTTTTGAAAGAGAAAAGGAATATTACATTGGTGTGTGGGACAACATGAGGGAAATTGTGGACAACCAATGCTTGGATGGTAATTGTAAGGCCTTGGCAAGCAAAGAAGAAGAGTTGGCCATCATATCCGCAAAACATGAGTGGATGAAGAAGGGAACTCATTTTTTCTTTAATGAGTTTGCTTCCTGTGCAGGTACATCAAAGAAGGAGCCACATAGATTTATTTGGGATCTAGGAGCTTGCATTTTGCTTGAGGGCAAACAAATTTGGGAAGGGAGGATTGTAATGTCCCCTTTTCTGAAATAATATAAATTGAAGGCTTCTTGCTCATCTTCCTTTCTGTGGGAAAGAAGAAGTTGAACAAGGGAAGAACTTGAGCTATATTTCAGTTTTCTTTATTCACATTTAAGCTTTTATTTTGTGTTTTCCCCTCTAAGGCAGGTTGGCTGGGTTGGAGAGCTCCCAAAAGTGAAATTAGAAATTAAGACAAGCTTTTAAAGAGGCCGGTCTTGGGGGAATTATCCTTAAAGGCTTTTGGTGCCACCGCTAACTATAAAAGGAGTCACACAGGCTGTATTTGTGCATCATTTTGGCATATATACTTTTCTACTTGGTTCTAGGGTTGATTGCTCTAATCCAAATCCACTAAGGGGTGAAAACCTATTAGTGTGGCATCCAAGGAGGACGAAACCCTTCCTTGTGGGATATTGGAGAACGAAAACTCTCCAAGTTTGTTGTGTGAAGGCATTCATTGAAGACCATATTTTTGGTTTACAACTAGGGCATCAAGAAGAAAACATATCAAGGGTTTTGGCATTGTTTGAAGCTGCTCTTCTAGGGAGCGACTAGGGTAGGAGTGCATTTGGGTGCCTGCTAGGAAACGAATCTACATTCTAAATTTATATTTGAACTTTTCATATTTTATAAGGATGATATATTGCATATTTGTCATTTGTTGGTGTTTGGAGACCTCATTTTTAGCACATTTTGTGGACTACACTTCTGCTGTCATAAAATTAATTGCAGCTGAGTATTATTTCATATTTTGGCACATGTTTGGGTTGTTCTGGCTTGGTATTTGTTCCATGCGCATTTTGTGCTAGCCATGTACTCTGAAAGTAATTTGAGCATGTTTGAGGTTATTCACACAAAAAAGTGCAACATTTTGACAACACAATGCCTTAATGACCTTGTTTTAGTGTGATACAATTTCTGTCTTCACATGAGACAAGTACAGGGACAAGAGAGTCATGAAGCAATTGACTTGGATTATATCATTCCATATGCAAATTGGATTGTTGAGCATGAGAATGTGCATGAGTAACCCATGTTTGTAGTTGGGATTATAAATTTGGAGAGGAAAGGAGAGGAAGTGGTAGTGTAGACACCAAAATATGCACAAAATCTTCAGTACGTCATGCTTTTATTACACTTGCATATGTATGAGTTTTGAACCTTGAAGCTTTTAGTGGCATAACCCCTTCTATCCTTTGTTGCTTGGTTTGACTGGTCTTGTGTCAAAGTTTTTCTCTTTTATTATGATTATGTGTCAAGTTACAAGGATCCCTAGTCGTCTCATTCTTCAGTTCTGTCCCATATTGTGTTGGTCCAAAATCGTACAGATGGGTCAGGATCGTAAATACGGTCCTAAACCTAGCTGTACTGTCCCAGATCCCTTTGTTTTTCTCTATTTTTATCTTCTGATTCCGTCCATTACTCTTCTTACGGTACCTTTCTTATGTTATAGGCCATCCGTTCCCACCACTAAGATTTGAGATTCAAGTTAAGAACTCCTATTTATACAAGTCTAATGTAAGCATTTATTGACCAACAAACACCTATCTATCTACCATCTACTGAGCTAAGGAAGCAAAAGATACACCTACATATTGCATACACAACACAGGAGGGCGTACATCTGATTTTGTCATCTTCACACAAGGGTTTCTATTGGGATGAATTAGCATAGCCCGCTATTGGTGTTAAGGCATAAGTGCCAAACTAGGTCAAGGGATAATTGCATGCACATCAGCACAAAGCACTAGGAAAACTACATTGAGTCTAAAATGTAGTGTATCGCTTGGTCTCACAAATGGGGTGACCATCGAGGTCAGTCTGACTCAAGCATTCACGTCTTTATTTTTAGAGCTAATGATTGCTTGAGTGTGTTGTAGGATAACTAGGGTTTTGTTTTGCAAGTTTAGGTGTGACATACAATGTTTTGTGCGAAGTTGAAGATACCAAAGAGCGATAAACAACAACACAACGATCACTACTAGTTGCAGACCCCTATTTTCTACAGGTGCAAAACTGTACAGTTTGGTCTGTATCGTACCATCCATTCCTGCCCTGTTTGTACGGCCTTAAATAGAGAATTCCAGAGCCACAGAAGCAGATTTGACCAGTTCCCAGATTTTATTCTTTTCCAAATCACTCATCGACACACTCTGACAACTTTTTGAACCAGCTAAGTGCCTCATTCCATCTTGTTTACACTTCAAATTGCATGTATTTGCTAGCTATTGTGATTACCCTGTCGTATACTTCTATCTGATTTGTAGCATAAATCTGAAGTGTATTTATAAGCCTAGTTACAATAGCATTATTCATAAACCTAATTAAAACTAATTAGGGTGATATTGGTAGCAACAAAGGCAACAAAGGCATCAAGAGGGGTTGGTGAGAATTTGGATGATATGTTTGTGGATGAATTTGTTCTAGTGGAGAAATCTTTACCTTCCACTTCCAAGGTACAACAAACAAGAAATTGGAGATGATATTGTGGTGCATTGATGACTATAGTCTATGTGTGTTGTACTTGTTTTTGGTCTAAATTGAGCATTGTACTCTTTTTTGGTCAAATAAAAATAGAAAAGATACCCATATGTTCTCTATGTTCATTTCTCATGTCGTTTAATAGTTTTTTACATGCTATTTAAGTTCAATTATATTTTGTAAGTAGCAGTTGCTGTGTAATTGCTGTTTTATGTATTATTTAAGTTCAATTATGTTTTTTAAGCAGCAATTGCTGAGTAATTGGTAAGTCTTGAGTCCAAGTCAATTTTGGGCTGCTGAGTAATTGTAATAAAAAGTTGGATATTGGTTGAATATTTCAAAAAAATTGGCTTCGTGGGGTTTAGCAACCAGTTTTGAATTCATTGGTCATTGCCACAACATTGGGCATTGCCAAAGAGGTTGTAATGTCCCCTATAGGACCAGATTAAATACCCAATGGAATATACTATAAACTTAGCTGAAATAGATCACCAAACTGAAAATGAATACTGCAGAAATAATATATATTCCAGAAATGTGATTTGCACAAGAGAAGGAAAATACCATAAACAATACTAAACTTCTTTTTTTGGATTTTTATATAAAAGCTGATTTATGGAGAATAATGGAATAGATTGGTACCAAAATGGAAGCTCCAAAATCTGATTTTTATTTAAATGAAGTCTACAGATCTGATCTGTGATTACAATAGTAGAAAGAGGGTTTGAAACCCTAGAAAATGACCAAAAAGTGTTGGATAAATATCTAGAAATGAACTCCCAACAACAGATATAAAAACTGATTTTTTTGACTTCCTTAAACACTGCAAAATCAGCTCTAACTGGGTCGCTCCATTTGAAATAAAACTTGATTCAAAAATCTGATTTTCAATCTGAATCTTTCACATACAAATGATGAATCCAAGGAAGAGTTTCTGTTCTTCCTTCTTTTTTTAGGATTTTTGTCCTCAAAAAGTTGCAGCAGTATCTCCTTAGCTCTTAGCCAAATTTGGAAAATATGGAATGATAGAATGGGCTCCAAAACAGGTTGACTTTTCCCTAAAAGGAAAGAAATGACCCAAAAGCAGCCCTCAAAGCCTCCAATCAACATGCACCAATTTTTAATGCATTTTGCCCCCATTTGCCTTCCTAGACCAGGTCGCAATTTTCCTTAGGGAGGACATAAAAATATAATGACCCTTTTTTAACCTTTCTAAAGTCCCATTTCCTTTGTGAGCCAAGTCGCATTTTCCCCTAGGAAAAATGCAAAATACAATTGCACCTTTTTTTATCCTAGACTTGGTATAATATTAAGTCATTTAAATTATTATAAGTGCTTACATATTTTTCCTTTGCTAATGGCACTTTATAATAATTAAAAATAATTTAAGTCACCCTTATGTTTCCCCTTTAGCCGTCGGTTAGACAAAATAGGCCAAGAGTTTTCAATAATGTTGTTTTCGAAAGAGGGACATTTCAGTCATCCCTCAAATTGCTTGCCCACAAACAATTTGAGATTTGGGTGCTCTAAGATTTCTGCACCCTCGCATGTTGCATCTTCAAGAGGTAGCCCCTTCCATTGGATCAAGTATTCTCTGAGTATTCTATTCTTCAACTTTTTTTTACGTACCTCCGTGATAGCTTCCGGTTTCAAAACCAACTTGCCGTCATCATCAAGAGGGGGCTGCTCCGTGGAGGGAGAGATATACCGCCCCAAAGCCTTTTTTATGCATGAAACATGAAACACATTATGGATTTTGCTTTGAGTCGGAAGTTCAAGCTCATAGGCAACTTTCCCAACCTTCCTTATGATTTTGTAAGGGCCGTAAAACCTTGGCTTCAACTTCTCCTATCCTTTACCTTTGAGGGAAGATTGTCTATATGGTTGTAGTCTAAAAAAATCCATGTCCCCTACCTCAAATGATCTCTCAATCCTTCGCTGATTCGCATATAATTTCTGCTGATTTTGTGCATGTGAGAGGTTATCCTTGAGTGTTTTTAATATATCTTGGCTCTGCTGCATCAAGTCTCTAGCTCCCGACACTTTACTATCGAGAAGAACAACATCCACAAAGGAAAATGCATCATAACCATATAAAGCTTTAAAGGTAGACTTACTAATAGACATGTGGTAAGATGTGCTGTCGCAAAACTCCCCCAAATATAACCATTTTATCCATGTGGTCTGCTGCCCTGTAACATAGCTCCTTAGGTACCCCTCTATCCACTTGTTAACAATCTCAGTTTGCCCATCTGTTTGTGGATGGTAACTTGTGCTAGGGGTTAACTCTGTACCTGCAAGATGGAAGAGTTCTTGCCAAAAAGAACTCAAAAATCTGTTATCCCTATCACTCACAATATTTTTAGGCAGCCCATGAAGTTTGAAAACTTCTCTAAAAAAATTCCAGCCGCCAAGGGTCCATCATATTTAGTTGGTAGTGGAAACAAATGTGCATATTTGGTTAATCTATCCACTACAACATAAAAGACACTTTTGCCTTGCATTGGAGGAAGCCTAGAGATGAAGTCCATGGAAATGCTCTCCCACGTTTCATTCCGGATAGGTAGAGGCTGCAAAAGACCTGCTGGAAATTCATGTTCCGCCTTACATTGTTGACACATGAGACACTCCCTTATGTGTTGGAGAACCTCCTCTTTGAGACCTTTCCATACAAACTTTTCTCTGATTTGCTTGTATGTTTTCAAATAACCTGGATGACCGGCTAAGGGAGAGTCATGCATAGCTTCTAAGATTTTATGTTTCACCTTGGATTCAGGCACCAAAAGGACCATGTTCTTGTATAGTATTAGGCCATCCACTACCTTGTATTTTTCATCTTCAATTCCACCTTCTAGGATAAGGCTAGAAAACTGATTTTTTTCATATTCAGCTGTTACAACAGCCTTCCAATCCGCTGCAATTTATGACATAAAGTAGCAATATGACTTCCTAGACAAGGCATCTGCTACCATATTATTTTTGCCTTTTACAAATCAATTTCGAAGTCAAATGACTGAATTTTTCCCACCTATTTTTGTTGTCTATCATTCAAATTAGATTGGCTGATGTAATGTCCCCTTCCTTGGGCATTAATTAAAAATAATTATGGAGGACCTTTAATCCACTCCCCTTGGATTAAAGGAATTAATTGGGGAAAATTGACTATCCCATGTGCTTTTATAATAATATTTAATTTAATTGGGGCAAGTCGACTACTCCATGTGCTTTAAAATTTATATTTAATTCCCCTCTTGTGTTTTATTTAAATATTAATCGGAGGGGATTAATAATCTATTGGGAGTTTGACCTTTTACAGATAAAGAAGGCTATTATTAAATGATATCTTTCCCATCTAGAGATTTGCGCCAAAATTGGAGGGAAAACTTGGAGATTTGTATTGCTAAATTTATAGGAGAAGTGGCGTCCCCTTGGAAGGTGGTTGATGATCTTATTGAGATTCCTCATGCTTGACGAGAGACGTATGCCCATATGTGATCACAAAAAAAGGTGTTCTTAAACACCACCATTATTATGGAGAGTGTGAGACCTTCTAAAGTTTGCATTGAGTGAATATCACATCATATATTCATCCCATGTGTGGTTCCTTTATTAGAGAAGGATATTTGCATGTTATTGATGAGTTTTAAAGGATTTAAGTTTGCTTTATGATTTGTTGCTGCTTCTGAATTTATTTATGCCAAGTTGACTTGCATAAGAGGTTATTTTTGTATGATTAGGCGACTTTCTATAATGTCCCCTTTTTCGAGACATTATTAATATTTATTTTTCATTTGCATTGTAACTCCTTGGCATGCCTAGTGCTACAAGTAGGAGTCTTTTTAGTTAGTTTAATATGCACATAGGTTAGTTGCCTTTATTTATTTAATTAAAAAATAAATAAAGTGCACAAAGTCTTAGTATTAAATATTTTAATGAGAGTTTATGTTTTCCCTCCAAAAGGGAAAGGTTGGTCTTTATTGAATATTGCACCTCTTAGTTCTATAAAAGGGAGGTCGCATTTTCGTAAGAGGGTTATGTTGATTGATCATTTGATTTCACTCCATACTTGGAGTATTGGGACGTATTCCCATGGGATGCATGCCCTAGTTCTTGCATTGCTTTCTCTCTCATTTGGATCCATTATTGAAGAATATTGAAGACTCCATTATGCTCTCTTGTGTGAATGTGTTTATACCTGGTATATTTATTTTAACATTGGCGACTTGGTCTTGGGTATTGACGCATTTATTTGAAGCATAAATCTGTATTTTTGTGAAGGGTTTGAGTCACTTTGTGATTGTTATTATTGCTGTAATTTATTAGAGGCAAATCGATTTGGTTTGGGGCTTGAACTATCATATTTTGAGGTTGTTTATGCTAGATCTATTTGCTGCTGCGTCTAATCAATTATTTTAGATCAAGGGCTGATTGTTTGAGTGTTTTGGAAGGGTTGTACGAGTTGAAATTAATTTATAGCATTTATTCTAACCCTAGCGACTTGGAGACAAATTTTGGGGTTTGTTTTGGAGGGTTTTTGGTGATCTAAAAATTTAGATTTTAATATCTTTGGAAAACTCTCGAATTATAGATTAGTTTGCACTTTATTTCACGGCAAAAGACGAAGTATTGAGCAAGTTCTTAATTTTTGAAGTTTGCAGCAGTCTAGTGCATTTATTAATTAATTACTGTTGTAATTAATTTCAAATTTGAAGTGATTAATTTCTTAACTAGTTCTCCCATCTAATCCACCATCTTGGCTCACTCAAACCTTATTTGGGTTGTATTGAAGCTAACATTGGATTATTTGAGGTCGAACTAGGAGGGTTTAGTCCTTTTAGAGTTGATTCAATAAATTAATTTGCCCATATTACAGTGGTATCAAAGCTTCTTTCCTCTACTCTTGTGGGAGTTTGTGTGGCAAAAACGAGGAATAAGGAGAAATTAATTTCATAAATTTTTGAGTTGAATTGGTGCCCTAAATGTGTTGGGCTACCTATTTTTTGGGCAAAAAGTAGGGTTTGGTGTTGGCTATGCAAAATTTGGTTTTGGGATATTGTTCCTCATATTTTTGTGGCCCAAGATCCAAAATTTCAGCTCTTTTGGACTTCCCTAGCCAAAGATACGGATTTTTAAAGTTGCTATATTTTTCTGCAGTATTTCGGGTTTTAAAAATCAGATTTCAATTATTTTCAGAAAATTCCTTCTGGAATAGTTGCTCCTTTATAATATCTATAATTCCCCAAAGTTTCATGCACTTCCGGGGTGTTCTGAGCAAGACATGCAATTTTTCTAAATTCAGCTAGAGATAGTGACGAACTTACTATTTATAGTAAGTCTCCCATTTTTCAGATTTAGATTTTTTTTTGTTTTGGCATATTAAGATTGAGAAATTTTTTTAGACTTATTGCAAGTTATTTGAGGGGTATTAAAGCAACCTTCGTCCATCCTTGTGGGTTTGTTTGTAGAATAAATCATGGGCTTGCCAGTGATAGAGGTTTGAGGACCAAGCTCTATAAGCTTGGGAAAAAGCTCAAGAAGCCTTCATTCGAGAAGTGTGTATTGCTCCACACTCTTGAAGAGGTAGTGAGTTTATGTTTGATAGAACAATCTGGTTATAGCTCTATGTTTTCAGTTGTAGCTCCTTTGGTGACACACTTGGCTAGGTCTAACTTGTTGAGACATGAGGAGGCAGATGTGAGACTTTTGGTCATCAAATGCATTAGTGAGATCACACGGGTAGCAGCCCCAAGTTTGCCATATGATGATACTACTCTGGAGGAGGTATATGAGCTCATGATTGGAAGCTTTCAAAAGCTTTAGAACATCACAAACCCTCACTTTGATAAGAGAGTTAAGATCTTGAAGAACATAGCTAAGGTAAGGTCTTGCATTCCAATTTAGATCTTGATTGTAATGACCTCATTTTGCACATGTTTGAGGTTTTCTTTGATGATATACATGAAGAACATTCACATGAAGTAATGGATGCTATGCAAACAATAATGTCCCTAATGTTGAATGAGTATGAAAAACCTCCACAACCTTTGCTATCCATACTTGTGGAAGGATTGGAACAAAAAGAGTCTTGTTCTGCTCACTCCTTGGCAAGAAGAGTTGTAAATCAATGTGCAAACAAAGTTAAGACATGCATCCAAGGTATGAGCACTTTTGTTTTTGATGATAAATTTTTGGCATCTAATGATTGCATGGGTTTGAATGGGTGCAAGGAGAAATAAGATTGGGTTGATGGGCATGAAGAGGATATTAGTGTCAAGCATATGCATGATTAGGAGAAATGATGACAAGGGAACATGTGATGGAAAAATCAGATTTGAGGGGAGTTGTGCAACCCCCCACGAGCCATTTGAAGGGCAAGGAGAAGGCATGGTCAATGACCTCACAATAGAAGGGTATACTCATTCATATAATACATCATTTGTGTCTACTTCTATGTGGCAAAAAAAAGAAATCTTGAAGCATTCATTGCATGGTAATAATCTTTTGATGTTTGACAAATTATTAGTGTCTATTAATTGCATCAAGTTGAACATGAGTGCAAAAGGAGCAGGTTTTCAAGAGGACTATGAAGATGGGCTTGTGAAAAGTTATGCTTATGAAGGACATCATGGAATGTTTATGGTAATTTGCAATTCATTGTAATTTTCCGAACAATAGGCTCTAATGGGCAATTGAATGAGGTTTGTCACCCAAGCATGAGTCTCATGAATGTCCCAAGTCATTACCCACCAAGTATAAATGCTTTAGACAAGGAAAATAGTGAGGAACTAAGTGTTGTTCCAAACTCAAATGTTTTGGAGATAATTTTATTTCTCCTCATATGTTGAGTTTTGATGGGTATGATTTTGAGCATAATAGGGAGATGGATAGGAGGTGCAACGTGGAGTACATAGTTACCATATTCGGGCGAATTCTTGTCCATTTTCGGTTCCAAGTATTTGCAAAACCAACTTACCCACTTTTTTTAAAGTATATAAAATGCTAAAAACGATTTATTGCTAGAACTGGGGCTTTGAGGAAAAACGGCATTGACAAAGACACTAAAACCCGGACCTTTTAGAGGCAAGGAAAAACATTGAGTGAGTGAAGGAAAACGACCTTGCGGGCTGTTATTGCGAGTTGTTTTACAGTCTGCCATTGCTTTGGTTGCTCAACCTCCTTGCCACTCAGCCTGCCAAATGTTTGAAGGATGATTGTTTTGTTTATTTTAGTATGAATAAAACTTAGTCCCCGCTTGTTTTATTTGGGTTTCCATTTAAGTTTTTCAACTGCCTGATTTAGTTAGTTTTCAGATTTAATTTAATAATTAAATTTCCTACAATAGGTAAACTGATTTAAGTTCTTTCATTTGCAAATTTCTTTAGTTTTATTTTAGTTTTATTATGCATGGTTGGATAATTTTAATTTTAAAATGATACTTGATAAGAATTTAATATCTATTGTAATTCATATAATAGGTTTTTTATCATTGCAAGTTGAATTATATGGCTAAAGTTTTGAATGAATATGGTTTCCATTTATTTGTATGTATTATCGAGCATGATAGGGTCCTTTCATATTTGATTTTGCAGGTTCAAAGGAATAGGAGTGTATATTTTCTCTGATTATCAGCAGCAATCATGGAGATGAAATATATCGTATTTTGACGATAAACTACATTTGAGGGTGCACCTTTGCATTGGGAATATTACTGGCAGTATAACTAGAGTTCGACTATCTTGCTTGGGAGGATCTTAGACAAGCATAATTGTGAATTCAGAGGAAGCTGCAAAATTTCATATGAAGCATGTGAGTCGTGTTGGATCATTAGCTTCAAAGCAATAGGAAGCTAAAAAACACTCTATCTCACAAATGGGCTCCTTCAACATTCAAACCGATCTTCATCACCATTTTCAGAAGGAAGTGAAAGTGCATGGAAAAGTCACAAGGTTCCTATGTGGAGGCCAAACACAAACATGAGGTAGACAGGTTGGCAGCTAGATTGTTTTATGCAGAGGCCATCCCTTTCAATGTCATTGATTTCAAGTCTTTCATAGATGCAGCAATTGGGGAAGGGTTACACATTGCCTTGTTATGAAAGACTAAGAACCAGTCTTCTTGAGGAGGAGGTGTCATCCATATCCAGTGAGCTAGATGAAATGAAAAAAAGTTGGAAAAGAATAGGCTGCACAATAGTAAGTGATGGATGGTCAGATTCAAGGCGAAGGCCACTCTTAAATCTTTTGATATCTCCTCAAGGTGCAATGTTTATAAAGTCTATTGATACCAGTAATGAGCAAAAAACTTCTCTTTTCATTTCCAAATGCATTGAATCAGCCATTTTGGAGACAGGAGAAGATAATGTTTTCAAGGCGGATAATGCAGCCAAGTAAAGGAGCGGGAGAGATACTCATGGAGACATTTCCTCATATCTTTTGGACACCTTGTGCTTTGGATCTTTTGCTTGAAGATCTATCAAAAATAGAATGGGTAAGTATTATTGTGATTGAAGGAAAACAAATCTCTAAGTTTATCCTCAATCACCGGTTGACATTGAACTTGTATCGTTCTTTTGCAAAACGTGAGCTTCTTTCACCTGCCGAAACAAGATTTGCCACCAACTTCATTACTTTGCAGAGGGAGGTAGAGGAGAGGACAACATTAAGAAAAGTGATGGTTACAGATGAATGGGTAGAGTCAAAGCTTTCCAAGGAAACCCATTCAAAAGAAATTGAAAAAATTATCTTAGGGGACCATTTTGGGATGGCGCTGAAGGTTGTAAATGTATTTGAGCCACTTGTTCGAATTTTGAGAATGGTTGATGGAAATCAGCCATGCATGGGTTTTGTATATGAGGGCATGGATAGAGCAAAGGAAGAAATAAAAGATACTAGCAGATGATGTTGAAGAAGTCAAACGTATTTGGGAAATCGTGGACAAACGATGGTTCATGCTACACCGTCCTCTACATGCAGCAGCCTGTTATTTAGATCCTAAATTAGTAGAGGTGGATCATGATGTAGATGAGGAGATAAAGAGAGGTATACTTGCAACCATAGACAGGTTGATACATGATGAGGATGGGAAGGAAAAAGCAAGAGAACAACTTACTATTTTCAAGAACCAACTCAAAATCATTTAAAGGAAAGCAAGGGCAAGTAGGATGACATGGGAACCATCTAAATGGTGGCAGACTTATGGGTCTTCTACTCCACATTTGCAGAAGCTTGTTGTGCGAATTTTCAGCCAATGTTCTAGTGCTTCTGCTTGTGAAAGAAATTGGAGTACACATGATTTAATCCACACAAACAAGAGGAATCGATTAGGGGCTCAAAAACTCTCTGATCTTGTTTTTGTGCATAGCAATTTACGATTGCTTACTCACTCTTGCAAATGAAGATGACAACTCTCGCCTGGGAGAAGCATGTTTTGGAGATGAAGAAAATGTTGCTGATAATAACCCTACTGCTGCAGTATTAGATGAAGATGCTAGTGAAGGATTTGATGTAGAAGCAGGATTTGATGTTGCAAATGTTTAAAATTGCATTTTAATTTTTGGTTAATGCTCAAAACTTTGAAGTTTGAGCAATGGATAATTCTCATATATATTATATCAATATGTATTAAAATTTAACTATGAAGAATGCAAGTATGAAGTATGAACTATGAATTTTCATTGGATCTGTCATAAATATAACTTGTAAGTCTTAAGTTTACCATGGATTTTGCTATACATTTATATGTTTTAAGACTTTCCTCTTTAGTATACTAGAAGAAAATTTATATTTTTTTGAACCATACCGAACCGAACCGAATTTTTGCAAAATTCCGAACTTCCGAACTTTTTTCCATGTCCGAACAACCCGAACTTTTTGAACATGGTAACTATGGTGGAGTATATTGGTTGCATTTTTGTTGGTACTCTTGCTCTTAACATTTAGGTGCATATGAAGCATGATGGAAAAGGAGAAAAAGTGATTATCACTCTTCGCAATGATGGAAGCCATAATAATAAGCTTGTTGATCCGTATGAGGAATTCATCATTACAAGGCACAAAGGTATGATGATTTCATGTGTTTTGCCCCCTATCATAAGGGAAAGTCATTGGCACAAAGTAAGGTACAAGGTTCCTTGGTTTCTTTATGATAATATTAATAAATGCATACATTATATTTCAGCTCTCCTTTCTTTTTTAGTATAGAAGAAGAGGAAATTTGTGGTGTTATCTTGCACATATTGCTTCAAAGAGTGTTGGCTAGATTTTCTCATAGCATCAAACCTAGGCAGTCATGAGATAAATCTCCCTCATTTAACCGGTGAGGCTAGATTTGTCAATTTAAGTATGCTAGTATCTAAATGGGGTTTTACTTTAACTACTTAGTTCATGAACCATAACTGATTCTGTAGCAAGTAAGCAGCTGTTTAAAGAAAGGAAAAGTTATAGAAGAAGGTAATTACATAAACACAGAAGAAATGGGGAAGATGTGCATCCCAATCAGTAGATGGCAGAGCTAATTGCATCCACAGAAGAATCCAATAGATATAAACACAGAATTCTAAGCAAAGGCAACTCTAAATCTAGATCTAAAATAACACAGTTTACTAAAAGATTTAAGATATAAAGCAAGAAACACAATACACCGTGACACAAAGTTCTCCGGAAATTTGCTCCTGTATAATCCTCTGCTTCAAGTGGCTCTCAGGGGTTCAGCACAAAGTCTAGAACACAAGATTGCTGCTTACAAATTTTGATCATTAACCCGGAGGTTCTTCCTCTACTTATAGAATGTAGAAGGGAAAGTACAAATGGAAAACTCAAACTGAACCGAAACACAAACAAGTAAAGATGACATTTGGCAATCACCCTCCATTAACTTCTCCTTGAGCGACACATGTATCACTTAACTAATAGAAGTGTTCCACATAACTTTAAGCAATGGTTGCAAAACCAATAACTTTAAAGTTTTACAATTTCATCCGGGAACATAGAAAATAGAAGAAGAAAGAATAGAAGAAGTCATGCCAGCTGTAACATTTATGTCTTCTTCTTGTTTTGATATTGAATATACTTGTCGAACATGTAATTCAATATCTTTCCATCTGTTTTAGCCACTGCTTCTTTCTCTGTCCTGAACTACAGCAACCCTTCATTCAACACTTTGATGCACGCTTCCACATCTTCCAAGCTCGGCCCAAACCTTGCAATATCCGCCTGCAACGCCACCAGTCTACTGATAGAATTCACCGTGAAAGACTTAGTAGCTTTATCAATTCTCTTTTGTACCATCAGAAGAGACCCAGGGAATTAGGTACCTTGCTAGGAACGATCCGTACGTATGAAGTAACATTCCCGTCCACTCTCTCCTCAGTGAAAGAAATGATACTATCTGGTAAGGATGATGTCCTACACTCAAGTGCCTGCATCCTCTTCAGCAAAACTCTGCAGATCTCCAAACGGAAAGATACTGCAAACTCTAGCTGCTTCCCCTTCTCAACTGATCCATCCGGTACAATTTGTTCTGCAACCAACAAATCTCTTGGCAGCTTGTTGATCTCCCTCAAAGTACTTAGGTTATTCTCAGCAACTGTGTTCATGTCCACTCTGCTCGTTATAGTTGCTTCAGTTGATTTGCTGCATCATCCATAACCTTCAGGCGGGCTAGCACTTCTCCAAGTTGTACAGAAGCTTGACGCATAATCAAATCCTTCCATTCGTCAATAGCTTTTACTTGATTGCTTGCATCCTCCATTTCCTGCATAAGATGATCACTCACCTGCTCTGAAATGGGTTGAATGGAAGGCTTAGCAACCTTGGCTATGATCTCGCACAATTGAGATACCTGCTTCTGAAGTTCTTCTTTCTCCGCCTCTTCACTGTCAAGCCTAAGGAATAGAGCATCTATCAATGTCTGCGTGTCCTGCTTCAATCCTTCAGTGGTGGCTTGACCGAGGGGTACTCTGGTTACTGTAACATCTTCTGCCGTGAGCTCCTCCTCCTTTCCTTCTGCTAGAATTGATATCTCAACAAACTTCTGCCTTGATTCCTCGATGATCAACCTAGAAGTTGCTTTAGCAACTTTAGGCCTTCTATCTCTTCCACCCAGATTCTGGAGTAGCTACAAGTCGTGCTCTTCTAAGTTCATCTCCACTCTCGCTTTTGGAACCAACTGCGAAGCCAACCATTCCGAGAAGTTACTTCTCGGAGAATGAGAGTGCACTACCATCTCCTGCTCTGCCTCCTCTCCATCAGAAAGTGCCACGGTGTTATGGCTGCCATCCTTTGAATCATCCAAGGACAAAGCTCTTTCGAACTCCGCCATCTGCAGCTTCAACATCTCCTCTGGAATAGGTGCTAAACGGAGGGGTTGAGAAGAGAAGATGAATGTCGCCAGATTCAGTGGAGGCATGGAAGTGTCTTGCTGCAGAGGTGCAACAGTTGGTGAAGTACTGGATGCTAGAGAAGCTGGAACTAAAGTCATGGCCGTGAAAGAGATCTTCTCCTTTGATTGAGATCTTCTGTGTACTTTCAACTTCTCGGCCTTCCTGCTGCTTTCTCCTCCTTGCTTTCTCTTGAGGGAATCTTCTGCGCCGAAGTTGCCCGTGACTTGATTCATCAATGCTTCATCAAGGCAATATCCTTTCGTCAGCAACCAGTTCGAAGTATTCACCAAAACAGTGCTAGACCTTTTCAATTGTATGGCAGCCTCCTACGTTATCCTGAAGTACGAATTTATCTCCTCCCATTTGATGGTAAGTGTCAAGTACCACATTCCCATCATCTTTAAGATCCGCAGGTATCTGTGCTAGTCCAAAGTTGAACACTTGCTTTGCTGACAGCTTGTTGAAATCTCTCTTTCTAACCTCGTACTCACTTTTGCACTTCATCCAGAAATCTTCTAATGAAGACACATGTGCGTACTCCTGGGAGATCGTCTTCCTGGCCACTCCAAATGGATCAAAGTTCAGCCGTGCAGGGAAGAACTCTTGATCATATTCGGATAACATCTGCGTCTCCATCCCTCGAGCTCTATGAATGCTAATGCAGCTGTAATGTCCCACAGTGACTGGGAAGAAGCCCATAAACTTGTGCCACTTCGACTGAAGGTCGTGTAACTCCACAAGTTGCCTGCTCAGCTCCATGGTGATCAATCTATCATTTGGATATCTAAGCAGCTTAACCGGTTCACTAGAAAAGCCCGTAACCCTGAGGTATGCGAAATCCGCAAACTGAATGAATAGACTGCCAATCTTGGACACAGCTTCCCATGCTTCCTTGCTTACCCTGTTGGCCTTCAAGCCTTTGTCTAGCCTGCAAATGAAATCGTAGAAGAATTCATCATTGACCACTTTGGAATCTTTCTCGCACGCAAGTACAGTAAGCTGTGGGTAGCACTTGAAAATGGAGTCCTTAGAAAGAACACCACATCTATCTAGCTTGGAAAAAATGCCTTGTGAAGTTGCAACATACACCAAGTAGGAAGTCATTTTGAAGCTAAAAGTACGTTTCACGTTCCGAAGTTGCTCACCAATGTTGTCGCTAATAATTTCCGACCAATTGATTATGGAATCAATTTTGTTGACTTCAATAGTCCTGATGAAAACATACATCCATGTACGGAAAGTATAAGCATTCGCCTTGCCATTCATCCTGCATAGCAATTTGACCACATCATCGACCTCCTGCACCAAATTGGACCACGGAAGAGTTCTTGGGAACTTTGAAGGAGATCTAGGCTTCTTCATGTATCTACTATTCATTATGCTCACACAATCAGCTCTATGCTTCTCCCACCTGCTTCCGGCATCCTGAAAACTAATGGAAGTCACCACCTTTCACACTAGAATCTTCAAACAAGAATTGATGAACTTTACGTCCAAACGAATTACTGTCTTTCCCGTAGCATCACGCATTGATTTAGATGAAGGATGGTAAGATCTAGCGCATTTCATAACAAACTGGCAACTGGGCTGTGCATGGAAAGGCTGCAGCTCGGATAATTCCATTGCTTTTAACCGCACGCATGAGTAAAGTCTTTCCCGCTCTGGATCTATCAATCAATTCGGAAAGAGGTTCCGGACCTAGATCTGTCTCCTATGCCTGCAAGTTTGGAAGCGATGCATGACTCCATCGTGCTTTCTTTTTCGTCTCTCTTAGCCATGGCTTTGTCTATCTTTGTCTGAATAATTCTTTTTCTTCTTACTTGGCCGGATTTCTTTAAAACTGGTGCAGATCTGGACAATTCTTCAGATTCGGAGGATATATGCAATGTATTGGACATTGATTAAAGCTCATTTTCTTTTGTAAAGCACCTGTAATGAATTCCTGCAATTAAT
Organism: Taxus chinensis; assembly: GCA_019776745.2. Classification (NCBI taxonomy): domain Eukaryota; kingdom Viridiplantae; phylum Streptophyta; class Pinopsida; order Cupressales; family Taxaceae; genus Taxus; species Taxus chinensis. The sequence goes on along the minus strand of CM034151.1, from coordinate 318,559,773 downwards.
TCAGACAAAAATGGCCACCAGAGCATGAATAGTGAATTTTAATTGTAAAAATCTGCACTTTTCAAGCCTGCTGCCCCAAAAATTGATGTTTAATTTGCACATAAAGAGAGCATGAATCCTTTCAACAACACCTGAGCACCTGTAACACCTATGCAGACAAAAATCAACCTCCTTTAAAGCATGCGCCAAATTTAGAAGCTTTTAGCCTTGTTTCCACCTCGCCTGAGCAAAATCTTTTTTCAAATGGGGTGCACTTTTCCTCTTGGTTGCAATTGTTTACCTGTGAATTAAATAATTCACCGAAATGGTAGCCCATGCTTATATAACCCTCACAATTCTATAATTAATAATTGCCCTTCCTATTTCTGGCAATTAATTAATTAAAAATCATGCTTCTCTCTTTAAAAATAGCATGTTTAAGGACAACCATCCAATAAATTAAATTAATCCAATTTAATCCTTCACACTTCACTTCACTTAAGCTTCATAGTGTGCCTTGACTATAGCCACTGAAAATAGAATTTAATTTAATGATTTAATGCTTCAAAAATCATTAAATATATCCTAAATGGGGAGCACTTTTTGACATGAAGGGGGCAGCCTTTAAATAAATTAAATTTAGTCAATTTAATCCATTTAATTCTATTTCTTTTATTCCCTTTTGACTTCTTGACTTTCTTCCATGCTTGGGCGCCTATTTTAGAAGGAGAAATAATTAATGAAATCCACTTAAAGTCTGCCATCATCTCACCAAAGGGGGTGCACTTTTTTGTACAATATAATTCTATTTTTAAGAATTTCTCACAATGGGATTCTTTACCCTGCAAGGCAGCCCCGGAAATCCCATGATGCACTTAAGTGGTTTGACTTTGACAATGGGATTATTTACCCTGCAAGGCATGCAATAAAATCCTATGATTTCACTTAAGTCACTTTCTTTTTATTTTATCGTGAGAATTTTTACCCTGCAAGGCAGGCAATAAATTCTCACCTACCTGCAGCCTCTAACTTTCCCACTGTAGCTTAAGTGAATTTTATATCACGGGAAAAAATACCCTGCTAAGCAGGTACAAAATTCCCACCTTGCTTGCTGCTTCCATTTTTCCCATTGTAGCTTGAATCCTTTGTTTTCCAAAAATGCGCCCAACCCCGCAGGGGCTTTTCCGTGCACGATTTCGCTTTTTCCCAGTGATCCAGACCTATGATGGTGACTTCCTCTGGGCATAACGTGCATATATGTTTTCCGGATGCTCTAGGCCAAAAATCGGGCTTACCCGGCAAAGAAATTGTTCTAGAGAAATTTCACAGAAAATGAAACGAGACAACACAAAAACACGAAAAATTGTCAAAAGTCACAAATAAAGCCCAAAACTTATTCCAAGTTAAAACCCTTATGGTATATAGGAATAATGACATGTTCGATCGTAACAGAGTTAAAACGGAGTACAAATAGCCTCATACAGGCCTCAAAATAATTAAATACAAATTTCCTGCAGACAAATCCCGATGACAGAATATAACAATTTTGGGCATCTGAGTTTGGCGAAAAAGGCTAATATGGCTCTTTGGGAATATATTGATGCAATACAAGAACTTTCAGGCAATAAAAATACAAAACGACCCATTATTTTAAAAGTACGAAATTTTTTCGAATAGGGTAGTCGCAGATTTCAGGATGAAATCTGGGTGACACCAAAGAGGATAAAAGGATTTGGGTTTTGCAAGTTTGGTTTGGATATAGGAATATCATTTCATTTCTTTTGTCAAATGATGCTAACTCCTATCCCTCTGGAAGACTTGAAAGAATGATGGATCACATGGACTACACTTTGCATGATAAGAAGTTCATTTTCAGATTTTGAGCTACAGTTATGTCTTCCATTTGAGTGTTTGATTGATATGTTTCTAAGGGTAAAATCAACCAAGGATAGGTATTGGGTATGTTTGGTTGCTTGCATGGCCACAATCTTTTGGGCTTCCATGAAAAGTATGAGAAGTTCGAAGGAACATGGTATGAACTTTTCTCAAGGCATTTCATTTTCAACTGTGCATGTGGATAATTTTCAATTTGTTATGATTGAGGATGAAATTTCAGCTATATGGGAGCCATTTTTATTCACTAGGTTGATGATCATTCATGTTGGGAAAAAAATTCTGAATTATGCTAGCTGTTTTCTTGTTATTTTTATGGATAATACTATTAGGACCAACTCCACTATCACTTCCAAAATTAAGAATTTTTACATACATTTGGTGACATGGTTGGTATTTGATTTTGGATCATGGGTGACTATTTGGAGGTGGAAACCAACGATATTAATTCTGATTTTTGAAGGAAGAATGCATGATTACAATAATGTTGGGAGCCACATAACAGATTTTGGGAACAACCCATACATGAGGAAGATTTAAGAGTTCTCCATAAACAGGAAAAATGTTTCTCAACACTTGTTCTTTTAATGAGTTTGCTTCATGTGTAGGATTTAAAATATGTGATGGAAGATTGTTGTCCTATTCATTTCATGAGGGCATTTTTTGAGTGGGCAACCTTGAAGCTTAACAAAGCTCATCCTTTTGATGACTCTCTATGCCATGTTGAGGACACCATCTCTTGGAGCTGATGACCCATCTTTTTGGGTTGACATGAGGGAAAGAAATTTGTTCTTTCCAACTCTTCGCCACTTCATAGGCACCGGATCGAGGCTTTGGATGCACCACCTCACATTTTTTCTTTGGGGCATGATGCATGGATCTATGAGCTTTCTATTGCTTGAAGACAAGCAATTTTCGAGAGGGGAGGACTATAATGTCCCTTTTTTCGGAACATTATTAATATTTATTTTTCATTTGCATTGTAACCCCTTGGCATGCCTAGCGCTACAAGTGGGAGTCTTTTTAGTTAGTTTAATGTGCACATAGGTTAGTTACTTTTATTTATTTAATTAAAAAATAAATAAAGTGCACATAGTTTTAGTATTAAATATTTTAATGAGAGTTTATGTTTTCCCTCCAAAAGGGAAAGGTCGGTTTTTATTGGATATTGCACCCCTTAGCTCTATAAAAGGGAGGTCGCATTTTCGTAAGAGGGTTATGTTGATTGATCATTTGATTTCACTCCATGCTTAGAGTATTGGGACGTATGCCCATGGGATGTATGCCCTAGTTCTTGCATTGCTCTCTCTCTCTCATTTGGATCCATTATTGAAGAATATTGAAGACTCCATTATGCTCTCTTGTGTGAATGCGTTTATACATGGTATATTCATTTTAACATTGGCAACTTGGTCTTGGGTATTGGCTTATTTATTTGAAGCATAAATCTGTATTTTTGTGAAGGGTTTGAGTCACTTTGTGACTGTTATTATTGCTGCAAATTATTAGAGGCAAATCGGTTTGGTTTGGGGTTTGATCTATCATATTTTGAGGTTGTTTATGCTAGATCTATTTGCTGCTGCGTCTAATCAATTATTTCAGATCAAGGGCTGATTGTTTGAGTGTTTTGAAAGGGTTGTATGAGTTGAAGTTAATTTATAGCATTTATTCTAGCCCTAGCGACTCGGAGACAAATTTTGGGGGTTGTTTTGGAGGGTTTTCGGTGATCTAAAAATTTAGATTTTAATATCTTTGGAAAACTCTTGAATTATAGATTAGTCTGCACTTTATTTCACGACAAAAGACGAAGTATTGAGCAAGTTCTTAATTTTTGAAGTTTGCAGCAGTCTAGTGCATTTATTAATTAATTACAAAATGGGCCAAAGGTCTTCGATTGGGAAAAGGGGACATTACAGTCCTCCCTTCCCAAAATGGCTTGCCCTCAAGCAATTCTGATCTTGTTTTGTCCAAGTGTCATGCACAAGAGACAAAACATGCTGAAATGTTCTACCAACCTGGCCCTTGTACCTGTCAAGTGAGCTATAACTTGCCACCATATTCCATCAACAAGTTGCTCATATATTTGGACCAATGGTTCAACATACTCCAAAATGAAGACTTCACCTTCTACCATATCATGCATCTCATGATGAAAATAGATTGGGCTAGGCAACAATAAATAAGATGTATTATTATGTTCATCATACCTTGGAGTATCGCCAACATCGACGTCGATCTTGGTCTTCAAAATGTCTTGACTTTGCTGCCCCAAAATCTGAGTATTAGTGTCTACAATGGGCTGAAATTCCTCATAAATCAGCTGCTGCGATAAATGAGATGGCATACTTTCTTCCACACCATCTTTAATCTGTGCAATCAATCCTCCTTTGAAAGGTATTTCCATGCTCCCGGTTGCCCTCTCTTGAGGAATGACATTCCTCATACCCTGCTGCCCACTAAGCGAAGACATCTTTTCCTTGAACTCTTGTAGGTGTTGTCTTGCTTGAGCGGCTACCAACCTAGAAGCTCTAGCTCTGGTATTCCATTCCTCACACCTTTTCAAAGTTTCCATTACATCTTCATTGGTTGCATATACAAATTTCCTTTCCTGCACTCTCTCTAGGCTCTTCTTCTTCTTCCCTTGGCTGCAACTTTGATTTATCTTCATGTGTAGATGATATGACCAAATTCAAATCAGCATTATCAAATTCATCATATAAATTTTTGCATACCTCATTAGAATTTGAAGACACCAAAGCACTCTGATGAAGAGTTGTATCATTCATCTGTGAAGATTCTCTGTTCCTTCCACGTATCAACCATTCGGAATCTATAGTGTGATATTCCTCTTTTGCCTGCTCAGTCTTGTAGCCAATCTTTGGGTGCATGTCCATGTAGTCCATGAAAGGAAGATTCTCTTTAACATCTTGAGGAAGAATGCTATACTCCTCGAATATGCTAATCACTTCCGCTTCTTTGTCTTGTGGTGTTGGACCTATGTGAATAGAAAGTGATGATGATCTAGGCCTCCGATCCTGTCTAGCTCTCAAACTGTCTCTTCTATCTCTTGAGCTATCCACGTCCATTCTCTGCATAATCTGTTGCATGGTCCGTATCATCTGTTGATGGGTAGTAATCATAGTCCTAAGAAGATCGCTATCCATATTCCATGGAAAGCTTTTCTGTCTAATTCTCATGATTCAGCTCTATCACCAACCTCTTGTGGCTGCATCAAATCAAAAACCCTCTAGGTGGGAGGAACATTGCTCTGATACCACTGTAAGATCCCCAATAGATCTTTTGCCCAAATATGAGATTTTCCCACAAAATAATAAATATACTTTTGGCAGCTATGGGAAATAATTATTTTTATATGCAAACACACCCAAAATCAGCATACAATAATTATTTTTATTCCCAAACCCTTGGAACAACCCTGGAGAATTTATGGCAAAAATCAAATGCTACAACAGCTGGAAAATAATTTATACTTGAAACCCTAACTGCTGCAATCTTCAAGATAGCATAACTTTCTCTACACAACTCCGATCTAGGCAAATGACATATGCCCAAACTTGGAAAAATACAAGGAACAAGATGATGTAAACCAAATTATAACAGCAACTACCAAACATGCAGATCTGACCCTCCTACTATTTCGGCCCACACATTTAGGGCATCAAATGAGCCCCAAAAATTATTTTCTCTATCCCGGATGATTGTTTATATTTTTAGGAACTCATTCATATAAAAATCAGAATTTGCGGATGCCAAATCAACTCAGAAATCAGATCTGAAATCTGATTATAAAACTGGTAAAAAACCCTTTGAAAAATTATGAAACTAATTGGCTTATTTTCCAAAAATATGTAGATGGTTTAGCAATTAAAATCAGATCTAAATACCTCCAAAATATAAAGCCAAATCTGCCCCAACTGGGTCGATCCAATAGAAGATGAACTGCTGTAATTTTATTCCTCAAATGCCTTCAAATTACACTGCTGGAAATGACTGAAAATAACACTAAAAATCTGATTACCATCAATGGGAATTTCTGAGTGAAAAACCCTCTCAATCCCTTGGGGTTTCCGTCCACAAGAGAACTCTTGGGGTTTTCGTCCACAAGAGGTATAAACTAAGGTTTTTCGTCCTTAGAATATAATTTGCAAAAGCTCAAAGCTCAAATGCAAGAGAAATATCATATAAAAATCTGGAATATAGAAGAGGCAAGTCGACTTTCCTTTTAAAGGAAAAAAGCCAACAACCAACCTCCAAACCAGCGAATGAGCTCACATGATTTTTCCTATGCAAACATTTAATATTTTCCCATATTAAATGTTTTTCCCAACAATATTTCCCTCCTAGTGCAAGTCACATTTTTCTAGGGAAAATACATAAATTAATTATGTTTTTATCTTCCCTAGGCTTCATTACTCCCCTTTGGCCCAAGTCGCCATTATCCTTTCTAGGAGGATTAAAATATAATAAATCCCTTTACAATGACTTTTGCCCCTGAAGGCAAATCGTATTTTCCACAGGGATTACAATTTATTTTTATTAAGCTAAATAAATTAATATAAGTGCTTTAATAATTTTATTTTATTTTTTTATAGCACTTTATAATAATTTATTATAACTTAAGTCACCCTTATATTTTTCCTTTGGCCGTTGGGTTGACAAAATGGGCCAAAGGTCTTCGATTGGGAAAAGGGGACATTACAATTACTGCTGTAATTAATTTCAAATTTGAAGTGATTAATTTCTTAACTGGTTCTCCCATCTAATCTACCACCTTGGCTCACTTGAACCCTATTTGGGTTGTATTAAAGCTAGCATTGGATTATTTGAGGTCAAACTAGGAGGGTTTAGTCCTTCTAGAGTCGATTCAATAAATTAATTTGCATATTTGGATAATATCCCAAAAGGGGATATTACACTTTCAAATTAGATCTACAATCTGATTTGTTTTATTATATTTTTCCATGTGTGGGGCTCATGATTTGAAGGTTATTGTGCTCATATCTAATGTTGCAATTTATCCAAGGCTAATCGACTGGGTTTGTAATATTTTGTATCATATTTAAGGTATTTTGATGGATCTGCAAGTTGCTGCAATTAATTTCAGATTTTGAAAAGATTAATTTCTTAACTAGTTCTCCCATTTAACCCATCACCTTAGCTCACTCCAACTCCATTTGGGTTGTATTGAAGCTAACATTGGGTTATTTGAGGTCAAGCTAAGAGGGCTTAATCCTTCTAGCATCAATTTGGTGAAGTGATTTTTAGATTTGAATAACATCCCAAAAGGGGATATTACAGTGGTATCAGAGCTTCTTTCCTCTATTCTTGTGGGATCATTTGTGGATGCAGGGCAACAAAGAGTTTTTTTATTACAAAAGGAGGAATAAGGTGACAATAGATGATGAGGCTTTCACTTCGGATTAAGTGAGGTTTCTACAAGAGTCAATGCAAGAGTGTGGCAAAGAACTTCAAAAATCCACGAGCGAGCAAATGTCCAAGCTCATTAATGATACTTTCGGGAAGGGAATATCTCCCAACTCCAATGGAGAAGAGAGTTCACACCATGGAGAGGGGGGCTCTACACAAGCCACTCCCAAGTTTTTCAAAGGAGTCTTCTTGCCCAAGGAGACCATGGGAAGAGAAGAAGAAGAGCCCACATTGGTAGAATTGATTGATACTCAAAGACTTGAGTATGGGTCTTTGAGTCAAGCTAGAAGGGATATGTTGGGATTTGATGAGTTTTATGCTTTGAAGATGGGCAACAAGGCCAAAAATACCCACAAGCAACCCCCTAAGGATCTACAACAAAGATTGGGAAAAGTTTCACTTCCAAGCTTTGATGGATCTAGCAAGATCATGGTTAGAGCATGGTTGCAAAAGATGGAGACACTTCTCCCTTAACCCCATGCATGAGGAAGAGACCCTTAAGTTTGTTACTCTTCACTAGGAAGGTATGGCCCATGAATGGGGGTTCCATGGTATGCACGCACAAGGGCATGATTTGATTCACACAATGGAAGAGTTTAGCAAAAGAATCATGGAGAGATTTGACCGGAAAGATCCGGAAATACACTTCCGAGAGCTTGCACAACTCAAACAAACTCATGGTGTTGAAGAGTATGTGGGAGATTTCCAAAACATTGTAGTCATGGTGATGGATGTGAGTGAGAAAAGATTAGTTGTCCTCTTCACGAAAAGCTTAGTTGATCCTTTGAATGGTTTGGTAAGAGCATTTAATCCTCTTTCTTTACAAGAAGCTATTACTAAAGCCTTAGACTTAAAATGTGCAGCTTATAGAGGTTATTTTGGAACAAAGGGGAAGCGTACTAATGCCTCTAATTCGCTGTTCAAAAGTGGAAATCAAGGGCAGCTAAGGTCTGATTTTCAGAAGCCCATACAAGCACAAGGGGGACAGCCTCTTGGGTCATCAAAAGAGGCCCCAAAAAGGCCAAATCAGCCCTATGTGCCACCACATAGGAATCAACCCAAAAATAACGTGCAAAAGGATGAAAGAGATGAGTTGAGAAGGAAAGGTTTGTGTTTTGATTGTAAGACCCCTTGGGTAAGAGGTCATAATTGTAAAGGTAAAGGCCAAATTCATTTTATTGAATTTATTGATTCAGATTTCGAATTTTTTGATTCGGATGATGCTAACAATGGGACTAATGAGGTTGTGGGTGTGTGCAAGAGAAGGAAGAGGAAGAAATGGAAAGCACCCTTGCCACTCTTTCCGACATACCCAAATATCATGCTTTTCGAGTAAAAGGCACCATCCAAGGGCAGAGGGTCATTACTTTGGTTGATAGTGGAGCTACACATAATTTCATTGATGGAAGCTTGGTAAGAAAGATGGGGTTAGAAACTGCGAATTGTAAAGCTTTCAAAGTTACTATTGCGGATGGATCCTCCATTCCATGTTCCACCAATATTTCACAACTCCCACTCACTCTTGGGAAGCATAAGGGAATTGATGATTTTTATGTTGTTGACATTAGTGATATTGATCTTGTTTTGGGTGTTCAATGGTTGCATTCCTTAGGTGATTTCTCTCAAAACTATAAGACTATGGAGCTAAAATACACAAAATATGGCAAAGAAATTATCCTAAAGGGCTTGGCAAATGGTGCACCACAAGAAGTATCAATGAAGAGGATGGAAAGGGCTTTTAGAAGAGGGCAGATTGCATGGGCAGCCAACTGTTTTATCACAGACAAATTAGAAAATTCAGAGCAGCAGTCTATTCAAGGTGAGTCGCAAGGTATTTTGGATAAGCACTCTCATGTTTTTAGTAATTTGCCTCATGGGTTACGTCCTAATAGAGGTTTTGAGCACATTATTGAGTTAGAAAAAGGTACTAAACCCATTATGATTACCCCTTACCGCCACCCAAGAGTCTATAAGGAAGAAATAGAAAAGACAATTAAGGAGTTACTTGATATGGGACATATAAGGCCGAGTTCTAGCCCATTTGCATCTTCCATGGTTTTGGTTAAGAAAAAAGATGGGACTATGAGAATGTATATTGATTACCACATGTTGAATAAGAAGACCATAAACAATAGATATCCAATACCTAGGATTGATGAGTTGCATGGTGCTACATATTTTCAAAGATAGATCTTAAATCCAGGTATCATCAAATCAAGGTAAGGGAAGATGTACACAAGACAACCTTTAAATGTCATTTTGGACATTTTGAGTTCTAGGTTATGCCCTGTTGGCTAGATTTTCTGCATAGCATCAAACCTAGGCAGTCATGAGATAAATCTCCCTCATTTAACCGGTGAGGCTCCCGTGTCAGATTTTTCAATTTAAGTATGTTATTATCTATCATGCGAGTTTTACTTTAACCACTCAGTTCATGAACCATAACTGGAGAATTTTGCAGCAAGTAAGCAGCTGTTTTATAGAAGAAGGTAATTGCAGGAAACACAAGAAGAAATGGGGATGTGCATCCCAATCAGTAGATAGTTAAATTGCATGCACATAGAAGAAACTTCAATAGATATCTTCAAAGGCATCTAGATCATCTAAAATAACACAAAGTTTATTAAGAGATCTAAGATTAAAAGCAAGAAACACAGTACACTGTGACACAAAGTTCTCCGGAAACCTGCTCCTTTGTATTCCTTTGCTCCAAGTTGCTCTCAGGGGTTCAGCACAAAGTCTAGAACACAAGATTGTTGCTTACAAATTATCTTTCTTAACCCGAAGGTTCTTCCTCTACTTATAGAATGTAGAGGGGCAATTACAAGTCGGAAGCTTTTAGTTGAACTATTTAGGCACATGTGGAAGTTAGAAAAGAAACAACTGGCAATCTTCCTCCTGGAATTCCTCTTTGCGTGACATGTATGATTTGCAACTGAAAATAGAACTTTCTATTTTGCACATGCCACCTATCTCCAAGTAGTTGACTTCTTCAAGTAATGGCTTTTAAACTCACTTTAAGTTGTATAATTTAATTGATCGCTCAATTAATTTGTTAAGGAAGAGGAAAGTTGACTTTGTCGAAGGAAAGAAGAAGGAAGAGGAAAGCTACAGTTTGTCTTTTTTCATGTCTGCATGCAGCTGATTCAAACTTTGATCTGGAAGCAGCTGGATCTGGAAACAAGCTGGAATTGCAAGCAGTTGGAATTGGAAGCAAGCTGGAATTTTGCCTTCGCATTGTCTTCTCTTTTATCCTTGAAACTTTTGCAATTCTTCTTTTGTACATGCATCAATGCAAGGTTGGCCGTAGATAACTCATCATCCTTATTTTTAATTGCATATGAGCAATTAAAAATTTTGGAAAGCACTCAGGGTGAATGAAAATTCAATGAAGGCTTCAACTGGAAGATGAGAGCACATGCACAAGATCTTGGAAGGAATTTTCCACGCATTGACTTCTTCACGAGCTGCATTCGAAACAAGAGGGTGAAGCCTTTGTGCCGGAAGCTTTTGCAACTATGAGATCTGGGTCTGGATCTGCATATGGATATGGATCTGCACCTGTATAACAAACTCTGGCAACTGGGCTGCAGATGGAAAAGCTGCAGCTCGAATAATTCCACTACTTTTAATCTGCAGCATGGATTTTGTGAAGTCTTTCCTACTATCTGTCTATCAATTCAGCAAGAGGTTTCTGAGCCTAGATCCGTGTCTCCATTCTGTGATGCATGACTCCGTTGTGCTTTCTTTTTCATCTCTCTTCACCATTTGTTGCTTTGTCTATCTTTGTCTGAATAATTCTTTTTCTTCTTACTTGGTCTGGAATTCTTCAATACTGGTGCAGATTTGGACACTTCTTCATATTCGGAGGATATATGCAATGTATTGGACGTTGATTAAAGGCTCTTTTTATTTTGTAAAGCACCTGTAATTAGTTCTTGCAATTAATTCAGACAAAGATGGCCACCGGAGCATGCACAGTGAATTTTAATTGTAAAAATCTGCACTTTTCAAGCCTGCTGCCCCAAAAATTGATGTTTAATTTGCACATAAAGAGAGCATGAATCCTTTCAATCAACACCTGAGCACCTGTAACACATGTGTTATGTAGACAAATATCAACCTCCTTCAAAGCATGTGCCAAATTTGGAAGTTTTTGCCTTGTTTCCACTTTGCCTGAGCAAAACCCTTCTTCAAATGGGGTGCACTTTTCCTCTTGGCTGCAATTCTTTACCTGTGAATTAAATAATTCACCCATATGGCAGCCCATGCTTATATAACCCTCATAATTCTATAATTAATAATTGCCTGTCCTATTCCAGGCAATTAATTAATTAAAAATCATGTTTTTCTCTTTTAAAAATAGCATGTTTAAGGACAGCCATCTAATAAATTAAATTAATTCAATTTAATTCATCCACTCTTCACTTCAACTGAAGCTTCACAGTGTGCTTTGACCATAGCCACTGAAAATAGAAAATTAATTTAATCAATTAATACTTTACAAACAGTAAACAATTCCCAAATGGGGCGCACTTCTTGAGAGGAAGAGGGCTGCCAGTAAATTAAATTTATTTAATTTTGGAATTCCTATCTTTTAGTCCACTTGTTGAATTCCTCCACAAGCTTAGGGCCAAATTTTGGCAATAAATTAATTAACAATATATCAATTTAATGCATTTATTATCTCACCCAAGGTGGGTCGCACTTTTTGGAATAATAGTAATTCTATTTTTAAGAATTTATTCACAATGGGATTCTTTACCCTGCAAGGCAGCCACCGGAAATCCCATGATCCACTTAAGTGATTTGACTTTGACAATGAGATTATTTACCCTGTAAGGCAGGCAATAAAATCCCATGATTTCACTTAAGTCATTTTCTTTTATTATCACCATGGGAATTTTTACCCTACAAGGCAGATAAATTCAACTTTCCCACTGCAGCTTAAATTTTATAACACGGGAAAAAGTACCCTGCAAGGCAGACAATAAAATCCCACCTATGCAGCTTAAATGAATTTTCTATCACGGGAAAAAGTACCCTTTCCCACTTGCCTACTGCTTCTATGCAGCTTAAGTGAATTTTATATCACGGTAAAAAGTACCCTGCTAAGGAGGCACATAAATTCCCACCTACCTGCTGCTTCTATTTTTCCGACTGCAGCTTAAATCCTTTGTTTTCCAAAAATGCGCCCAACCCCGCAGGAGCTTTTTAGCACGCAACTTTACTTTTTCCTAGTGATCAAGCCTTTGATGGTGACTTTGATAACATGCATATGTTCTCCAGCTGCAGGCCAAAAATACCCGGCAAAGGAATTATTCTAGTTTCACAGAAAATGAAACAGGACAACACAAAAACATGAAAAATTGGTCACAAATAAAGCCCAAAACTTATTCCAAGTTAAAATCCTTCTGGTACAAGGGAATAATGATATGTTCGATCATAACAGAGTTAAAGTGGATAGCCTCATACGTCAAAATAATTAAATACAAATTTCCCGTAGATCCTGACGACAGAATATAACAATTTCTCTAGGTATTTGGCAGAAAAGGCTAATATGGCTCAATATTTTGACGCAATACAAGAACTTTCAGGCAATTGAATTATTTTAAAAGACGAGAAATGGTAGTCACAGATTTCAGGATGAAATCTGGGTACACCAAAGCTTGAGTACAAAAAATATTTATTAATAAAAATAGTAAAGGTTGCCTGGAAAAGGCCAGTCCTTGGAAGTCAAAGGAATTTATTGCAAGGATTTCAACCCGTTGTTTATACAATCAAGTGATTTTGTAGGACAAGCCATGATATATAATGGATAAATAATAAATGTCCTAACAAGTTCAGATTTTATTACAAATATGTAGTAGATAATGGTATGAGAATGTAGAAAAATTCGGAGTCTAAATCATTATCAAATTTTCAGATGATGGTCTTCCTCTTCAGTAAAATCAATGTCCTCAGATAATTTGAATTCTTGTGGTCACCGTAGCCTTCCTCAAAGAAGTCAGAAATGTACTCTCGTTTCTCCAGATTCGGCCTCATAGCACAGATTTGGAAGGTACTCAAACCAAGCTAAGTTGGAATGCATAAGATCTCAAAATAGGCCTCCCAAAACTCGTTAGTGGCATCCCCAATTGGATTTGAAGATGGTGTGCAACTAGTCCAAAGGTGCTTGAATGGCACATGATTCAAGGTCAAAAAAACAATATAAGGGATTTGTAGAGAATTTATTCTTGTTATTTCATGGACCTTTTAATGCCATCTAAATAAGCCATTCTCAACATGTTAGTAGTACTAAACATATAGTGGAAATAATAAATGAAATTTGATTGATACTATAGGAAAATAGAGTATATAGGCACAAGAGATTATGGGAGATATTGACAAGCTAAAAAATGTAATATTTAAGAAAATATTTGATTATAATGGTGTAGGGAATTGAATTATAATGAGAGATAGGGAAAATAATAGGTAATTTAGATATGTAAATGAACATGTGAAAATAACAAATGACCTCGATTAGAAATTATGGACTCGGCTTAAGCTGACTTAAACCAAGATCCAAAATTGGATTCTCAGACTTGGGGAATTTGAATGTCTGTACTTCGATGATATTGTGTTGTTGTTTATGTAATATAACGATAATAGAACCTGATAGAAGATTGAGGTTTGAGAGTATGAGAAAATTATCCCGAAAAGAGGTTGCAAACTTTAAAATAATATGTTAGAAATTTACCTAATGGGACAAGGATTACTCCATGTGCCTTTTTGAGTTTGTATTTGGAACAATTCTGCTAATTTGAGCTTTTTATTCAAAAATTCGAATTGGATGGGTTTATTAAGTGGTTTGAAAGTGTCTATTTGGATTTGAGGTGTCGATTTTGTTTAGGTAAATGATAAGCTATTAGGTTAGATTATTATCTCTCCCATCTAAAAATTTGCGCCAAAATTGGAGGGGAAAATTGGAGATTTGTATTGCAAAATCTATAAAAGGAGAACTGGCGTCCCCTTGAAATGTGGTTGATTTTATTGAGATTTTTTATGCTTGAAGAGAGATGTATGACCATATGTGATCACAAAAAAAGGTGTTCTTAAACACCACCATTATTGTGGAGAGTATGAGACCTTCTAAAGCTTTGCATTGAGCGAATATCACATCATATATTCATCTTATATGTGGCGCCTTTATTAGAGAAGGATATTTGCATGTTATTGATGAGTTTTGAAGGATTTAAGTGTGTTTTATGATCTGCTGCTGCTATTGAATTTATTTATGCCAAGTCGACTTGCATAGGAGGTTATTTTGGTATGGTTTGGTGGCTTTCAAATTAGATCTACAATCTAATCTGTTTTAGTATATTTTTCCAAGTGTAGGGCTCATTATTTGAAGGTTATTGTGCTCATATTTAATGCTTCAACTTATCCAAGGCTAATTGACTGGGTCTGTGATATTTTGCATCATATTTTAAGGTATTTTGATAGATCTGCAAGTTGCTGCAATTAATTTTAGATCTAGAAAAGATTAATTTCATAATTAGTTCTTCTATCTAACCCATCACCTTGGCTCACTCCAACCCCATTTGGGTTGTGTTGAAGCTAACATTGGCTTATTTGAGGTCAAACTAGGAGGGCTTAATCCTTCTAGCATCAATTTGGTTAAGTGATTTTCAGATTTGAATAACATACCAAAAGGGGATATTACAATTGAGAAAATACCTTAAAGGCATGCATGATCGCTAGCATTTCCTTGTCATAGATAGAGTACTTATTTTCAATCTCTTTTAGTTTTCTACTCTCAAATGTAATGGGGTGTTTGTTTTGCATTAAAACAACCCCAATGCCTTGTTGGCTAGATTTTCTGCATAGCATAAAACCTAGGCAGTCATGAGATAAATCTCCCTCATTTACCGGTGAGGCTCCTGTGTTAGATTTGTCAATTAAAATATGCTAGTATCTATATAGGGTTTTACTTTAACTGTTCAACTCATGAACCATAGCTGTACAGTTCTGCAGCAAGTAAGCAGCTGTTTAAGAAAGGAAATATTTATAGAAGAAGGGAATTATATAAACACAGAGAAGAAATGGGGAAGATGTGCATCCCAATCAATAGATAACAGAGTTGATTGCATGCACATAGAAGAAACCAATAGATATCAACACAGAATTATAAGCAAAGGCAGCTTTAGATCTAGATCTAAAATAACACAAAGTTTATTCAAAGATCTAAGATAGAAAGTTAGAAACAAAATACACCGTGACACAAAGTTCTCCGGAAATCTGCTCCTGTATATTCCTTTGCTTCAAGTGGCTATCAAGGGTTTCAGCACAAAGTCTGGAACACAAGAATGCTGCTTACAAATTCTCATCTTTAACCCGAAGGTTCTTCCTCTACTTATAGAATGTAGAGAGGAAACTACAAGTCGGAAGTTTTTAGTTGAACTGGCACATGTGGAAGTGGGAAAGAAAACAATTGGCAATCTCCCTCCTAGAATTCCTCTTTGCATGACATGTATGATTTGCAACTGAAAATAGAACCTTTTATTTTGCACGTCTACCACCTATCTCCAAGTAGTTGACTTTTTCAAGTAATGGCTTTTAAACCAATCACTTAAGTTGTATAATTTAATTGATCGCTCAATTATTTTGTGGGAGGAAATAAGAGAAAGAAGAAGAAAGAGGAAAGCTGCAGTCTTGTCCTTTTTCATATTCTGCATGCAGCTGATTCAAACTGGATTTGGAAGTGATTGGAAGCAGCTGGATCTGGAAGTAAGTGACTGTGATTTGTTTGCGGGTATTGCCTTTGACATGTCTTCCTTCTTATCCTTGAAGCTTTTGCAGTTCTTCTCTAGTACATGCATCAGTGCATTTTTATGTTTAATTACAATTTAAAAATTCTGGAAAGCACTCCGGGTGAATGCAACTTCAATGAAGGCTTCAATTGGAAGATTGGAATCACATGCACAAGATCCTGGAAGGAATTTTCCACGCACTGACTTCTTCACGAGCTGTGTTTGAAACAAGAGGATGAAGCCTTTGTGCTGGAAGCTTTTGCAATTATGAGATCTGGATTTGGGTTTGGATCTGGATTTGGATTCATGTCTCCAATGTCACAAAATCTAGAAGTAGTGCATGATTCTGTTGAGCTTTCTTTTTCATCTCGCTTTGCCATGGCTGGAGCAATCTTTGTCTGAACAATTCTTTTCCTCTTTATTCGACGGAATTCTTCACAACCGGTGCAGATCTGGATAATTCTTCAGATTCGGAGGATATGTTCAATGTATTGGACATTGATTTAAGCTCCCTTTCTCTTATAAAAGCACCTGTAATGAATTCCTGCAATTAATTCAGACAAAGATGGCAACCGAAACATGAACAGTGAATTTTAATCATAAAAATCTACATAATTCAAGTCTACTGCCCCAAATTTGATGTTTTATTTGCATGCAAAGCAAACATGAATTTTACCAACTTCACCTGACCACCTGTATCACTTATGCAAACAATTATCCAGACACAAATCAACCCATTTCAACCTGTGTGCCAATTCTGGAAGCTTTTAGCATTAATTACACCTTCTGAGCAAAAATCCTCTCCAAATGGGGCGCACTTTTTGTCTGGGCTGCACTTCTCTGCTTGTGAATTAATTAATTCATCCTTATGGCAGCCCCTACTTATATAATCCTCATGATTCTATAATTAATTAATGCCTTTCCTATTCTTGACAATTAATTAATTAATTAATAAGCTTTACTCTTCAAATGGGGTGCCTATTTTGTGCATGCTCATGGCTGCCATTAAATAAATTAAATTTATTTAATTTTAGACTTCTGCTTCCAGTTAACTCAAGCCTCACAGTATGCTTTGACCTTAGCCACTGAAAATAGGAATTAATTAATTCATTTAATACTTAAAAAAGTATTATTTCTCTCCCAAAATGGGGCTTTTTGACATGAAGGGGCTGCATTAAATAAATAATATTTATTTAATTTGAGAACTGTCTATTTCCAACTTCCTTTTGTCCACTTCCCTTTGTTGACTTTTCCACAAGCCTGGACGCCAAAATTGGGTGAATAAATATTAACAAATATTTATTTAATGCATTATTATTCACCCAAGGTGGGTCGCACTTTTTGGAATAAGGAATTTCTATTTTTAAAAGTCAGTTGACAATGGGATTATTTACCCTGCAAGGCAGCCCTGAAAATCCCATGATTCACTTAAGTTGTTTGACTTTCATAATGGGATTATTTACCCTGCCAGGCAGCCAATAAAATCCCATTCATGCCTTAAGTGATTTTTCTTTTATTTCACAATGAGAATTTTTACCCTGCAAGGCAGGTAAGAAATTCCCGCCTGCCTGCTGCCTCTAATTTTCCCATTGTGACTTAAGTGGCGTTGCTTCCATGGGAAAAAGTACCCTGCTAGGCAGGTACAAAATTCCCACCTGCCTGCTACTTCCAAAAATCCCATGATTCACTTCAAACCCTCTTTTTCCCAAAAATGCGGCCAGCCCAGAAGAAGCTTTTTGGTGCACGACTTCGTCTTTTTTGAGAGAACCAGACCTCCGATGGCGAATTCCTTCTGGCACAACGTGCATAGGTGATCTCCAGATACTCCAGGCCAAGAATCGACAAAGGAATTGATCCAGAGAAATTTCACAGAAAACGAAACGGGAAAACACAAAAAACACAAAAAGTTGTCAGAAGTCACAAATAAAGCCCAGGATTCATTCCTGGTTAAAACCCTACTGGTATATGGGAATAATGATATGTACGATCACAACAGAGTTAAATTGGAGCACAAATTGCCTCAAATGGGGCTTAAAATAATTAAATACAAATTTCCTGCAGGCAAACCCTGGCGACAGAATATAACAGTTTTGGGCATCTGGGTATATGTCGAAAATGGCTTATATGACTCTTTGGGAATATCTTGATGCAATACAGACATTTTCTGGCAATAAAAACACAAAACGACCCATTATTTTAAAAGTTCAAATTTTTTTAATATGGGGTAGTCTAAGATTTTAGGGTGAAATCTGGGGACACCAAATGGCTCCGTCTGTGGACATCTTTTCTTATGTCAGAATGATAGGGGTAAAGATGAGATCTCAGCATCTCTGGTTTCGAGTCTTATCCATTGGACTCAGGGTCAGGCAAACAAAAACAACACAACACAGAAACAAAACAAGGAAAAAAAAACAAAGTGTTATTTATATACATACAGGTTTTACCCTGCTTTTTTTATGTCCGGAAAAGCTTCAGATGCTGCCCATTGAAAGGCAGTGATAACTCAATTCCATCCCGGTAGGCAAGGAAGAAAGTGTCCATTCCGACATCTCTTTTGATCATGAAGGGCCCTTTCCAGAGTGAATCAGATTTGACTTGCATGCCCTTCGGTTCATGTCTCATGTCCCACCAGAGTACCCAGTCTCCGATCTTGAACTTCCTTTCTTTGGCCTTCTTGTCAAATATCTTGGGCAAGTCCTTATCAACTTCATCTGGTAGTGGCTCATCCTTTCTTCTCTCCGGGGCGGGTAAGTCTACATCAACTTGCTCTGTTCTCAGATTTACCTGCTGCATTTCTGAGCAAGAACTATCACCATATTCTTTGTTCTTCAGGTACTGATCATGTTTGTTGAAAGTCTCCACTAAGGAAACTAAACCCTTGGGGATTTTGTTACCTTTGGGTTGGACTATTCCACTGCTGTCATCATAACCCGAATCAGTTTGTCCGGTGACTATTGGTCATGGTGGTGATTTATTCCCTTCAACATGTAGACATGTAGATTTTTGTTTGTCATCATTGAAAGTTTGCCACTGTTCAACATTATCAGGGACTTTGGGGTGGTAGACCATCTCCACTTTATAGTTTCCTTGTCTGAATATGGACGGTGGTCTATCTAGATTCAATAGTGCAGCTGTGACTGCCAAAGAGTCTGCCTTGGAATTCTGATTCACTGGAATGAAGTCAATAAAGAAGGCTGCAAAATTAAATGTGGCAGAAAGCACTCTATCTCTGTAATGTTTCAGCTTATCTCTTTTGACTTGACTTTACCCTCGAACCTGCTTTACTAAAAGTTCAACATCTCCTTGGGCTTTGAGGAGTTTTACTCCTTTCTTTTTAGCATGTTCCATTCCTAACAGCATGGCTTCATACTCCGCCGTATTATTGGTGTTCTCGAACATCAGCTTGTGGGAGTATGGAAATATCTCATGATCTGGAGATATTAGTAGAGTGTCGGCTCCTGATCCAAAAGAACATGTGCCTTTAAACTCCAGAGTCCAAACTTTTTCTTCTTCTTTTGCTGGCTCTGGCTTTGGTCGAAGTTCTGGCTCTGGAATGTCTTTATCCGTTTCCAAGAAATAGACCCCATGGTCAGATTCTTGAAAAAAAATCTGAGATCTAGGATCCTCAGATTTTGTAACCGTGTACCTGGACTTCTTTTCCGGCTCTAGCTTCTTATTAATTCCTTTGATAGGAATATGAGCACGGGACCAATCCATCTTTACTTCTCCTCCCAACTCTTTGCAAAAGTTTTTGCTCAGCAACATCCCGTAGGAGACATGAATATCTGCAACTAGGATTGTCATCTTTAATCTCTTGTCAGGAAAAGCTGGCAGAACAGCTTGTGCATTTTTGATTTGTCCGATTAAAGGGACTTGTCTCTCCATGGAGTAGCACCTTTTTATGGTCTTTGTCAAGGTAAGCCCAAGAGCATCTGCAACTTTAGCTGGCATGACATTGTCAGAAGCACCTGAATCTAAAACGCAATTGCTTAACTTGAAACCATTAAGCAATAGGGAAACATAGAACAGTTCCACCCTTTCAGAAGATGGTGAGGATTTAACAACTGTAGTGTTGTTTTGTGGAGGAGTATCTTTGGGCTTAGGCAAAAGGCCTTTTGATGTATTGGATTGTCTTGGTGATTGTACATATTTAACTAGCCTATTTAACTGCTCAGGAAAGACTCTCAAGTATTCAGCTTCTAACATTTGAATCCTAGTTTTCTTGACATGATCAACAATGTCGAAGGAAGGTATAGATTCAGATACCTGAGCTACTTTATGTGGTTGAGATGAAGAACTCACATTCTTATCTCTGGGAGCTAAAGAAGAAGGTAAAGGGCTGCCCCTTCTTTGTTCATCAGCTAATGCCTCAGCTTGGTGAGTTTGTGATCTTGTAAATATTGCATATGCATGACCATGATCGTCTTCAAGAAGCTCCTCATACTCATGTTCAGATTTGTAGTTTAGGTAATTAATATTGGAGTCGCCAGTAGGACATACAAAATCATCATTCTGGAGTTGATCAACGTCAGCTTCCTGGTCTTCTTCATTCATCTCCACGTTGTTTCTGGGAGCAGCTTCAATTGCTAATCTTTGGGAACCAACAATGCGGTTCCGGTTGTTGTTGAAATTCTGAGCAGGGGCAATGTTGTTACCTTGAGCCATTTGAGCCATTTGTTTCTTCATCTGCAACATCTCATTTGCCAATTTTTGCAATAGTGAATCAGATCTAGTAGCAGAAGAACTTTTAGCTCTAGAAGTGTTGCTCTTTATTTTTCCAGCCATGATGAGGTCATCTTCAATTTCAACCACCATGTTTTGGGCTGCTAACAAGTCAGCAGGACGTGCTCTTTGCAGTTGATAGCTTACTTCAGGAAGTAAAGCATTGACGAAGAATACTTTTTGATTCTCATCATTCAGAGAAGTAGATGCCGGAATTTTGTAAAGTAATCATTGGAATTTTGCAATAAAATCCCACATGTGCTCACGTGACTCCTTTAATTGAGTGAGCTGAGTAATCAATGTATTGGCATCTTCGGCTTCCTTGAATCTTTTCAGGAATGCATCCTGCATAGTAGCTCAGTTGGTTATGGTACCAGGAGCTAGCCGGTAGAACCATTCTCCAGCCAAGTTATGCAAAGTCTCTATGAAGATTCTAATAGATACATCTTCATGTGCGACTGCAAACACTCCACAGGATATGAAAAACGCAGCCAAGTGGTCATCTGGATTCTGCTTGCCATCTCCAAAGAATTTTGGAAAATTCTTTCTCATCCCTTTAGGTAGATCATGCATAGGAGTTAGATTAAGAGGTCCAAAGGCTGCACCCCATGGAACAGGCGCTGCAGGGGCAAGTGCCTGATTCTACATCATGAAAGGAGCACGTCTTCTTTGAGAATAGATTTGATTAATAATTCCAGTTGCTGGATTATGCTGAAGATGATCCGGATCTGGATGCGTTTGAACTCTTGTTTCTGCTAAAAGACTGGATCTACAGCTTCTAACTTAAGAAAGCTCTAGTCTGCTAATTTGTGTTGTTCCCCAATGGAGTTGCCAAAAACTGTTGGCTAGATTTTCTGTATAGCATAAAACCTAGGCAGTCATGAGATAAATCTCCCTCATTTACCGGTGAGGCTCCCGTGTCAGATTTGTCAATTAAAATATGCTAGTATCTATATGGGGTTTGACTTTAATTGTTTAGCTCATGAACCATAGTTGTATAGTTCTGCAGCAAGTAAGCAGTTGTTTAAGAAAGGAAATAATTATAGAAGAAGGGAATTATATAAACACAGAGAAGAAATGGGGAAGATGTGCATCCCAATCAATAGATAACAGAGTTGATTGCATGCACATAGAAGAAACCAATAGATATCAACACAGAATTATAAGCAAAGGTAGCTCTAGATCTAGATCTAAAATAACACAGTTTATTCAAAGATCTAAGATAGAAAACTATAAACAAAATACATCGTGATACAAAGTTCTCCGGAAATCTGTTCCTGTATATTCCTTTGCTTCAAGTGGCTATCAAGGGTTTCAGCACAAAATCTGGAACATAAGAATGCTGCTTACAAAATCTCCTCCTTAACCCAAAGGTTCTTCCTCTACTTATAGAATGTAGAGGGGCAATTACAAGTCAGAAGCTTTTAGTTGAACTGACACGTGGAAGTGGGAAAGGAAACAATTGACAATCTCCCTCCTGGAATTCCTCTTTACATGACATGCATGATTTGCAACTGAAAATATAACCTTCTATTTTGCACGTCTGCCACCTATTTCCAAGTAGTTGACATCTTCAAGTGATGGCTTTTAAACCAATCACTTAAGTTGTATAATTTAATTGATCGCTCAATTATTTTGTCGGAAGAAATAAGAGAAAGAAGAAGAAAGAGAAAAGCTGCAGTCTTGTCCTTTTTCATATTCTGCATGCAGCTGATTCAAACAGGATCTGGAAGCAGCTGGATTTGGAAGTGACTGGAAGCAGCTGGATGTGGAAGCAGCTGGATCTAGAAGCAAGTGACTGTGATTTGCTTGCGGGTATTGCCTTTGACATGTCTTCCTTCTTATCCTTGAAGCTTTTGCAGTACTTCTCTAGTACATGCATCAGTGTAATGTTTCAATTAAAAATTTTGGAAAGCACTCCGGGTGAATGCAAATTCATTGAAGGCTTCAACTGGAAGATTGGAAGCACATGCACAAGATCCTGGAAGGAATTTTCCACGCACTGACTTCTTCACGGGCTGCGTTCGAAACAAGAGGATGAAGCCTTTGTGCTGGAAGCTTTTGCAATTATGAGATCTGGATCTGAATCTGGATTTGTGTCTTCGATGTCAGCAAATCTGGAAGTAATGCATGATTCCGCTGAGCTTTCTCATTCATCTTGCTTTTCCATGGCTGGAGCAATCTTTGTCTGAACAATTCTTTTCCTTTTTATTCGACTAGAATTCTTCACAACCAGTGCAGATCTGGATAATTCTTCAGATTCGAAGGATATGTTCAATGTATTGGACATTGATTTAACCTCCCTTTATCTTATAAAAGCACCTGTAATGAATTCCTACAATTAATTTAGACAAAGATGGCAACCGGAACATGAACAGTGAATTTTAATCGTAAAAATCTACATAATTCAAGTCTGTTGCCCCAAATTTGATGTTTTATTTGCATACAAAGCAAGCATGAATTTTACCAACTTCACCTGAGCACCTGTATTACTTATGCAAACAATTATCCAGACACAAATCAACCTCCTTCAACCTGTGCGCCAATTCTGGAAGCTTTTAGCATTAATTACACCTTCTGAGCAAAAATCCTCTCCAAATTGGGCGCACTTTTTGTCTGGGCTGCACTTCTCTGCTTGTGAATTAATTAATTCATCCTTATGGCAGCCCCTACTTATATAAGTCTCATAATTCTATAATTAATTAATGCCTTTCCTATTCTTGACAATTAATTAATTAATTAATAAGCTTTACTCTTCAAATGGGGTGCCTATTTTGTGCATGCTCATGGCTGCCATTAAATAAATTAAATTTATTTAATTTTAGACTTCTGCTTCCAGTTAACTCAAGGCTCACAGTATGCTTTGACCTTAGCCACTGAAAATAGGAATTAATTAATTCATTTAATGCTTAAAAAAGTATTATTTTTCTCCCAAATGCGGTGCACTTTTTGACATGAAGGGGCTGCATTAAATAAATAATATTTATTTAATTTTAGAACTGTCTATTTCCAACTTCCTTTTGTCCACTTCCCTTTGTTGACTTTTCCACAAGCTTGGGCGCCAAAATTTGGTGAATAAATATTAACAAATATTTATTTAATGCATTATTATTCACCCAAGGTGGGTCGCACTTTTTGGAATAAGAAATTTCTATTTTTAAAAGTCAGCTGACAATGAGATTATTTACCCTGCAAGGCAGCCCTGAAAATCCCATGATTCACTTAAGTTTTTTTACTTTCATAATGGGATTATTGACCTTGCCAGGCAGGCAATAAAATCCCATTCACGCCTTAAGTGATTTTTCTTTTATTTCACAATGGGAATTTTTACCTTGCAAGGCAGGTAAGAAATTCCCGCCTGCCTGTTGCCTCTAATTTTTCCATTGTGAATTAAGTGGCGTTGCTTCCATGGGAAAAAGTACCCTGCTAGGCAGGTACAAAAATCTCACCTGCCTGCTGCTTCCAAAAATTCCATGATTCACTTGAAACCTTCTATTTCTAAAAATGCGGCCAGCCCAAAAGAAGCTTTTTGGTGCACGACTTCGTCTTTTTTGAGAGAACCAGACCTTCGATGGCGAATTCCTTATGGCACAACGTGCATAGGTGATCTCCAGATACTCCAGGCCAAGAATTAGGCCAAACCAGCAAAGGAATTGATTCAGAGAAATTTCATAGAAAACGAAACGGGAAAACACAAAAAATACAAAAAGTTGCCAGAAGTCACAAATAAAGCCCAAGATTCACGCTTGGTTAAAACCCTACTGGTATATGGGAATAACGATATGTACGATCACAACATAGTAGCACAAATTGCCTCAAACGGGGCTCAAAATAATTAAATACAAATTTCTTGCAGGCAAACCTCAACGACAAAATATAACAGTTTTGGGCATCTGTGTATATGTCGAAAATGACTCATATGACTCTCTGGGAATATCTTGACACAATACAGACATTTTCTAGCAATAAAAACACAAAATGACCCGTTATTTTAAAAGTATGAATTTTTTTAACGTGGGGTAGTCTCAGATTTCAGGGTGAAATCTGGGGACACCATGCCTTCACCAGATTCATCACATTCAACAACGAAGAGAATAGAGAAATCTGGAACATTGAGTACGAGGCATGAATTCATCACTTTTTTTATGTTGTCAAAGGCCTCTTGGGCTATCCTAGACCAGCTGAAAGCTCCCTTCTTTGTTAAATTAGTCAAAGGAGCTGCAAGTTGAGAGAAACCCTCGACAAACCTCCTATAATAACTGCATAGTCCCAAAAATCCCCTCAAATGTGTCATAGTGGTGGGTGGAGGCCAATCCAAGATGGCCATGATCTTCTACTGATCCACATGAACACCTTGGGCATTAATAATGTGTCCCAAGTATACAATTTCAGTCACACCAAGTTTACATTTTGATTTTTTTGTATAAAGTGAATGCTGCTCCAAAATGCCCAACACAATATCCAAGTGTTGAAGATGTTCATCCTATGATTTACTGTATACCAATATATCATCATAGAAAACCAATACAAACTTCCTCAAATGCTCTCTAAAGACATGATTCATGCATGATTGAAACGTAGTAGGAGCATTAGTCAATCCAAAAGGCATTACAAGAAATTCAAAGTGGGCAAAATGACACCTAAATGCAGTTTTTTAGACATCCTCTTTTCTTACCCTGATTTGATGGTACCCGGATCTCAAGTCTATTTGGGAAAAGTAGATAGCTCCATGTAGCTCATCAATTATAGGTATGGGATACCTATTTTTGATAGTCCTTTTATTCAACAAGCGGTAGTCAACACACATCCTCATGGTCCCATCTTTCTTTTTTTACAAGAACCACTGAAGATGCAAAGGGGCTCAAGTTAGGCCTTATGTGCCCCATTTCCAACAACTCTTTAATGGCCTTCTCAATTTCTTCTTTGTATGCTCTAGGATGACGATAAGGAGTGGTAATAATAGTCTTAGTACCTGGTTCTAATTCAATGATATGCTCAAAACCTCTATTTGGAGGTAACCCATGAGGAAGGTTGTCAAATACCTTGGCATGCTTGTCACAGACAGCTTGAATGTTCTCATGATACTGCTGCTGCTCTAAAATCTGATCTGCAGATGTGATTAGACACTCCACTGCCCAAGCAATCTTCCCTATTTGAAAGACTTTTTCCATCCTCTTAGCGGTCACTACCATAGGAACATTGTTTTCCATGCCATGTAGCACTATTTCTTGCTCTGCTGATCTGAATTTCAGTTCCATTGTTTGGTAATTTTGAGTTAATTCCCCAAGAGAATGCAGCCATTGAACACCCAAGAGTACATCCATTTCACCAATACCCACCACATAAAAGTCATTTGTCACCATGTGCTTACCAAGTGTGATTTTCAACTATGATATCTTCTTAGTACAAGGGATGGTGAAGCCATTCACCAATGTAACATTAAATGCCTTGAAATCCTCTAATGGCAGCCCCATTTTTCAACTAAATCAGCATCAATAAATTTATGAGTTGCACCACTATCTACTAAAACAGTGACTCTTTTACCTTTTAGTTCCCCTCTAACACGAAAGGGGTGGTACCTTGGAGCTCCGGATAGTGTGGCAAGAGTACTATCCAATTGATCAACTTCTTCTTTGTCTTCTTGCTCTTCATCCTCATGGTTCTCTTCCTTGTCTATTTCTTCTTCCTCTCCATGAGAAATGACTTCAATGTAATGTACTTGGCCCTTGCCTAAACAACGGTGCCCTGGAGTCCATGGATCTTTGCATGTGAAAAGAAAAATCTTTCTTCTTAACTCATTTCTTGAATTCTCAACATCTTTGTTCCTTGGAGGCTCTCTTTGGGGGTTTGTACCTTGTTGAAATGGCTTCCTTGCTTGATTAATAGGGGCTGTTCTTGAATGCCCTTGAAATGTGTGTCTTGGCTGCCCCAAATAATTTGGTTTGGATTGTCCATAGGTCATACTTTTGCCCCTACCTGCTGTAGATTCCAGATTTAACGACCGCTTTATTTGCATCTTGGAGAGAGGGGGGTTCAAAGGACTTCACCAACCCCTTAAGAAGTTCGGTTAAACCTTCCATGAATACTACTACTAGTCTTCTCTCACTTACATCGGAAACCATGACCACTAACTTTTGAAAATCAGTCGCATATCTCTCCACCGAAGTTTCTTGTTTCAGCTGTGCTAACTCTCTGAAATGCACTTTTGGATCCTTCCTATCAAATCTTTCAATTAACCTTTGACTAAACTCCTCAAGTGTTGTAATGGAGCCATGTCCTTGTGTCACAATGCCATGGTACCACCATTCATGAGCTAT
This sequence comes from Taxus chinensis, assembly GCA_019776745.2. Lineage (NCBI taxonomy): Eukaryota > Viridiplantae > Streptophyta > Pinopsida > Cupressales > Taxaceae > Taxus > Taxus chinensis. The sequence continues at coordinate 318,532,622 of CM034151.1, read as the reverse complement.
ACCTTCCAGGTGAAGGGTGACAAACTTGAGAGTTTCCTCTTCATACATTGAATTTAATGAGAGGTAGGTGTCCAATTTTTGTAGCCAAGCCCTTGCAGAACACTTATTTGTCCCATCATAAGTAGGAAGAGTGATTTTTTCCAATCAATGTTGAATATCTTTCCTCGGTTCTGGTTGTTGGTTCACTCTCTTCCTTGGTCCTTCATTCCTTCTTAGTTGGCAAAAGTCTCTAAATGAAAGAAGCTCTCTTGTGTGGGGTTTCAAGGATGCATACTCATCCCCATACACATTGATTTCATCTGCAAACCCATGAGTGGGCGGTGGTTCTCTCTCCTCTTGTAGCTCCTCTCTCTGAAGGAAACTTGCATGAAAGAACTTAAAAGAGTTCTTGTTTGAATCCCTCTTTGCATGTAAAGTGGTAGAGCTTCCCTAACCTCGATTGCCATGACTCCCTTAAGGGTTTTGTCTGTTAATATTTGTCCCTTGTAGAGCTCTTCCCAAATCTGCAATGGCTCCTATAAAGGAGTCTCTAAGATCCCTCTGTGATTCCATGAGACGGTTTTGCAACTCTTTGTTACCCTTGGTAAATATCTCATCCATGTAGCTCAACTCATCATTTGGAGGAGGTCTTTTTTCATCATCTATCCTTCCTCTTCCTAGAGTTCTTCTCTGATAATGGTGTCTAAAATGATCTTCACCTCTGTCCATACAAATATGAAATATGAAATCTGAATCTTTCCCTTACAGGCTAGGAGGAAAACCTCGCTCTAATACCACTGTAATGTCCCCTGAAGGACAATATTGAATTCACAAAGGATTTTAATGCATATACCTAGATGAAAATAGAACACCAAACTGAATAATGTATACTGCACAAATCATATATATTCCTCTAGAAAATGCGATTTGAACCAAGAGAAGGCAAATATCAATATAACAATAACTAACAACTCTTTTTCTGGATTTTTAATATAAAAGCTAATTTATGGAGAATAATAGAAATAGATTGGTACCAAAATGGAAGCTCCAGAATCTGATTTTTATTTAAATAAAGTCTGCAGATCTGACCTATGATTACAGCAGTAGAAAGAGGGTTTGAAACCCCACAAAATTGACCAAAAAGTGTTGGATAAATATCCGAAAATGCACTCTTATCAACAAATATAAAAATTGATTTTTTTGACTTCCTTAAACACTGAAAAATCAGCTCCAACTAGGTTGCTCCAGCTGTAATAAAACTTCATTCAAAAATCTGATTTTCAACCTGAATCGTCCACATACAAATGATGAATCCAAGGAAGATTTTTCGTTCTTCGTTCTCCTTTTTATGAGGGTTTTCGTCCTCAGAAAGTTGCAGCACTAGCTCCTTAGCTCTTAGCCAAATTGGAAAATATGGAATGATAGTATGGGCTCCAAAACAGGTCGACTTTTCCCTAAAAGGAAAGAAGAGACCCAAAAGAAGCCTTTAAAGCCTCCAATCAGCATGCACCAATTTTTTAATCCACTTTCCCGCCTTTTGCCTTCTTAGACCAAGTCGTAATTTTCCTTAGGGAGGACATAAAAATATAATGACTTTTTTTTAACCTTTCTAAAGTCCCATTTCCTTTGCGAGCCAAGTCACATTTTCCCTAAGGACAAATACAAAATACAATTGCACCTTTTTCTATTCTAGACTTGGTATAATATTAAGTCATTTAAATTATTATAAGTGCTTACATATTTTTTCTTTGCAAATGGCACTTTATAATAATTAAAAATAACTTAAGTCACCATTATGTTTCCCCTTTAGCTTTCGGGTAGACAAAATAGGCCAAGGGTCTTCAATAATGTTATTTTAGAAAGAGGGGCATTTCAGAGTTTGTAATGTCCCCTTTCCAAGGACATTATTAATATCTATTTTTCATTTGCATTATAACCCCTTTGCATGCCTAGCGCTACAAGTGGGAGTCTCTTTAGTTAGTTTAATGTGCACATAGGTTAGTTACTTTTATTTATTTAATTAAAAAATAAATAAAGTGCACCTAGTTTTAATATTAAATATTTTAATGAGAGTTTATGTTTTCCCTCCAAAAAGGAAAAGGTCGGTCATTGGACATTGCACCCCTTAGTTCTATAAAAGGAGGTCGCATTTCCTTTATGGGTTATGTTGATTGAACTTTTGAAATTACTTCATGCTTCGAGAAATGGGATGTATGCCCTAACTTTGAAGCCTTCTTGCAATCATTGTTGATGAATCTATGCATTCTTCCTTCATTCTAAGCATTGATGACTTGGTTTAGAGTGTTGGTGCATTTATTTGAGAGTAAATATGCATTGTATGTGAAGGGTTTGAAGTGCTTTTGTGATTGTTATTGTTGTTGCAATTTATTTTACCAAATCAACTTGGATTGGAGCTTGTTTCATTATATTTTGATGTCATATGAGCATGATCTAAAATTTGTTGTGTTATTAATTATTTCAGTGCAAGTGTAGATATTTTGGGTGTGTTATATGATTAGAAAGAGCTGGAATTATTTTATATAATTTTATCTAACCCTAGCGACTTGAAATCAGTTTTCTGGGGTTGTTTTGGCAAGGTTTTAATACTCAGAAAATTCAGATTCTTAATGCAGTGGAAAGCCCTAAATTTTTAGTTCATTTTGCATCTTGTTTCATGGAAAAATACTAAGTATTGAAGGAGTTATGAAGTTTAGAAGATTTCAGTTGTTTGCTAGCTATTTGGTTGCTAACAATTAATATTGATTTTAGATTTGTAGTTTGGGGTCAGTGTAATATTGGATTTGGTTGCAAAAATTAGGAGAAATAAAGAGAGTGATTTTATAATTTTTGGAGCTAATTGGATGCCCTAAATGTGCTGGGCGACCTAATTTTTAGGGCAAAGTTAGGGTTTTATGTTGGATGTGCAAAAATTGATTTTGGGACATTGTTCTTCATATTTTTGTGGCCCAAAATCCAAAGTTTGAGAATTTTTGCTTGGATGGTTAAGCGGGAAATAATTTTGGAAGATTCTAGCAGTTTGGGTATTTATTTAATTAATTATCTGCTGTTAAAAATCAGATCTGGAAATTATTAGCATTCTAATTAATTTTCTCATTTAACCCACCACTTTGGCATACTCCAACTCCACTTTGGGTTGTATTATTGCCGACATTGGGTTATTTGAGGTCAAACTAAGAAAATATAATCTTCCTAGGATTGATTTGGATAATTAATTTTGCAGATTTGAATAATATTCCAAAAGGGAATATTATAGAGTTAGACACCATTAAACACCTAGATACCACCAAACACTTGCACATTGCCATACAACATTTGTAAGGAAAAAGAGTTTGCTGACAAAGGAAATTTTGTCATGGGTTCATATGGAGGAAAGTTTGGTTGACAATGGAGCATGGTTGAAAATAATAAATTGGTCATACAAAATAGCTGTATGGGCATCTCTAGATATTTCAAAATCTCAACAAGGGTTTAATTTTCAAGCTGGATTTAGCAAGATTTTAGTCAAAAATATGTGGTTAACTTTATTTCATGGTAGATGACTTCTGAAGCAATCACTTCTGGATTATCAGTTTTCACAGCAGAGCAACCACATTGGCAATTCTTGTCTCAATCACACTCCAACGAGTTATTGAGTGTTAGTAGGGATGCCGATGTGTTGGCCAACAAAGGAAATTTTGTCATGGGTCCATATGGAGGAGAGTGTGGTTGACAATAATAAATTGGTCATACAAAATTGTTGTATGGGCATCTCTAGATATTTCAAATCATCAACAAGAATCTGATTTTCAAGCTGGGTTTAGCAAGATTTTAGCCAAAAATAAGTGGTTAATTTTATTTCATGGTAGATGACTTTTGAAGCAATCACTATTGGATTATTGGTTATCACAATGGAGCAACCACATTGGCAAGTCTTGTGACAATCGCCCTCCAACGAGTTGAGTGTTGGTAGGGATGCCAATGGTATAGAGGAGGGGTAGATGTAGGTGCTAAAATAGATGTCAATCATGATGTAGTGCATTGATTGACGTTGTGTATTAGGATGGCTATGCTGATAAATGAAGTAAAGTTGTTATGTTAGGCAAAGACTAAGTTGTCTTTAGTTATGTTTGTGTTAGTAATTTATTTACCATTATTAATTTACAAGTTAGTCTTGGTTGGTTGGGTGGTTTGGAATGTTTGTCTTAACTGCCACGTCTGTCAGCCGTAATTGTACTTATGGTTGTGACATGAACATTGTTGGGGAGCTTTGATGTGCATTCTCCATAGACTTTTGTTTGTTGTTTGATGTACTCTTCCTAATTATAAAATGATAATTTGTCTAGAGATCTTGTGTTGCTGTACATTGTCCGCTTACACTACAATTGTTGCTGGTTTTTATTGTTATTTCTTGCTAGGTAACTACAACATGCATGGCCATGACATCAATAGAATGATATCACAACATGGTACAAAATTTGTTTTGTGAGTAAAGTTGCTTGTCCTAACTAGTGTTCCATGGGGATGTATCCCCTACTCTCTAGGGCCATGCTAGAAATTCAAAATATTTTAGGGATGCAGAGGGAATGACCCCCCTGAGTCCCCATTTTTTTGCATTTTTTTCTCGTGTGTGAGATGTTTCGGATTTTTTGATGTATTGGGGATGTTTCCTATTTTAGGAGGGTATTTGGGGATGTCTTGATATCCTAGGACCTCAAGGGATGTCCTCAATCTTATGTACATGTTCTAGACACATCCTAGGTGATTCCACGTCAACAATTGTTTCAAAAAACCCAAAAATAATATTTGTAAAATAAAGAAAACAAAAAGCGTTGCATTTTCAAACAACTGTATTCATTATTGTTTACAGTATGACAATCAAGTATTCATGTTTACAATTTTGTATTTGTATTTATATGTTTCACTCAATTTTTGAGTTCAATTTTCAATGTTCAGTATTGAATGTTTTTCTTTAATGTTCAATGCCATAGATGCTAATGTTATTTGAATGCCAACTTTTTACAGCGTTTATTTATGTTTTAGCAATTTAATTATAAAATGGAAAAGCTATAAAATATGTTGTAATAATTTTCTTATGCACATATATGTATAGTTTTCCATTCCCAAAATGTGGGAAATGTTTTGCCATCTTTGAAATGCAATAAACATCACCAAGATATTCAAATAGATCTTGAACGTTCTTTTTCCCAAAAAATGTTTTTTTGTGCTCAAATGCACTTCCAAACTGGAAGACATTGGAAATGACAAGAAACATTTATGGCAGCAAAGTTGTTTCAAGAAACATCGCCGGAAATTTTTTTCGCTGTTTTCGACACATTTCAGGGCAGTTTCCGTTCTCTGAAATGGTCTGTGAAGTGCAAATGAGGGGTGGGGTGGAGTTTCCTAAAACATCATTTTAAACTTATATAATACTAATGTCTTAATACCATACTACCATCTCTTCAAGTTTGTTTGGATGGCTTAAAGTAGACATCTTTTTAAATTGAAAATTGGATTTTGCAGACATGTCCCAATAGCAATAACCTTTAAGCTTTCCACACACAAGTATACAATAAAGAAAAGAAATCCAAGGAAGAGAAGAATAATGTTGAGGAGCCCAATAGGGAAAATACTAGATAAGATGTAATTCACGTGATTGATTGTAATGGATGGGATATCTATTAGAATGTAAGGCTTATTTATAAGGATATCATTAGTTATTTAACTAAAAGATGGTTGTAACTATATCAATCGTTTTGTAACTACTTCATTCATAATATAATGACGAACACACTATCTCCATAGAATAGTTACCACGTCTAGAAATCCGGTTCCGTTCAGGAGGGGTAAAAAAATCCGAAAATCTAGAATTCTTGAAAAGATTCAGAAAAATCCGGTCCGAAATATATGAGTTAAATTTTACAAAAATGAAAATTTGACAAATACAATGAGTTTTTTTAATAATGTAATTTAAAATGTTATAGTTTTAATATATAAGGTTGATAGTTGACCATTTTTTCCAGAAAACTACAAAAAAATTTGAAAAATAATTTTTTTCCCCCTAAATTAGGGCCGACCCGGACTGAATTTATACGGGTTGGCTGAAAAATCCGGATCTAGCCGGATTTTGTGCAGATCCGGCCGGATTTGGTAACTATGCTCCATAGTGTGCAATATGCCTTCTCTTTATTTATTCCTTGTGCACGTCTTCCAACGTTGTTATCAAAGCGAGATGCAAGGAAGTTTTTGAGAAGAGGAAAGACAAAGACTGCAAAATTACGAGTTTCATATAGCCACGATTATATACTAATTCGAGGGAATGCAATAAGTCACCTAATATACTAGTTGACATTACAGTCACAACGGTCAAGGTTTTTTGGAGCATTTTCAACTCATTTTCGTGGCATCTTGGTGCCTTTCATGGGCTTCCTGAAGTATGCCGAAAATTTTGTGCTAGGGCATGAACAATATAACCATGAAAATACATTTTTTTAGCACGAAATAGCTACAAAAACAAACACGAATATAGTTGTGAATTGCAAATAAATACAATCGTGGCCTGAAAAGAAATTGCGAGGGTTAAAAAATTGAGGTCGATGAGAAAGGAAAAATCAAGAGCACCATCATACAATTTATATAGTCGTGAATAACAATTGCAGTCATAAATTTATAGTCGCGTTTTTCAAGAGAAAAACAAAGTTTCAAGTAAATACGAACTAGGGCACATTTTTAGTTTGGACACTTCTTTTCTTCCAATATGTAGGGAACGGAACAATGCACATCATAGTTGTAGCAAAGGAATGGTATTTTTCTCTATTTACTCATTTCGGTATTAGGCAGTTATATTTATTTTATCAAATGAAAATTCCCGTAGAAAAATATTCTGGTCTAAATTTTTATACACGGCAAGTAAAAATACAAATGCAACTTATGAATAAAAATTTGTTGGGCATAGTAAATGAGAAAGAGAAAGCATCCACTAGATGCAGAAGGTAGTGAGGATAGTGAAGATTATGTAATATAAAAATGCTCTAAACTTTGAAGGAAGGAAAGGATACAGGGTGGATGAAGCTCAGTATGGATGGTTTCTCAAATAGTTTGGGAGCTTGTGGATCTTGGGAATTATACCCTCACAAGATTCATGAGACAACTTGATGGAGCTTGTGGATGGCTCAATATGGATGGTTGTCCATTAATTCGTGAGATCTTTGATTCCGGAGTTCAGGAGGTGGAATCCGGGAACTCGGGAATTCAGCTTAGGAGCTACACTTTTACGAAGGTCACGAAGCAGCTTGATGGAGCCCTACCTAGTCGAAGCACTTCTTTCAAAGTGAAAGCCTCTAAAGATTACATAGTTTTGTTTAATTCTAGCTTTGTTAAAATGTTCGTTTTTGCTTTATGTAGGATAAGCCTTAAGAAGGGGTATTAGAATGTAAGGCTTATTTATAAGGATGTCATTAGTTATTTAACTAAAAGATGGTTGTAACTATATCAACTGTTTTGTAACTACTTCATTCATAATATAATGACGGACACACTATCTCCATAGTGTGCATTCTACCTTCTCTTTATTTCTTCCTTGTGCATGTCTTCCAACAATATCTTTCTTATAAAAATACTATTAATCCCTCATATATATACCATGTCAGCTATCTAAGGTAATCCATTATCATATTGAAGAATATTACAAATAATAACAATGCCAATCTTATAAAAAGCTACTAAGGCAATATTATTTCCAACACCCCTTGTAAGATTTCCATATTACTTTACACATGGATGTGAACTAAGTTCACATTGTGCCTAACACCCTCCCTCAATGGAAGCTTCCAAAAATGTCATGCAAGCTCCTCCTACGCCATCAATAAATGTGAAAATATACTTAGCTCCCCCAATTACAGGGATGACCTTGTGATCACACAAGTTGGAATGCATAAGCTCTAAAAGGTCAGATGCTCTATGGGATTTTCCTTTTCAAAAATATTCTCTATGTTTTCCAAGGATAAATCCTTCCCAAACACAACTAGGAAGTTTAAGAGAATCTGGGAAACCTCCACCATATTGATTTTTCTCATGAAACATAGTGATCTGTAGTTGAGGTATCCCATGCGATAATGCCACAATTTGCTTTTGTCATCAATGGATAATGTCACTGCTTTCCATTCCTTGGATGCTCATCAATGAACTTTTCAAACTTGAAGAATTGTGAATCATTATTAATAAAGAAGAGAATCCAAAGGAAGAGAAGAATATATGTTGAGGATCCCTGTCGGAAAAACACCAGATAAGATATAATTCACTTGATTGATTAAAATAGATGGGATATAGTTCTTATAAATAGATTATTAATCCCTCACATAAATGTCATGTCAGCTACATAAAGTAAGCCATTATAATATTGAAGAATATTAGAAATAATAACAAGCAAACCTTATAAAAAGGTATTAAGGTAATATTATTTCCAACATTGAAGAGAGTTGAAATTTAAGTATTTATCAGATCTATGTTTCACAATAGGATAACTTGTCCTGTTCATCATGGAATCTTATTGAAAATGGTTCTTGTTGGGAGCTATGAATGATTATTCTCTCGTGTTCTTTCTTGTAGGTGCTGACTTGAGCGATACACTAATGGATCGCATGGTAAGGTTTTTGTTACAGAAAAATTCTTTGCAATCACTCAAGGTTCTCAAAGTTTGATGTGATATGACATTTAACATCCAGTGAGTGTCTGCATAATTAATTCCAGAGCATCAAGTTAACTTTCTGTTTGGTAACAGGATTTCCATATTTACATTTGATACACATTTGTTTACTTTTTTATTAATGAATGAAATTGTTCTTTTTATATATTCATGGATAGGATCATGTTTCCATCTTTTTGTGTCTTTTGATTTATAATCTAATTGCATTATTACACTGGTTTGCTTTCAGAATTCGTGGCAATGTGTGATAGTGATCAATAAATATGTCGGTGGTTTTAATATTCCAAATGAAGTGGATAGTTGGGATGGTTCAAACACTCCAAGGAACAACTGGGAGGCCCTTCCCTCCACCAACTTTGGACCATAGATAATCCCTCAGAATCTGCTCAAGGCGCCAAAATTGGGTTATGCTAGGAAAGTGAGACACATAGATGTGAGAAGCGTGAAGAATACAACTCACCACCATTAACTTTCTAGCAAATGATAAGTCCTTATGGTGCCACATGCGAAGCTTACTTTGAAGCCTCTGAAGGCACAAATCCCACATAGAAATAGGCCACAAGCTAACACCCAAGGAGATGCCCAAATAATGAAAAATGACTCCAGGGCGAATGAAGGACCAAGCAGTAGGAATCCAACATGGAGGAGTGTCTAGCCCCACAAACCAGAAGTCCGTTTTGTGATCACTGACAACAACACTTGAGGCAGTGCAAAAAGTGCCCAGACAAGAGAGGGCCCCATCAACGGACTCCTGTTCTGCCCTCACCAAGAGAAGGGAATCGTCAGCGAAATGATTTTTAATCATCTTTAAATCATCAGGGAGCAGGATACCACAAATTTGCCTAGCAACCCGTGCAGCCTCAAGACAAATTTTCCACTTGACATTGTCTCATACAATCCGTGAGGGTCTCCAGGCATGATTCTCGATTGCTATAAATTGATAAGTCATCTAGAAAAGCATTAAAGTTACTTGTGGCTGTTTTGTCAACGATGTGTAGGATGATCCTTTGAAAATTTGCTAGCGCATTGCATGGTCCGAAGGTCATTTGGTTATACACATAGACTTCCTCCACTATAAACGTGGTCTCCATTTTATCTTCCTCCGCAATGAAAGATCCCAAACCCCTTTTTCCTGAATTTTTTTATAGAATGCTTAGGCTTGGTACTGAACTGATAATATCAAGCGAAACCATGGAACAACACTCTCATACTGCATAAACAAATTAAAGAATGCAAACCCTGCAAACCGGGTGAATATAGGAAAGGCGCCTAGGGTTTAAACAGGCAGATTTCTTCATAAATAATTCAGCAGTGAATTTAATAAGGATTTATGTTGACAAATATCCACAACAAAACAATCATAAATCTGCGAAAGGATTGATAATAAAAGAAAGTCCAAAACCCAGCTGTAAATGATTCAAACCAAATCGATTTGATATATAAATGATATTGGAAGCTACAATAATAATCTAGCATGAAGAATACCTCAGATACTACATAAAACAACTGTGGAATAAGTCGCCCCACTCTAGAAGATGACTGAATGCCCACTGCTGCAATTTTATTTTTCTTTCTGAACTGCTGAAATGATAAATAACCTGTGAATACAATGAAGCTCCCTGAATAGGAACTCCTCTCATTGTTCCCGGAGTTTCCATCCACAAGAGGAATAATCCAGAGAGTTTCCGTCCTTGGATTTTGTTTGCAAAGCTTCAGATTTAATTGCCAGGAAGAAAAATAATAATAATCTGCATAGTGCCGGCACAAGTCGCACTTTTCCCTTATAGCCAAAAAACCCTTCCAAAATGCAAGTCGCACTTTTTCCAAAGGAGTATAATTTATTTTTAATTAATTTTAATTTTCCCCATCTCCAAAGCAAGTTGCATTTTTTGGCTTATTTAATTACTTCCCAAAGCAAGTCGCACTTTTTGCCTAGGAAAGCACATTAAATAATTTATTAATTAATTTCCATGTACTTTCCTAAGTCAAAGTCACTTATTAAGTCTATTAATTCATTATATGTGCTTTTAGTGATAATTTATTTTATTTTAAGCACGATATAATAAAACTAATAAACTGAAGTCACCCTTGAAATCACCCCTTGGCCGTTGGATAGACAAAAAAGGGCCAAAGGTCTTCGATAAAACTATTCGAGATCGAGGGACATTACAGTCTTCCCTTCCTGAAATTGCTTGTCCCCAAACAACTGCAAATCTGGATGCTATAATATAGACTCACCCTCCCATGTAACATCCTCTATTGGCAACTCTTTCCACCTCACCAGGAACTCCTGAATAACTCTATTCCCCAATCTCCTCTCTCGGCTATCCAAGATCTCCTCTGGCACTAAATCTAACCTCCCTTCCTCATCCAAAGGAGGTAACTCTGCAAAAAAAACAATGTGTTGCCCCAAAGCCTTTTTCAAGCAAGATACATGAAAGACATTGTGTATCTTACTCTCGGAAGGTAATTCCAGCTCATATGCCACTTCACCAACTCTCCTCAACACCCTGTATGGTCCATAAAATCGAGGCTTGAGCTTTTCAGCTCCACTCTTCTTGAGAGTACTCTGTCTGTAAGGCTGAAGACGTAGAAATACCATGTCTCCTACCTCAAATGCTCTCTCTACCCTGTGCCTATCTGTATACATCTTCTGCTGATTCTGGGCCCGTTGAATATTATCCTTAAGTACCTTAAGGATGTCCTGACAATCCTGTAAACTCTCCTGAGCCTTGGGAGCTCTACTGTACCCAAACGCCAAATCAACAAAAGATCTCACATCATATCCATACAATGCTCAGAATGGAGTCATACCAATAGACATATGGTAAGTGGTGTTATAGCAATACTCACATAAATACAACTTTACCCATGCCTTCTGCTGTCCTGCAACATAGTTACGTAGATAACCCTCTATCAACTTGTTCACAATCGTTGTCTGCCCATCAGTCTGAGGGTGATAACTAGTGCTCGGAGTCAACTCAGTGTGAACCAAATGGAAAAGTTCCTACCAAAATATGCTCAAAAACCTGCTATCCGATCACTAACGATGTTCTACAGAAGTCCATGCAACCTGAATACCTGACGGAAGAACAAATCAGCCACATGAGGTGCCTTAAAGCTGGTAGGGACGGCAAAAAATTGTGAATATTTTGTCAACCAATCAACTACTGCATAAATGCGATCATTCCCTTACACCACGGGAAGACCTGTAATGAAATCCATCGAAATACTTTCCCACTTCTGCTTCGGAATTGGCAATGGCTGTAGTAAACATGCTGGGAAAATATGCTCTGACTTGTTCTGCTAACAAGTCATACACTCGCGGACATGGCGCAAGACATCATCCTTGAGACCCTTCCAGGAGAATCTCTCTCTAATTTGCTTGCATGTTTTAAAGTACCGTGGATGTCTTGTTAGTGGTGCATCATGGAAAGCGTGCATAATCTTCTCCTTAAGCTCAGATTCAGGAACTAGGTAAATTCTGCCCTTATACAAAATCAAATCAGTTATTACTTTATATTGGTCATCCTGAATTTTTCCATCCATAATGTCACATGCCCAAGTATTTTTGGAATACTCAACTAATAGTTGAGATTTCCAATCTGCTGAAATCTCGCTCAAAGAACATAGGGCAGCGAGATGGGGCTTTCTGGAAAGTACATTAGCCACTACATTCATCGTCCCCTTGACATACTCAATGTCAAAATCATATGCTTGGATTCTGCTAACCCATTTTCGTTGCCTCTCATTGAGCTCTTTCTGTTCCAGGAAATATTTCAAGCTGTTGTGGTTGGTTCTCACCACAAATTTCCCACCCACTAAATACTGTCTGAACTTTGCCAAAGCATGCATAATGGCAAGCATCTCCTTATCATAGGTGGAATACAATCTCTCATTATCTCTCAACTTCCTACTCTCGTAGGCAATAGGATGGCGATCATGCATAAGAACTGCACCAATCACCAATCCCGAAGCATCACATTCCAAAATGAAGGGTCGTGAGAAATCTGGAAGAGCCAAAACTGGACAGGTGCTCATAGTTACCTTTAGCCTCTCAAATATTACTTGTGCCTCATCTATCCATCTAAATGCCCCCTTCTGTGTAAGATCTGTCAATGGAGCTACCAGTTGAGAATAGCCCTTCACAAACCTCCTGTAATAACCACATAACCCCAAGAATCCACGCAAATCAAAGATATTTTTGGGGTGGTGGCCAATCCTACATTGCCTTGTATCTTCTCCTAATGAACCTTGACCCCATTGGCCCCAATGACGTGCCCAAAGATACAATATCTTAGTGGTGTCACCCAGATTTCATCCTGAAATCTGCGACTACACTATCCGAAAAAATTTCGTACTTTTAAAATAATGGGTCGTTTTGTGTTTTTATTGCCTGAAATTTCTTGTATTGTTTCAAGATATTCCCAAAGAGCCATATCAGCCTTTTTCGCCAAATACCCAGATGCCCAAAATTGTTATATTCTGTCGTCGGAAAATTTGTATTTAATTATTTTGAGCCCCGTATGAGGCTATTTGTGCTCCGTTTTAACTCTGTTATGATTGAATATGTCATTACTCTTATGTACCAGAAGGGTTTTAACTTGGAATAAGTTTTGGGCTTTATTTGTAACTTTTGGCAATTTTTTATGTTTTTGTGTTGTCCCATTTCGTTTTCTATGAAATTTCTCTAGAACAATTCCTTTGCCGAGTAAGCCTGATTTTTTGCCTGGAGCAGCTAGAAAACATATACACACGTTATGCCCGGAGGAAGTCGCCATCAGAGGTCTGGATCACTGGGAAAAAGCGAAGTCGTGCACGGAAAAGCCCCTGCGGGGTTGGGCGCATTTTTGGAAAACAAAGGATTTAAGCTGCAATGGGAAAAATACAAGCAGTAGGCAAGGTGGGAATTTTATACCTGCCTAGCAGGATACTTTTTCCCGTGTTATAAAATTCACTTAAGCTGCAGTGGGAAAGTTAGCGGGCTGCAGGCAGGCAGGAATTTATTACGTGCCTTGCAGAGTGAAAATTCCCATGATAAAATAAAAGGAAAGTGACTTAAGTGAAATCATGGGATTTTAGTGCCTGCCTTGCAGGGTAAATAATCCCATTGTCAAAGTCAAATCACTTAAGTGGATCATGGGATTTTAGTGCCTGCCTTGCAGGGTAAAAAATCCCATTGTGAAAAATTCTTAAAAAATAGAATTATATGTGCAAAAAAGTGCGCCCCCTTTGGTGAGATGATGGCAGCCTTGATATGATTATCTTAATTAATCTATTCTTCTAAAAAGTGCGACCAAGCTTGGAAGAAGTCAACAAGTCAAAATTGGAATAAAAGAAATTGATTAAATGTATTAAATTTAATTTATTTAGTGGCTGTCCCCTCTCTTTCAAAAAGTGCGCCCCATTTAGGAGTTATTTAATGATTTTGAGGCATTAAATCATTAAATTAATTTCTATTTTCAGTGGCTATGGTCAAGGCACACTGTGAAGCTTAAGTGAAGTGCTGTGTGAAGGCTTAAATTGGATTAATTTAATTTATTGGATGGCTGTCCTTAAACCTGCTATTTTTAAAAGAGAAGAGCATGATTTTTAATTAATTAATTGCCTTTAATTGTTAGGGCAATTATTAATTATAGAATTGTGAAGGTTATATAAGCATGGGCAGCCATATGGGTGAATTATTTAATTCACAGGTAAAGAATTGCAGCCAAGAGGAAAAGTGCGCCCCCATTTGAAAAAGGATTTTGCTCAGGCAAGGGTGGGCAACAAGGCTAAAAGCTTCTAGATTTGGCGCATGTTTTGAAGGAGGTTGATCTTTGTCTGCATAATTGTTTGCATAGGTGTTACAGGAGTTCAGGTGTTGTTGAAAGGATTCATGCTCACTTTATGTGCAAATTAAACACCATTTTTTGGGGCAGCAAGCTTGAAAAGTGCAGATTTTTACAATTAAAATTCAATATTTATGTTCCGGAGGCCATTTTTGTTTGAATAAATTGTAGGAATTCATTACAGGTACTTTACAAAGGAAAATGAACTTTTATCAATGTCCAATACATTGCATATATCCTCCGAATCTGAAGAATTGTCCAGATCTGCACCAGTATTGAAGAAATCCGATCAAGTAAGAAGAAAAAGAATTATTCAGACGAAGCTAGACAAAGCTATGGCGAAGAGAGATGAAAAAGAAAGCACGATGGAGTCATGCATTGTTTCCAAACCTTTAGACATAGGAGACACAGATCTAGGCTCGGAAACTCTTTCCGATTTGATTGATAGATCCAGAGCGGGAAAGACTTCACTCATGCGTGCGGTTAAAAGCAGTGGAATTATCCGAGCTGCAGCTTTTCCATGTACAGCCCAGTTGCTAGAATTTGTTATGGAGTGCGCTAGATCTTACCATCCTTCATCCAGATCAGTGCGTGATGCTTCGGGAAAGACAATAATTCGTTTGGACGCTGAGTTCATCAATTATTGTTTGAAGATTCCAGTACGAAAGGTGGTGACTTCCATTAGTCTTCAGGATGCCGACAACAAGTGGGAAAAGCATAGAGTTGATTGCATGAGCATAATGAATAACCGATACATGAAGAAGCCTAAATCTCCTTCAAAGTTCCCGAAAACTCTTCCATGGTCCAATTTGGTGCAGGAGGTAGATGATGTCGTCAAATTGCTATGCAGGATGCATGGCGAGGCGAATGCTTACACTTTCCGTAGATGGATGTATGATTTCATCAGGACCATTGAAATCAACAAGGTTGATTCTAAATCAATTGTCGGAAATGATTAGCAACAACTGGACAGGTGCTCATAGTTACCTTTAGCCTCTCAAATATTACTTGTGCCTCATCTATCCATCTAAATGCCCCCTTCTGTGTAAGATCTGTCAATGGAGCTACCAGTTGAGAATAGCCCTTCACAAACCTCCTGTAATAACCACATAACCCCAAGAATCCATGCAAATCAGAGATATTTTTGGGTGGTGGCCAATCCTGCATTGCCTGTATCTTAACCTAATGAACCTTGACCCCATTGGCCCCAATGACGTGCCCAAGATACAATATCTTAGTGGTGTCACCCAGATTTCATCCTAAAATCTGCGACTACACTATCCGAAAAAATTTCATACTTTTAAAATAATGGGTCGTTTTGTGTTTTTATTGCCTGAAAGTTCTTGTATTGTTTCAAGATATTCCTAAAGAGCCATATTAGCCTTTTTCGCCAAATACCTAGATGCCCAAAATTGTTATATTCTGTTGTCAGGATTTATCTGCGGAAAATTTGTATTTAATTATTTTGAGCCCCGTATGAGGCTATTTGCGCTCCGTTTTAACTCTGTTATGATTGAATATGTCATTACTCTTATGTACCAAAAGGGTTTTAACTTGGAATAAGTTTTGGGCTTTATTTGTAACTTTTGGCAATTTTTCGTGTTTTTGTGTTGTCCCGTTTCGTTTTCTATGAAATTTCTCTAGAACAATTCCTTTGCCGGGTAAGCCCGATTTTTTGCCTGGAGCAGTTGGAAAACATATACGCACGTTATGCCCAGAGGAAGTCACCATCAGAGGTCTGGATCACTGGGAAAAAGCAAAGTTGTGCACGGAAAAGCCCCTGCTGGGTTGGGCGCATTTTTGGAAAACAAAGGATTTAAGCTGCAATGGGAAAAATACAAGCAGTAGACAAGGTGGGAATTTTATTCCTGCCTAGCAGGGTACTTTTTCCCGTGTTATAAAATTCACTTAAGCTGCAGTGGGAAAGTTAGAGGCCGCAGGCAGGCGGGAATTTATTACCTGCCTTGCAGAGTGAAAATTCCCATGATAAAATAAAAGGAAAGTGACTTAAGTGAAATCATGGGATTTTAGTGCCTGCCTTGTAGGGTAAATAATCTCATTATCAAAGTCAAATCACTTAAGTGGATCATGGAATTTTAGTGCCTGCCTTGCAGGGTAAAAAATCCCATTGTAAAAAATTCTTAAAAAATAGAATTATATGTGCAAAAAAGTGTGCCCCCTTTGGTGAGATGATGGCAGCCTTGAAATGATTATCTTAATTAATCTATTCTTCTAAAAAGTGCGCCCAAGCTTGGAAGAAGTCAACAAGTCAAAATTGGAATAAAAGAAATGGATTAGATGTATTAAATTTAATTTATTTAGTGGCTGCCCCCTCTCTTTCAAAAAGTGCGCCCCATTTGGGAGTTATTTAATGATTTTGAAGCATTAAATCATTAAATTAATTTCTATTTTCAGTGGCTATGGTCAAGGCACACTGTGAAGCTTAAGTGAAGTGCTGTGTGAAAGATTAAATTGGATTAATTTAATTTATTAAATGGCTATCCTTAAACTTGCTATTTTTAAAAGAGAAGAGCATGATTTTTAATTAATTAATTGCCTTTAATTGTTAGGGCAATTATTAATTATAGAATTGTGAATGTTATATAAGCATGGGCAGCCATATGGGTGAATTATTTAATTCACAGGTAAATAATTGCAGCCAAGAAGAAAAGTGCGCCCCCATTTGAAGAAGGATTTTGCTCAGGCAAGGTGGCAACAAGGCTAAAGCTTCTAGATTTGGCGCATGCTTTGAAGGAGGTTGATCTTTGTCTGCATAATTGTTTGCACAGGTGTTACAGGAGTTCAGGTGTTGTTGAAAGGATTCATGCTCTCTTTATGTGCAAATTAAACACCATTTTTTGGGGCAGCAAGCTTGAAAAGTGCAGATTTTTATAATTAAAATTCACTATTCATGCTCCGGAGGCCATTTTTGTCTGAATAAATTGCAGGAATTCATTACAAGTGCTTTACAAAAGAAAAGGAGCTTTTATCAATGCCCAATATATTGCATATATCCTCCGAATCTGAAGAATTGTCCGGATCTGCACCAATATTGAAGAAATCCGGCCAAGTAAGAAGAAAAAGAATTATTCAAACAAATACTTCACTCATGCGTGCGGTTAAAAGCAGTGGAATTATCTGAGCTGCAGCTTTTCCATGTACAGCCCAGTTGCCAGAATTTTATATGGACTGCGCTAGATCTTACCATCCTTCATCCAGATCAGTGCGTGATGCTTTGGGAAAGACAATAATTCATTTGGACGCTGAGTTCATCAATTATTGTTTGAAGATTCCAGTGCGAAAGGTGGTGACTTCCATTAGTCTTCAGGATGCCGACAGCAGGTGGGAAAAGCATAGAGTTGATTGCGTGAGCATAATGAATAGCCAATACATGAAGAAGCCTAGATTTCCTTCAAATTTCCCGAGAACTCTTCCACGGTCCAATTTGGTGCAGGAGGTAGATGATGTCGTCAAATTGTTTTGTAGGATGAATGGCGAGGTGAATACTTACACTTTCCATACATGGATGTATGCTTTCATCAGGACCATTGAAATCAACAAGGTTGATTCTATAATCAATTGGTCGGAAATTATTAGCAACAACATTGGTGAGCAGCTCCGGAACATGAAGCATACTTTTAGCTTCAAAATAACTTCCTACTTGGTGTATGCTGCAGCTTCACAAGGCGTCTTTTCCAAGTTGGATAGATGTGGTGTTCTTTCCAAGGACCCCATTTTTGAGTGCTACCCACAGTTTACTGTACCTGCGTGTGAGAAAGATTTCAAAGCGATCAACAATGAATTCTTCTATGATTTCATCTGCAGGCTAGACAAAGACTTGAAGGCCAACAGGGTAAGCAAGGAAGTGTGGGAAGTTGTGTCCAAGATTGGCAGTCTATTCATTCAATTTGCAGATTTCACATACCTCAGGGTTACGGGCTTTTCTGGAGAACGAATAAAGATGCCCATGTATTCGAATGATAGATTGATCGCCATGAAGCTGAGCAGGCAACTTGTGGAGTTACACGACCTTCAGTCAAAGCGGCACAAGTCTACGAGCTTCTTCCCAATCATTGTGGGACATTACAGCTGCATTAGCATTCATAGAGCTCGAGGGATGGAAGCGCAAATGTTATCCGAGTATGAGCAAGAGTTCTTCCCTACACGGCTGAACTTCGATCCATTTGGAGTAGTCAGGAAGACAATCTCCCAGGGGTACGCACATGTGCCTTCATTAGAAGATTTCTGGATGAAGTGCAAAAGTGAGTACGAGGTTAGAAAGAGAGATTTCAGCAGACTATCAGCAAAGCAAGTGTTCGACTTTGGACTAGCGCGGATACCTGCGGATCTTAAAGATGATGGGAATGTGGTACTTGACACTTACCATCAAATGGGAGGAGATAAAGCCATACTGCAAAATAACATAGGAGGCTGCAACACAATTGAAGAAAGGTCGGGAGCTGTGTTGGTGAATACTTCAAACTCGTTGCTTACGAAAGGATATTGCCTTGATGAAGCATTGATGAATCAAGTCACGGGCAACTTCGGTGCAGGAGATTCCCTTAAGCGAAAGCACGGAGGAGAAAGGAGCAGGAAAGTCGAGAAGTTGAAAGTGCATAGAAGATCTCAATCCAAGGAGAAGATCACTTCTACGGCCATGACTTTAACTCCGGTTTCTCCAGTACCCAATACTTTACCAACTATTGCACCGCAGCAGCAGGACGCTTCCATGCCTCCACTGAATCCAACGACATTCATCTTCTCCCCTCAGCCACTTCGTTTAGCGCCTGTTCCAGAGGATACGTTGAAGCTGCAGATGGCGGAATTCGAAAGGGCTTTGTCCTTGGATGACTCAGAAGATGGCAGCCACAACACTGTGGCACTTTCTGATGGAGAGGATGCTGAGCGGAAGATGGTAGTACACTCAGCAACTTCAGCGACTTCTCATTCTCCGAGAAGTAACTTCTCGGAATGGTTGGCTTCGCAATTGGTTCCAGAAGCAAGAATGAAGATGAACTTAGAGGAGCACGACTTGCAGCTACTCCAGAATCTGGGCGGAAGAGACAGAAGGCCTAAAGTTGCCAAAGCAACTTCTAGGTTGATCATCGAGGATTCAGGAGAGAAGTTTGCTAAGATATCAATTCCGGCAGAAGGAATGATAGAGGAGGAGCTCACGGCAAAGGATGTGACAGTAACCAAAGTACCCCTCGGTCAAGCCACCACTGAAGGATTGAAGCAGGACACGCAAACATTGATGGATACTTTATTCCTTAGGCTTGATAGTGAAAAGGCGAAGAAAGAAGAGTTGCAGAAGTTAGTATCTCAATTATGTGAGTTCATAGCCAAGATTGCTAAACCTTCCATTCAGCCCATTTCAGAGCAGGTGAGTGATCATCTTATGTAGGAAATGGAAGACGCAAGCAATCAAGTAAAGGCTATTGACGAATGGAAGGATTTGATTATTCGTCAAGCTTCTGTACAACTTGGGGATGTGTCAGCCCGCCTAAAGGTTATGGATGATGCAGCAAATCAACTAAAGCAATTGATGGCAAGCATAAAAGGCATGAATACAGTTGCAGAGAGTAACCTCAGTATTTTGGCTGAGATTAACAAGATTTCGGGAGATGTATTGATTGCGGAACAAATTATACCAGACGGATCAGTCGAGAAGGGGAAGTAGCTAGAGTTTGCAATATCTTTCCGTTTGGAAATCTGCAGAGTTTTGCTGAAGAGAATGCAGGCACTTGAGAGTAGGACATCAGATTTACCAGACAGTGTCATTTCTTTCACTGAGGAGAGAGTGGATGGGAATGTCACTTCATACGTGCGGATCGTCTCAACTAAGATGCCTAATTCCCTGGAAGGATCTCTTCTAATGATACAAAAGATAATTGATAAAGCTACCAAGCCTTTCACGATGAGTTCTATCAGTAGACTGGTGGCGCTGTAGGCAGACATTGTGAGGTTTGGGCCGAGTTTGGAAGATGTGGAAGTGTGCATCAAAGTGTTGAATGAAGGGTTGCTGCAGTTCAGGACAGAGAAAGAAGCAATGGCTGAAACAGATGGAAGGATGTTGAATTACATGTTCAACAAGTATATCCGATATCAGAACAAGAAAAAGACATAAACATTACAGCTGACATGACTTCTTCTTTTCTTTCTTCTATTTTCTATGTTCCCGGATGAAATTGTAAAACTTTTAAGTTATTGGTTTTGCAACCATTACTTAAAGTCATGTGGAACCATTCTATTAGTTAAGTGATACATGTGTCACTTAAGGAGAAGATAGTTGAGGATGATTGCCAAGTGTCATCTTTACTTGTTTATGTTTCAGTTCAGTTTGAGTTTTCCATTTGTACTTTCCCTCCTACATTCTATAAGTAGGAGAAGAACCTTTGGGTTAATGATCGATCAGAATTTGTAAGCAGCAATCCTGTGTTCTAGACTTTGTGCTGAACCCCTGAGAGCAACTTGGAGCAAAGGAATACAAAGGAGCAGGTTTCTGAAGAACTTTGTGTCACGGTGTACTTTGTTTCTTGCTTTTAATCTTAGATATCTTAATAAACTTTGTGTTATTTTAGATCTGGATTTAGAGCTGCCTTTGTTTTATAATTCTGTATGTTCATATCTATTATGTTTCTTCTATGTGCATGCAATTAGCTCTGCTATCTACTAATTGGGATGCACATCTTCCCCATTTCTTCTTTGTATTTCCTTTACTTCCTTCTTCTATAAAATACTCCCTTTCTTAAACAATTGCTTACTTGCTGCAGAACTTCTTAGTTATGGTTCATGAACTAAGTGGTTAAAGTAAAACCCCTGATAGATAATAACACATTTTTATTGACAAATCTGACACGGGAGCCTCACCGGTTAAATGAGGGAGATTTATCTCATGACTACCTAGGTTTTGTGCTATGCAAAAAATCTAGCCAACACTTAGTAAGTCCAAATTCGCACTTGGACATCTTAGCAAATAAAGATTGAGTCTCCATTATGCCAAGTACCTCATCAAGATGCCTCAAATGCTCATCCCATGTCATGCTATATAGCAAAATATCATCAGAGAAGACCAACACAAACTTCCTCAACTGGTTGTTGAAGAGATGGTTCATACATGACTGAAACGTAGCAGGTGCATTGGTGAGTCCAAATGGCATCACCAAGAACTCATAGTGCCCATAGTGACACCTGAAGGTTGTCTTGTGAATGTCCTCATCCCGAACATGAATTTGATGGTATCCTAATCAAAGATCAATCTTCAAAAAATAGATAGCTCCATGCAACTCATCTAAAAGCTCATCTATGCGAGGAATAAGATACCTATTCTTTATGGTTTTCTAGTTTAGTGCACGGTAGCCAATGCACATCCTCATGGTCCGATCCTTCTTCACCAAAACAACTGAAGAAGCAAAGGGACTAGAACTAGGACGGATGTGTCCCATCTCTAATGGCTCTCTAATGGCCTTTTCTATCTCATCCTTATGTCTTGGGATGGCGATAAGGCGTAGTCATCACGGTTTAACACCCTCCTCAAGCTCTATAACATGCTCAAACCCTCTATCTGGTGGTCTACCTGGAGAAATGTCACCAAACACTGGGCCGTGCTTATCTAGTATGGACTGGATATTTATATGAAAGGGCTGCTCACTATCTGAAAAAGGTTTGGATGAAATGAAACATTGGGCTGCCCATGCAACCTCTCCATGCCTGACTATAGATTCCATCTTACGTGCTGAAACAACTCTAGGCCCACCGTCAGAAAGAGCCTGAAGCACAATCTTCTTCCTATCTACCCTGAACTCCAATTCCATCCTCCGGAAGTCCTGAACATATCTGCCAAGGGACTGCAACCAATGAATACTCAACACTATATCAATCTCACCAAGTCCAATAACATAGAAGTCATCGATCAATGTGTAGTCCCCCATCTGGATACTGAGCCGCGGAATCCTCTTAGTGCAACTAATAGCAAACCCATCTGTTACTCGTACACTAAACCCCTCAAAATCCTCAACCTGTAATCCTCGCTTCGCAACAAACCCCTCATCAATGAAGTTGTGCGTAGCTCCACTGTCAATCAAACAAACAATCCGCTGTCCCTTAAGCACTCCCCTTCAGCCAAAAGGGATGGTACCTAGAAAACTCTTGAGTGAGTGTAGCAATAGTGACATCGGATGAATCCAATGCCTCACTCTCGCCAAGCTCTACTTGGGGATGCTCCCCCCGTGCATCATGGCAGCCGTCCTTATCCTCTGCATCTGTATCCGGCGAGTGGTCATTATCCTCATTTGAAATCACCTCAATGAGATGCACCTTGCCTTTACCAAGGCATCTTTGCAATGAAAGCAAAGCTTCTTCCTCCTCAACTCATTACGAGATCCCTGATCCACCTTAGGAGGTGGTGCACTCTTCTGCTGAATGGTAGAGCGCTGAAATGGCCTGGAGCTCATGGGAAACTTCTTATTGGGCTGATAAGAAGTGGGGATGTGTCCAAGTCCAATGCCTTCTAGATGGCATCATGCAATGCCCTAGGCTTAAGAGCCTTGACCAATCCTCTCATCCTGTCATGAAGGCCCTCTATGAATAGCATCACTACCCTCTTCTTAGGCATCTGGAACCATGACTGTTGTACGCTGAAATTTGTTGATGTATGAATCAACATGTCCACTCTGTCGAAGCTGCGCCAAGTCCCTATAATAAAGCTCCACATCCTTGCGATCAAATCTCACAATCAACATCTCGCTGAAATCCCTGTATGATTGCAAAAGTTCGTGATTCTGTGTAACTAATCCATGGTGCCACCAATCATAAGCCACCCCCTCAAGGTGCAAAGTAGCGAACTGTATAGCCTCCTGTTCCCTCATTGGTTTGTGGGTAAGATAGGTGTCGAGCTTGTGAATTCAAGCCTTGGCACTGATCTTTCCGCTACCATCAAAAGTGGAGAGGGTAACCTTATTGGTAACCTCCTGCAATTCCCTGTGCTGCTGCGCTCTAGGCCTGCTGTCCTGTCCAGCCCTTATGTTATCTCTCCTCTTAGCACAATACTGTAGGAGGGGAAAGACATCCCTCACATGCTGTGGCAAACTCCACTCATCATTGACTGCCATAATAGTATCCAAAAAAGCTACTTCTTCCGGTCGCACCTCAATCTCTGGTGGGTCATCTTTAGGCAGGAAGTTAGGTTGCATAGGCCTATCTGTAGTCGGTGTAATCCTCTCATCTGTATGGGTGTGCCTCCTCTCACGGCGTGGTGATCCCCTAACACTTACAATTTTTGAAGGTGATCTGTTGTGATCCCTGTAACCATTGGCAACTGATACGGATCTATCCCTTCTGCCATGCCTGTCCCGTGGCCTATCCAATGCCAACCTGTCCAAGGTAGAGCCCATGCGCTCCATAGTCTATAACAACTGCCTCTGAGTGGCTGCCATATCACTAATAAAGTCTCTATCTAGGTCTGCATGCTCATCTCGAGGGGGACTCTCTTGTCTATCACCCAAAACATCCATTTTGTCACCTCTTACAATACCATCTTCGAGTCGTGCCCTCTTGCATGTGTAGTATCTGTGTGAACTGACCTCTCTATGCTACTTTCAAAGCTGACTTTGTTTTATTCTCTGCTTCCTTCCCGCATAGGTTGGGAGGATACACTGCTTTGATACCACTGAAAGATCCCAAACCCCTTTTGCCTGAATGTTTTTTTAATAGAATGCTCAGGCTTGGTACTGAACTAATAATATCAAGTGAAACCATGGAACAACACTCTCATACTGCATAAACAAATTAAAGAATGCAAACCTTGCAAACCGGGTGAATATAGGAAAGGCGCCTAGGGTTTAAACAGACAGATTTCTTCATAAATAATTCAGCAGTGAATTTAATAAGGATTTATGTTGACAAATATCCACAGCAAAACAATCATAAATCTGCGAAAGGATTGATGATAAAAGAAAGTCCAAAACCCAGCCGTAAATGATTCAAACCAAATCGATTTGATATATAAATGATACTGGAAGCTACAATAATAATCTAACATGAAGAATACCTCGGATACTGCATAAAACAACTGTGGAATAAGTCGCCCCACTCTAGAAGATGACTGAATGCCCACTGCTGCAATTTTATTTTTCTTTCTGAACTGCTGAAATGATAAATAACCTGTGAATACAATGAAGCTCCCTGAATAGGAACTCCTCTCATTGCTCTTGGAGTTTCCATCCACAAGAGGAATAATCCAGAGGGTTTCCATCCTTGGATTTTGTCTACAAAGCTTCAGAGCTAACTGCCGGGAAGAAAAATAATAATAATCTGTATAGCGCCGGCACAAGTCGCACTTTTCCCTTATAGCCAAAAAACCTTCCAAAATGCAAGTCGCACTTTTTCCAAAGGAGTATAATTTATTTTTAATTAGTTTTCCCCATCTCCAAAGCAAGTCGCATTTTTTGGCTTATTTAATTACTTCCCAAAGCAAGTCGCACTTTTTGCCTAGGAAAGCACATTAAATAATTTATTAATTAATTTCCATGTACTTTCCTAAGTCAAAGTCACTTATTAAGTCTATTAATTCATTATATGTGCTTTTAGTGATAATTTAGTTTATTTTAAGCACGATATAATAAAACTAATAAACTGAAGTCACCCTTGAAATCACCCCTTGGCCGTTGGGTAGACAAAAAGGGCCAAAGGTCTTCAATCAAACTATTCGAGAACGGGGACACTACACACAATTCTGATTTGATTTTAGCCCAAGAGCCCATCCATAAAGGAGTAGATCTTGTGTCTTGCTACTTCCTCCACTATAGAGTCTATAAGATTGGAAATGGGTCCTTGATAGTAATTGCGTTCAAGCATTTGAAGTCAACACATAGCGTTATTTGTTTTGATTCCTTCTTCAAACGATTATTGTTGCTGACACCCATTCGCTTGCTTGAACTTTGAAGATTATACATGCCTCCAACATCTTTTCAATCAATTCTTAGATCTTAGCAATATATTTCCGGTTCATATATAATCTCTCCTCCATACCAATTGATCTCCTACAACTAATGAAATTCTATGTACACACATCTCTTGTAATAACCCTTTTGAGGGTTTTAAACAAAATTTCTAGAATTCTGATTTTTAATTGCAGCAGACCAGAAATTAATTACAGCGGAAGGAATTTATCGAAATAAGAGCCAAAAATCATCAACAAGCATCCACAAACCCATATCAACAATTATTAATTAATTTTGAATTGAATTATGGCCAAATCAATTTGATTTATGCCAAATCAAACCGCTGGAAATTAATTGTGCAATCTGGAAATCGCAGCAGCCAATAAATGGTTCGATTTGCACTAATAAATGCTTCGAAATGTGTGCAAATGCAAATTTAGGCTCTAAAATGTAGGGCGACTTGATTTCACCAATTTATTTGATGTTATTTGCTTGTAACAATCTAGAATTCAATCATATGCAAGTCAAATTGACAGAATAAATCAGAATTGGCACCAAAAGATCTTTAATTGAATAATAATTTGGAAATATGAATGTTTTAAGTCAATTGGAAACGATTTTCGTCCTTCCAATGGACCTCAAGTGGGGTTTTCGTCCCAATTGGAAGAATATGAGAGTTCTCTCTCAAAATTTGAAATTCACGAGTCAAGTCCATGGGTACAAATGAATCCCTTCACCCCTATTTATACTTTTGAAAAGACATTGCCGCTCCCTTATGACCATTCATTATGCCCTTATAATTATTTATTTTGTCCTTAACTTGGCCGACCCATATATTCTACAATTACTTTATAAAAAACATATAAAAATTATTAAATATTAAATGCTGCTCTTCTCCTTGATTTCCCTTTTTCTAACTACGAAGAAGGAATGGCTAGGAAATCCAAACTTGGTCTTCTACGTTGGGAAAAGGGACATTACATCTCTGGTGGTATTCCCTTTAAATCTTTGTAGGTCCATGCAAATATATCTCTGGATTCCATTAATATCCAAAACACTGCGGCCTTCAATACCAGGTTCTATTCGTTCCTCATCATGATTATCTGGTGCTTATCACTGGATTCAAGGTTCACCTTAACTATTAATGGTTCTTTGTATTTCATATCTGCTACCCCTCGAAGTGGTGGGCCAGTTCTTCATTTATATTTGCATTACCCACTCGGTTTTTTGTGAACTCTGGAGGGTAGGGAGAACACAATGAAGACGGTTTTGCTTGATTAGAAACTATGGATTTTAGTTTCTTCTTGGCATGTTGTGTCCTTCCTGGTTTTGAGTTGTCTTCCGTGAACCATTTAGTTTCTTCTATTTCCATGATCTTGACAAAGTTGCACTCCAACTAGAATACTTTGTAATCCTCCATCTATACTAACCTTTTTGAGGGTTTTAATCAAATATTCTATATGCAAATCTGAAAATAAAATCTCAGCAGACTAAAGAATAAAATCAGCAACTTGTACTTGCACCAAAAAATATCAAAACCGCCATAAAACACCACGAATCAATTCGCCACTATTTTATATATATTTTATGGAATTTTAGAAGCTAAAATAACAAAGAAACACCGAAGAATACTCTGCTGAAAATTAAATATGCACTGGAAATTACAGCCACAAGATAAATATGAAATATGGGTCTAGAAACCCTCTAAATTTATATAACTTCAAATTCCGGCCTTCAAAAATATTACAAATCACATTGTGAAACCAGATTTCCCAAATTCTTCACCAATGTCTCCAAATCCTACTCTACCCTAGATAGGTTGCTCCACCCTAAATAATTCAAATAATTAGCTGAAAATTACAAATAGATCCTCAAATCAGCTCTTCACATCAAGACTCAAACAATGATGAAGGGTTTTCATCCTTCACCTAAGCCACATGAAGGATTTTTCGTCCTTCAATGAGGCCTCACAAGAGGGTTTTCATCCTCAAGTGGATGAACAAGGAGCAACTAGCTCTCTATGCCAAAATATAACAAAATGTGCCAAGACAAGGTGCAAATGATGCCTCTAAACTCCTTTTATATCTTCCTTTTTGGCACTAAAGCTTAATTAGACAAGGCCAACATGTGTAATGCAAGAAAACACCAAAGAAAATATAATAATATTATATAAAATATATTAGAAAGATGCTCAAGGGTCTTCTCCTTCATTTCTTCTTCTTTGCCATGGAAAAGGGATGGCAAGAAGAATTTCCAGCTCCTAAGTGGGAAAAAGGGACATTACAGTCCTCCCTCCCCAAAATTGCTTGTCCCGAAGCAATTGCAAACTCATTACATCCGTTGCCCCAAACTTCTTCTTCTTCTTTTCTTTGAAGGTCTTCATCCTTCAATGGCGAAGGTGGCATCCTTGACAAAAGCATCCACAACCACATTTGGTTCCCCTTTCACATACTCAATGTCAAAATCAAATGTTTGGAGTCTACTCATTCCATCACCCATACCCACGTGTTCTCCCTCAATGGAGCCTTCTATCCGGATCATGAGAACATCATTCAACATAGCTTGGATGTAGGCTGAAAATAAATCATAACAGCAGTAAGTCACCTGGGATTCCATCCAATTTAGCACTAGGGTGGCTTGGGAGAGTGTCCTCACTAGTGGAGCTTCACTACTATCCTTGTCATGCAAGGGAATCTTCTTAAATTGCACATGGACACCGCTGTTGGTGTCTAAAATTATTGTGATCAGCAGCATAAAAATGATGCAAGTATGACAAATCCAAGTGAGCTTTAGTAATATGATAGATGTAGAAGCATTAGGTACCCAAACAACTACCACAAACTCACCATCTATAGTTGAAACCCCACAAGTTCTCCCATGTAATTGGGTGAGAAACAAACTCAGCTGCTCTTCTTGTTCAAAAACCTTTATTTGCACATGGAATAAACTTGTCAATGAAAATAAAATTTGCTTCCATCATTGCTTCCTCATGCCTTATGGGTATGGTGGCAAGCACTCTTTCAATGCTTGCAATCATCTCATTTTCTCCTCTCAAGTGATGAGTATTTGAAGATTCATCCAAACTGTCCCAAACATTGTTGCGAGCTTTCATTCTTTCTTTAAAACTCAAAATCCACAAATCTAAAAATAACTCACCACAATCTGATTTCTTTCCTCCCAATGGAAATCTTCTTTCCTCATGTTTCCATGAAAGAATGCTGTCAAAAAATGAAAATATACTGCTGTTCATAACCGGAAATGACAGCCCCAAATCTGATTTTTGCAAACTCAGCACTATAGCCCTAACATAACAACTACCAAACTGAAATCTCATAGGAAAAACCAAATTTGTGAATACTAAAAATTGTCTTACACGGGCTAGAAAATGAAGATCAACAAGCTCATGATTGAAATCAGCGAACATGTTAGATCTTAACACAACATTTTTGCATTCTTTTCTTGCCCCAAAAGTAAATGCTTGGAATACCAAAATAAGTATTCTGGGATGCATGCTTACCGTTGCCCATAATTCCCACAATTCGTCCAACTCATGACTGAAAATCTGCATCCTATCATCCATTGAAGTGACAACAACTGGACACTCATCAAGGGTGATTAGAAGAGTTTTGAAAATCTGAAAATGACCATCTCTAATGGCTTCCCTGAACATGTTTATTCCACCCTTAATGCAAAGTGGAACATTTTCTCAAACTCCTCTAATGATTCGTTGGGTCTTTGGAACCCAAATCATGACCCCAAGCAACGAAACATTGTACATTTGTGACACTTCTATACCTTGCAAATGGGTTGTCCTATGATACTCGGAAATGCACAGCATACTATTTTTTATTCTCCCATACTAATCAGCTTTAACACACAAATGAGGAAGCAACAAACAAGTGTCTCAAAATTGATGAACCGGAAAGATTACCTTGTTGTGGAAGATCTTTTGGTTGCCCTTAGTGGAGTGTTTGGAACACGAAAAACTTGATTTCCAGGCTGCCCATCAACTGTTGCACCCAACCTTCTTGAATTGCTCAATCTATGCTGGAAAATATGCATATCACTCCCAATTGAAGTGACCATAGCTGAAAGTACTTCAATGGTGACCCATAATGCCTTGAAATTCTGAAAATTATCCTTCATTATGGCTGCCTTCTTGTGCCAATCAACAAGTATGCTGAAATTAGATCTGAAAATAATGTTCTCCATACTTATGTTACAAACCATATCCATTTCTCTAGCATACCTCTCATGTTGACCCACAAATTGACATGTCTTAAGCAATGAATTTGAAAAACTTAAGCTGATTTTAAAATGTTCATCTCTCTTTGTCACAATATCATCATTCAAACATGACATGTGATCCTTAACAATTCTCCCATCATGATATGAATATGGCAGCGATATAAAAGAAGATAAAATGTCATCATACCTTGAGTTGTTCCCCATGTGCCTCTCTTCCCATGCCAGATGAGTAGTCATCGAAACATCCTCGATTTTTCCAATCTTGTGACTCAGAATTTTTGTGTTGGAATTAGCCTTCTTTTTTGCCTCGAATTCAACAAATAAAGATCTTTTTGCTTTGTCTTCAACACTATTTTACTGATACTTGCATAGGACATCTTCAATGTTTTTAACGGAGTCATGTACACCATTAAATGGCCCTATATTGACTGTTCTGAAATTTCTAGCAAGCTGAAAACCCTCATAAGTATCCGGTGAGACCTCCTTTTGAAGAGCATGCCTCTCAACCGGAACATCTTGATTCTTAGCCTCAAGAACCTCTTGCAGAATTGATTTTCTTTCACCGACTTGCCGCCACATGCAATCATTAGAAACCACAAAAACATCATTTATTTGCAAGGAATCTTTACCTTCACGTTGAATATCGATTTTCCCTTGTTCTTGTTCTTGGAATTCTTCTTCTTCCTCCGCCATTGCCACTTGGAAGCTCTTCACCTCTTCCTCTCTTAGTGGCATGGCATGCCTAGGCTTGGGCCTAGATCTTCCTCTACCCAAACCCATGAACTCAGCAAGGGAAATAGCATCACAAACCTCTCTAGACAAATCCATGTACTCCCCATAGCTCGTTGCAATATTTCTTCTTTCCGTGGGTCTTGGCTCTTCTCCCGGTATGGATTCCTCTCTAGGGATGAAAGTTGGCTTCCAACTTGATCCTCGGGTTGTTCCCATATGTCACTTGGCATTATTAGCTTCACTCGAGCTTCCTTCACCACTTTGAACCCTAGGTTCAATCATCCTTTGGAGAGACATGAAAAGAAAATCCATGGTCTCCGCAAGTCGTTTTTGGCTGGCCATTAATTTATCCATTGAAACCCTAGGTATTTTGAGAATTTGAGCTCTGATATCACTATACTAACCCTTTTGAGAGTTTTAATCAAATATTCTATATGCAGATCTGAAAATAAAATCGCAACAGACTGAAGAATAAAATCAGTGACTTGTACTTGCACAAAAAAATGTCAAAATCACCATAAAACACCATTCGCCACTATTTTATATATATTTTATGGAATTTTAGAAGCCAAAATAACAAAGAAACATTGAAGAATACTCTGCTGAAAATTAAATATGCACTGGAAATTGCAGCCACAAGATAAATATGAAATATGAATCTAGAAACCCTCTAAATTCATACAACTTTAGATTCCGGCCTTTACAAATATTACAAATCAGATTGTGAAACCAAATTTGTCAAATTCGTCACCAATATCTCCAAACCCTACCCTACCCTACCCTAGGAGGTTGCTCCACCCCAAATAATTCAAATATCAGCTGGAAATTATAAATAGATCTTCAAATCAACTCTTCTCTTCAAAACTCAACAATGATGAAGGGTTTTTGTCCTTCAGCTAAGCCACATAAAGGGTTTTTGTCCTTCACCTAAGTCACATGAAGGGTTTTTGTCCTTCACCTAAGCCACATGAAGAGTTTTCGTCCTTCAATGAGGCCTCACAAAAGGGTTTTCGTCCTCAAGTGGATAAACAAGGAGCAACTAGCTCTCTATGCCCAAGTAGAATAAAATGCGCCAAGACTAGCTGCAAATGAAGTCTCTAATCTCCTTTTATATCCGCCTTTTTGGCGCCAATGCTCAATTATACAATGCCGACCTGTATAATGCTAGAAAACACTAAAGAAAATATAATAATATTAGATAAAATATATTATAAAGATGTTCAAGGGTCATCTCCTTCCTTTTAGCTTCTTTGCCATGGAGAAGGAATGGCAAAAAGACAATTTCCAGCTCTTATGTGGGAAAAAGAGACATTACAGTTCCATTTGTTCCTCATCATGATCATCTGGTGTTTGTCACTGGATCCAAGGTTCACATTATCTATTAATGGTTCTTTGTATTTCATATCTGCTACCCCTCGAAGTGGTGGGTCGGTTCTTCATTTATCATTGCATTACCCACTCAGTTTTTTGTGAACTCTGGAGGGTAGGGAAAATACAACGAAGACGGTTTTTCTTGATTAGAAACTTTGGATTTTAGTTTCTTCTTGGCATGTTGTGTCCTTCCTGGTTTTGATATGTCTTCCTTGAACCCTTTAGTTTCTTCTATTTGCATGATCTTGACGAAGTTGCACTCCGACTAGACTATTTTGTAGTCCTCCATCTATCAATGGAAGAGACCATGAAAGGAACTTGTTTTATCCTATGAGCATGAGTGTAATTCTAATAGGCACTCATCATTTGGTTCTATCGAACCTTGGTTCACATGTCGTAAGTTTTCTTCCTCCATATCTTTTGTCTTAGTGTCTAGCAAGTCATCATCAAATGAGATAGCTACTTCGCTGACCGCTTGACTCGTTATGTCTATGATGTATCTCTGGCCTCTGTTCTCAATTGAGAGGAGGTTTTTCTTCCAATTGTGATATGACTTGGCTTCTATTAACCAACCTCGGCCCAAAAAAGCATCACAAGATTTTTTCTTTTAGGATATGACTACAAAATTCAGTATGAATGGTTGGGTGTCGATGATTACCTTTTGCACCATGAGGACTTCCGACGCCTGTATCCTATTTTGGTTAGCTCCTACCAACTGGAATGTAAGTGGCAAAATAGTGGGTTCTCTAAGACTCTTCCAAGTTTCTTCTAGAAGCACGTTCACTTCAAAAATCCATCAATAATAGTATTGGTTAGGTTCAAGCCCAAAATCTTCATGTGTACCACAATAAGCCTTTGTGTTATGTTCATTATTAGCAACATTGGGTTAATTACCTAGTCTCCTAGCCAAGGGGGTTGACAATTACCTAGTCTTCTACCCCCTTCATCCTCTTTTTTGTTGTTCTTTGTTGGTTAGATTTTCTGCACAGCTGAAAACCTAGGCAGTCATGAGATAAATCTCACTTATTTACCAGTGAGGCTCCTGGTGTACCTAGATTTCATCCTGAAATCTGTGACTACCCTATTCGAAAAAATTTCATACTTTTAAAATAATGGGTCGTTTTGTATTTTTATTGCCTGAAAGTTCTTGTATTGTGTCAGGATATTCCCAAAGAGCCATATTAACCATTTACGCCAAATACCCAGATGCCCAAAATTGTTATATTCTGTCGTCAGGATTTGTTTGCAGGAAATTTGTATTTAATTATTTTAAGCCCCGTTTGAGGCTATTTGCTTTCCGTTTTAACTCTATTATGATCGAACATATCATTATTCCCTTGTACTAGAAGGATTTTAACTAGGAATAAGTTTTGGGCTTTATTTGTGACTTTTGGCAATTTTTCGTGTTTTTGTGTTGTTCTGTTTCATTTTCTGTGAAATTTCTCTAGAACAATTCCTTTGCCGGGTAAGCCCGATTTTTGGCCTGGAGCAGCTGGAAAACATATACGCACATTATGCCCGGAGGAAGTCACCATTGGAGGTCTGGATCACTGGGAAAAAATGCCCATGCGGGGATGGGCGCATTTTTGGAGAACAAAGGATTTAAGCTGCAATGGAAAAAATAGAAGCAGCAGGCAAGTGGGACTTTATTGCCTGCCTTGCAGGGTACCTTTTCCCGTGATATAAAATTCACTTACGCTGCAGTGGGAAAATTATAAGTAGTAGGCAAGTGGGATTTTATTGCCTACCTTGCAGGGTACTTTTTCCCGTAATATAAAATTCACTTAAGCTGCAGTGGGAAAATTCGAAGTAGCAGGCAGGTGGGATTTTATTGCCTGCCTTGCATGGCACTTTTTCCCGTGATATAAAATTCACTTAAGCTGCAGTGGGAAAATTAGAGGCTGCAGGCAGGCGGGAATTTATTGCTTGCCTTGCAAGGTAAAAATTCCCATGGTGAAATAAAAGAAAAGTGACTTAAGTGAAATCACGGGATTTTATTGCCTGCCTTGCAGGGTAAATATTTCCATGGTGAAATAAAAAAAAAGTGACTTAAGTGAAATCACGGGATTTTATTGCCTGCCGTGCAGGGTAAATAATCCCACTGTCAAAGTCAAATCACTTAAGTGGATCATGGGATTTCCGGGGCTGCCTTGCAGGGTAAAAAATCCCATTGTCAGAAATTCTTAAAAATAGAATTCTATTATGCAAAAAAGTGCGACCCACCTTGGGTGAATAATAATGCATTAAATAAATATTTGTTAATATTTATTCACCC
This sequence comes from Taxus chinensis, assembly GCA_019776745.2. Taxonomy (NCBI): domain Eukaryota; kingdom Viridiplantae; phylum Streptophyta; class Pinopsida; order Cupressales; family Taxaceae; genus Taxus; species Taxus chinensis. Next base: position 318,498,545 of record CM034151.1, on the reverse strand, counting down.
AACTTTGGCACCCAGGCTTGTGGAAAAGTCAACAAAAGCAAAGGGGAATAAATCAATTGGAAATAGAATTCCAAAATTAAATAAATTTAATTTATTTAATGCAGCCCCTTTTGAGAAGGAATAAATACTTTTTAAAGTATTAAATGATTATATTAATTCCTATTTTCAGTGGCTATGGTCAAAACACATTGTGAAGCTTTAGTGAAGTGAAGTGTGGATGATTAAATTGAATTAATTTAATTGATTGGATTGCTGTCCTTAAACATGCTATATTTAAAAGAGAAGAGCTTGATTTTTAATTAATTAATTGCCTTTAATTGTTAGGGCAATTATTAATTATAGAATTGTGAGGGTTATATAAGCATGGGCAGCCATATGTGTGAATTATTTAATTCACAGGTAAAGAATTGCAGCCAAGAGGAAAAGTGCGCCCCCATTTGAAGAAGGATTTTGCTCAGGCAAGGTGGCAACAAGGCATTTGAAGAAGGATTTTGCTCAGGCAAGGTGGAAACAAGGCTAAAAGCTTCCAAATTTGGCGCATGCTTTGAAGGAGGTTGATCTTTGTCTGCATAATTGTTTGCACAGGTGTTACAGGAGCTCAGGTGTTGTTAAAAGGATTTATGCTCTCTTTATGTGCAAATTAAACACCATTTTTTGGGGCAGCAGGCTTGAAAAGTGCAGATTTTTACAATTAAAATTCACTATTCATGCTCCGGTGGCCATTTTTGTCTGAATAAATTACAGGAATTCATTATAGGTGCTTTACAAAGGAAAATGAGCTTTTATCAATGTCCAATAAATTGCATATATCCTCCGAATCTGAAGAATTGTCTAGATCTACACCAGTATTGAAGAAATCCGGCCAAGTAAGAAGAAAAAAAATTATTCAGACGAACATAAACAAAGCTATGGCGAAGAAAGATGAAAAAGAAAGCACAACAGAGTCATGCATCACTTCTAAATTTACAGATACTGGAGACACAGATCTAGGCTCGAAACCTCTTGCTAAATTGATAGACAAATCCAGAGTAGGAAAGACTTCACTCATGCGTGCAGATTAAAAGCAGTGGAATTATTCGAGTTGCAGCTTTTCCATCCATAGCCCAGTTGCAGGTGTAGATCCATATCCAGATGCAGATGCAGACACAGATGCAAATCCATATGCAGATCCAAATCCAGATCTCATAATTGCAAAAGCTTCTGGCACAAAGGCTTCATCCTCTTGTTTCGAATGCAGCCCATGAAGAAGTCAATGTGTGGAAAATTCCTTCCAATATCTTATGCAAATGCTTCCATCTTCCAGTTGAAGCCTTCATTAAATTTGCATTCACCCGGAGTACTTTCCAGAATTTTTAATTGTTCATATGAAATTAAAAATAAAGAGGTACGGCAAACATTGCATTGATGCATGTACTGGAGAAGAACTGCAAAAGCTTCAAGGATAAAAGAGAAGACAATGCGAAGGCAAAATTCTAGCTTGCTTCCAATTCCAGCTGCTTGCAATTCCAACTTGTTTCTAGATCCAGCTACTCCCAGATCCAGTTTGGTGAGAATCAAAGACAAAAGAATCAGCTGCATGCAGACATGAAAAAGGACTAAGACTGCAGCTTTCCTCTTCCTTCTTCTTTCCTCCGACAAAGTAATTGAGCGATCAATTAAATTATACAACTTAAGTGATTGGTTTAAAAAGCCATTACTTGAAGAAGTCAATTACTTGGAGATAGGTGGCAGACGTGCAAAATAGAAGGTTCTATTTTCAGTTGCAAATCATACATGTCATGCAAAGAGGAATTCCAAGAGGGAGATTGTCAGTTGTTTCTTTTCCAACTTCCACATGTGCCAGTTCAACTAAAGCTTCCAACTTGTAATTGCCCCTCTACATTCTATAAGTAGAGGAAGAACCTTCGAGTTAATAATCAATCAGAATTTGTAAGCAGCAATCTTGTGTTCTAGACTTTGTGCTGAACCCCTGAGAGCCACTTGGAGCAAAGGAATACAAAGGAGCAGGTTTCCGGAGAACTTTGTATCGCGGTGTACTTTGTTTCTTGCTTTTAATCTTAGATATCTTAATAAACTTTGTGTTATTTTAGATCTGGATTTAGAGCTGCCTTTGTTTTATAATTCTGTATGTTCATATCTATTATGTTTCTTCTATGTGCATGTAATTAGCTCTGCTATCTACTAATTGGGATGCACATCTTCCCCATTTCTTCTTTGTATTTCCTTTACTTCCTTCTTCTATAAAATACTTCCTTTCTTAAAAAGCTGCTTACTTGCTGCAGAACTTCTTAGTTATGGTTCATGAACTAAGTGGTTAAAGTAAAACCCCTGATAGATAATAACACATTTTTATTGACAAATCTGACACGGGAGACTCACCGATTAAATGAGGGAGATTTATCTCATGACTGCCTAGGTTTGATGCTATGCAGAAAATCTAGCCAACAGCTCCCATGTATGATTATTATCAAATGTAGCTTTGAGTAATTGTTTGTGGGTTTTACTTTAATTGCAAAGCTCATGAGCCATAGCTAGGCAATTTTGCAGTAAGTAAGCAGTTGTAAAGAAATATTTGCAAAAAGGGGAAATAATTGAATCCAGGAAGAAAGCAAAGAAGATGTACAATCCAACCAATAGTTTGCAGAGTTGGTTTCATGCACATAGATGAAACAAACAAATCTCACAATACATAATTTAATAAAAAGGAAAGAGAATAAAATTTGCCATTTTTGGAAAGGGCCCAGGAAGATGTAGCAATAAAAACTTGCATGTGCCATAAATTTCATTCCATGGCTCCGTTTTAGGTGTCGTTTTCTCTAAAAGTGCATATTTTCTCGAGCTCTACGCATTGATGGCAATATTTTTCTTATTTTCATAAAATCCGTTTTTGCACCTTTTTGGACCAAGCGACTTCTTGCAATCTTCTGAAAGAATCTTGAGTGCTGATCGCCTGTAGACAGATTAGTAATTAAAATTATTGGACAACTTTTCAAAACCCTAGGCTTGGGGAAAGATCTGGCAAGAAGAATGAATAGACTACAGGAATTGCTAGACAAAAAAAACCAAAACACAGACAAAAAAAAAACAAAAACAAAAGAAGCTACTGGCAATTGCTCAAAAATTTCTCCAATTAGCTGATCTGCAAAAATTCTTCCCCCCGAGTGAATGTTCTATGGTAATAATGATGGGGTGAAGTGCTTTATCTAACATAAATCCTCCAATTTTAGCTCAATCTATTTTTAAAAGAACTTTATTTCTTTAATAAATAAATAAATAAAATTCTCTTAGACAAAACCTGACGAAGTGATAGAGTGAGTTTTAACATGTGGGTACTTGGGGAATTTGGCTTTTATGACTCTCTGGGGATACCTTAGAACAATGCAAACAACTGCAGGCAAAACAAACACAAAACGACCCGTTACTTAAAAAGAACGATTTGTTTTTTAAAGGGGTAGTCCCAGATTTCAGGGTGAAATCTATGGGACACCATTCTTCCTTTGGATACAAGGTTTGTTGCCTATTTGTTGTGATTCTAATCTTGTATAAAAGAGGTTGAGACATTCTTGGGCTACTTTTATAGGAATAGTGGTTTGCATCACTTGCGTCTCAATCTCTTTGTCTGACCCAAGCCAACTAGTTGTGTTCTTGTACTTCCCTAGGAAGATCTTTGTTCTTCCCTCATTTCGCGTTCTACCTCCACTCTTGCTTCAACCATGTGTGCTTTCTCCTTACATTTATCTGGATACTTTATTTATTTTGTCTGGCCTCCAGTGATTGCCATCACCTCTTTGTTTTTTACGTTGATCATGTTGATGGTTTCACATAAGTCCAATGTTGACTTGATTGGTGGGACAATCTCTTGCAAAGTGGCCCCATCGGTTGCACTTCTAGCATTGAACGATGGATCGACCTTGGTCATCATTTTGGATGCGCTTATCACCCCATCATTGTCCCGATTCTAGGATTGTTTTGTTGGTTATTGTATCCTTCAGGTGACGACCTTAGTGATGCTTTTGTATTGGGTTTTGTCAGGGAAGTAGGTGGCTTCGAAGGTTCTCCTAGGGTTAGGAGACTTGGGCGCTCTTGTTTTCTAATTTGAATGGGAATTTTTTTACGTCATGGCCATTCACTTGATATATATGACAAAATAGTCTTCTCAAATGGTCATCGCGCACCCTTCTGTTTTGCAATCAATACACCAAAGGTCCTTTCCTTCTTTGTATTTCTTCTTCAATTCTCTCATCATGCGGAGCATATCCCTTCAAAGAGCTCTAAAAAATTCCTAACTCATTGTCACTGTAATTAGAGTCCTTATCTTCAATCCTTCTCGTGTGTGAAGATGGTGTCTTGTTCTCACTCTCAATGTCCATTGTACTATTATAGGCATCCTTGTATGACAAGGTTGTGGCCATCTTCACTTTTTTCTTAGTGAGGTGACCAATCCTTTGATGAACCATCATTTCTTCAGTCTGTCGGCTACCTCCTTAAGTTTTCCGTACATCTACTTGAGTCTTTGTTGTCATGCTAAATGTCTAGCATGCAAAACTTAAAATTTTGGTCATGACAAGCAAACCCACACTTGAAATCCCCTTTCTTGGTCAATGTAAACCTTTCCTCTAGCTAGCATTTCAACTGTGTCATCCTCATTCTAGCCGAGAGGAACATGCTAACATTATTTTCAAGTGTGTTTCATGTGCAGAGAAGTGTACCTAGCTTGTTTCTTAATGCTACTAATATCTATGAAAGAACAATGCTCTTAGAGGCTTCAAAAGGGCTATTTTTGGTCTTTTTGTCATAGGAGAACATCCCTGAGAAGCATACAGGTAAGATTCAAACCATCTAAGAGATGCATGGGAGAGCAATGAAGTTGTCCAAGGCAGTTTAGGAAAATTCTGTGGAGATAATTGAGGTCAAGAACAAGTTAAGCAAAACTAGGTCTTTTTGGCCAAGGCACTGGGGAATGCATGATCCAAAGAAGCTAGTCACCTTGTTCAAAGGGTTTTAGGAGCCTCGGAAAGTGTTGGGAGCTCAGAGCATAGGAATTGGAAAGCTGATAGAGCCTACTTCATGGTGCAATAATCAAGGAAGAATTATGGGAGTATAAAAATGCGGAAACCTATCCATCAGTGCATCACAAGAGTCTTTCTACAAGGAGGAACTTGCTCGAAGGGTTTCGGACACCTCAGGAAGAGTTAGGAGCCTAACCAAAGGTCAAAGTGAATTACATTGGACCCTCCTCATGGTCCATGTGTTGGATTTTATCATACTCATTCAGGACTCTAGTGGCAACTCCGCTTACTGGCGCACATGCATGGGAAAAAGTGGAAAGTGGACTGAAAAGGTAAATTGACAGGATGAATCAAGGCCTTAGAAATTGTGGAAATTAACCCATTGGTTACTTTAGAGTTAAAATCATATACGGTTGGCCCTCAAAACTCCATGTCTTGCTTTTGGGCCTTAAAATCCACTCCTGTAGCCTATTTTTATGTTGAAGATTGATGACATCAACATTCCAAAAAGCTTGGGTGGGTTTTTGGAGGCTCGATGTCCCTTTGTTCCAAACATACAAGGGGATATTTGGGACACCAAATTGTGCTCTCGCCTATTAAGGAGTTATGTTGTTGTCACTTAAAATGACAACTTAAGGTCATCAGAAACATGTTGTATACTCACCTTAAGTTGGATTCAACCACTTTTTCATGAGAAAATGGACCCATGGAAGCCATTTTTTAACGTGTGATCTCCCTTTTTCCATTTTTCCCTATTTGATAAGGGGATATGTGGGGACATAAAAGAAGTGTTCCCCCTATGGAAGGAAAAATTTCCTCACTTAAAAATGAAAAATGGTGTGTTAGAAACATGCTATACAGCTCGACATGTTTCACAAAATTTGGACCCATCCTCATGAATCAAGACACCCATGTTGAACTTGGGAGGGAGTGATGTCCCCTTTATCCCCTATTTTTTAGGGTATAACCAGCACCTCTAAACTCCACCTAGACTTGGATTGATCTAGTTTGAGTCTAAATATAGGTTAAGGTGTGCAAATGGGAGGGAAAGCAATTTTGAAAGGGGGCCAGTCTTTTTCAATACAATACTTAACCATTTTTGAGCTTTATTTGTGTTATTTCCTCTCATCTGATTGCTGTTGGTATGTTTTTATGTTCCCAAAACTTCTTCAAACATCCTCCATGCAAAAAAACCTTCTTTTGCTCATATCTCCCAAACCCCATGTCTGCATTTTCCAAAAAATTTTAACTAGTTTATTCCTCTCCAAAACATGCCTTTAAGAAGAGTATAAAATACATTCCTCCATTAATTCTCTATGAGCTATTTTATACATCTATTTGAAATTTTACATCCCAGAAAGATACTCATTTCTTAGATCTACAAATAATCGAGCGATTTGAAATCCTTTGAAAATGTGGAGTAAAGGCTCACATGTGAATTAACGAAAAGTTTTGAGACTAATTTCATTCCAATTCTGACACCAGCGAAGACCCACTTCTAAAACCAGTAAGAATTTCCTAAGCCTCATTACTATAAATAGTAAAATTTTGTAAACAGTTCCTTCTCAGATTTACCATTTCCCTTTAAACATTAGGGAAACTTAAAATTACTAAATTAAGAAACTAGTAACTAAAATGGACTTCTCAAAATAAGGCTTACGAAAAATAGTAAGTGTCAGGATATTGGTCATAAAACAAGAATGTTGAGCCCCTCATGCTGAAGAAAGAGTGTCTGGATATATTCAGGACAATTGGGGAACATCACAATGGTTTAACGGGCTCAAAAGATCACAATTTGGACATTCAATTGAGTATGGGAGCCACTTCTATATTTAGTAATGATAAGGTTCATAGACACCCTATGGCTTAGCCACCACTCAAACATGGATGATAAATGATGCAAACCATGAGAGGAAAGTGATGCCAAACAAAGTATGAAAAGGTGAACCTTAATTCTCCATCATCTTCCCCACATATGGCATTGAGATGTGTTTGATCAAGTATGATATTGAATGTATGGCCTCTTCCTCCCCCATTCAGAGAAGAAGACCTCCTAAATTGGGTATAAGTGAACAAATTAGGTGTTTGAGTCTTTGAGGTTGATTCCATTCCATAGAGGAGGTATATTTTTCACAGAAAGTGATATTTAAAGATCAAATAAATCATGAAGAGGAAAGTGAGGTTCTCATTCTAACTCCAATTTTATTGCTTAGCTCTATTTTGAAGGATAGCGGGACATCATATGAATCATACCATGGAAAAGAATAAATAAGAGGAAGTAAATATATGTGGAATATGGTCACTTAGACTATGAGTGAAATTAAGAACCATCACGAGGTCTATGCGAAGGATTTAAAACATAAATAACTCTATTGAAATTTAGGTCATTAAGGAAATGGTCATTAAGAGCATTAAAAGAGAAGATCACCATGAGTGATGCTGGTCAGTCATCTCAAGTTCACAAATAATGCATATTTCATGATAGTGTTTTGGAACACTCGTTCAAATTAATTGAAGTGTATTTACATTTCACAACAAGGAGGAATTTATAACCACAATGTTCTAATTCAACAGATGGTCAAGGGAAAGGAAATTAATTCATGATTCATAAAAAGTATATTTTTCATCAACAGGAGATTTCCCATGTCTCCGGATATCCACTTGTTTCTACATCTCTTCTCTCTCCGTTCTCTCTCTCTCTACTTTATAATTTTCCATTGTAAATTGTATTTTATGGCTATTTTGTCCTATTCACTTAAGTGACCATTGTAATTTTTCATTGTTCCCCTTTTCATTAATAAGAAAGGGGCTTATTTTTCTTTCCTAGAGGAATGTGAAAGGTTGCAAGTGGTGGGACTATGAAAGGTCATGTGGGAGGTAGATGAAGATAAGGAATGTAAAGCTATAAATTGGAATGGCTTCTCCATTCCAAAGGGTTAGATTTTCTTGGTTGATAGCTCCCATTGTCTTACTACAAACAAGAAACTACAATTCTTCTATCTCTTTGTCTTATGTTTTTCTAAACATCTGAACTTTACTCCATGAACATAGTTACTTGTGCAATATTATGCAAATGAACTTGGATTTAATTGTATTTTGTTCTTCTTTCCTTGACATGGTGTTTTCTCGTTGTTAACTTGGAAATATTCTTGTGTTATGTCAATAAACTCAGCTTGCTATTTATTGAGTAAAACCCCCTACTCACTTTCTCCGTTCTCTCCATAGACACACCTTTCCTCCATCTCCTTTTGCACATAGGTTTAGTGGAGTATTCATGTGTGATCCCCGGTCAAAAGACCACCCAAGATGGTTAGAGTTGTGAAAATATTTCATGTTTTTAATAAATGGAGCTGCCCCATTCCTAAGAAGAGGGACCTAGTCCCAGAGCGTTGGTGAAAACCCCTAATTTTCCCTTGTGAAAAATTATTTCGCCTGCAGTTTTCTATCATATGTGCATACTATCTCGCACTGACATTGACAACTGCTGTAATTTCAGCACAATCTCATTGTCATCCCTAAGGAGTTTGAATTCTTTCTCAAAAGCAAGTTTGCGAGTCCTCCATGTAGCTTTGTCAACGAGTGGTGCCTTTGAGTACCAATCAATAGCAACCCATTGCAATGTAGCTGTAAAGCATCGTAGCCATGTACATTCGTCTATGTGCTCAATGATTGTCTAGATAGTGATGCACATTCTACAATTTCATACCTAGTCTTTAGAGATGTCTCCATTGAATTTGAGAAAAATTTATTTTGCAGGTGATGGGGTACCCATGGTTGTGAGTTATGGGGTCTTTGGAAGTGACGCACCATTTACGAACTTCCTTCTTGGGGTAGTTTGTGTTGGACATTCCTTTTCCCTCTTAGAAATGTCTATACCAACACGTCCTTTGGCAATTATCCATATTCCATGCTCACCTTTAGATTCCCTCTCAGTGCTATTACTCTGGTGGTTTGTGTCGGACATTCCTTTTCACTCTCAGACATGTCTATACCAACATGTCCTTTGGCAATTATCCATATTCTATGCTCACCTTTAGATTCCCTCTCAGTGCTTTTACTCCTCTGGTGCTGCTTTGATTGTTCTGGCTGTTTTGGAGTATTTGATGAAGTATTTTCAGTCAATAGTTCTTCAATACCATGTATGTTTGACTCATATGCAGCCCGTTCTTCCTTGTGAGGAAGTCTCCTTCAATCCCTTTATTCAAATGGACACTTCTCTTGGGAGAGGGAGGAGAGGTTGAGTTCTATCCTCCTCACTAGACTCCATTGGACCCGCTAAGAGACTTCCTAATCGTATCCCTAGAGGCTTAATAATATCCTTTCACTGCATCATAGAGAGTGGTGTAGAGTTCTCAATCACTCATATTGGTGTGGACTAAACTCTCTCTTGGTTCCTGCTATAACTCCTACTTACACTTCGGCTTGGACTTCAGCTTTCCCATCTTTTATTTCTTGAAGTGGTAGCTTCTTGTAACCATTGTCGTCTTTCTTGTTGTTGCAAGAGTCAGAATTATCTTCGAGCTTCAAATTCCTCTGTTTCACGGATCTGCCTTATTTTCCGTTCTTTGTTTGGTGTTAATGGCATGGATGCTTGTTCAATCTCAGCTCCTCTTCCCTGATTTTCCTTTCCTCATACCGTTGCAATATTTGTTTCCTTCGAATCTCTTGGTCACAATTGGCTCAAAGATTTTTCAATGTTATATAATGCCTGACACGGAGTCGTGGAAGATGATCAAGGAGCCTTTCTATGTCCTCAGTAACTGCCAAGTTTCCCTAGATAGAATCTGATGGTACCTGGGTTCTAGCAGCTTCTTCTCGAACTTGCTCCTATATAGAGAGATCCACCTAGTATTTGAAGTATTTCATAAGTTCCTTCTCTTGCTGATTTGTTTCGACCGTTTCTTGGACCAGTTGGCCCATTAATTTTCCATGTTACTAAGAATGGTTGTCAAGAGGATTGGCAGCCAACTCACTCCTGTTCACAATGTGGTCCAAGTTCTTTTTAAGGCACGGTGCCAAAATGTAGTGTAGATATAGTCTACTAGAGATACTATACTAGCAATAACAACATACACAGACCAAGAAATGCAAGTACATACCATAATAAGCTATGAAACAGCAGCAGCTTTGTATTTCTCAAAATAAGTTCTGTTACAATCTTTGTAGTCTAGATAGGAGAGGCCTAGCGGTTGGCGGTTCACACAACCATTACAACCATCATACAAAAAGTCTATCTAATCTTCAATGAAAAATGCCGACTAAACACTAATCAAAATATCTACATTTATTTATATTTATTCTTTCAACCGTCTACACATAGTATGCAATTTCAAAAATGTTAAATAACAGTCGGGGATGCAAATATGTTTTACTTACAAAATTAAGTTTTTTTTCCAAACCATGAAATGTAGCCAATCTTTATGAAACATTTTAAATGTTTTTTTTATGTAATCTAATAATATGGTTATTGTTTCTTTCTAACGTGATCAGAAGATATTAAAAGAATTCTTTGTAGCCTGCAGGTACTTAATGAGGCTAATCTCACCAATGCAATTCTTGCCAGAACAGTTCTTACACGTAGTGATCTTGGTGGTGCTATTATTGAGGGTGCTGACTTCAGCGATGCAGTCTTGGACCTTCCTCAGAAACAGGTAGTTGAATTGGAAAGCAAGTAATGGAGTAACATGTTACAACTCTTATAGAATTTGGGGATGGGGATTTTTGAGCCATCCCATTTGGTGTTTAATTGAAACGTCATCTCTTTTTTAAGTTTTACAAATAACAAAGTCATATACCATGCAAGAAATTAAAGTAAATAGCTGGACAGAACCTTAATGCTCATCCCATTCCAGGCAAGGAGAACACACATTTCTAATTGAGCCGCTAGATTAACAGATGTAATACCCTTTTTAAGAAGACAGAGGTTAACAAATACTTGAGTTGCCAAGTGATCTAGAAACAATGAACAATTGACTTTGCATCTAACACTAGCTTATTTTTGGTTTTGCTTACGTACTAAGACACTTTCATGAAATTCAATGAATATATAGCAACATTTGATATATATCTAGATTTATCATTTTGGTTCTTGTTGTTGTGCTTCCCTTGTTAATGGTGTTCTACAATTTGTGCAGGCTTCAGTTAAGGTACTATTCATTCTCTCTCTTTAATTTCTTATTCTAAGGCATGCTTGTGGCTGATTAGTTAAAATATAATCTCGTGTTTATAAAGTGTGATTGCTAGCATGTACACATTTTTATAGCTTTTACTAAAGAGCATTGGTTTCTGTTTTTCTTGGTTATGTTTCTTTTGCCATTAAGTTAAGGTCTGTCTCCATGTATAGATATTACTTGCAGGTGAGTATCAATTCAATTTGTCTTGTATTGTATTGTGTGTAGCGATGCTTCCATTGGGTGAACATAAGTCTTTCGAGTGGCACAATTGAATCATTCGTTAAAACTGTTTGCTAATAATTCAGAAACATAGACCATCTCAAAGAGGGCCCTTATACAATATATTTATAAGTCTAGTATTGATCCCACAAGTTAATTTTAATTGGCATCATTACAAAGTGTTTTGTTGATACCTGTGATTGCTACAAAATTCTTATAGGGTAAGCTCGAGGCCATATTTTTTACAATGCACGGTAGTCATTCTTCTTTCCATTACTATGTCAAAATCGTGCAAAAGAAAGTTGAAGGAGATTTATTGACAAATGCGGAAAAAACAAGTGTGAACATAACTGACAAGATCCTATGGGAAATGCAGCATATATATATTTCCCAACAACAAAACTTTATATTATGTAAAACTCAAAATTACATATTCGGTTGTGCCAAGCCTGAAAGCTATTGGTCCAAGCTTGAGCATTATACAACAAAAAAGCAAAAGAAATAATCATGACAGAGAATCAAGATGAAGAATATATCTGATATCCTTCTGAAGCTTGTTGGACCACCATGGAGGGGGCATGCCATAACAAAACAGGTCCTTGTTGTCCAGAGCCCAGTTAGCCAGTCCATCAGCAACTTTGTTCCTTTCACGAGGAATGTGATTGAATTGGACCTCTTGAAATTTTTCCCTTAATTATTTTATCTTCCACACCTCTTTGGCAATATGCCAATTGAGAGGGGAGTCCAATCTATTATCAGAAAGCAGGTGGATAATGATTTGGGAATCCGACTGAACCTGGATCTTATGCCATCCAATTTTCAAGGCCTCTTGCATACCTTTGTAGATAGCTTTCACCTCAGCAAGATTGTTAGTAGTAGAGCCAAGATTCTTGGCGAAAAAGAACTGCACCCCACACTCAACATCCCTACTAATGCCTCCCATAGCAGCTTTCCTTGGAATTCCTCTAGAAGCCCTAACCGTATTCAACTTACGATATCCTGGAGGAGGATTCTTCCAATGACCGTCCCTTAGAGCTTTCTTCTTATTCTGCAACCTAGGGCAAGAAACATCCTTAGGATCAATGTTTAGCTCATTACAAATGTTTTCCCACTCTGGGGAAAGATCTTGAGGCAAAGATATCTTATGTTTCAGGCTTTCCGATATGTTGATTTTGGTCTTCTCCCAAACAAAAGAGTTGTCTTTATTGATTTGCATGAAGATTCTACTGTTTCTTTCCTTCCAAATATTCCGAAGGAGAAGAGAGATACCACTCCATAGCACAGGGATAAGATTTTGGCCTTTAGGGAGGGATTTCTGCCAATCTCTAAAAATCTTCTCAAGATATTCAAAATTTATCCAATGCACCTTAAATAAAGAAGCAAGATGTTGCCACAACGGGATAACCCAATGACATGAGAAAAAAAGATGAGTAGAAGACCAAATAATAGCTCTCAAGTGGGCAAAAGGGACATTATAGTCCTCCCTTCCCAAAATTGCTTGTCCCCAAGCAATTGCAACCCCTATGTATCTGTTGATCTGAACTCTTCATCCCCCTCACTTTGAAGTTCCACATCCTCTAATGAAGTAGGAAGCAACATCCTTAGTAAAGCATCCACAACCACACTAGGTTTTCCCTTAATTTCAATAGCGCTGCCCCCATAAGAGCTGTAATCATGTTTTGTTCCTTCAAAAATAAGAATATTCAAATCTGAAAATATCATACCATGATCTGATTTTATTCCTCCTTCCAACGGAAATCCTCCTTCCTCATTTTTCCATGATAGAATGCTCTCAAAAAATGAAAACATACTACTGTTCATGACTGGAAATGGCAGCCCCAAATCTGATTTTTGCAAACTCAGCCCTATAGTCATAACATAACAACTACCAAACTGAAATCTTATGGAAAAAACCATATTTGTGAATAGCATAGGGACTAAAAATTGTCTTACATGGGCTGGAAAATGAAGATCAACAAGCTCATGATTGAAATCAGCAAACGTGTTAGATCTTAGCACAACATTCTTGCATTCCTTTCTTGCCTCAAAAGTAAATGCTTGGATTACCAAAATAAGTATTCCGGCCTGCGTGCTTACTGCTCTCCATAATCCCCACAATTCGTCCAACCCATGACTGAAATTATGCATCCTATCATCCAATGAAGTGACAACAATTGAATGTTCATCACAAGTGATTAGAAGACTTTTGAAAATCTGAAAATTACCATCTCTTATTCCACCCTCAATATAAAGTGGAACATTTTCCCAAACTTCTCCAATGATTGGTTGGGTCTTTGGAACCCAAATCATGACCCCAAGCAACAAAACATTATGCATTTGTGGCACTTCTATATCTTGTAAATGAGTTGTCCTATGATACTTAGAAATGCACACCATACTATTTTCCATTTTCCCACAATAATCAACTTTAACACACAAATCAGGAAGCAACAAACAAGTGTCTCGAAATTGATGAATCGAAAAGATTACCTTGTTGCAGAAGACCTTTTGGTTGCCCCAAGTGGAGTGTTTGGAACACCAAAACTTGATTTCTAGGCTGCATATCAAGTGTTGTACCTAACCTCTTCGAATTGCTCAATCTATGCCTAAAAATATGCATATCACTCCCTATTCAAGTCACCATAGCTGAGAGTACTTCATTGGTGACCCATAATGCCTTGAAAATCTGAAAATTATCTTTCATTATGGCTGCCTCCTTATGCCAATTAACACGTATGATGAAATGAGATCTGAAAATAATGTTCTCCATACTTATGTTACAAAACATATCCTTTTCTCTAGCATACCTCTCATGTTGACCCACAAATTGACATGTCGTAAGCAATGAATTTGAAGGACTTAAGCTGATCTTAAAATGTTCATCTCTCTTTGTCACAACAACATCACTCAAAAATGACATGTGATGCTTAACAATTCTCCCATCATGATACGAATATGTCAGCGATATAAAAGAAGATGAAATGTCATCATACCTTGACTTGTTTCTAAGTCTAGGGTTGCTTACCTTCACCATATCTTTTAGCCTCTTCGCATGAGCAATGCATGGAACCCTTTCAACATCCTTTTCATTCTATAGCTCCTCATGCTTCTTTCTATATTTTTGCTTATGCCTCCAAAATCCTTTTGTATCTTGCCAAATGCAACTAAAAAACAAAGGGATATCATGAACAACCAAAAGTCTTTTACCTTCTTCTTTGTTTGATGCTTGCTTGACAATTCTCCCATGTTCTTGAGCTTCCATAGGACTGAGATTTCCCTCCAATGATCTTCTTTTTATTTCTTTTAGGTACAAATCAACAGCTCCACCTATTGTGAGCCTCAGTCTATCATGGAGAATTTTTTCCCTCTCTTTGGCCTTATCAATTTGGGTGAGTTGTCTTTGATGCCTTCATCATTATGATCACAAAATCCCTTTATAGGAACATGTATAACAACTGACATATGAATCAAATGAAGGAATTGATTATCCTTTCAAACATACCATAGTCTTTGGAAGGGGGGAAGCTTCTCACCAATTTTATCTTGGTCCATGCACATAAAGCGGTCTTCACCCAGTGTAAATTTGATTTTTCCTCTTCTTTCGGTTCACGTTCCCTGGTTTTCTCCTCATTTTTGTTCGGAAATTTAGCAAATAGCTTCTCTTCCAATCCTTCTTTAGGATCACTCGGGTCCCATTTCTTCATGTGCATGCCATTAGGAACTTGCAATCTTATCATTTCCTTTAGTATCCTCTTATCACTACTCAAGACATGTCCCACAAAATGCAAAGATGGAAACAATAATCCGGAAGTGTACATACCAATCCGTGGGATATCCACCCATGTTATGTTATTCAATGTGTTGCTCCTTTTGATATTACCCCCTCCTTGAAGCCACTTATCTTCAAAAAATGGAGCTACTTTTTCCATGCAATCATCTGTACTTTGTGCACACATGTAAGTATCATCCTCATGGCTTGGGCTCGAGTTACCAACCTCATCCTTTTGCTTCATATGTGCTGTAATTTTGTGCAGACCAGCAAGCTGAATGTCGCTATTTTCTTCCGGTAAGTGAACCCTAATCACCAAATCTTGAGGGCACCTACTTGGAAACTCTTCGTAGCTTCCTTCCATGGTGTGAACTCCCTCAATCAGCCCATCGTGAACCACTATTTGGGAATTTTTAGTGAATTGATTATGAACAAGGGCAACTAGAAGTGTACTCTTTTCCAAAACAAAGTTGCCCCCAACATCATTCTTATCAACTTCATGCAAATCTGAGTTTTCTTCAACACTTTGCCACACATAATCATTAGAACCCAAAGGAATATTATTAAATACCAATGAATTTTTACCTTGGTCATCCTTGCAAGTTTGCACATCGAATCTTTCCATGATCTCTTGACTGAAATCATCAAAGAAGCAAACCGATTCCTCTCCTTGGGTTTCTATCACATGGTACCACCAATCTCTTGACATCCCTTCCAACTGATAAGGGATGAATTCAAGGGCATCCTCTACTCACATAGGGTTCGATTGCAAATATGCCTTCAATTCTGACAACCACGATCTCACTGAAAGTGTGTTAGTGCCATCAAAATTAGAGATCTTACCCTTCCATGCACCTTTATTACTTCCTTTTGATGTGATATGGTTCAGTCATGCCCTCAAGTCTTCAAACTTGGAATCTTTCATTGAAACCCCATGTCTTTTGAAGATCCGTGCCCCGATACCACTGTAATGATCCTTTCAAGGGTTTTAACCACACACAAAATGCAGATCTGAATTTTATATTGCAGCAGACTGTTAATGCAAAATCAGCTTCTATGTCTCTCACCAAATATGCCAAAAAACACCATGAAACACCTTGAATCCACTTGCCACAATTTTATATGTATTTTATAGAATATTAAGAGCCAAAATCGCAAGGAAATACTGAAGAACTCAATTCTGGAAATTAATTATGAACTTAATATTGCAGCCACAAGAAAATTAGATATCTAGGGCATAGAAAACCAAAAAATCACCAAACTTCAGATTCCGGCCTTATAAAATATTACAAATCAAATTATCAAACCAGATTATCCAAATAGTTCACCAAAAGCTCAACATCCTACCCAAGGTAGGTCGCTCCACTCTTAATAAATCACTAACAAGCTGGAAATGTAAGATATCTCTCTAAATCAGCCTCAAACACCAATCCCAAGCCAAGGAGAAGGATTTTCGTCCTTCCCTCAACCTCTAGAAGGGTTTTCGTCCTTCTAGGCAAATACACATGAGGGTTCTTGTCCCCAAGTTCAAGAACATGGAGCAACAAGCTCACAATGCCCAAGTAGAATAAAATGCGCCAAGTCTAGATCCAAATGATTCCTCTAATCTTCTTTTATATCCTCCTTTTGGCGCCAAGACTTGGAATAGCAAGAACCACCTCTTAAAGTTGTTTTTTTCCTTCATTAGCTTCCATTAATTAATTAAAACCTAGCCAACCTGTTATAAGAAAGAAAACACTAAAAAAACATATTAAAAACTAGTAAAAACATTTCAAATGGAAGCTCAATGTTCTCCTCCATCTTCTTCTCTTCTTTGCCATGGAGAAGGAATGGCAAGAAGACCAAATAATAGCTCTCAAGCGGGAAAAAGGGACATTATAGTTTGTTAGTGAGCATATTTTAGGATAACTCATTTATATCAAACTTGGTTGTATCATGTATGTAATAAAGTATTGTTACATATGAACCTATATAAATATGTAAGCACACATTTGATTTAATTAATCAAGTTGTTGATCCATTTTGGTATTAGAGCAACTCTTGGGAAGAGTGGGGAAAGAATTTTAGAGAAGGGAGATATATCAGGGAGAACAACAAAGAAATAAAAGAGTTGAGCAAGCTTTATGGTGGCACTCTCCGGTATTTTTTTGTTGTGCAAGCTTCAAAGTGGCACACATTTTCATTCCTGTGAGCAGTATTCTCTTTTGAGTGTAGATTATGTGTAAAGAAGAGCAGCCCATCAAGAAAATGCGAAAGCTAAATATGAGCAGGGGCACCATAGGAAAGTGCAGCCCGTGTCAGGGAGGTGATTAAAAATAATCTAGACCTCAATATGATAACTCTTATTTTTTATTTTTCTTCCTATGTGCTTGAAAGCGGTGTTCAAGTTTGCATAAAAGTGCAGTAGTAACGTGTATTATGAAATGTCAAGAGAAAAGTTTAAGTACAACAATAATATTTCTCATTATCTTATGTCAAAAAAGGAAAGAAGATGTGTTGGTCACAAGCAATTTGAGAGAGACATGATCTGAGACAGAATTCAAAACAAATATTTATGCTAAATCATGCAAAGCACCATCACTATTGAAGTGCAAGCCAAATCCACAAATAAGCAACAAATATCACGCCATCCATGTACTTAAATACTATGTTTTATCTCTTCTCATGCCATTGCCCATCTATTGGATTTTATTTATATATTTTTATATGAAAAGTATTCTCTTAAGTTTGCTTTGTAAAAATTTTGGGAAAAAAACTGTATTTTTTTTATTAAGTTTTCATTTTTTATAAAAATCGTAAATTTTATACTTAAAGATTAATGTTGCCCTTAAATATTGTAAAGCAAATTAATTGTATGCCACCCAAATAGTGAAGACCTAGAGGCCAAAATTGTGTGTGATGGTATCTAATAGTATCCTAAAACATATCCTACAAAGACTTTGCTACATCCTTCATAGTTTTTTTGAATTTAGCCATTTTCCCAAATAGGTGCCTATTATTGAATTGATTTGAAATTTAAATCTCCTGGTAAAATTTTTTGCAAGCACACCTAGAATGTCAATGTAAAAAATACCTTTTAAAGGATTTTTTTACACATCCTATAGTGAAAAATAAATTAACTTTGGAAAAATATTTAATTTTTACCTTTGAGGATTCCTAGAAAAGCCAATTAATTGTGTATCTCACAAATGGTGCGCACCCGGAAGCCAAAATTTTTCATAATGGCCGCAAATGGCCCCAAGCTTCTTTGCCTCACTCATAGCTTCTCCACGACGTAAACTATGTTGCATGGAAGACTAAGGTAAAAACTCCCATTGAGTTTGAAGATATTTGGTCAGTTGTTGAAGGCACACACAATTGACATGTTTCTGACGATGACCAACAACGCAAGTTCGAAAAAGCAAAACAAAAGGTGAAGGATATTATCGTGTTTAGGGTATTAGATGAGGTTTAGCCTCATATGAGAGATATCATTTCAGCCAAAGACATCTAGGAAAAACTCAATATTGTCTACGAAGCCAAGCACTAGAACATCATACTTCATCTACAAAGCTAGCTTCATTGTCTTAAACCGACTACAAGTGAAAAAGTCTAAATTCTTTTTTGTCACATTGTAGCATTGCGGGCGTCGCTCCAAGCATTGGGTGAAAATTTGTTTAATGACTCCCTTGTACCAATCGTCCTGAGAGCGCTGCCACCCCGCCTACAAAACCTTCATGACTTCATTGAATATTTTAGATCAGAAACCAACCTGTTAAAAGCTGGTTAATATGTTGTGGCAGGATGAATCTGTGCACAGAGAAGATGAAGCTGAATATGAAAATGCACTAGCTGTTAGAATATGTGGAGAGAGAATGATTAAAGAAGGAATCAAATGTACAAATAACAAATGAAGAGTGATCGGAATGCACACATTAGTCATTTTGTGTCTATCATTTTATTATGTGAGAGATGGTTACAAAATGGTTGAAGTGATTACAACCGTTTATTAGTTAACACTTAACTAATATTAACTACAGGGTAATTATAAGCCTTATTCTAATACCCCCTCTTAAAGCTTACACTATAGAACATACTGACAAAACATTGAAGTAATAACCCCCCAAGACCACACATTCTTCATAAGCTTTTCCCTTGAAAACCATGTTTTGACCAGGTAGAACTCCATCAAGCTGCCTCCTTGATCCTCATAAAAGTGTAATTCTTGAGCTGAATTCTCGAGTTCTCAGATTCCATCTTTTTGAATTACAGAATCTCCTGAATTGTTGGACGACCATCCATACCAAGCTACTCCCACAATGCTCCATCAAGTTGTTTCATGACCCTTGTAAGGGTAAATTCCCGAGATCCACAGACTCCCGAACTACCTGGAAAACCATCCATGCCAAGTTTTACCTGCATTGGATCCCATATTGTCTTGTAAGTGTGGGGCTTCTTTTAAAATATGTATTCTCTATCTGTGAGTTCATTTGATTTTTCTTTCATTTGGATTTTTACTTTCAAAGTATGAAGGTTGAGGCTAGACTATTTGTCTAATGAAATTTACCTTCTTAGAAAATACCTTAGAAAATAACCCTTTCCCAAAATATAGAATGACCTTTGAAAATTATGTTTTTTCCTCTTCCTTAGGATTC
Organism: Taxus chinensis; assembly: GCA_019776745.2. NCBI lineage: Eukaryota > Viridiplantae > Streptophyta > Pinopsida > Cupressales > Taxaceae > Taxus > Taxus chinensis. Next base: position 318,478,741 of record CM034151.1, on the reverse strand, counting down.
TGGATTGTGTTTTCTGCAAAAAAACATGCCCTAAATCACACTTTTCTCTGCTGCCTTTTGTTTGTCATGTTTTGCCCCGATAATGTCTTATTTTTATGCCCTCATTGCAAGAACAACCCCAAAAAATTCTTCAAAAATGGCAAAATCCTATTTTTGTGCCCTAGCACTTCGAAATGCCCAAAAATCTCAATGAAAACACACCACCAAAATGCCTTTGAATGGTGTTGTCTTTTTCGCACCTTTGCAATGGTGTCAACTGTGTTTTGTGCTTATGTTCATTATAAGTGCCCTCAAACTGAAATTTGGTCATTTTATGCCCTTTTTGATGACATTTTTTTTCTGCACTATGTTATTGCTCACTTCCCTATGATATTGCTCTTGCGTCTAGCATTTGAACTGGTATTTTTCTCTTTCATACCCTGATGAGACTGGTTTGAACTTCCCTTCTATCTCCTTGCTTGCCCTGCTCTTATACGAATGTTAGAATATGTGGAGAGAGAGAGAATAAAGAAAGAATCAAATGTACAAATAACGATTGAAGAGTGACTAGAATGCACACGTTATTCATTGTGTGTCCGTCATTTTATTATGTGAGAGATGGTTACAAAATGGTTGAAGAAGGAACAATTGTTTATTAGTTAACACTTAACTAATATTAACTAAACGTGAATTATAAGCCTTATATTCTAATACGAGCATTACATTAGAAGGGAAAGAGGTCCATAAGGCTTTCAGTCAATCCAAGCAATCTAGTCAGTAGAACCAACAAGGGAACATGCTTCATTCCTAGAAGATCTTTCTAATTTGTTGAAAGACAAACCATGAATTCAAGGAGTGCTAGTATAACGCATTCACCAATGGCTTATCCAACAACAAGACGCTAACACCCAATCCATTAGGATCAAATAAGAAGCCCCAAATTTCACGTGATTGGGAGAAGAAACCTTCTAAATAGCAACATCAAGACAATATGGCAAAAGAAGAAAATCATTCTGATGAGGACTATGTGTTTGTTGTAAAATCCAACAAGGAGATCATTCTTCAAAATTTAGGTTGGTACATGGACTTTGGAACAACTCGGCATATGACAAGGAGAAAATATCGATTCACCAATTTGAATCATACAACTGGTTGAGGTCAAGTATCTTTGGGTGATGATTCATCCTATCATGTTCAGTGTACAGGTGATATCTCTTTACCTCTTGGTAATCATGGTTGTAAAATAACTGAAGTCCTGCATGTTCCAGGTTTAACAAAAAAATTTATTGTCTATAAGTCAACTTCTTGATTACAACCTTAAGGTTGATTTTGATCGTAAAGGAGGTAAAAAGATGTGTCTCATTTGAGACAAGTCAAGAAGCTTGAAGATTGTTGCAAGATATTTTGGCGTACAAAAAATGTTTTAGCTTGATTTTATTCACAAAAACTATCAAGCTCTTGTTATAAAAATTATAGATCCTGCACACTTATTGGCATTGGAGATATGGACACCTGAGTATTGAATATTTTTTTGCATTCAACAAGCATCATATGATGAGAGGCCTTCCCTTACTAGAGAAGACAAGTGATCTTTGCTTCAACTATTTAGCAAGGAAACAACACAAAGCCCCTTTTGGTACAAGTACTCATCGGGAAAATGGTTCTTTAGATCTAGCGCATACCGATCTGTGCAACCCCATGAGGTCTAGTGCCAATGGCTTCCGATATTTTTCAGCTATTTGTTGACGATTACTCATAGAAAATGTGGGTATATTTTAAGCATTTCAGTTCTTCAAAGAATTCAAAGTTTGTGTGGAATGAAAATCCTGTCATTGTATTCATGTCCTCTGCTTAGATTGTGGGAGGGGAGAATTCACCAAAAATGAGTTCTTAGCATATCTAATGCAACAAGGAATTCATTTATAATTGACTGCAATAGAAGGTTCAAATTGTACCTTTATAGAAATGGTTTGCAATATGATTTAGGACTCAGACTTAGATTGATCATACTGCGAACAAGTTGTTCACACAATGGTTTAATTTATGAACTGTTCACCCACCAAAGCTCTCAAGGGGATCACACCACAAGAAGGTTGGAGAGAAAGAAACTAGATAGGAAATGCTTGGCATGTATTTGTCTTAGCTACAGTGAAGAGTTGAAGGCCTATTGAATCATGGATCTAAAAACTAAGAAAATACACATCAACATAGATATTGTATTTGATGAGAAGGGTGAGTCCAATCCGCCCTCCACACAGTCACATAAGATAGGCATTGATCCTGTAAACTTTCCAGAAGATGATGAATGTATTGATGTTGGTAGTGATGATGGTGATGACCAGCGAGGTCCAAGTCCTTTTGTGCAACCATCCACAAGTATTACACAATGGATACCTAAGTGGCATACCGATACTATTTGAGATGCAAAAATTGGATGGAATCCCAGACACTTACATTACAAGAATGAGGACTCATAACATAGCTCATGAGATAGTGTTGGCTAGATTTTCTGCATAGCACAAAACCTAGGCAGTCATGAGATAAATCTCCCTCATTTACTGGTGAGGCTCCCGTGTCAGATTTGTCAATTAAAGTATGCTAGTATCTATATGGGGTTTTACTTTAACTGTTCAACTCATGAACCATAGTTGTACAGTTCTGCAGCAAGTAAGCAGCTGTTTAAAGAAAGAAAATATTTATGGGAGAAGAGAATTATATAAACACAGAGAAGAAATGGGGAAGATGTGCATCCCAATCAATAGATAACAGAGTTGATTGCATGCACATAGAAGAAACCAATAGATATAAACACAGAATTATAAGCAAAGGTAGCTCTAGATCTAAATCTAAAATAACACAAAGTTTACTAAAAGATCTAAGATATAAAAGCTAGAAACACAATACACCGTGACACAAAGTTCTTCGGAAATCTGCTCCTGTATATTCCTTTGCTTCAAGTGGCTCTCAAGGGTTTCAGCACAAAGTCTGAAACACAAGGTTGTTGCTTACAAATTCTCATCTTTAACCCGAAGGTTCTTCCTCTACTTATAAAATGTAGAGGGGCAATTACAAGTCGGAAGCTTTTAGTTGAACTGGCACATGTGGAAGTTATAAAGGAAACAACTGGCAATCTACCTCCTGAAATTCCTCTTTGCATGACATGCATGATTTGCAACTGAAAATAGAACCTTCTATTTTGCATGTCTGCCACCTATCTCCAAGTAGTTGACTTCTTCAAGTAATGGCTTTTAAACCAATCACTTAAGTTTTATAATTTAATTGATCGCTCAATTATTTTGTCGGAGGAAAGAAGAAGGAAGAGGAAAGCTGCAGTCTTGTTCTTTTTTCACATTCTGCATGCAGTTGATTCTTTTGCCCTTGATTCTCACCAAGCTGGATCTGGGAGTGGCTAGATCTGGAAGCAAGTTGGATCTGGAAACAAGTTGGATCTGGAAACTTGCTTACGGGTGTTGCTTTTTCCCCGTCTTCCCTTTCATCCTTGAAGCTTTTGCAGTTCTTCTCCAGTACATGCATCAGTGCAATGTTTGCCGTAAATAACTCTTTATTTTTAATTGCATATGAGCAATTAAAAATTCTGGAAAGCACTCCGGGTGAATGCAACTTCAATGAAGGTTTTAACTGGAAGATTGGAAGCACATGCACAAGATCCTGGAAGGAATTTTCCACACATTGACTTCTTCATGCACTGCGTTCGAAACAAGAGGATGAAGCCTTTGTGCCAGAAGCTTTTGCAATTATGAGATCTGGATCTGGATCTGTGTCTCCGGTAGCAAATCTGGAAGTAATTCATGATGCCGCTGAGCTTTCTTTTTCATCCCTCTTTGCCATGGTTGTGTCTATCTTTGTCTGAACAATTCTTTTTCTTCTTACTTGGCCGGAATTCTTCAAAATTGGTGCAGATTTGGATAATTCTTCAAATTCGGAGGATATATTCAATGTATTAAACATTGATTTAAGCTCCTTTTCTTTTGTAAAGCACCTGTAACGAATTCCTGCAATTAATTCAGACAAAGATGGCAACCGGAACATAAACAGTGGATTTTATTCATAAAAATCTGCATAATTCAAGCCTGTTGCCTCAAAATTTGATGTTTTATTTGCATGCAAAGCAAGCATGAATTTTACCAACTTTACTTGAGCACCTGTATCACTTATGCAAACAATTATCTAGACACAAATCAACCTCCTTCAACCTGTGCGCCAATTCTAGAAGCTTTCAACATTAATTTCACCTTCTTTTGAGAAAAAATCCTCTTCAAATGGGGCGCACTTTTCCTCTGGGCTGCACTTCTCTGCCTTTGAATTAATTAATCCATCCTTATGGCAGCCCCTGCTTATATAATTCACACAATTCTATAATTAATTAATGCCTTTCCTATTCGTGGCAATTAATTAATTAATTAATAAGCTTCACTCTTCAAATGGGGCGCCTATTTTGTGCATGCTCATGGCTGCCATTAAATAAATTAAATTTATTTAATTTTAGACTTCTACTTCCAGTTAACTCAAGCCTCACAGTATTCTTTGACCTTAACCACTAAAAATAAGAATTAATTTAATCATTTAATACTTTAAAAAGTATTATTTCTCTCTCAAATGGGGCGCACTTTTTAGCATAAAGGGGTTGCCTTTAAATAAATATTATTTATTTAATTTAGACAATCTATTTCCATCTCCTTTATTCCCCTTTGCTTTTGTTGACTTTCTTCCATGCTTGGGCGCCAATTTTAGAAGAGGAATTAATTAAATTAATTAATTAATAGGCTGCCTTTATCTCCCTAAAGGAGTTGCACTTTTTGGCTAAAGAGAATTCTATTTTTAAAAACACATGACAATGGGAAATTTTACCCTGCAAGGCAGCCCCGAAAATCCCATTGTCACTTAAGTCAGTTGACTTTCATAATAGGATTATTTACCCTGCAAGGCAGGTAATAAAATCCCATGATTCACTTAAGTGACTTTTCTTTTATTCCACAATGGGAATTTTTACCCTGTAAGGTAAGTAATAAATTTTCCCTTGCCTCCTGCCTCTAATTTTCCCACTGCAAGTGACTTTTCTATGATGGGAAAAAGTACCCTGCTAGGTAGGAACAAAATTCTCACCTGCCTGTTGCTTCTTATTTTCCCATTATCCACTCTAATTCTTTATTTTCCAAAAATGCGGTCAGCCCAGAAGAGGCTTTTTGGTGCACGACTTCGTCTTTTCCCAGTGAACCGGACCTCCGATGGCGACTTCCTTCTGGCATAATGTGCGTATATGATCCCCAGTTACTCCAGGCCAAGAATCAGGTCAAACCGGCAAAGGAATTGATCTAGAGAAATTTCACAGTAAACGAACGGGAAAACACAAAAACACAAAAAGTTGCCAAAAGTCACAAATAAAGCCAAAAACTTATTCCTAGTAAAAACCCTTCTGGTATATGAGAATAATGATATGTTCGATCACAACAGGGTTAAATTGGAGCACAAATTGCCTCAAACGGGGCTCAAAATAATTAAATACAAATTTTCTGTAGACAAATCCCGACGACAGAATATAACAATTTTGGGCATCTGGGTATCTGGCAAAAATGGCTAATATGGCTCTTTGGGAATATCTTGACGCAATACAAGAACTTTCTGGCAATAAAAACACAAAACGACCCATTATTTTAAAAGTACGAAATTTTTTCGGATAGGGTAGTCACAGATTTCAAGATGAAATATGGGGACACCAGATAGAAATTTGACCCATATGATCATAGTTGCAGAATCTTCTCCATGGTTCATGAAGCCCAAAAGTTAGCCTTGGAAAGAAGCCATCGATGTTGAATATGATTCATTGATGAAAAGAACAGTACATCGTAGCTTGTTGATCTTCTACTAGGAAAGAAGCCTATCGGTTGCGAAAGGATCTTTAAGATCAAATATGAAGTAGATGGCAGCATTGACACGTACAAGGAAAGACTTGTATGAAATATCCCTTGTGGGATATCACTTAAAAATCCACAAAATATATAAAAATTTGCAACAAATAAAATTCTGATTTTTTTTTCTAGGATTCAAACCCGCTAGGGCAACGAACTGAAATTTTAAGATAACTTGCAAAATACTCGCCCAAACCACATGAAATTTTATAGAGAGCTTGTTAAGATGGAAATAAAGACTATAAAAATATTTTTGAATTTTTAAAAATAATATAGGACTTCCAGTAATTTTCAAGAATGCCCTAACTACTAGAAAAACTTCAAATATTCATAACTATGTGAATACAATGGATACAGATCTGATTATCTGAAAATAATATCTACAAATTATATGGAAATAGAACCCAACCTCGAGATCTGAAAACCAACACTAGAGAGATCTTCGAAAAACCTTGCTGTAAATCCCTAGGGCTAATGTTGCCCTTCAGAAGGGGCTGGAAATCCACAAAAATGTCTCCAAAAGCTGCACCAAATTCCGCCTTAAATGTTGATAATGATCTGAATATGCAAACCCTTGAAATTTCCTATCTCTGGTACTTAAAATGGCCTCTGAAACCCTTCCGGAAATATCTTTAAAATATTCCTGAATATCTGATTTAAATAAGCTCCAAAATAACAAACTATGGTGGATCTTTCACCACCGAAGAGTGCCCTACTAGTTAGGAGTGGATTTCTCACCACCAAAGCTAGGGATCCTATGGGATTTTGCTCCACAAACAGAAAGAATGCAAACAATAGTTGCTCAATGCCAACATATGTGTAACTATAAAAATGAATCATCTATCACTCCTCCCAAACACTTCCTTTTATAACTTTTCATTACTTTTTTCTAAGTTGGAAGCTCCGTGTGGGATTCAAAGTGACTTAAGTAACCCCAATGAAGAAATAGAATAATAAAGTATCACGAGCCACCCCCCCCCCTCAATGACAAAAACACAATAATTATTCCCACCAAGTTGTTTAATACTAATTCCAATGAAAAAATACAACAAATAAGGAAGGGGGTAATCAACCATCCATAACCAGTACCCTTCAGCATTGTTAGCCCCTCGGGTATGACCGAGGTTAAGACTAAAAAAATGGCCCTTATGCCTTCGGTGAAGGAATGGGGACATTACAATCCTCCCTTCCCAAAATTTGCTTGACCCCAAGCAAATGCAAACTAGGATAATGCAAAATATTCTCACCCTCCCAAGTAGTATTCTTAAGTGGTAACTCTTTCCACCGTACCAAGTACATCTGTGATCACCATGTTCCTGAGCTTCCTCTATTCTCACCTCGATGATAGATTCTAGTTCTAAGACCAGCTTCCTCTCATAGTCCAATAGTGGACAACTCTATAGAAGGGATAATATGTTATCCTAGTGCCCTTTTGAAGCACAAAACATTAAAAACCATTATGTATCTTGTTGTGCTTAGGACGCTCTAACGTCATATGCAACTTCCCCAACGATTCGTGTTATTCTGTATGGACCATAGAACCATGGTTTTAAACTTCTTGGCATCACTCTGCTTGAGTGAGGATTGCATGTAGGGCTACAAATGTAGGAAGACTACATCTCCCAAATCAACAGAACCTCTGTATTTTATGCCTATCTACATAGACCTTTTGCTAATTATGTGATTTTTAAAGGTTCTCCTTAAGGGTTCTCAGAATGTCATCAGTTCTCCTGTAACCAATCACAAGCTTTGGGAGTTCGGCTATCTAATAATACTAAATCTGCAAGTGATGTAGCATCATACTCATACAATTCCCAGAAAGGAGTCATGTCAATGCTCATCTAGTAGGTGGTATTGTAGCAATACTCACCCATGTGTAGCCATTAATCCATGCACGTTGATGCCCTGTCACATAACTACACAAATATCCTTCTATCTACTTATTAACTATTTGTGTCTGCCTGTCAGTATGTGGATGGTAGCTAGAGTCCAAGAGTCAACTCTGTACCTGCAAGTCTAAAAAAATCTCCTACCAAAAGGTGCTCATGAAGATCTTTTCCCTGTTACTGACAATATTTTTAGGCAAACCATGAAGCCTAAAGACACTTGTATAGAATAACCTGAGCCACCTGTAGTACCTTATACCCCTCAAGCATAAAAAATAAATGGGCATACTTGGTTAATCAATCAGTTACCACATATATGCAATCATGATCAAGTACTGAGGGAATCCCTATGATAAAATCCATGGATATGCCCTCCCACTTCTACTCAAGAATAGGAAGAGGTTGTAGTAGTCCTGTTGGGAAAGAATGCTCAGCTTTGGTTTTCTGGAAAACCACACACTCTCTAATATGATTAAGGACGTCATCCTTCAGCCCTTTCCATGCAAATCTCTCCCTGATATACCTATAGGTCTTAAAATATCCAGGATGTCCTGCTAGAGGTGTATCATGCACTGCCTGAAGGATTTTCTCCTTTATCTTGGATTCTGGTACAAGGAAAACCCTATCCTTGTAGTATATGAGGCCATCCAAGACCCTGTATCTATCATCTGTATGATGTCATCCATAATCTCACATGCAAACTGATTTTTGGAATACTCAACAAGTATGTGAAGCCTTCCAATCTGCTGAAATCTCAGACATCTAAGCATAGAGGTAAGGTGTGGCCTCCTAGATAATGCATCAACAACAACATTATTCTTACCTTTGGTGTACTCTATGTCGAAGTCATATGTTTGCACCTTGTTCACCCATCTTTGCTGGCGGTCGTTGAGATCCTTCTTCCCTAGGAAGAACCTCAAACTGTTGTGATCCGTACGAACCACAAATTTGCTGCCCACTAGGTATTGTCTAAATTTGGCCAAAGCATGCATAATGGCCAACATCTCCTTGTCGTAAATTGAGTACCCCTTCTCTACAGGGCTCAATTTCTAGACTCTCGTAGGCAATGGGATGCCTATCCTGCATAAGAACTGATCCAATGCCCTCACCTGATGTGTCACACTCAAGTATGAATGGACGAGAGAAATCTGGCAATGCAAGAATGGGACATGAACTCATCACCCCCTTGAGGTGATCAAAAACCTGTTGTGTTGATTATGACCAAGCAAAAGCCCCCTTCTTGGTCAAATTTGTCAATGGTGCAGTCAAGCAAGAGAAGTTCTTCACAAACCTCCTGTAGTATGTGCATAGCCCCAAGAACCCTCTCAACTATGTCAATGTCCTAGGCGGTGGCCAATCCAATATCGCTTGAATCTTTTCCTTGTCAACCTTGACTACACCACCAATCACATATCCCAAATACAATAACTCTGTCATACCCAACTCACACTTTGAAGCTTTCGCGTATAACGAGTTAGCTTCTAATATACCCAATACCTCATCAAGGTGCCTAATGTGATTCTCCTAAGTCATGTTGTAGAGAAATATGTCATTCAAAGAAGACCAATACAAACTTCTGCAAATGGCGGTTGAACACATGGTTCATACAAGATTGAAACGTAGGTGGTGCATCACACAAACCGAATGGCATCACAAGAAACTCAAAGTGACCATAATGACATCTAAAATCCGTCTTATGCACATCCTCCTCTCTGACTTTGATCTGGTGATATCCAAATCGCAAATCTATTTTTGAAAAATAGATTGCCCCATGTAGCTCATCTAATAACTCATCAATGTGTGGCACTGGATATTTATTCTTGATTGTCTTCTTATTCAATGCATGGTAGTCTATGCACATCCGCATGGTCCCATCCTTCTTCTTCACCAATACTACTGAAGAAGCAAAGGGACTGGAACTCGGTCTAATATGCCCCATATCTATGAGCTCGTGTATAGTCCTCTTGATCTCATCCTTAAACCATTTAGGATAATGGTAAGGAGTAGTAACCACCTAGAGGTATATCACCAAAAATTGCACTATGTTTGTCCAGTAAGCCTTGGACATCTACATGATACTTTGGTCATCCATCCTCTGACCCCTTGGTCATAAACAAACACTATAAGGTCTAATATGCCCCATATCTATGAGCTCGTGTATAGTCCTCTCGATCTCATCCTTAAACTGATGACGGTAAGGATTAACCACATGTCTACTGTCCTCAAGCTCAATCACATGCTCAAATCCCTTGTCTGGAAGCACACCTAGAGGTATATCACCAAAAATTGCACTATGTTTGTTCAGTAAGCCCTGGACATGTACATGATACTTTAGTCATCCATCCTCTGAACCCTTGCTCATAACCAAACACTATACTGACCAATCCACCCCGTTGTGCCTGTAAATCCTCTCAATCCATTTGGCCATGACAACCCTAGGTGCATCTGTAGATAATCCCCTCAAGATCACATTCCTCCCCTCAAACTTGAACTTCAGCTCCATCATCTAAAAGTTAGTCTATAACTCACCAAGAGAATGGAGCCACTGTACTCCAAGCACAAGGTTGGTCTCTCCAAAACCAATAATATAAAAGTCATCGGTAACTGTATAGTTACCCATTGTAATGCTCAACTATGGGACTCAATGTGTGCACCTCATAGACTCTCCATTAGCTACAATCACGTTGAAGCCCTCAAAATCCTCTGCCTGAAATCCTCGCCTCTCAACCAATGATGCATCAATAAAGTTCTGGATGGTCCCACTATCAATGAGCACCACTACTCGCTAACCATACAGAACTCCTCTAACCCTAAATGCCTTATACCTTGGGGTACTAGACAAAGTGGCAATAGTCTCCGAAGGGAATGTCTCGTCCTCCTGCTCAATACTAACATTGACCAAAGCATCCCCATCTCCATCTCCACTCCTTGAATCTTCTGCTCATCTCCATCATTGTCATCTACCTCAAAGACCTCAATGAATTGGGCCTTCCCTCTATCTCTACAATCATGTCCTGGAGTCCAAGGTGTGCGGCAATTGAAACATAGTTTTTTCACCTCAACTCGTCTCTATCCTCTCTAGATATGAATGGCTTTGTGACCATATCTTGCTTGGGTGGAGGCACCTTCTACTGAGAGCCATCCTAAGACAGAGGTACCATCTGTTGAACTTGAGGTGGAAACCTCACCTTTGGAGTAGATAACTCCAAATCCTATGCTCTCCGAATAGCATCAAGCAATGAAAAAGACTCAAACAACTTCACAAGTCCTAATGCATCTGTCAACCCTGTTATAAAGAGTGAAGTCAATCTCATCTTTGAAACATCATGAACCATGACTGACAACCTCTGAAATTCTGCAATGTACATGTCCAAAGAACCTGTCTATCTCAAATGAGTCAACTCTCTAAAATACCTGTGAGGATCCCTCTTGTCAAACCTGCTCATCAACCTCTATGTGAACTCTGCATAAGTACCAATATGCATGTGCCCCTATAAAAATACCATGATGCCACCAGTCATGTGCATCTCCCTCAAGGTGTAGGATTACAAACTTAATTGCATCCTCTTCACACATGGGATTCAAGTCAAAGTACATCTTTAACTTTTGAACCCAAGAATGTGTTGTACACTTCTTGGACCCATTGAAATGTGGAATGGAAATATGCCCCAATCTCCTCTGTAACTCTAGAACCTAAGTGGTGTGATCCCTCTTAGGCCTACTACAGATCTTCATCTTGCAGTACTCGGTAAAAGGAATGTTAGCTTTAAACCCTACACTCAAGGATTCATATTTCAGCCAACAAGTCTCCTCATCACAAATCTCTGATTGTTGTTCCATTTGTGTATTTTCCGAATCTTTCAAAAATGCGGGCTCATGCATGCTTGCATATGTATTATGGGAACAGGGAGTGTGCTTCCCAGTGTTGCTATTTTCACCTCTTCGACCCTATTGCCTTGTGTTATTATTTTCTCCTCTTTCCGCATGATTCTCAACTCTGCCCCATGCTAATCTTTCGACGAGTTAGCTCAAATAAATATTAGTGGTCTCCTGTTGTTTAACCATATTTATAAATATTTTTTTCGTCATTTCTTTGTTTAGCTCATCATTGTCACTGTTGGCTAGATTTTTTGCATAGCATAAAACCTAGGCAGTCATGAGATAAATCTCCCTCATTTACCGGTGAGGCTCCCGTGTCAGATTTGTCAATTAAAATATGCTAGTATCTATATGGGGTTTTACTTTAACTATTCAGCTCGTGAACCATAGTTGTACAGTTCTGTAGCAAGTAAGCAGCTGTTTAAGAAAAGAAAATATTTATAGAAGGGAATTATATAAACACAGAGAAGAAATGGGGAAGATGTGCATTCCAATCAATAGATAACAGAGTTGATTGCATGCACATAGAAGAAACCAATAGATATAAACACAAAATTATAAGCAAAGGTAGCTCTCGATTTAAATCTAAAATAACACAAAGATTACTAAAAGATCTAAGATATAAAAGCTAGAAACACAATACACCGTGACACAAAGTTCTCCGGAAATCTGCTCCTGTATATTCCTTTGCTTCAAGTGGCTCTCAAGGGTTTCAGCACAAAGTCTGAAACACAAGGTTGCTGCTTACAAATTCTCATCTTTAACCCGAAGGTTCTTCCTCTACTTATAGAATGTAGAGGGGCAATTACAAGTCGGAAGCTTTTAGTTGAACTGGCACATGTGGAAATCAGAAAGGAAACAACTGGCAATCTCCCTCCTGAAATTCCTCTTTGCATGACATGCATGATTTGCAACTGAAAATAGAACCTTCTATTTTGCACGTCTGCCACCTATCTCCAAGTAGTTGACTTCTTCAAGTAATGGTTTTTAAACCAATCACTTAAGTTTTATAATTTAATTGATTGCTCAATTATTTTGTCGAAGGAAATAAGAGAAAGAAGAAGAAAGAGAAAAATTGCAGTCTTGTCCTTTTTCATATTATGCATGCAGCTGATTCTTTTGCCCTTGATTCTCACCATACTGGATCTGGAAACGACTAGATTTGGAAGCGTCTGGAGCTGGCTGGAATTGGAATTTTGCCTACGGGTGTTGCCTTCGCCTTGTCTTCCCTTTTATCCTTGAAGCTTTTGCAGTTCTTTAGTACATGCATCAGTGCAATGTTTCAATTAAAAATTCTAGGAAGCACTCCGGGTGAATGCAAATTCAATGAAGGCTTCAACTGGAAGATTGGGAGCACATGCACAAAATCCTGGAAGAAATTTTCCACGCACTGACTTTTACACGGGTTGCATCAGAAACAAGAGGATGAATTTTTGCCTGAAGTTTTTGCAATTATGAGATCTGGATCTGAATATGGCTCTGGATCTGGGCCTAGATTTGTGTCTCTGATGTCAGCAAATTTGGAACTAATGCATGATTCTACTGAGCTTTCTCGTTCATCCTGCTTTGCCATGGCTAGAGCAATCTGTCTAAACAATTTTTTTTATTTTTATTCGGCCGGAATTCTTCACAACCGGTGCAGATCTGGATAATTCTTCAGATTCGGAAGATATGTTCAATGTATTGGACATTGATTTAAGCTCCATTCCTCTTATAAAAGCACCTGTAATAAATTCTTGCAATTAATTCAGACAAAGATGGCAACCGGAACATGAACAGTGAATTTTAATCATAAAAATCTGCATAATTCAAGCCAAATTTGATGTTTTATTTGCATGCAAAGCAAGCATGAATTTTACCAACTTCACCTGAGCACCTGTACTGTATCACTTATGCAAACAATTATCCAGACACAAATCAACCTCCTTCAACCTGTGCGTTAATTCTGGAAGCTTTTAGCATTAATTACACATTTTGAGAAAAAATCCTCCCCAAATGGGGTGCACTTTTTGTCTGGGCTGCACTTCTCTGCTTTGGAATTAATTAATTCATCCTTATGGCAGCCCCTGCTTATATAATCCTCATGATTCTATAATTAATTAATGTCTTTCCTATTCCTGGCAATTAATTAATAAGTTTTACTCTTCAAATGGGGCGCCTATTTTGTGCATGCTCTTAGCTGCCATTAAATAAATTAAATTTATTTAATTTTAAACTTCTATTTCTAGTTAACTCAAGCCGCACAGTATGTTTTGACCTTAGCCACTGAAAATTGGAATTAATTAATTCATTTAATACTTAAAAAAATATTATTTCTCTCCCAAATGGGGCGCACTTTTTGACATGAAGGGGCTGCATTAAATAAATAATATTTATTTAATTTTAGGACAATCTATTTCCAACTTCCTGTTGTCCACTTTCCTTTGTTGACTTTTCCACAAGCCTGGGCGCCAAAATTGGGTGAATAAATATTAACAAATATTTATTTAATGCATTATTATTCACCCAAGGTGGGTCGCACTTTTTGGAATAAGGAATTTCTAATTTTAAAAGTCAATTGGTAATGGGATTATTTACCCTGCAAGGTAGCCCCGAAAATCCCATGATCCACTTAAGCTGTTTGACTTTCATAATGGGATTATTTATCCTGCAAGGTAGGTAATAAAATCGCATTCATACCTTAAGTGATTTTTCTTTTATTTCACAATGAGAATTTTTACCCTACAAGGCAGGTAAGAAATTCCCGTCTGCCTGCTACCTCTAATTTTCCCATTGTGGCTCAAGTGACGTTGCTTCCATGGAAAAAAGTATCCTACTAGGCAGGTACATAATTCCCACTTGCCTGCTGCTTCCAAAAATCCCATGATTCACTTCAAACCCTCTTTTACAAAAATGCGGCTAGCCCAGAAGAAGCTTTTTGGTGCACGACTTCGTCTTTTCCAAGAGAACCAGACCTCCGATGGCGAATTCCTTCTGGCACAATGTGCACATGTGATTTCTAGATACTCAGGCCAAGAATCAGGCCAAACCAACAAAGGAATTGATCCAGAGAAATTTCACAAAAAATGAAACGGGAAAACACAAAAAACACAACATTTCCAATTGTTCATGTCATTCCAAGGATTGTGTACATTTATGCAGCAAAACAATACTGGTATATAGAAAATAATGATATGTGAGGATCATGACAAGGTTACCCTCTTATTACAAACTTTCATCATACGAGAAGCTCTTTGTTAATTAGATTTTCAAATTGTGCCGCATAGTTAAACCCCAAAGCCATGAATCTTACAATTTCTGTGCGTCTGGGTACTTCTAACCAATAGAATGTCATATATGGCTACAGTTGAAGTGCACAAATATCTTGACACGTCATAGGAACTTCCTGGCAATCAAATCTCCATTGTTAATATTTTCCATGATTCTCAAAGATGGAAATTTTTATGCATGACAGGTAGTTTCAGATTATCAGCTTGAGATCTTGCTACACTAGTTGGCATTGTCAATGAACCATACTCACTACTCTGGGCAAAATGACAAGGGACCAGATGAGGATCCCAGCATTTCTGGTCATTCGTATCTCATGTCTTTTGTGTGCACGGGGTCAGGCAATTTTCAGCATGACAATGACAACATTTCAGTGGAGAGAATTAGTTGGTGCTCACTGTTGAAACAATATTCATTTTTTATATGACATATCACTGTTGAAACATTATTCATGCTTTTAATAATGTCCGTGTATACATAGTTTCGAACTGTAACCCATTGAAATCGTTGTCTAATCGATACCTCAGATCCACTCCCGATGACTCAGAAATGAAATTATCCATTCCAGTATCACTGTAGATACCTAGAGGACCTGGAAAATCCTGTAAGACCCCCCCGTACCAGCGTGGAAATTTACCAGGTACTGGTACGGGGTACAGTTTGCTGTAGGTACGCTTGGAAACGTACCCACAGGATAGGGTATGGTCCGAGTACTTCTGGGTACGGTTCTTTAAACGTACCCACAGGTTGTACAAGGTCGGTCCTTTGGGTATTGTTATTTCAATAAGGAGTACCCAGTAAATACCACACTTGCCAAATTTAGAAGGGTTCTTTCCTTTTTCCAGCCGTAACACTTTTCTATTTTGGATTTTAGGTGCCGTATTTGACAATGCCATAGCCTAAAAAATTACGTTTTTAGGCTGGTACGGGAAGATGATAGGGCAGTACAACACCCTAGTGCCCTGTGGCCTTAATTTTCATTCATTTAGATTCCATTGAAGGGATAATTTTACTAGGTAAAAGTAGTATAGGTTTCTCGAGCTCTTCTATCACTATAGAGGGAAGCAAAAGTTGCTGCCTAGGAAGGGTTTTCGAAAAAAACTCCATTTTTGCACATTTTTAGGGACCTAAGCAGTGCTAGTAATTGATCTGATTTTCTGACTCCAGAATCAACTGCCATGCTTCCCAAGTCGCCTGTAGAACAGGATTAGTAATTAAAAATACTTAAATGCTTTACCTGAAGGCAAGAACCAAGTATTCTCAGAGATAGATTGAGCCGGTGTTAAGTACTTTTTTCCACCTGCCCAAGCTTTTGGATCAACAATTTTTCCACTGCTTGGCATGCTGTTTATAGGAAGCAATCAAAACTCCTTGATGATGTGGCATTCTTTCTTGTCATTAAGATAAATCCTTGTGACAGAGAAAGAATTTACCATTTCCACTTAGTAGGTGCAAAAATGCCACATGAGCTGAATTTTTCAATTTGATAGACATATCTCATGACATGTGTATGGAATGACCGGTATCTAAATATATATATAGATATATAAAACGTACCCAAAATGTTTCAACTTGAGTGTACCCAAGATTTATGTAGTTGCCGTAACGGTTGATCCAACACGTACTTGAGAAGTGTAAAAGTACCCATTGCCCATACAACGTACCCAGAAATGAGATAGCTTTACATCAAGCCTAAAAAGAAGCCTCAGATGACTGAGGTCTATAATCAGATTTGTTCATGCCCTTCGCTAATCGTCTCTTTTAGAATTAGAGAGGAATGGAGACATATCCATTTGCTACAAACAAATCCCTTCACTGAGCATTCTTGTCAAACACCAAGCTATTGTTTCTGAGTATCAACATTACATCTGAAGTGGGTGAGTTTCTCAAAGCTACTTATTGGGATTCGTGGCAGTGGGAGTGGTTTGCATTGAATAAGGTTGTTAATGCCTCCGTTCCCAGATTCTATTTGTTGCATTCCTGAGGATGAACTATACCATAGGTTGTTTATTTTCTTCAGACAATTGTACTGACGGTGATTTGGATTAAGGGAAGCTTTGGACTATTTTAAACTAGAGCCCTTGGGATTTATGTTAACATGGTGGGACTCGTGATTTTAGGTTGGATTTACTGGTCATTCAAGAACAGTGGATCAACGAAATTGGGTTAACGTTAATGTATACTTCATTTTTGAATGGTGAATTTAGTGAGTCTTCAACATGCAAGGTGGACGTACTAGCCTTGTTCAGGGACTTTGGGGTGGTAGACTATGGTGCCACTTTAAGAGTTTACTTTTGAACATGAACTAAATTTTCTATGAAGAATGATTGCAATACTGTATAGGGTATCACTGCCAAAGATATTTCTGCCGTGGAGTTTTGATCAAAATTATTGGACTTTATGACAATCGAATAGTGTAATGCCATACAAAAAATATTGAAAATTGGCAAAAAGTAGAAAACTCTATACAATATTCAATAAATGCTCCAGTTATTTTGGACTTTGGACTTAGAACATCGTAAATGATGATTAATAAAGTTATAGCATCTCATTCATGTTGTTGTGGAGTTATTACTCAAAGATCACACTAGATTGCTCGACATTCCAAGAAGACAAGTGCTTGCAAACTCTATCATTGACTTAGTGCTTTCAAGACAAGTAGCTACATGATTGATGCACTTGGGAATTTCAAAGAGCATTTTCTATGGATATTAAACGCTTATGCAATCCTTGATGCACCAAAGGGTATGACTCATCAATACTGCCTTTGGAAAATTCAGAGCACTAGGTTTTATACTTCATCCTTTTCCATTAGCCAATGTATCTGGTAGAACATTGAGGTTGCCAATAGAAAGCTTGTTAGTAACATTTTGGTTGAAAGTGTATAATGCTGGTTCAGACCCCTGAACAAAGAATCTGAAATAACTGAGGATCCTAACAAGATTTTGTCACCGTTTCCAAGCTTGTGGTGATCAGTACATTTTCCGGTAGACAAGGGCTTGATGAAGTAAGCTAATTTGGTAAGAAGATGTTGCACAGATGGATTAGTGCATCTGAAATTCTCCTCTCCAGCTATACAAGCAAGTGAAAGAAAACTTAGTTTGTAGCGCATTCAGATGGAGTAGCACCTATGTTATGGTCTTTGTCAAGAGTAAGAAGACAATCGTGCCTATTTTAATGTTGGATGAGCATTGTCATGTAGCACCCGAACTATGAATGCAGGAAAGGCTTCTAACTCTAGCAACCATATAAGCAAATAAGGAAACATGGAAAGGTTATTGGACTTGAAGATATATTGAGGTCTTAACAACTTTGCAGAAAATGTTACTGGAGGTAGTATTCTTAAATGGGGTTAGGCCAATTTTCAAATTTCTGATTTGTACCCTTATTGTCCTGGTGATTGTACATATTGGACTAGCCTATTTAACTGCTCAGGAAAAGCTATCAAGTATTCGGCTTCTGACATTTGAACTTTGATTTTCTTAACATGATCAATAATGTCAAAAGAAGAAATAGAGTTCAGATACCTGAGCCGTCTTTAAGACTGTGGTTGAGATGAAAAACTCGAATGCTTACTTCCGGGAGCTAAGGAAGAATGCAAAGGGAACTGCCCCTTCTCATGCTCGTCTGCTAATGCTTCATCTAAGCGAGTTTGTGATCAAGAGCTTGTAAGTACTGCATATGCATGACCATGATCGTCTTCAAAAAGCTCCTCATACTCATGTTCATATTTGTAGTTTAGGTAATCAATGTTGGAGTCTTCAAGAGGACCTAGAAAATCATCATCCTCGAGCTGATCAGCGTCAGCTTCCTGGTCTTCTTCATTTGTTCTCCACGTTGTTTCTAGGAGCAAATTCAATTGCTAATCATTGGGAACCAGCAATGCGGTTCCGATTGTTGTTGAAATTCCGAGCAGGAGCAGTGTTGTTGCCTTGAGCCATTTGAGCCATCCATTTCTTCATCTGCATCATCTCATTTGCTAACTTTTGCAATAGTGAATCAGATGTAGTAGCAGAAGATGAACTTTCAGCTCTAGAAGTGTTGAAATATTGCATTTTTCCAGCCATGATGAGGTCATCTTCAATTTCAACTGCCATGTTTTGGGCTGCTAACAAGTCAACATGACGTGCTCTTCGCAGTTGATAGCTTACTTCAGGAAGTAAAGCATTGATGAAGAATACCTTTTGATTCTCGTCATTCAAAGAAGCAGATGCGGGAATTTTGTACAGTAATCTTTGGAATTTTGCAATAAAATCCCACATGCGCTCATGTGGCTCCTTCAACTAAGTGAGTTGAGTAATCAAGGTGTTGGAATCTTCGGCTGCCTTGAATCTTTTCAAGAATGCATCCCACATAGTAGCCCAGTTGGTTATGGTGCCAAGAGCTAGCCGATAGAACCATTCTCCAGCCAAGTCATGCAGAGTCTCTATGAAGAGTCTAACAGATATATCTGTCATATTCGACTGCAAACACTCCACAAGTGATATGAAAAATGCAGCCAAGTGGTCATCTGGATTCTGCTTTCCATCTCCAAAAAATTTCAGAAAATTCTTTCTCGTTCCTTTACGTAGATCATGCATAGGAGTCAGATTCAAAGGTCCAAAGGCTGCACCCCATGGAAAAGGTACTGCAGGGGCAAGTGGCTGGTTCTGCATCATGATGAACGAAGCACGTCTTCTTTGAGAATAGACTTGGTGAATAATTCCAGCTGTCGGATTATGCTGAAAATGATCCGGATCTGGACGAGTTTGCACTCTTTTTCCTAGTGAAAGACTGGATCTGCGGCTTCTAACTTTGGAGAGCTTTGGTCTGCTAATTTGTGTTCCCCAGCGGAGTCACCAAAAACTATTGGCCAGATTTTCTGCATAGCATAAAACCTAGGCAGTCATGAGATAAATCTCCCTCATTTACCGGTGAGGCTCCCATGTCATATTTGTCAATTAAAATATGCTAGTATCTATATGGGGTTTTACTTTAACTATTCAGCTCATGAACCATAGTTGTACAGTTCTGCAGCAAGTAAGCAACTGTTTAAGAAAGGAAATATTTATAGAAGAAGGGAATTATATAAATACAGAGAAGAAATGGGGAAGATGTGCATCCCAATCAATAGATAACAGAGTTGATTGCATGCACATAGAAGAAACCAATAGATATCAACACAGAATTATAAGCAAAGGCAGCTCTAGATCTAGATCTAAAATAACACAAAGTCTATTCAAAGATCTAAGATAGAAAGCTAGAAACAAAATACACCGTGACACAAAGTTCTCCGAAAATCTGCTCCTGTATATTCCTTTGCTTCAAGTGGCTCTCAAGGGTTTCAGCACAAAGTCTGGAACACAAGAATGCTGCTTACAAATTCTGATCTTTAACCCGAAGGTTCTTCCTCTACTTATAGAATGTAGAGGGGCAATTACAAGTGAGAAGTTTTTAGTTGAACTGGAACATGTGGAATTCGGAAAGGAAACAACTGACAATCTCCCTCCTAGAATTTCTCTTTGTATGACATGCATGATTTGCAACTAAAAATAGAACCTTCTATTTTGCACGTCTGCCACCTATCTCCAAGTAGTTGACTTCTTCAAGTAATGGCTTTTAAACCAATCACTTAAGTTGTATAATTTAATTGATCGCTCAATTATTTTGTCGGAGGAAATAAGAGAAAGAAGAAGAAAGAGGAAAGCTGCAGTCTTGTCCTTTTTCATATTCTGCATGCAGCTGATTCAAACTAGATCTGGAAGCGGCTGGATAGCTGGATCTAGAAGCAGCTGGAAGTAGCTAGATCTAGAAGTGGATTCAAACTGGATCTGGAAGCAGCTGGATCTGGAAGCGGCTGGATCTGGAATTGGTTGAATCTGGAATTTCGCTTACGGGTGTTGCCTTCGCCTTGTCTTCCCTTTTTATCCTTGAAGCTTTTATGGCTCTTCTCCAGTACATGCATTAGTGCAATGTTCACCGTAAATAACTCATCATTTTTATTTTTAATTGCATATGAGCAATTAAAAATTTTGGAAAGCACTCCGGGTGAATGCAACTTCAATGAAGGCTTCAACTGGAAGATTGGGAGCACATGCACAAGATCCTGGAAGAAATTTTCCACGCACTGACTTCTTCACGGGCTGCGTTCAGAAACAAGAGGATGAAGCCTTTGTGCCGGAAGCTTTTGCAATTATGAGATCTGGATCTGAATCTGATCTGGATCTGGGCCTGGATTTGACTTCAGCAAATCTATGGAAGCTACATGCATGATTCTGTTGAGCTTTCTCTTTTCATCCCGCTTTGCCATGGCTAGAGCAATCTTTGTCTGAACAATTCTTTTTCTCCTTTATTCGGTCGGAATTCTTCACAACCGGTGCAGATCTGGATAATTCTTCAGATTTGGAGGATATGTTCAATGTATTGGACATTGATTTAAGCTCCCTTTCTCTTATAAAAGCACCTGTAATGAATTCCTACAATTAATTCAGACAAAGATGGCAACCGGAACATGAACAGTGGATTTTAATCATAAAAATCTGCATAATTCAAGCCTGCTGCCCCAAATTTGATGTTTTATTTGCATGCAAAGCAAGCATGAATTTTACCAACTTCACCTGAGCACCTGTATCACTTATGCAAACAATTATCCAGACACAAATCAACCTCCTTCAACCTGTGCGCCAATTCTGGAAGCTTTTAGCATTAATTACACCTTTTGAGCAAAAATCCTCTCCAAATGGGGTGCACTTTTTGTCTGGGCTGCACTTCTCTGCTTTGGAATTAATTAATTCATCCTTATGGCAGCCCCTGCTTATATAATCCTCATGATTCTATAATTAATTAATGTCTTTCCTATTCCTGGCAATTAATTAATTAATTAATAAGCTTTACTCTTCAAATGGGGCGCCTATTTTGTGCATGCTCATGGCTGCCATTAAATAAATTAAATTTATTTAATTTTAGACTTCTGCTTCCAGTTAACTCAAGCCTCACAGTATGCTTTGACCTTAGCCACTGAAAATAGGAATTAATTAAATCATTTAATACTTTAAAAAGTATTATTTCTCTCCCAAATGGGGTTGCACTTTTTGACATGAAGGGGCTGCATTAAATAAATAATATTTATTTAATTTTAGAACTATCTATTTCCAACTTCCTTTTGTCCACTTTCCTTTGTTGACTTTTCCACAAGCCTGGGCGCCAAAATTGGGTGAATAAATATTAACAAATATTTATTTAATGCATTATTATTCACCCAAGGTGGGTCGCACTTTTTGGAATAAGGAATTTCTAATTTTAAAAGTCAATTGGCAATGGGATTATTTACCTTGCAAGGTAGCCCCGAAAATCCCATGATCCACTTAAGCTGTTTGACTTTCATAATGGGATTATTTACCCTGCAAGGCAGGTAATAAAATCGCATTCATGCCTTAAGTGATTTTTCTTTTATTTCACAATGGGAATTTTTACCTTGCAAGGCAGGTAAGAAATTCCTGCCTGCCTGCTGCCTCTAATTTTCCCATTGTGACTTAAGTGACATTGCTTCCATGGGAAAAAGTACCCTGCTAGGTAGGTACAAAATTTCCACCTGCCTGCTGCTTCCAAAAATCCCATGATCCACTTCAAACCCTCTTTTTCCAAAAATGCGGCCAGCCCAGAAGAAGCTTTTTGGTGCACGACTTCGTCTTTTCCAAGAGAACCAGACCTCTGATGGCGAATTCCTTCTGGCACAACGTGCATATGTGATCTCCAGATACTCCAGGCCAAGAATCAGGCCAAACCGGCAAAGGAATTGATCCAGAGAAATTTCACAGAAAACGAAACGGGAAAACACAAAAAACACAAAACGTTGCCAGAAGTCACAAATAATGCCCAGGATTCATTCCTGGTTAAAACCCTACTGGTATATGGGAATAATGATATGTACGATCACAACAAGGTTAAACCGGAGCACAAATTGCATCAAACGGAACTTAAAATAATTAAATACAAATTTCCCGCATGCAAACCCCAACGACAGAATATAACAATTTTGGGCGTCTGGGTATTTGGCGAAATTGGCTTATATGGCTCCTTGGGAATATCTTGACACATTACATGAACTTTCTGGCAATAAAAACACAAAACGACTCATTATTTTAAAAGAACGAATTTTTTTTATATGGGGTAGTCTCAGATTTCAAGGTGAAATCTGGGGACACCAGTCACCCATTTTCTGCCCTTCTTTTTGCGGTGTATTTCTCCTGGAATAAACTTTCATTCACACCTAGAAAGCTATAGGAAAGTCGGCTTTGATACCACTGAAACATCCCTCGTGGGTTATCACTTAAAATCCACAAAAAATATAAAAATTTGCAGCAAATAAAATTTTGTTTTTTTATGGAATTAAATTCACTAGGGCAGCAAACTGAAATTTAAAGATAACTTGCAAAATACTTTTCCAAATCACATGAAATTTAATATAGAGCTTGCTAAGATGAAAACAAAAACTAGAAAAATATTTTTGGATTTTTCTGAATAATATGACTGCCAATAATTTTCAGAATGCCCTAACTGTTGAAAAACTTCAAAAATTCATAATTATGTGAATACAATGCGTAAAAATCTGATATTTTGGAAATAACATCTACAAATTATATAGAAATGAACCCAACCTTCAGATCTGAAAATGAACACTGGGAAACCCTAAAAAAACCTGCTACAAATCCCTAGGGCTGATGCCACCCTTTAGAAGGGGTTAGAAATCCACCAAAATGCCTCCAAAATTTGCACCAAACTTTGCCTTATATGCTGATAATAATCTGATATGCAAACCCTTGAAATTTCCTCTCTGGTACTGAAAATGGCCTCTGAAATCCTTTTTAAAACCTCTATAAAATCTGTCTAAATATTTGATTTTAATAAGCTCCAAATATAGCAAACTAAGGTGGATCTTTCACCACTGAAGAGTGTCGTACTAGCTAGGAGTGGATCTCTCACCACCAAAGCTAGGGTTCATATGGGATTTTACTCCACAAGCAAGAAGAATGCAAACAGCAGTTGCTCAATGCCAAAATATGTGTGAGTGTAAGAATCCAATCCTTTTCTTCCTCATGCGCTTCCTTTTATAACTTTTCATTACCTTTTTCCAAGTCGGGTGCTCCATGTGGGACTAAAAGTGACCCCAACGAAGAAATATAACAATAAAGTACCATGAACCCCCCTTAACGATAAAACATAACAATTATTCCCACCAAGTTACTTAATACTAATGCCAACAGAAAAATATAAGAAATAAGCAACATGGTAAACAACCATCCATACCCAATAGCCTCCAACGTCGTTAGCTCCTTGGGAATGACCAAGGCTAAGACTGAAAAATGGCCCTTAGGCCTGTGCTGAAGGAATGGGGACATTACATTGTAGCAAAGGGTTATGCACATAAAGAATGCATTGACTATGAGGGGAATTTTGATCCCACAACCAATATAAAGACTATCTTAATGGTCTTTGCTATGGCTGCACAATTTCGATGGAAAGTTCATCAGATGGATGTGAAAGTGCCTTCCTAAATGTATATCAGCAAGAGGAAGTCTACAAGACCAAATCAAAGGGTTTTGTCGCACATTGTCAAGAACAAAAGGTGTGTAGAATCATCAAGTCTTTGTATGGTCTCAAACAAGCTTCCTGATCCTAGTACATCAAGATTGATAAATATCTCATACAACATGGATTCCATCAGAGTCCATATGTGATCCAAACCTCTACCTCAAGGGCAAGGGGGGATGTTGTGATTCTCATTGTGTATGTTGATGACCTAGGCATCACTGAAAACTCAGTAAAGATGATTGATGCAACAGAGAATGACCTCAAGTGATTGTTCCACATGATATACCTCGATCTTTTGTACTATTGTCTTGGTTTGGAGGTATGGCAAAAGGGACACCACATCTTTCTATCTCAAATGATGTATGTCGAAACTATGCTTAAAAAAATTTGGATGATGAATTGTAAGCATGTTGCAACACCTAAAGAGACAAGACTCCAATTGTTTCATTTTGATCCATCACTGCCAATAAATGCCACTCTTTATCAACAGTTGATTGGGAGTCTCATTTGTTTGACCTACACTAGGCTAGATATTAGCTATTTTGTTACCTATCATTCATGGTTCATGCAAGAACCAAAAGTGAGTCATTAGAAAACAAAAACGCAAATATTGAGATATATGCAAGGTGAGTATGGCCTAAAATTCAAGAAGAATGATCTCTTTGTCTTGATAGGATACACAGGGTTGTAATGTTCCCTTTCTAAAATAAAATAATTAATAATATTTTAAGTTGGGCCCAGTCAATTCTCCATTTTAGGGGCAACTTAATATTATTATTAATATAAAGGTATTTTAATACTCATTTCTTTTGTCGGAAAAAGGATAAAAAACAAAAAGATGGAATGGGAAAAAGAAAATAAAAAGAAACTTTATTTTCACAAAGAGGTTGGTCTTTGGAGTGCATGAAGATATAGGAGAAACATATCTCCCAAGGAGGTCAGTCCTCATCGGGATCATGTTTTAGTGATTTGTCACCACATATGAGCTATATAAGGAGTTCGCTAGGCTTAGAGAAGATTATGCCTTTTTGAGATCTTGATATTTTCTTGGATTTGAAGCACGCTTTGCCTCTCTCTCATCCATTGAAGATGGAAACCCCCATTGGATCCTATTGGGGACAAAACCCTTACTAATTACAACACTTGGGGACGAAAACCCTCATTTGTTGCATTGGTGGGTTCATCCAGGAGTCACATTTGAGCTTCAAAATTCAGAATAGAAAGGGTTTCTATCAATGCTAGGGCACAAATTCCTAATAGGGAACGCCTTTTGGGGGCTACCACATTCATTTCCAGCTTGATCTACCCATTTGGAGATTTCAAAATCACTTTTTCATTGGGTTTTGATGTTTAGAAAAATATTATTCTAATTTTGTTTGATATCTGCCATTTTTATGTTCATTTTGGGTTATCATTTGCATTTTTCTCCAAGAATTTATGAAATTACAAAATTTGGAAGTTTCAACTATTTTTTTTAGCATTAATTAATTTCAGCAGTCTACAATTTATGGTTGAAGCAATTATTTTGCATGATTTTATCAAGGGTTTCATGTTGATGTATTCCTAAAAATTTGTGTGTGGAGAAGGCAAAAATCTGAATTTACCCTAGGTCGCTTAGGGTTTGGTGGACCTAAAAGTAAAAATTCAGGTCCCAGCCCTAGGATCTTGCATAATAATTTTCAGTTTGCTATAGAATTTATAAGTATTTGTCAGTATGGTTTCTTAAATTTTTCAGTTTCAACTCGGAAAGGGACATTACAGTGGTATCAGAGCCCAAGATCTTGCCACTTGAGGGTTATCCATGCAAGAAGATCACAAGGAGCACATCTTCTATCAAAGGAAAGGGAAGAAGAATTCAGGGCAACCACTTGAGATGGATAGTATGGGCCACAGAGATTCCAAAAAAGCCGATTTGAGCAGACTTTGTAATTATGTTAGGGTTGAGAAGTTTCCCTTAGGGCAAGAAAGATTGGTGATTGAGATGGAACAGTTGATCCATTCCGTGCAAAACCTAAATGGTGAAGGAATCTCTTCAAGGACAAGCAATAATATTCAACGACCAAGAATCGTAAGTGATTCCTCATCTAGGTCATTCTAGCCTACCTTCGTCCCAAGGAAGGAAGTCATTCTGGTGGTTAAAACACGACATTTAGTGGGTCACAACATTGTGGACAGCTATGAGGCGTATAAGACTCTTCCAAAGAAGATTTGTGATGCCATATCACTTACTGAGTTCATAGGTTTGAATAAAAGTAGAGTGGGAATTGGACCAAGGTCTAAACCCTGAGCTACGCCCAAAGAAAATGGGAAAGATGTTCCATCCCTAGAGGGAAAGAATCCCTCCTTTGTGATCTAAGAAGAAGAACACTCGAAGTTGTTCGGCATTGAGAGCAAGCAACCTATGGAAGCCCTAGAAGTACCTATCACTCTTCCTAGGGATGACCCATTGACTGATTTTTAGGACAATAGTGTGAAGGGGCATGCGTTTGATGAAGAAACCATGGAGCATGAGCCCAAGAAAGAAGGGAAATAAGATGCACCAAATTGTGGAGGGGAATTGGTGGTTGAAGCCCAATCTCCGGGTGAAAATGAGAATACTCAACTTACTAGAATTTTCAAAACGGCGGCTCATAAGAGACAAGTTGATGGTGTTGACGACTTTGGCAGGAATGATGAAAAGGCTCCATGCACATGCCAACAAAATATGGATGAATTCAAGGTAGAAATAGCTTCACTAGTTGAATATGAAGAGATAACCAAGCTTCATTCAGCAAAAAAAGAGGAACAAGTTAAGGACAACCCAAGGTATGATAGTGAAAATCACATTTTAGTTTTTGTCTCCTTTTATGTTGTTTCCATACTTGTGGCAGCATGGGAATCTTGTTGAAAAGAATGAGCCTATGTCAAGTTTGATGTTTCATAGTATAATTGGTGGTCATCATGGACAACCTAGTGGAAACGGTGATAAAGTGAAGAACACTCTAAGTGGCAAAGGCTACATAGATCATTGGAGTTATAAAAAAGATGAAGTCCTCAATGGGTTCCATGCTATTATGGCTAGTGATTGCTTCATTTTGTGCATATGGTTAGAATGAAATTTTATGAGAAATCCTATAGATTTTTTTATGCATTTGAACTCCCTTGTGATGGATGAAATGCTACAAGATGAAACGCTACAAGATGGCCTCATCATCCGTTGCACCAAGAGGTTCCAACAATTCAAGCTTACCTTGGGTAAGAACATGGTAAGTGGTGATTTCTATGTGAATTATAATGAAGATACAGATTTGGTACTTAAGAGTGCCATGGCTACACTCTCTGAGTAAATTTAGCCAAGACTACCAAACTATGGAGTTGAGGTTCAAGCTTGATGGCCAAGAGGTCGTGCTTCCAAGCATTACAAATGGGATTCCTCAAGTTGCTACAACTAAGAGGAGGGGAAGAACTTCCGGAAGAAGGCAAGACATATGGACAAACACATAGAGGTAAAACCTACAATTTGATTGTCAAAACAACAGTCATGTTATAAGGATTTTGAATTCCTAATTGATAAGCAGGCTCTTGGAAGGAGTGCTCCAATAGAAGTAGAATTTGAGTTCATGAATTTTGTGTTTGAACTTGAGTGGGATGGTTGTCATCTGGTTGCTTCGAGCATTGTAACTCAGCTGTTATTTGGAGGTATGATTGGAAGTAGTAGGAGTCTTGATTTATGGGATTTCAAGCATGTTGTCATGAGTTTTGTTGCTGTTTTCAGAGACATTTCCGGCCCCCTTTCCATGTTGTCATCTGTAGGAGAGTTTCCAGCCACTATCATCTTGATTTTAAGGAAGGAAATGCATTGATACAGTTGTGTTTGGGACAACATGGCTGGATTATTGGGATTCCATCACTTGAATGAAAATCATGTGGAGAATGCAAGCCATGGAAGAGAGCTAGCTTCCATACCAGTGAGGCATGAAGAAATGATATTGGGAGCTCTTGTTTCTTTTAATGTGTTTGTTATTTGTGTAGGCACAGGAATAAAGAAGAAAGAACAACTGAATTTGTTATCCACCCGAGCATATGATGAAGAATATGGGACTGCAGCTGAAGATGAAGATGCCATAATTGAGGATGGCAAGTTTTTGATTGCAAAAGTTTCATTTTGCATAGAAATAGGGTTCCTACAATACTTGGATTGGGAGTGAAACATAAAGGCTTTGAGGAAGGTACAACTCAACCTAAGACAACGAAAAGAAGGCAACCTAGACCTCCTTTTGGGCAGCCGAGGAGGCCGCTACGGAAAGGTAACTCTAGGTGTTTGACTTTGGACCAGTTTTGCATGATACTCAAGTTTTACTTTCGAAATTTTCCATTGAGTGAAGAATGCAATCAAGAGTTGGGGAATGAGGTGTTATCTACCCCAAGTGAGAAATAAAGTTTTTTTGTGACAACCACGAGCCAAACTGCCATCATTGATGTTACTGTCATCATTTCTAGTAACCCCCACCTAATTTCAGTTGCATTTGTATTTGGGAATATGGAGTGTTCTTCCACCTTGGTTGACAAGGATAGAACGATGAATGAGTATGCCGAATTGGAACATGGATTCGCTTGTCAAGCTGCCAATTATTCATCAACTTCTTGTTCTATGACTAAGATTACAGTAGTTTGAAGGCTTTTTGTACAATTGAGAATCAAAGAGAAGTGTTGTTAATGCTATTTTTGAAGATGAAAATCAAGAGGCCTAAATTGAGGCAACAACTGATTTCCTTTTCAAGGAAGTTGTTCAACTTCACGGGCTACCAAAGAACATCATTAGCGAGAGGGGCAGATAGGTGTATGAGCTTGTGTTTACAAGAGCTCTTCCATTTGACCAGGCACGGGATCTAGGCTTTTTGAGCACTACAGCATGCTTCATCTATTGGGCATAGTAATTGGGCATGTGAGCTTGCATTTGCTTGAAGGCAAGCAAATTTGGGTTGGAGAGGACTGTAATGTACCTCTTTTCTCAAATAAAATAAGCATACTAATATTTTAAGTTGGGCGCCGGTCAATTCTCCATTTTAGGGGACAACTTAATATTTTTATTAATAAAAAGATTTTTTTAATACTCGTTTCTTTTGTTGGTGAAAACGGATAAAAATAAATAAAAAGAAGACGAAATGGGTAAAATGAAAAGAAAAACAAACTTATATTTCCATAAAGAGGTCGGTCTTTGGAGTACATGCTTGAAGATATAGGAGAAACATCTCTCCCAAGGAGGTCGGTCCTCATGGGGATCATATTTTAGAGATTTGGCAACGCATATGAGCCATATAAGGGGTTCACTTGGCTTGGAGAAGATTATGCATTTTTGGGATCTTGATATTTTCTTGGAGTTGGAGCATGCTTTACCTCTTTCTCTCATCCATTGAGGACAAAAACCCTCATTGGATCCTATTGTAGACGAAAACCCTCAATAGTTACAACACTTGGGAACGAAAAACCCTCATTTGTTACATTGGTGGCTTCATTCGAGAGTCACATTTGAGCTTTAAAATTCAAAATTTTAGAATGAAAAGGGTTTCCTATTGCTGCTAGGGCACAAATTCCAGCTAGTGCACACCTTTTTGGGGATGGCACATTCATTTCCAGCTTGATCTACCCATTTGGAGATTTTGGGATCACTTTTTAGTGGGTTTTGATGGTTAGAAAAATCCTATTCTAATTTTGTTTGATAGCTGCCATTGAGCTATCATTTACAGTTTTTCTCCAAGTGTTTATGAAATTACACAATTTTGAAGTATCAACTGTTTTTTTAGCATTAATTAATTCCAACAGTCTACAAGTTATGGTTGAAGCAATTATTTTTCATGATTCTATCAAGAGTTTCATCTTGATGTATTTCTAAAACTTTGTGCAGAAGGAAATAATCTGAATTTACCCTAGGTTGCTTAGAGTTTGGTGAACCTAAAACAGGTCGTTGCCCTAGTTCTTGCATAAAATTCAGTTTACTATCAATTAAGGTTTGTGCTATTTCCTTGTTTTTCAGTTTGTAATGTCCCCTTTTAGGACAAGTTAGGAATTAGCATAAATCTGATCACATAGCTAAAAAATAATTACTATTCAAACCCCAACTGCTTCAATTTTCAAAAATTCATAACTTTCGCTAGAGAAGTCCAAATGAGCTGAAATTTTGGATATTTAGGGCATCAAATTAGCTCCAAAAATTATGAAGTTAATTTCTCCTTATTCCTCCTAATTTTTACAGTCAAAACCAATGCTAAACTGATCCCATTCAAACCTTTTTCAGATCTGATTTTCTATAACAACGGATAATAAATAAAATTGCACTCAGAACAGCTGAAACTTCAAAAATTAACACCTTCTTTAATACTTGGTATTTTTGCATGAAATAAATGCAAAATAAAGTAGAAATGGAGGGCTTTCCAATGAACTACAAAACTGAATTTTCTAATCACCAAAACCCACTCAAAACTGCCCCTGCAATCTGCCTCCAAGTCGTTAGGGTTAGAATAAATGCTATAAATTAATTCCAACTCATACAACCCTTCCAAAACACTCAAACAATCAGCCCTTGATCTGAAATAATTGATTAGACACAGCAACAAATAGATCTGGCATAAACAACCTCAAAACATGATAGATCAAACCCCAAACCAAGTCAATTTGCCTCTAATAAATTGCAGCAATAATAACAGTCACAAAGTATCTCAAACCCTTCACAAAAATGCAGATTTTTCCCTCCAAATAAATGCGTCAATACCCAAGACCAAGTCGCCAATGCTAGAATGAATATACCATTCATAAACACATTCAACACAAGAGAGCACAGTGGAGAGAACAATGGAGTCTTCAATATTCTTCAATAATGGATCCAAATGAAGCTAACAATGAGACAGCACAATGCAAGAGCTAGGGCATACATCCCATTTCTCTAAGCATGGAGTAAATTCAAAAGTTCAATCAATATAACCCTCTAAAGGAAATGCGATCTCCTTTTATAGAGCTAAGGGGTGCAATATCCAATGACCGACCTTTTCCCTTTTGGAAGGAAAACATAAACTCTCATTATAATAAAATATTTAATACTAAGACTATGTGCACTTTATTTATTTCTAATTAAATAAATAAAAGTAACTAACCTATGTGCACATTAAACTAACTAAAGAGACTCCCACTTGTAGTGTTAGGCATGCCAAGGGGTTACAATGTAAATAAAAGAGATGAACCCAGATATTAGTAATGCCCCGGAAAAGGGGACATTACAGGCAGACTCTATAACTTGTCGCCACCACATTCTTCCACTTGTCGCATTCTCACCATGCCACATCAGCATTATGCAACCTACGCTTAATTTTTGCCAATTGGAGAGAAAATTCAACGGACTGTATCTCTTGCATACGGTATCCCTTTTCCTCTGTTCAAAAGGCTTCAGAAAGCTCTCGACGAGCTCTTTTGTATGCAACTAGTTTCGGGAAGTTTAGGGAACAACTGAACTTTGAATATCCTCTGGATCACAACAGATAAAAACCATTAGAAGCGTTGGCATTGATCAATGGCTCACTGATCTTGCCAGATATTGGCAAGCCTTTGCCTACTATTATAAGAAAGTTTTCAAAGCACAAGAGCCATCTCCTAGATACAAGCCTTTGACTATTATAAGAAAGTTTTCAAAGCACAAGAGCCATCTCATTTAACAATGCCAAGATACGGTCCTTAGTCATCTTTCTCAATCTCGGTGAATTTCTTATGATCAGTTGCTCACTACAAATGACCTTCATAAATTTATTATGAATTTGGCCAACGATGAAGCACCTAGGTGCAATGGCATCACCTGTGATAATTATAAAGTTCTTTTGGGATACGATTGGCAATGATTTATTTCAAGTCGGCTTGGAATCTATTCAAACCAAAACTCTCAGCCAACTTATTAGCATAGAACATTACAAATTGGTGGCCTATCACATTGCTCAATGTCTCTTATCAAATAATCACCAAATCCCTAGCTCAACACATGCATAATCTCCTCCAACTTATTGTTTAGGCCTGAACAAACTCGTTTCATCAAAAGCAAATATATGTTAAACAATATAATTGCAGTCTAAGAAGGTATAGAATAGGCTCACAAATCCAATCAACAAATCATTTTCGATAAGATAGAAGAAAGTTAGAATAGACAAATCCAATCAACAAATCATTTTCGATAAGAATGAAAGCCCACAATTGGCCCTTCATTCCCGCCATGTTGCATGCCTTAGGCTTTGGACCTAATTTTCTTCATTCTATTCAAATGCTCTTCATTGACACTTCAATTCTTCTATCTGTTAATGGTATGCACTCTAAACTATTTTCCCTTTTCCACTAAATTCAGCAAGCATGTCCTCTTGCCCCTACACTTTATGGGCTTGCAGTAGAAGGTTTTGTGCATATACTCGTGAATTTGTTTATCAATGGCTTCTTATAGGAATTTACCTCCCTGCAGAGAGCTCCCCTCAACTTGTTAATGGTTGTTTTTTATAATTCCTTCCTCATCTTAATTGAAGAAGAAGAAAATGTCATATAGGTTATGCAATTCCTTGGCACTTTCTCTCTAGCCTCAAGCTCCAATATTCAATGGAGGAAGACGCAATGTTGTTAGCAATCCTTCACTCCCCTCCCTTCTTGGCTTCAGACATTTGCTTGGGAATAGATTCAACATGCAAAGATTTTTCACTTTCTTGGTATCTTGTTTGCGCTTCAAGCTACTCCTTCCATGTCAAGGCAGTAAACCATTGAAAGGGTAGAAAAGAAAGTTTCATACTGTCTAAGCCATTCTCTCTAGCTAGTAAATTTCAAATTTGTTCTAAAGTTCCCGTTGCTACTCATGTTTACTACTCTTCCTATTGGGTTCCCTCTAAAACCTCCAACTAAAAGCTTGAAAAGATTCTCACAGATATTTTATGGGCAAGATTTGAACATGGGAAAGGTTTTAACCAGGGTGCCTAGGAGTATTGTGGCTTATCTAAAGAAGCTAGAGGTTTGGGTTTTCTCGAAATCCATCAAAAAGGCATTGTTATGTACGTTAAATGGATAATTTGAGCTATTTTAGGAAATGAAACACAGAAAAAATTCCTAAATAATTGTATCTTTGTTTATACTTCTTATGGGAGAACAACTTGGAAGGGTTTAGGCTTTCAAACCCTTATGATCATGTGATTTCTAGTTGAAACTGCAGGGACCTTTGCAACCAAGTCTATTTGGAAAGCTTGGGAAGCTATCAAATCATGGCTCTTGTGGAATGGCA
This sequence comes from Taxus chinensis, assembly GCA_019776745.2. Taxonomy (NCBI): domain Eukaryota; kingdom Viridiplantae; phylum Streptophyta; class Pinopsida; order Cupressales; family Taxaceae; genus Taxus; species Taxus chinensis. The sequence goes on along the minus strand of CM034151.1, from coordinate 318,444,965 downwards.
ACAAATTTAGAGATGGTCTATCCATCAACCAAAATTTGTTTTGCTGGTCCCTTGTTATCACTTTTCATATGGTACCCTTTGCAGTGGTACCTTGGGTTCATGCCCTCAAATTTTTTAGACTAGGCATTCACACTATTCGATACATTTTCTCCAAAGCCTCTTTCGTTCTTGGCTCTTTTGGCCTCAGCAAAAAAGCCAAGTATAGTCTTCACAAAAATGGCTAGGAGTCCTTCCACAAGGTTATTGATGTTGTCCCTACAGATTTATAGCATAAAATTGGTGTGACTTCACTCCGACCATGGTGGAAAGACTAGAAGTGGCATGTTGAAACCCCCTTTCTTAATTACACTCCCAATAAGGGATATGAGTGGCTCTCTCCTTGACTACCCACATTTCAAAAGCTCAAGGAGAGATGGTCCCTCCAATCTTTTGCTCACACATGCAGTAGGAAATTTTTGACTATACGGTGTTCCTAAGTTCACGCTTTCTCATTTTTCTTGGTGGCTGCTCTACAAAGGTTTGCTTGTAATGTCTCTTTCTAGGCTAAAACTGAAAAAGAAGGGAAATGCCACAAACTCCAAATCAAAGCAAACTGAAACTTATAACAGACAACTGAATTTTTGGACAGCAAGATACAACAATTTCCAACCTTCAACAAGGAAGGGTTTCGTCTTCCTTGCTTGCACCACCAATACCATTTTACGCCATCCAAAGCATGGAATAGAGAAACCAGCTTTAGAACCAAATAGATGAATATAATAGTCAAAAGTACATGCCCAAAATGAGTTTTTATGCGACCCCTGATATATCCTTATGGTGGCGTTTGAAGAGTCTTTACGGAATCTAATTACAAAGAATGGCCTCCTTTAGAAGTTGATTTCATCTTTAAGGTATTAAAAGCTCTCCAACCGTAATTACCTGAATTCATAGGAAAAATACAAAACAAAATTAAAATTATAAATATAATAAAGAAACTAAAATATAATCCAAGGGCTTCCCTTGTTCAACTTCTTCTTGCCCACAGAAAGAAGAATGGGCAAGAAGCCTTCTAAATGGATTAGTTCGAAAAAGGGGGCATTACAGTCCTCCCTTCCCAAAATTGCTTTCCCTCAAGCAAAATGCAAGCTTGGCTGATCTGAAATCTTAGTGGCTCCTTCATCTTCTCATTATGTATGGCAACATATCCCAAGAGAAAGGAAGTGTGTTTGACAACAGCATTTACAACCTCATTATTTTTATGCATCTTTTTGAAGGACAATTTGTTTCCATATGGGTTGAAAGAGAAAATATGTGCATATCTCCCTATTTCACTGATATTCTCCCAATCTTCAGAACCAAAAATATGAACAAGCATTTCAAATGTTCTTCTTTCCAAGGTTTGAAAATGTCCATATGTGCATAATCCACCTTAACATACCTTCTCAAGATGATGCTTCATTAATGATGTTGTAACTTGTCCCTTCCAAGAAAATACACAAATCATCGTGTGTAGGCTGGAAACAAATTATGAAAGCGTGAATCCCCTAATTTTCTACTCAAATCAGAGCTTTGCGGGCTCAAGTAGTCATTCTCTTCAACTGAAACCATCTACCACTATTTTCCAAAGATTTAATGACCTCAAAATGATCAATCTTCAGTTGTTCCAGTTATGAAAACAATCCTACCATCATTGATTTTCAAAATCAACAACTTGAAAAAGAGAACAACTACAAAACTGAATTCCCCTTGCAAAATTAGGAAATGTGAGCATTGCAATGACTCCTTCAACATGCCTTGGATTCTCCTTTCTTTGTCATCAATCCAAAATTCTAATCTTTTTCCCGGGCAATTGAGAGTGAGTTCCTCCAAAAATTGAATCCATTGCATGCCAAGAACAAATTCTATCTCAGCTAAAACAAAAAATTCAAATGCAAAGTTCGTACCCATCCATGAGAAAAGTGAGAGTTGTCCCCTTGGTTATGTTCATAGAGCCTTTGTAACCAACCGTACTCAGCCCCACCCTTCTTACAAATTTCCCTTCAATGAAATTATGTATGGTACCATGAGTTGCAAGCATGGTGTGCTTCTTGGCCACGAAGAAGACAACCTTCACCTTGATTGGTTGCTAAGTATGTACGTCATACACCAAAATAAGAATGCTGCCCTTTCCTATTATTCTCCTTTCCCTTTTCCCAAGCATGGAATCATGGGTTAGCCCCGCATCAATAAGAAAATCAGAAGTGTGATCCTTCTTTAGTATGATCCCAATGTAACAGTGACTTGGCAATGAGGGCTGCAAAGAATCTATTAGGGATAGAATACTACGCTTACAACTTGTATGTATACCAATGAGACCTGGTTGGCTTATGGAACAATGACAGCAACATCTAAGTCTGAAATTCTGACATATTTCTCCAAAGTACACTCCCCTCATCACCATAACCACCTGTACATACTTTGTTGTTGATCTTTTGCATAAATACCCAAATGAAGCAATTCTACCATGTTTATGTTGCACTGACCTGACATTATACTTGATTTTAAGTGGTTTCCAATTTTGAAGTATCAATTTCTTTCCCTTATCCATGAAGCTTAAATCCATACTTTGGTAGTTAAGAGTGAGTCCTCCCAGTGAATGTAACCATTGGATCCCAAGAACAAGATTTGTATCAACTATGCCAATCATAGTAAAATCATCGCGTACCTCATACTCTCTTAATGTGAAAAGGAGTTGGTGACACCTCCTTGTGCATGGCATGGAGTAGCCATCCGCTACTGTAATGTCCCCTTTTTGAAGACCCTTGGCCTATTTTTCCCCGTGGGATTTTGGGATGTTGCAAGGGGAAATTATGCTAAGTAATTGAATGATATTGCCTGGAGAGTGATTTTAATTTTAATTATTTAATTATGGATGCTAAGTGGTTTTTCCACTTGTATTATTGCTCACAAAAGAATATTTATTGAGCAATTAATGTAATTTATTATTTCATTTAATTCCCAAAAAATACAGAATTAAAAGGGAATTAATTGAATAATATTAAGTGGCTTTTAATGACAAAAAGACTCTTAGAAAAGGGACACCACACAGAGGGGGAAAATAAAATAAAAAGAGGAAATTATAAGCATGCCTTATAATTTCAAATTATGGCTTTCCCTCCAAAAGGGAGTTGTTCCACCCTAGGAGAAATCTATAAATATATATGTTTTGACATTAAGGGAAGGGTTATGTTGATTGATCATTTAATTTCACTCCATGCTTGGAGTATCGGATGTATGCCCTAGTCCTTGCATTGTGCTCTCTCATTTGGATCTATTATTGAAGAATATTGAAGACTCCATTGTTCTCTCTATTGTGTTCTCTTGAGTTGAATGTGTTTATGCATTGTTTTTCCATTCTAATAATGGCAACTTGGCTCATACGTTGATGCATTAATTTGTGAGGTTAAATCTGCATGTTGTGGCTCAAATTTAAGTGATTTTGGAAGTGTTTATCGTGTTTTATTTACTGTTGTTCACTGCTGCATTTGTTAGAGCTAAAGCGACTTGCATGGGAGGTTGTTTTGGCATGTTTTGGAGTCTTTTGAGCTAGATCTGCAATCTGATCTGTATTGGCATATTTTTCCAAGTTTGAGACTAATATTTTGGTGTGTTTGGAGGCTAGGAAACAACTAGAAATTATTTAATTAATTTTCTCTAACCGTAGTGACTAGTTTTCAGATTTTGGGGGCTGATTTGAAGGGGTTTCTGTAATGTCCCCCTTTTCGGGACATTATTAATATTTATTTTTCATTTGCATTTGTACTCCTTGGCATGCCTAGCGTTACAAGTGGGAGTCTCTTTAGTTAGTTTAATGTGCACATAGGTTAGCTACTTTTATTTATTTAATTAAAAAATAAATAAAGTCACATAGTCTGGATTAAATATTTTAATGAGAGTTTATGCTTTCCCTCCAAAATGGAAAGGTGTTCTTTATTGGATATTGCACCCCTTAGTTCTATAAAAGGGAGGTCGCATTTCCTTAGAGGGTATGTTGTTGATCATTTGATGTTCACTCCATGCTTGGAGTTGGGATTCATGCCCATTAATGTTCCTCTTCTTGCGTGGGAGATTGTGTTGGTTTGATATTCAATTGAAGTATTTTCACGAGATTTGCAAATCTACTTGTTGGTGATTCTCTTTCTAGCTTTGGCCTTTTATTGAGAGTAAATCTGCATGTTATTGAATATTATGAAGGGTTTTATGGTGTTTTAGATCCTGGTCATTGTTGGTTTTATTCTAACTATGGCGACTTGATTAGGGTATCTTTTAGCATGCTTGAAGGATTATTAAGTGCTGGAAATTAGTCTTGCAATTTATTCTAACCCTAACAACTTTGGGATTTCGGGGGTTGTTTTGAAGGGGTTTCAGTTATCCAAAATTCAGATTCTTCTTTGGAGCTCTTGAATGAGATTAATCTGCACTTTATTTCATGGCAAAAGATGAAGTATTGAGCAAGTTATGAATTTTCCAAGTTTCAGTCCACAGGGTTTCTCTACACAGCTTCAAATTTCGTGGGTTAATTTGCATGCCTTCTACTTATCCAAAACTTGTGATCTATAGCTTGTTGGAAAGCTAAAAATATTAAGAATCTTTGGCATGAGTTTGAATAGTAAAATAAAGATGGTAAAGGAGTTATTAATTTTTGAAGTTTGTCTTTAGTGCATTTAATTAATTACTATTGTAATTAATTTCAAATTTGAAGTGATTAATTTCTTAACTGGTTCTCCCATCTAATCCACCACCTTGGCTCACTCTAACCCTGTTAGGGTTGTATTGAAGCTAACATTGGATTATTTGAGGTCGAACTAGGAGGGATTAGTCCTTCTAGAGTCGATTCAGTAAAGTAATTTTGCATATTTGGATAATATCCCAAAAGGGGATATTACAGTTTCAGTGATCTAAAAATTTAGAATCATACTTCATTGCAAAGGCCTTGAATTATAAAAATAATCTGCATTTTATTTGGTGGAAAAATATTGAGTTTTGGGCAAGATATTAATTTTTGAAGTTTTCAGTTGTTCTAGGTGTATTTAATTAATTAACTGCTTATCTAAAAATCTAGATTTGGCTGAATAATGTCTAGCAATCTAATTAGCTCTAACCCAATGATTGGCAAATCCAACCCCTTTTTGGGTTGTAAAAATTATTGCCACACATTGGGTTATGTGAGGTCAAACTGAGCAGATCAATCTTCTTAGGATTGATTTGTGTTATTAATTAGGAGGAATAAGGAGGAAGTAATTTTATAACATTTCTGGACATGATTTGATGCCCTAAATGTGTTGGGCGACCTGACTTTTTAAGGAAAAACCCTTAGGGTTTCGAGTTGGCCATGCGAAATCTAATTTTTGCATATTATTCTTCCTATTTTATGTGGCCCAATAGCTAAAATTTCAGTTCATCCATTGGATTTGTCTCTAGTTGATATGAATTTTGGACAATTGCAGCCTTGGGCGTGGTGAATATTAATTATTTTCCAGCAATGTGTGATCAGATTTATGTTAATTCCTAACTTTTCCTAAAAGGGGACATTTCAGCTACCTTAATCATGAAGCCTTTGAAGTCTTCCACCTTCAAATCCATCGTTTCCCCCAAGCTCTCATCAATGAAATTGTGAGTAGCTCCATTATCCACCAAAACCATGACTCCTTGTCCTTGGAGTGTAGAACATGGCTTCAAGGAACACTCTAGAAGTAAATCCTTCACAACTTTGTTAGGATACATAACAAGTTCAACACAATCCTTCATGAAATTTCTTTCTAACCATATGCATGGAGTAACAATATTGAATTCAATAAGGGCTTCCTCTTTCTTATAATTCAAAGTATCAATCAGAACCCAAACCTCTATGTTCACATAATGTTGAACTTGCAAATATAGATTTGTGTGCCCTATGTTACTCAATGAGTTCTTCACATTATCACCCAATTAAATTATAATTTATGAGGCATCAAACATAACATATGAGGATTCTTTTCAACAAGCTGCTCATAACGACACAAGTATAGCACCGAAATAGGAGGAGATAAAATGTGATCATTTCTAGCATACCTTGGGCTGCCAAAGAGGAGGTCACCCTTATTTTGTTGGTACTTGTTTGGAACATCTTTAGAACTCTCTCCAAGGTTATAAACTCCCTCAATTTGTCCCTCATTGACTGTTGTTTGGGAAATTCTAGCAAATTGAAAGTAATTATGAAGAAACGAAGTGCCCTTCCTTCATGGACATACCCTTCCATAATGCATCCTCATATACTTCATGCAAATCTGATTTTTCTTCTCCAATTTTCTGCAACATGCCATCATTTGAAATCAATGAATCATCATTAAATATCAAAGGATTTTTACCTTCCAACTCGTGCTTCATGACTTCCTTCTCTTCCCTGGGCTCGTGCTTTGGAATTTCATCAAACCATTGGCCCTCCATACTGTTGTTTTGAAAATCAGTCAAGGGCTCATCCTTAGGGAAAATGATAGGTACTTCTACCTCTTTCTTTGGAGATACTTGCATCAAAAACCCTTTTTGGTTCTTCATGTAGCAACACCTCTCCATGTTCTTCAACATGGTCTTCTTGGGACTCCACCTCAAAGCCCTCTTGTAGATCTAATTTTTATTTTTCTTCTTATGTAGTTCGTGACCTAGGCTTGGGCCTTGATCTTCCCTTGCTTACTCCCATTGAACTCAAAAAATGACATGACATCATGAATCTTCTTTGGAAAAGCCCTATACTCCTCATACCATGTAGCAATGTTGTCCACTTTGGATGGCTGAGTATTATTGACTTCCTTTGAAGAGCTCCTTCCACCATTTGGACCTTGAATGGTATGGATCAACTGAGCCATTTTATTGGCCAATCTTTCTTGCCCTAGGGCAAGCCTTTCAAATCTAGTATCACCAAAAATTCTATTTGCCATTTTATCTTCTCTTTCTTGATAACAAATGTAGCTCTTATTACTTTCTTGCATGAAACCCTTAGGCTGGGAAGACCAAAGCTCTGATACCACTGTAATGTCCCTTTTTAGGGCTGATCCGGAAAGTGAGGGTTTGCCACAAACCCAAATGCAAGAACTCAGATTTTTGTAACAGCAGCATTCAAAACCCTAGCAGCCAACTGAAACCACACACTTAGGGTATCAAAATCAACTTAGAAAATTAATTAATATCCCTCTAGGGCAGTGAATTGTACCAGCACCTAAGAGCAACCATTCACATGCAAATTCTAGCCAAAAATGATATAGAATGATCCCAAATAATTTAATCAACCAAGTAGAAATTATTCTGGCCAATATACTTCACAAATTACAGAGAAATAAACGCCAACACAAGGCTGTAACTATTTTTTATTGGCCAATCTTTCTTGCCCTAGGGCAAGCCTTTCAAATCCCCAGTATTAGCCAAAAAATGAGGTCTCCAAACTTCTCTTTCTTGATAAAAATGTTGCTCTTACTACTTTCTTGCATGAAATTAGGCTGGGAAGAAAAGCTCTGATACCACTGTAATGTCCCTTTTTAGGGCTGATCCAAAAGTGAGGATTTGCCACAGAAATGCAAGAACTCGAAATTTTGGTAACAGCAGCATTCAAAACCCTAACAGCCAACTGAAACCACTAGGACTTAGGGTACCAAAATGAACTTAGAAAATTAATTAATATCCCTCTATAGCGAACTGTACAATGCACCTAGTGAGCAACCATTCACATGCAAGATAGGTCTAGCCAAAAATGATATAGAACCATCCCAAATAATTTTCTCAACCAATCTAGACAATTGTTCCATCCAATATCCTTCACAAATTACAGAGAAATAAGTTCCAACACATAGCGGTAATTATTAAATAGTCAGCAGAAGTATAACCAAAAAATTAGCTTAAAATGAGGTCTCCAACACGCCCGAAAAATACCAAGAAGTGATAGATCAACCTTATAAATTAGGAGAAATCTGAATATCCACTTTAGACACCAAAATGTGCCCTAGAAGGCACCGAAATACTCTTCCACCCAAGTTGCCACCCTAGGAGAGGGTGCTAAAATGATGTAGAACCCTTTGAAATTACTCTCCTTCAATGCCCTAGCTGCCCAACCAACAAGATAGTCTTCTTAGAAGTCCTTAGAACCAAAAATTGGATTTTCATTCTCCAACCTTCAACAAATCCAAGGGTTTCGTCTTCCTTGTTCCACACCAAAGGAGTTTTCTTCCCCTTAGTGGATTGGAATAGAGCAAGAAGCCTTCTAGAACCAATTAGTTAAAATTATATTAGTAAAGAAATGGGCCCAAAATGAGCCTTGTGAAGTCTTATATATCTTATGCTTGTGCCAAGGGGATTTACACTTGTATTAAAAGCTCTTCAACATTTGTTTGACCTACTTCATAGGAAAAATACAAAAGAAAAATATAATTATTAATTAAATAAAGACTAAAATATAATCCAAGGGTTTCCCTTGTTCACCTTCTTCTTGCCCACATGAAAAAGAATGGGCAAGAAGCTTTCTAAATGGATTAGTTTGAAGAAGGGGACATTACAATTTTAATTTATTTGCTTGGGTTGAAAACAAGACTCAATTGCTCCCAGTCATTACATGTCACGTGCGATGATCATTGTAGTCTTCTTAGCCATATGACAAGACAATGGACTCAACGGACTCGCTACAGAGTCTGAAACCAACCAATTCCATCCACTAGGTTGTTGCCCTAAACACGTGATCTTAAATCCAAAGGTGTTGTCATGACTCTCAAAATGGCTGACCTGATGATTTATTGTGCAGCTAGCTACCCTTTGCTAAAGTCTCCCCCATTATTGTGTCCAATGGCTGATAGTTGTTCACATGAAACACATATCTGAAGCAGGTGTTCTAGCACTTTAACAATGTCATAAGTTGAACAGCAAATTTGATACGCCTTGAAAATAGCCCCATTCAAAGGTGTGATGATCCGAAATGTAGGAGCTGAAACATGATCCCTGGAAGTGAAGTGCATCAATGAAACAGCAGTATTGTAGGGTTTTTTGTCCTGAAATTTGCTCATGACTACATGCATGGAATTCCATCCTCAAGTGATGAATTGCAATGGCATGGGTTTCGTCCTCAAATTTTGCAACAAGCAACCATAGATTGCAAACATGTTTCCTAGAAGGAGAGAGATCAAGAGCTCCAAACATCATCTCCTCCAACCAGCTTCATCATTGCCTTGTAGGCATACCTTATTCAATCCTTCTTCTCAAGTGGGGTGCCATCATATGGGCCTTCAAAATTCCCATTTAACATGTGAGTGGACTTCCAATAGAAGAGTCGCATTTCTTTAATAATAATAAGCATAAGTCACTTCAATAAAGTTAATGTTCAACACTCAAGTAATGTTATGAGTGCTTAGTACATAAGTTGTAACAGGGATCATGACAGTCTTGCCCTTCCCAAATATTGCTTGTCCTAAAGCAATACCAGAATATGTTGGGATCCCATATGACATCTTGGGGATTTGCAATTCTCAACCCTTGAAATTGTTGAACTTCTGCTTACGCCTCACTGATCTGATTAGGAAGCCCTGAAAAGAATGTTCCCTCCAACTGAATCCTTCTACCCATCTATTGTTGTCCAAAGATAGAATTCTTTGCACACAATTCAAACTTGCAGCTGTTTGTGACTACTAACAACAGTCCTAGGCCTGAGAATTCCAAGTCTAGCAACATGACCATGGTATAACAGCTACAAAACTGGAACTCCTTTTTGTGATTGTTGTTACGTTGCTTATTTTGGACTCCAACTGTTGCTTCCATGCTGCCCCACCAAGTTTTGTTCGTTGGTTCGGGTTAGACCCTATGAGTCTTAATAAGTGAATGTAACAGACATATATAGCACTGGAACTCTTCAAATCAGTCAACGGGTGGCTGTATGTGACTGATAGTAGCAGTCCCAACTCAAAATCTTTGGACATTAGTATCAGACAAATGGTGCGGCAGCTGTCATACTGAAAGTTCTATGCACAAATCACAAATGACAGTAGTAAGGGGGCTGGAAACAACCATACTATGACTGAAAATACCTTGTTGGCAGCAGAAAAATGAATATCATTCAACTTCCTATTACCGAACATTTTGTATGGTCGCCATTGAGGTGGGGTAGCTGCTGGGATTGGTGATGACTTTAGCCTCCAAGCTGAAAGTTTGAAACAAGGTTGTCCCCATTATGATCCCTGTTTCCTTGGATGGTAAGAGATCATCATGGTCCTTCTCTTAATTTGCTTCCCAAACTGCCTTAAGGGTGTTGGAATGTTTGTACTTAATGATCTCAACAAGTGATCCCTTTCACACATTACCAGACAAGAGAACTCATCATACTTTCCAATCTACCTTTGTCCAAGCTAAAATACTATCATTCCATCACATGAAATTAGAAAAAGCATCATACCATGGCTGTAGCATTGTATTTTCTTACTCAACATTGGAATTATGGTGGTTGGAAACCATCTTGTACCAGCAGCAAAAGTCTCATCAATGACCGGAAGAGGAATATGCATCTTTCTTATGACCCAACTTTCTCTTACTGCTGCAAAGGGTATATGGGAAAAACTGAGAATGTGGTAAACAATAGTCCAAAAAATTGAGACAGCTCTCTTCAAGAACCATGGGTCATAGTTCTTGTTACCCATATCCATACTCACCATGCTATGCTGAGTCATAATATTTAGAACAAAAAAATAACATCTATTCTGCTTACCCCTACTCGCTGAATTTATGAACTCAATACTTATCTCAACTAAATGACTCTTTCCGAGTGCTTGCATATCAGCTAAATCAAAAACAATATGAGAGGAGAATGTTGCTGCCCTATCTAGCATACCATGGACTTTGTCTAGAAGGCAGCCATTTATCCATGTATCTCCATTTCTCATAACATATGTATTTTCCCATGCAATCCCATTTTGGATATCAAATTTGAAGCTAGAAAAGATGATATGAATTAGTTTACCTGAATTTTGGATTGTTTCCTTGCTGCTCGCTTTGATTCCTTGTACATACCATTGTGGCTTCTTAGGACAATTTAGATCCCAACGTTCTACCTTCATCCCTTTACCATTCCTAGAATGATGGCAAAGCTGGAATGGTTCTTTGCTATCCTCAGAATAACTTGAACTGAAATTATAAGCGTTTTGACCCCCTTGACAACAATCTGGAACTGCCTTAGTATAGAGCACTGAATATGGGGCATGACCATCATTCCTTGGCCTGTAATTAGATTGCTAATCTCCTTTGGATTAAGTAAGAGCCTTCAATAGATTTTCCTTCACACTATTAATCTTTTCAAGTACCTTCCCATAGTTGTTCTGAAAATCCATCTCATATGGCAATGGCTCTTTCTTTGGAATGCTCGGAAGATGGATAGGGGCTGCTTGGAAAAGATCCTCTTTCCATTTGGTACCTTTCATCTTATCTTCATTGTTAGAATAATTCTCATGATGATCCAAACAATGTAAGGACATAGTATGAGGGTAATACGATAAATCCTTGCTATGGAGATAATCAAATTGCTTACCATTAGCTGCTGATATGAAAATTCCAGCAAAATGAAAATAATCACTACTCCCCGGCGAGGTACTTTTCTCATGTGCATGCCTTCCAACAAAGTCTTCCTAGAACTTCACCTCATAAACTTCATGATTTGAAGGGAAGATTGCTGCGGTTTTTTCTTTTCTGCCACCTACATATACTGCTTCTCTAAATTTTTGTATTTGTTGTTTTGCTTGATAAGCTATCAACTTCTCTTCTTTTTCCCTTCTCTTCCATTCCTCACATAGGTTTTGACTCCTTATTACAACCTTTGTGCTTGGTTGTAATGTGGTAAATTTCCCTTCATCAATGGGATCCATTCTTGTTGTTGATGGTGGATAATTAAATTCTACCTCATATGCTTCTTGACTTGACGCATTTTTCTGTAGTATGAACTCATTCACTGGTGGATTAATTAGAGTGTACTGAATAAGGACATCTTCCTCACTCGTGCATTCAACAAGTGATGTTTTTTCCTCCTTGACTTCCTATCTATTTTGCTGGTGCATGCAATCATTAGAAGTCAATAAAATATCATTTTCTTCCCTTGATTTCACACTTTCCATGGGCTACACCTTAATTTATTGCATCTTTGATTGTTCTTCTTCCTCTTTAAGCCTTCTTTTTTAGCTTTTCTAATTGTATTACCACAGTTTGAATGGGATCTATCTTTTCTTCCCTTTGCAATAACTTTGCTCGAAAGGAAAGTGGTCGATTAGTTGTTGCCTCATGATTCACAGGTTGGGAGGAACCTGCTCTATCTCTTACCCTACATGCTGGCAAGATCTATGCTCTAATACCACTGCAATGTCTTGTACGGAGCATATCTAAGAGCTTCTAGAATTCCCTGAAACCCTTATACACAATATAACAACAATCTGATTTTTATGCAAACCCTTAAAACAAAAAATACAACAATCGGAAATCTTCCTTTATTTATCAAATAATCACAATACAAAAATACCCAGAAGGCCCAAAGCATCTAGAAATCCTCTTGGTATAAGTAGATGATGAAAAATAATATTTCTAACCAAAGTCTTAATTTATTTTTATTTATTTTCACATCATAAAACAAAAAAATAGACGCATAAGATTACTGCAATTTTCTCACAAAACACACTCCAGATGACAAGAGGAGACCAAAAGGAAACGCTGCAAACTGAAACCAACCAATTTCATTTGCTGTCAATTCCCTAAACACTGATTTGAAATCCAAAGGGGGTGTAGACAACCCTAGAAATGGTTGCAAATCATGTCTTAACTGTCCCTGACTGAAGTATGGTGGATTGCCTCTCCAATGGTTGAATTTCTTCACTTGGAACATAGATATGAAGCAGGACAAGTTGAAAGCATGCTCTATTTGAATTGCTAACTAACACAAATTGAAAATAGACGTTCCCCAGTTCTGATGATCCGAAATTACACTCAAATGTGACCCCTCAGTGAATCCATGAAGAAGATATTGAGGGTTTTTCGTCGTCAAATCTGATCACAATTAGGGTTTCAGTTCTCAAGTGATGAATGCAATGGAGAGCTTTCATCCTCAATGCACAAAAAAACAAAATGCTCAATGTTTCCCAAAAGGAGAGATAATAGACAAAAGATATCTCCCAAATGACCCCAACACTTCCTTTTATAACCTTTTCATTGCTTCTGCCAAGTGGGGTGCCACATATGAGCCTTTAACTTTATTTAATGAAGGGACTTTCTATTTAATCATTGAGTTCACTTAAACTAGAAAAGTTACCTTTATTTAATAATAATAACATAAGTGTCTTTTATAAAGTCACTTTTTGACACTTGAGTAATATTATTAATTTTTTAGACTTTATTTGAAAAGGGGACATGATAGTTACTACTTTCTTTCCTCCCTCCATCTCCCTTTCTTCTTTTTGTTTGTCATCCTCTTCCAGCAGCCCACTTTGTGAACCTTTCGTTAGACACCACATGCCCTATAGTGGAGCCACTTAGAGGTCTAGTCAAAGACTTCAATTCTCCATCTCTACAAAGAGCTATTGAGAAGTCTTTGGACTTGGAAAGTGCAATTCTTGAAGGCAAAAATCTGCATTTTTGACAGCAGCGAACAACATCTTTGAGGCAGCAAAAGGACTCACTTGGACAGCCAATGACAACTTCAAACAATGAGCAAAAGGCACCAAATGTTGGGCAGCAAGGTAAGGATTTTCAAGGAAAATCTGAAGCAAAGGAATGGATAAAAAACAGCCAAGAAATAGAGGCAAGAAATGAATTAAGAAGGAGAAAATTGTGCTTCAACTGTAGGGACCCATGGACACCCAACCATCGTTGCCGTGGCAAAGGGTCAATACACTACATCGAAGTAGTTTCAGATGAAGAAGATGATGATGATACTGACCAGAAAGGAAGTGAAGGACAAGCAAAGGAAGAGGAAGTGGTTCTCACAGGTGCCACACTTGCTACATTATCTGTACCACCTAGTTTCTATGTATTCCGAGTTAGAAGATATTTCAGGGGGAAAAGATCACCATGTTGATAGATAGTGGAGATACACACAACTTCATTGATGAAGGCTTGGTCACAAGGATGGGATTGCAGATGGAAGATTTCCAAGGCTTCAATGTGATAGTAGTGGATGGACACTCACTCTCATGTACAAAGAAGATTCCACAACTCAAGTTCACCATAGGAGATCATGAGGTAAGAGATGATTGTTATGTTATTGGCATTGGTGAGATGGATATAGTACTTGGAATACAATGGTTGCAATTGTTGGGTGAATTCATCCAAAATTATTAGACTATGGAGTTGAAGTTCAAAGTGCAAGACAAGGAAGTTGTTTTGCAAGGTATGAGGAATGGTACCCCTCAAATTGTGGTAGCCAAGAGTATGGAGATTTTTTTCAAAAGAAGGAAGATTGCACGAGATGCGGATTATATGGAAAGAGATACATCCTCTTTTTTATTTTAGAATTCCTATCATGAGGATATTTAGCCTATTTTGGTCAAGAATACTGAGGATTTGGTACTGCAAAGTCAAGATATCATGAAGGTAAGAGGAAATGAAGATCTTGATGACATTGCAAGGTATGAAAGGAATGATAGTGTGTCATTTATTGCTGCATATTCAAATTTATTTTCCTCATGAGAAGCATGATGAGTTAGAGGATGAAGTTTACAATATGGAGTATGTTGAACCATTGATCCAAATTCATGTTTATGAGCATCAGGAGATCTATATATTTTGGCAAGAGCTCTCTCATTTGACAGGTACGAGTTCTAGACTTTTGGAGCACTACAACATGTTTTACATCTTGGACATGGCACATGAGCATATGAGCTTGTATTTGCTTGAAGGCAGACAATGTTTGGAAGGGAGGACTGAAATATCCCCTTCTAAAAAATAACAGGTTGAAGATCCTTAGCCTAATTTTGTTTCCCGATGGCTAAGGGATGAGACACAGGGAAACTAAGTCATAATGAATTAATTATAAAGCGCATCATAAAAATTTATTATAAGCACTTAAATTAATTTGTTAATGACAAAATTAAAAAAGAAAAGAAAAGAATGTTACCTTATGTTTTATTTTCCCCTAGAGGAAAAATGCGACCCATGTATAGATGGGATAAAGAAAAGGAAAATATTAAATGAGAAAAAAGAGAGCTGATTAGTTGTTTTGGGTGGCAAAAAGGCCAAGATAAGTTATAAAAGCAAGTCGCCATGCAAGGGAAAGATATCTTTCTATATATGATAATTTCTGAATTTTGGTATAACCTTGCATGTTTTCCATTTCAACTCCAAAGGACGAAAACCCTTTATATTTTGTTTTAGAGGATGAAAACCCTCTTTAGCTTTGAAAGAATAACGAAAACTATTCTTCCCTTGTGTTTTCCAGTGAATTCCAGTAGTGTTAAAGGTTTGATTTGCAGATTTATGTTGCTTTCAGCTAGGGTTTGAAGGTGGAGTATTGTTGCCGAGTTCTACCTTTTATTTCTAGCACTTCCATAGTGGAGCGACCCATACTGTGTGCATTTCTAGGAGATCTATGGCATGTTGAGATCATATTTTAGTTTCTGTAGCATAATCTGATTTTTAGAAGCCAAGATCAGCTGAGTTGCATATTGTTTGGGCTAAGGAAACTCCATTTACAGTCTTGTCAGTGAGCTGTCATTTTGTAGATTTATAAATAAAATTCCAGCCCTTCATTTGATCCAAATCTGGTATTTTTCCAATGTTATTGCATAAATAAATATTGTTGATCTGTTTTGAATAATATTTGGGTGATTTTGCTTCAGTTGTGAGTGTATTCCAACACCCACATAAGTCGCACTTTCTGTAATTAATTTAGATCTACATTAAGTTATCACATATATAGTCTATAAATTGCTAATTTGAAATCAGAATTGTGGCTATTCCAATTGAAGGCTTAAATTGTCCATTTGGGGGCATTACAAGGCGATGGCATTGGCCATGGGAAACTATAACACCAACACCATCGCCCACGGGCAATGGCATCGGCCAAGGATAGTGAAAAGAGGTAATGTGTCGTAAAAAGTAAAAATAATGTGTTATAGATCATGGGTGTAGATAAACAAGGTACAAAGTGGTGGAATGCAAGCAAGAAGTTGTGAATGTGATGTGCATGAGACCTAGGAGGACAAGGATAACTAGTGCAAGGACAACTAAGGCTAAGACCAAATAACAACACTCTCTCTGTGTACTGTTTCTAACCCATAACAGTTATGTGAATAACCATTCCCCATTCTCGGCAGGCCCATTAAGGTACCCGCTCTAGAAATATATGCATTAGTGACCCTTATCTGCACAAAAGAAATTGCTAGTAACAGATATGGAAGATGAAAAGTGAAAAATTAGGTGTATACACAACACAACTCCTATTCTAGTAATTCCGACACTGGTTGTTTAATTACTTCATTGTTTCAATTGTTGGAAGCTACTCTCTGCTTCTACCATCCACACAAATTCTCTTTTATCCTTACACAAAACATATGTGATCACTGTGCAAATTCCACTAAATTTTTTGATAGAATTCTTGTAGAAACTTGCTAGACCATGAAAACTTCATGCCTAAAAAGCATTTTTACATGACGACCAATTAACCATTGCGCATACCTTTTTTGATCCATTTTCAAACCTTCTTGAGAAATCACAAATCCCGAGTATAGTAACGCTTCTTTCATGAAACTACACTTCTTCAAGTTGATGAGTAACTTCTCATCTCTTAGCTTCATCAACACTTTGCACAAATATTGCAAGTGCTCTTTTCTTTTCCTACTAAAAATCAAGATATCTTTTGAAGTAAACAATCAAAAACTTACCCAAATATGGTTTCAAGACTTTATTCATCAAACACTTGAATGTACTCGGTGCATTCATCAAACCAAATGACATGACCAACCATTCCTACAGTCCCTCTTGAGTTTTGAACACTGTCTTCCATCCATCGCCTTCTCGTAAACAGATCTAGCGATAACCACTCTTTAGATCAATCTTAGAGAATTATGTTACACCACTCAAACAATCCATCAGATCAGCCATCCACGAAAACTTGAACTTGATTGTGATTTTGTTTTTTGCATGGTTGTCTATGCACATTTGTCATTCTTCTTTCGTAACAATATTACTGGTACTGCACATGGACTCAACAATTCCTTGATCAATCTTTTATCCAACTACTCTTGAAGTTACATTTGTACCTCCGTGTTTTTCGTGTGGTGTCAATCTCTTTGCTACTTTGTTTGGTAGACTCGATTGTGGGAGCCATTAACTTCTCTTCTTCCTTTAGTGTGCAGTTACAGGGTTCCTCAACGTAGTGTATCATTATCTGCGCATCCCATTCATATTTCGTGAAATCTTTTCAGTGTCATCTTCAATATGACCAATTCTAATAGTTAGCTCATAAAATTATGGTAGAACTCCTCTATTTAATCACTTACAATCATTTCTCTCTGTCACAAGTTTTGTAACTTTTGAAACAAATTCATACGATAGTATTGAATAATGAATTTGGCATTTCATTTCCACATAAATCTATGCTGCATCTTGATCTTTTCTTTTCCCTAGAACAATCTCTCAATTTTTACATGTTCCCACCATCTATTCCTACCATAGAGATGCATGACCTTTCAATTTGTGGCAACAAATTTGACTTGCCTTAGATCCTCTAAGTTCTCGTATTGAAAATACTTTTCCATCTCAACGATCTATTTGGGTAAGCTATTTATGATTGAATTTAATACTCATTTTGGGTTGAATGTGAACAGCATAGTTACCAGGTTCGGCCAGATCTGGTCCACATCCAATCTAAGCCGGGTTTTTAAGGGCGTTCGGATATATTCGATCATGTTTTCCAAATAAAGCAAAAAAAACACAAAAACCAAAACCTTGGCATTCGTAGGACACTCTAGCAGAGTGTTCGAGGTAAGGCAAGGCAAGGCAGAGGCAGAGTTTGAAGAAAAAATACGTGTGCAAAACTCTTTCTATTTCTTCTCGTCATTTTGCGGAGTTTGGAGTTTTGTGATTGTCAACAACAATGGTACTTGGCGGGAGATCTGGTCTGAATGTTTGGCCCTAGCGAGGCGCTCAGCTGGTCTGCAGTGGTAGAGAGGTGTGAGGCCCTCACAAATTACAATGCATTTTGATTTTGACCTTTAGGTTTGAATTTGAGTTGTAGTATGTATTTTAGGAAATAGATTAGGTGTTATTAATTCAAACCAACTTAGGAGTATAATATTAACATATGAATATTTCTAGTTTAGTATATAATATAATATATTACTATTTTTAAGGAGCACGGATTCTCAAATTATATACTAATATTGATATCAAATTTAGTAATAAATGAATATATTTTTTGTAGTATAACAAATATTAATGAATATTAACTGATGTTAAAAAAATATCTTACTTTTTATTTGTAATGTTAATTTTTTATATTATTATTGTGATATATGTGCTTATTAACTAAATAATAATATTTAGTTATTAATGATATTTAATTTATATCGTTAATGACTAAATATTATTATCTACTTGTCTAGTTATTAACGTAAATTTAACTAATAATATTATGATTTAGTTATCAACATAAATTTAACTAAATATTATTTAGTTTTACATGATTTATGTTATGTAGTTGTCTATATATACCGAACCGTATTTTTCCAAAAAAATTGGGAACTCCAAAATTTCATATTCTTTCGCCCTTCCGAACGGATCTGGATTTTCAAACCTGGTAACGATGGTGAACACCAAAGGAACTTACACAAAAAAAATAGCAAACTGAAATAAAACCGAAATTAAACTGTCAAACCCTAACAGCAGGCTGTAAATATATTTTTTATGATAGCAATCAGCCACAACTTATAGAAACCCTTCAAAATATTATTCTTCAAAGCGGGAATTAATTACAAGGAAAAATTACCGGAGAATATATATCTTTTACCAATTTAATATCGGCTGGAAATTAATTATCAACAACAAATACCCTTTGCAAATATGGCTAGAAATGAAGAATTCCAAGCCCAAACTCAAGTACAAATGAAGATTTCAGCTACTAAAAATAGAAGGAATGCAATGATGATTGAATTTGAAGTTTTCGTGCCCTAGAACACCCCAAACCCCACCTTAGGGCAAGTCACCATCCTAAAAGAGGATGTGAAATTGGCCAAACAGCTGGTCCAAAACCCTTGCAAGCTCAATCACGGACTTGTCACTCAAAACCATGCATATCTAATCTGCCCTAGCTGTGAATAATGCCCTAGCACTGATAAATCTACCTTGAACCGCTGTAAGATCTGATTGTAACACAAGTGTGACATCTGTATGAGATCACCAATGAAGAGGTGAGGGTTTCCATCCTCAAATCCAAGTGCTATTGAGGGATTTCATCCTTAATAAACCTCCATGGAGGGTTTCTGTCCACAATGGATGAGAGAGAGTAAAGCGTACTCCAATTCCAAGAGAATAAATTCCAAAGCAAGCATAAACATCTTACAAGCCAAACTACCCCTTTAAATAGCTAGAGGTGTTGCCAAAAACCAAATAGAATCCTCCTAAGGAGGACTGACCTCCTTGGAGACATAATAGTTCCTTTTTCTTTTATTTTTCCATTGGCTTTTCATCTTTTTCCCAGCCAACCTAACTCTACTTAGAAAATTACTTAAAATTAATGCAAAGCTCACAAAAAAAACTGAAAATCATGACATTAACTTCCCTTTTAGGCCATAGGAAGTGGAATGGGCCCAAGGTCTTCAAAAACAACTAGCTTTGAGAAGGCGACATTACATCAATCCACTAGAATAAATGGGAATATCCAACTTCAGTTTACTTGTCGTTCTTGCGATAGCATTTAGAAATTTGTCTTCATGTTCTTCTATTTCTTTGATTTCAGGTGTTTTTTCAGCAACATCAACATTGTTTACATCATCTACAACAAAACCTCCTTGGTGTCGCACTGTTTCCATAGCTTCTATACAAGCTTGCATTTGTCATCAAACCTATCAGATCTGCAAGTCTAGGTGCTCTCCCATGATTATCTCTTCCTCATGGTACATTGTTATCTCCTTGTTTTTCCATTTCTTCAAAAAAGAGTTCCTTCGTATCAATTTCTGTTACACCTTCTATCCAACTCATTCTCTAGAAGATATCAACAAATATCTCTAGATATCAATTAGTGATGATCTTCTACACCTCTCCAACTTGCACTGGAAGATTTCTTCAATTGCCTTTCGCTTACACTTGCAAATGTGAAAAACAACCATAGTAAGAAAAGGATTGACAACCTTGATATAATACCCAATGATGCAATCACGATTAGGTTTCCCTGTTATGGAATACTTTAGACTATGCAGCCTCAAAATATTCAGTGGAATACTATGCATAAAATGCACCACACACAAATTTTGGAACTTTGAACACAACAATCTTTATTCAAATCACATAATCCAATACATGGCAACTTAATAACTATCTCACAAGTGAGATGCTCAATAATGCTAGATCCTAAAATCTCTGCTCGCTAACTCACAGTCTTTGCAAGACTAGCATTACAACACAAGTCACACTAAACTGACTAGTTCAGGAAATAGTATCAATTGTATGGGAGTCATCCCTTTCTCAAGAATAGTGGCACACTTATATAATGCAAGACCCACCTACTTACAATATCACCTCGAATCTACAAGTGACCTAAATGACATTGTTGTTCATTCCAATCTTCTATGCAAGATAGGGCGTAAACATAACTCGATGCGAATTGAGTTGACTCAATAGTTACAACAATTGGATTAGATAAAATCCATCTCGGATTATACTACAATGTCATATTTGAAACTCCACAAGTTACGCGTCATCACACATAAGATTATGCTCTGAATAGCTTCATTAATTCCTTGCACACTATTTCAATATAGATCCAATGACTGAAATTTCAAGGGTAGATGCACGCCATTGAGTAGAACAAACATTGTTAATGCACTCTTAGAAAAGAGCAATGCATTACTGCAAAACATGTGACTTTGTTGCGCATTGTACCAAAGTATCCTTCCTTTGCGCCTTATGATGAAACCTCATGCTATAGATCAATGCTTCTTTTGAACTACGAAACTAGCTATGAGCTCTAGAACTACTGCAACCACTTTAGCTTGACAATATCTGCGCATATCAAATGATAACACAAAACACTACTGATACCCTTGCACAATAGAGAATATGCACAAAACATAAAATACACCATTATTACTTTAGTGTGCACATAACTGGCAATAATCATTACAATAGACACTTGCGCAGAACAAGACTCTCGCAAAACAAAGACTCTTGCACAAAAACAGTACTTGTGCGAAACAAATAACAAAGACCTATGCAATCAAGACTTACATAGAACTATACTATGATGTTAATGGGTGATGCAAGATTTGAAATTAACCGGTATGTTCTTGCATCACACCCCCTATCCTATTTGAAAGCTCAAACTCCGCAGTTGGCTTCATCATAGATCCTGAAGTCCTTTGGGGTGCAATAGATTTTCAAACTTGGTTAGGAGGGTACATATCTATCGTGTGTGCCCCTTTTTTTCACAAAAATACCTCATCCTCGTAGTTGGGTGATGGCTCCTTTAGTTCTTGAGGAATGGGGAACACATTGTGGAAAGGAAGGAACTTTTACTTTTTTGCATCTCATAGTTGGCATGGGTATATTTATATTTCACTAGTCTATCCAAGCCGAAACTTGCACATTTGGATTCCTTCATTCCTTGATGACAAAAACTCGTAGTCTTTAATCTAATCACAGTGTCTTGATTGTGGTGAAGAAATTGTTTTCCTTTTGGTGGCACCTATTTTCCCCTCCCTTTTCACTATATCCCCTTGTCGTACAAGTTAGTTTCTAAATCTTTCCCCTCTTCTTTGCCTCATTTTCTACATCTTCTTTCAAACATGTTAGCATGATGGTAGGCATTAAGCTTTAAGGACCTTCCCTTAAACCATCCCTACTTGAGTATCTTTTACATCTTTGGGCTTTTAGGATGCTATCTCTCAATCATTGCTACCTTCTTCCATGGATGTTTTCTTAGTTATGTTTGGGATTCTAAGTGTTATATTTTGGTGATTCGTTATATATTGGCCTACCAAATTAGTTTATTATTTTCCACATTTTCATCTTATGACGTTTTCAATGTTTCTCGGACCTAATTTAGTCTTTCCTTTATGCTATCCAGACTTGACCTAGTCATGTTTATCTACTTATATTTCCTTCCTTTTCAGGCATGCTAGATTAATTGATTATTTTCTATCTATGCACCTTATATGACATTTCTAGTTTTTTTGGACCTAATTTAGTCTCTTCTTATAGGCTATCTGGACCTAACCTAGCCTTCTTCTCTAGACTTGTCCTAGTACCCTCTTTTGAGATCTCTTTACATTTGCTCACATTTATTTTTAGACTCATTTGCATACACTTGCATTGTTATCCTCTCCCTTTATTCTTGTATCACTAGATTTGCACCTCCACAGTTGAGATGAGAGGTAACATGCATCCATGTTTGCGGAAACGTAAGTTTGGGTAAGCATATTTCATTTGGTTGATTTCTCATTTATCACTTCATTTTCTATCGTTTCTTTTGATTTCGGTGTATCATGTTTCTTTCATGAAGTCCATCTTGCACTAAACTATTGTGACATGCGATGACCTTTATTTGGGGCATATGTATACACTTTATTTTTCACACTTACTAATGATTTCTCTTTGCAAACTGTTGGCGTTAACATCCTTGAGTGCGTGCCATAAGAAGCGTATTGAGAGCGGGGTTTGGGTTGGTTAATAGCACCGCATGAGAGATTGTCATGGCACTTTCCCTAGCATGCCTTCCTACTACCATTTTACAACCACTTGATATCCTTAGTACTATCACCTTCACATAGTCTTCCTAAAGCACCTTCAAATCCCCTCCATACCCTCTCTAAGTATTGCTCTACCTCCACTCTCTCTCCTCCCTTTTTATTGTTTATGGATTGTTTTCTGGCCGACTGTATTGACCATGGTCGATGTCGTCAACTAAATGAGACCATGACTTCAGGTTATGCTCCCCTATTTATAGGTGTCATTGTTGCCATTTCTCATAGATATCATCACATGATCCGCTCTACCTTCACTTGCAAATTTTCCCTTAAAGGTTGAAGGGGTCTAGGCTCTTAGTAGATCTTATACTTGGAGGTCATCACTAGAGCATTGTGTTACTAGGAGCATCAAGAATAAGAACTACACCAACAAGGTCAACCTTAGTCTTTGGGGTCCCCAACTTTGGTCTACTTAGGTCTTCTACCTAACCCTCTTGTGATCCACCCATGAGGACTCTCTCACGAGGCACTAATAACACTGGAGGGGGTTAATGCACCAATAGTGTTTTCACAAAGTTAAGTCACCTTTCCCTAACTCTTTCCTTTATGTTGGTTGATTGATTATCTTGACGTATCATATATTAAACTATGATAGTGTAGCATATCTTTGTATATTACATTATTGTTGTCTTTACAACACATGCAAACTGCCAAATGGCACTACAACCCTTAGTTTTGGACTAGCTCTTGCTTATTAACTTAACTCTTACAATCCTTACGATTCTAGTAAGACCCCATCCCTATATCTCAGACATTGGCTTTTGAAACCTATGCCTTTGATGTGAGTGTGGATTACTTTCTTCTAGATGCACTACTAGTATGCCCTAGGCTTTATCTTTGGCTTTGAGTGTTGGCCCTAGTATGGACTTCTACCTATATCATAATCTACATTATTGAATAGAGAGTGGATAATCATATTGACCATATTAGCTAACATATACTTGGCATGGATATGAACATTGATGGAGTGTCTGTGCCATCTTCATAGCCAAGGACTAATTGAATATTGAAAGATTTTCAATACTGTGTCCCACCTTTGATTGTGTTGTGTGACCTTGCCCTAGGAGATTATAGGGTATTTGAACTTTTCACCAATTCCTCTCCACATAAAGTGCATTTGGGTGTGTTGCAGTTCTTCCTCCAGTTTTTTAGGTAGGGGAAGCTTAGGCATGAGGTATGCAAGCATGGTGTAATGTCTCCTATTTCAAATTAGCCAAAAATAGAAGACTTCTTGCCTTTTTTCTTTCAGGAGTCAAGAAATGGATGAACAAGGGAAGACTTTGGGTTTTCTTCATTCAAATTTATGATTTTTTATCTTTGTATTTACCATTCTAGGGTGGTCGGCTGGGTTTGGTAAATTTTAAAAGCAAATTAAAAGACCCAAATAAGCTTTATAGGGGTTGGCCTTGCCTTTTTGGCCTTAGGCGCCAAGGTTGGGGTATTTAAGGAATGTTATGGCTTCATTTTTCCGCATCTACTTTGGAAAATTTATTCTAAATTGATTTTTGGGCTGATTGCTCTTAGTTCTCTCCACTTTTGGGCGAAAATTCAATTGTGTGGCTCTTTCCAAGAAGGACAAAAACCCTTCTTGTCGCTGGTTGGGGGACAGAAACCCTCCATCCTTGATTGAAGTGAAGTCGTATTGAAGACCATTTTGCATATTTGGGCATTGAAGATTAAAGGAAGTCATCTACAATCATTTGCATTCATTGTTAAGCCTCTCCTAGTTGGAGCAACTTATATTAGAGTGTGATTTAGTGCCTTCTAGGGCACGAAATTCAGTTTTTCTTTCATAATCAGAATTGGCATATTTTATAAGGTTGGAGGAGTTCACCTAGGGTTTTCAGCCCTTGCATGTGGCTGCCCTGCTGCTGTTCCAAATTTAATTACAGCAGTGTGTTATCTTTGGTTTTCTCCATTTATGTGTTGCAAATTGAATGGATAAATATTGCCGTACATGAAATAATTATTTACAAGTGTTTTCAGCTTTTGTGCATGGTTTTATGGTGCATTTAAACCCCTTTTCAGTTCGCTGCTAGGGTTTATATTAGTGTAGGAACTGCTGTCATAAAAATCAGATTATATTTCATCTGTGGTGTGGTGTATTTTCAGATCTGATCCTTGGGGTTTGTGGCCAAACTCATATCTTCGGTTTTTTTGTTCCAAAAAGGGACATTACACATGGCATGTCTGACCGCTTGTATGCTTCTCACAAAGGCAGCCATCTAGAAGTTCAATGGTGTAGTTTGTCACAAAAATTGCCCCTTCCTCCCTCCCCTCCATGCTGCTCCCCTAGACCCCTCCTCACTTTTGTCCCACTCAACCCCAATTCCGTAGTTGCCCATGATTCACAAAAAAGAGGTTAAAGTGCAGTTGAATCCAAGGTATATGCTTGAAGTTGGGATTCCCTGCATCCCAAAATGTGTAAGACCTCCCTCTGTGCTTCAGATGTGATGAAGTAAAATACTATAATTTTTTTCAACTTCACCGCATGTCATGATGCTTGTTCATAGGTATCGAGCATGTTTTTGCGGGCATGGATCTCACTAAGCACGAACTACGATAGTAGTAGAATGTCATCAACAAACTATAAATATATAGATCTCCCTATTTGGGAGCACCGAAATCCCATGGGTGGGGTCATATTTCTATTTTAAGCCCTCACACTGAAGTCTAAATACTAGATGGGGAAGAGTAGGTTGTCCTATCATTAACCTTATGAAGACCTAAATTGGGTCCAAGCCTAGGGCTGGGGTCATATTTCTATTTTAAGCCCTCACACTGAAGTTTGAATGCTAGATGGGGAAGAGTAGGTTGTCCTGTCATTAACCTTATGAAGACCTGAATTGGGTCCTAATTTTGCAATTTATTCCAATTGAGGAGTGTGGTGTTGTGGTGCAGGCTGAAATCTATGTGGGGAAACCCCCATATTTGGAGATGAGCATAAGCTCAATAATAAATCAATTCAACACAACTAATAATGTAAACATTACAAATATATAGGAGATCTGTTGTAACTCCTATAACCACTCCAAAAACTACTAACACTAATATAAGAAGATTGGACTAACAACCACATTTGTCTCACCTAAAACTCTATGTGATTTGTTCCTGCAATTCACTCACTCCACAATATTATTTCTCATATAAATACAAATATACTAACTATCCTAATATTATTGCTAACTATATGGTAGCACTAACACAATTATACCTAACATTCCCCCCCTTAGTGCTAACATAGGGAGATAGTTGCCCCCCCTCAAGATAAATAACTCTTGGATGTCAGTTACGACTGAAAATGCATCCAATACAATTTAATCCTCTTTACGATTTTTCGAAATTGAATTATATCTCTTCCCCCCTTTTCGAAAAAGTATAAAATATAAAGGTGTTTCAAGATGGTTCAAACCTTCTGCCCCGCACTCCTCATATGCCTTTGTGAAAACGCGAGTTTACCACCAATAATAGATTCTTGAAGAGTAACTTGAATCATCCAACGTGGAAAGCTTCCAATGAGGATATTTTAGTTGGAGGAGTTTTAATGCCTGGCACGAGATTTAAGTGAATCTGTTGTGAATGTTTATCACTTCCTTGGGGGAAAAGCTTCTGCCTTGATCTTCCTCGAGATAGAGTTTGATAGCGTGGATTTGTTGCTCCATTCCTGTCACCATGGAATCCATATATGCGCTGGTACAACCTGTAATTGTGCAGCTCAAAACAGAGATCCACGTCACAGATATAGTCACTAGAGGATCACGTGGTTCTGATCTGAGAGAACATTGCAAATGCTTGATCTGTGCTAAGGAGAGGACAGAGCTATTGAAACTTGGAGATACAAATTACAAATGGATTCTGAGCTTAGCAAGAAGTAAATTTACCAATCCGCAGAAGGAGAAACTTTTGATTCAAACACCGAGAACCACTGATACATTCAACTTTCCAGATTTGTGCGTGAAGCAGAACTGAATCGCAATTGTTGTGCAGAGATCCTTGACAGATTTGTGGGGAGATCCAAACAAGCTTACTATGTTTGAAGCCAATGTCGATCCTAAATGCAGTCAAGTGCGTGAAATGGCAGTCCTCCAGGATCCAAGAGCCGAGATTTCGGGCTGGGTCAACTGTATCAATGCGAGCTATAACAATTCACCAAGAGATGGATTTCACATCTCGAGCAATCATTAACTAATCAATCAAACCCATCATTGTAGGAACTCACCCAATCTGCAAGTTAGATTGCTGATATAAACCCCAATGCAGGAAAGGTCTTATTTTTATATATATATAGATATGCATAAAATCCTGAAACCTGGTGTAATGCCCATTCGGTGATAAAAAAATCTACGAAAAAACTACAAATAGATTTATCTATTTTAGTTTATTTTTGAGGTATGCAAACAATGAATACGATGGACAAAGTACTGCAAATAGAGCGAACAGAGATGGAAGAGCAGAAAGATGATGCAAACAAATGATGGACTGTCAAACGGGTTCGCTGCGAGGTCCGTGGTATCCGCTAGTACATTGATGACAAGTATGCAAGAAGGGCGGATGCTACAAACTCCAAGGATTTCGCGCGAGGTCCATGGTATCCTGCTAGTCCTTTGTTTGCACTGCTTGACTTTACAACAAATGAATGAGCACATAGACAATGGAAAATGGGTTTGCTGCGAGGCCCGTGGTACTCTGCTCGCCCATTTCCATTAGTCTAACTTGACAAACAAAAGCATGAGTGGGGTGAAATTCAGAGAGGCCTCATACGAAAACCAGCTTTGATACCCAGATGTGGGGAAATCCCCATATTTGGAGACATGAGCATAAACTCAATAATAAATTCAATTCAACACAACTAATAATGTAAACATTACAAATATATAGGAGATCTATTCTAACTCCTATAACCACTCCAAAAACTACTAACACTAATATAGGAAGGTTGGACTAACAACCAAATTTGTCTCACCTAAAACTCTACATGATTTGTTCCCGCAAACCACTCACATAACAACCCACAACATTATTTCTCACATAAATACAAATATACTAACTATCCTAATATTATTGCTAACTATATGGTAGCACTAACACAATTATATGTAACAATCTATAGTACCACTTTGGAGCTAAATCTAAATAGTTGAAGAATTTTAAATAGGAACCACTAGCTGCATCTATTAGAGAAGCTTTGGACATGTCCAATTTGATGATGGTCCCTTGTCACTTCTGATGATGAAGTGAATGGACAATTTTCTGAACTGATATAATATTGCTAATTATGTGGTATCCCTTCAGAAAAGCTGATTGAACCAGTGAGATAATGATGTTGAGAACTGGCAGCAACTGATGGGGTTTGAATTTGGATATGATTTTGTAGCTAATATTGCACAGAGTTTTCCAGCTTACTAGCCCCAGGCACATAGGAATAAGAACCAACTTATCCCTTGGTGCAGTTTATTTGGTGTAGAATTGTATCCCGTGTGGACTCTTCTACCACTGCATGGTATATCCTGTTTAATGGTTTCCCAAAAGAATTTTGTGCTGGAATTTTTTCAGGCCTTGTGGCCTTGTCCTTTGAAAAAGAATACTCTCTTTGAGTACCTTTCCCGTGACTATATCGAGAATAGCCTCATTATGCTCCCTTGAGATCATAGGAGGTATCTGGGGAAGAACGTAGTCTATGGGCTGAGATTCTTATATCGTCTGTTTGGAGAGGAATATGCTGAAGAAATCTGTAGCCTTAAAGAGGATTTCTTGTGGGTTTTTTAAGACCTGGCCACTTGGCAATTGTAAATTGTAATCGAGAGATTGAGTTGATATGGCACTTATTCAGCATTAATTTATGAAAGAACTTCCAATTTTGTGTTTGAATTTCCCTCCATAATCCATGTTATTCTGAATTTTTTTTCTCCCAGTAGGATTCCTCTTGCTGCTACAGTAATGAAAGAGTAGTGATGAACCGTTCATTCATTCCATGACTGAAATCAAACAGTTTTCTCGAACCTTTTGCTGAAGCATCTCGGATTCAGACTTAATAGCTGTTAGATTTTGAACATATTGCAAAAAAAGACTTGTTTGATTTCTGGAATTTACATGGTGCAATAGGAGGAAAGGGTCCAAATACATTGCTGAAAGACTAGACTGTTTTTCATTCCTCATCAATGTATCAGCCATCAGCATATTGTTTCTGTCAGAGTATCACACAATACACTTTCAGATCATTTGCCAGTTTTTCTCTCCAAGGTTAAAGGCTCTCTCTTATGGAAATTTTATTTTAAATTTGAAAATGTGGCTGAGGCACCCACATCTGTTAACCATGTTTCGTGAATGGTGGCAGGAAAGTCCCACTACCAATGGATTGGTGATGTTGAAGTTTGTGGGAAAGGTCAAATTTATTAAAAGTAAACTCCATTGTGGTGTGAGTGAAGCTTAGGTGGCTTCCCTGTACACTCTTTCCCAAGTTAAATTTATCCAAAGAGGTTTGAAATGGCCTTTCGTTCTCCTCTTCTTATGTTCGTCATGTATGGGTGCCTTTTTCATACATGTTACTCGTATGTATGCACTGTGAGGCCTTTTATTGCCTCTCCTTGGGGTTGCTCGAGTTCCTTTCACTCTTCTAAGTTTTCTTACAAAATTCATTTTCATTACCAACTTATCCAAGGGCCTTTTGATGATGTTTTTCTCATTTTTGTGGATTTAACATATACCTGCTGTATACATAGGTTTTGTGCTTTGAGTTATTTTTGGATGATTCTTGTGGTTTTTTCTTGTAAATGATAGTGTCTGTAGTTTGTAGTTCTGATCTTCCATGAAATGACCTCCAACTCCAGCCAAGAGAATTTTCTATAAACAAAATTCTGCACAAAACTCCACACGCAGCATTTTTTGCAGGTTATGAGGCATAAAAAATTTTCATTAATTTCTATATCCACACCATGGAAAAACCTGTAAGAAAATGGGTTTTAGGCTAGCTAAAAGCACATTTAAATATGAAGTGATTTTTTAGCTTTTCTGTTCCATGTGTTGGAAATAAGGTGTAAAACCTTGTTTGGTTTATTTAGTCAAGATTTTCTTACAGCCATTTCGCATTGTCAATGCTCTAAAAATAGAAATAGGAGTTGTCAAAAGATTCTCATATGATAGTATATCATGGAAGGACTATTTTTAGAGATATTATGACAGATTTTATGACATCTATAAGGGTCAAAAATAGGGGAAAATATTGTAGACGTGAAAGCCTAATTTTAAACCGAAATCTTTCTCTTTAATGCTATCCACCTCATGAGAGGTTTGGCACATGGTTTTGTAAACCATAGATAGTTTCTTGTATAACCGGAGGTCTATAAATTGAAGGCTTGGAGAAGCAATTGATGCGGTGAGTTTTGCAAGTACTGTAAAGTTGGAATCCTCCTAGAATTCTTTCTGGTGATACACCTGTAAGAAACTTGCTCTGCACGTGTATGTAATATTGTTATTAGATTTGAAATACATTAAGTGGGCTTTTGGAGTGTGGGTTTTTTTATCTGAAAGGATTTTCCCCACGTATATTTGGTGTTTGTGTTCTTGTTATGAATATGTTGCTGATATTTCTGTAACTATTTTACTATGTTGAAATTTTTGCATAATATCTCTCCTCAAAATTAGCGTAGGAAGTTGTTCCGCTACTTTTAATTTCCTATCAAGTGGTATCAAATCCTGATCACCTTTGGTTTCAGTTGTGGGTTGCTGTGTTTTTTGTGCTAATCCGGGTTTGAGTGGGAGTTTGTGCAGAGAATACTTTGTTATCTGGTTGCAGATATTTTTCAAATGGCGAGCACATCTGGGAGGATTGACATAGAGAAGTTTTCTGGCACAAACTTTGAAATGTGGAAGCTGAAGATGGAAGATCTGTTGGTTGATCAAGATCTATGGGATGCGGTGGATGAGAAGGTCCATAGGCCTACGGATCCAGTTTTGGCTACAAAATATGATGTAATGGATAGAAAAGCTAAAGGTCTTATTAGACTATGTCTTGCAGATTCGATCTTGATAAATGTCCATGAAGAATCCACTTCAAAGAAGCTTTGGAAAAAGTTGGGTGAGATATACCAAGCTAAGTCTCTAGTAAATAAGATTTTGTTGAGGAAGTTGTATTCCTTGAGAATGGAAGAAGGTGGACAAATATCTGAGCATCTGGAAACATTCAATACGTTGGTGACTCAGTTGAGCTCGGTTGGAGTTAAGATGGACGAAGAAGAAAGGTGCCAAACTATGTTGCTTTCGTTGTCAGACTCATGGGACAGCCTAGTCATGGCCATTGGGAGCATTTCAGTCACTCTAAAGATGGAGGATGTTGTTGGTTCTCTACTCTCTGAAGAGATGAGAAGGAAGGTCTCTCTGAATGCCAAAGAGGCTTTGAGTGTTCGAGGAAGAACAAAAGAACGAGGCAAAGATGAGAAGAAGCGTGGCCATTCCAAGAATAAGGGGAGATCAAAATCCTCTGGTAAGTCCAAAGCGATATGCTGGAACTATGGCAAATCTGGACACTTCCGAAGGGAATGCAAAGAAGAAAAGAAAAAGAAAAAGAAGTGTGATTCTGATTCTGAGTCCGAAAAGGAAGATGGAGATGCCTTTATTATAGCTTTGGCCACTCGTGCAGGTGATAATGCATGGTTGATAGACTCAGGTGCATCTTTCCACATGACCCCTAACAAAAACTGGTTTAGTAAGTATGAAAACTATGATGGTGGTAAGGTGTATTTGGGTGATAATTCTTTCCTTGAAATTGTTGGTCGTGGTAGTATTCAGGTAAAATTTTTTGATGGTAGAATTAGAAGATTTGATGATGTCTTGCATATCCTAGGACTAGCAAGAAATTTATTATCTGTTAGCAAGCTAATAGATGCGGGTGTGCATGTACAGTTTTCTGAAGCATGTGTGAAAATGGTGAGAGGTGCTATGGTGATAGCAAGAGGAAATATATTGGGTACATTGTACCAACTTGATGCATACACAGTTGAATGCAATAGCACTTTTGATAAAACTAAGCCAGTAACTATTTTGCTAAAAAAGGAGAGGGTTTCCTCCTCTGCAGATGGTCATGGCTTCTAGGTACCCAAGGGTGTTCTGTCTACCGAATCAAAATTACCTGCAAAGAAGACCATGTTATGGCACCAAAGGCTTGGCCACATTAGAGAGAAGGGTTTAAAAACCCTGAAAAATAAGAACCTCGTTGAGGGGTTGAATGATTGCAATCTGGAGTTTGATTTTTGTGAGCATTGTATTTATGGCAAACAGAACCGTGTTCATTTTTACTCGTCTACTCATAAGTCTTAATGTATCTTGGATCTAATCCATTCGGATGTATTTAGTCCTGTTAAGGTTGCTTCTATTGCTAAATCAGTTTATTATGTTACTTTCATTGATGATTTTAGTAGGAGAACATGGGTATATTTTTTAAAGAGTAAATCTGAAGTTTTTAGTCGTTTTAAGGAATTTAAGGCTATGGTTGAAACTCAAACTGGGAAGAAAATTAAGTGTTTGAGATCTAATAATGGCGGTGAATACTGTTCTGCAGACTTTGATAGATTTTGTACAGATTGCGAGATTAAAAAACAAAAGACAACTTCGTATTCTCCGGAGTAGAATGGAGTTGCAGAAAGAATGAATAGAACGTTGATGGAGAAGGCTAGGAGCATGCTGATTGGAGCTGGTCTAGAAAAGAGTTTTTCCGCTGAAGCTATTACCACTGCTTACTATTTGATAAATAGATCTCCTACATCAGCACTTGTTGATAAAACGCCAATGGAGGCGTGGTCGGGGAAAAATCCTTCAATTAGACATCTGAGAGTTTTTAGCTATGAGGCATATGCACATGTGCCTAAGGAGAAGAGAACAAAGTTGGATTCTAAGGCTGTCAAATGTATCTTCATCGGATATGGCTATGGTGTGAAAGGATATAAGCTTTGGGATCCTATTGCACAAAAGGTAATATACTCTAGAAGTGTTATTTTTAGAGAGATTAAATCTTTCCCTATTAATTTTCAGCCAGAACAACATAAAGAAAATGAACAAAAAAAGGATGTGGTTCAACTTCCTTCTACACCTGAGAAAGTTGAATCAAGACCCCAAAATAGACAAGAAGTTGAGGAGAGCTCACTGAGCTTTGAATCTTCAAAAGAGGAAGAAGAAGAGGAAGAAGTGGAAGAATCTCCACCTCAGCTTGCTCGAAATTCTACAAGGCAAAGGCAACCACCTAAAAGGTATGTGTATTCTCCTGATGATTGGAAGTGTATATTTGCTTTAAGTACTAACATTGATGAACCGAGATCTGTACAAGAGGCTTTGGGTATGAATGATGCAAAGTTCTGGCAAATAGCCATGGATGAAGAGATGGCAGCCCTTAAAAAGAATGATACATGGGACCTTGTACCATTGCCTGAAGGTTGGAAACCTGTTGGATGTAAATGGGTGTTTAAGAAAAAGATTGGTTCAGATGGAAATGTTGAAAAGTATAAGGCACGGTTGGTTGTGAAGGGTTACTCTCAAGTTGAGGGTATTGATTATTGTGAGATATTCTCTCCTATTGCTAAAATGACATCCATTCGGTTTTTATTATCTATTCCAGCAGCTTATGACCTAGAGGTTGAACAAATGGATGTGAAAACTACTTTCCTTCATGGTGATTTGGAGGAAGAAATCTATATGACACAGCCAGAGCACTACATGGTGAAAGGTAAAAGCAAGATGGTTTGTAAGTTAAAGAAATCCCTATATGGCCTTAAACAAAGTCCTAGGATGTGGTACCAGAAGTTTGATTCATATGTGTTGAGTTTAGGGTTTGTGCGGTCTAAATCTGATCACTGTGTATATTTTAAATCTGATGGTGATTGTTTCCTGGTAATTACTTTATATGTTGATGACATGTTGTTTATTGGTAAAGGAAAAGGTTTGATTGCAAAATTGAAATCTCAGCTCTCTGCGAAATTTGAAATGAAAGATCTTGGTGCAGCAAAACACATACTTGGGATGGAGATTAGAAGAGATCGTGAGAACAGAAAGCTATGGCTTGGCCAAAGTAAGTATGTTTGTTCTGTTTTGCAAAGGTTCAACATGCAGGATTGTAAACCACTTTGTGTTCCAGTTACTTTGGGAACGAAGCTCTCCATTTCACAATGTCCTTCATCCCCATCGGAGATGGAAGAAATGAGCAGAGTGCCTTACCAGAGTGCAGTTGGAAGCTTAATGTATGCTATGGTCCGTACAAGACCAGACATTGCCTAAGAAATGGGAGTTCTTTCTCGTTTTATGCCTAATCCTGGAAGAGTGCATTGGGATGCAGTTAAGAGGGTCTTCAGATATTTGCAGGGTACATCAGAGTACTCTATATGTTTTCATGGAAGAGGAGATCAACATTCCCTACGTATTCATGGTTTTGTGGGTTCAGATTGGGCCAATGATGTCAATAGCAGAAGATCCGCCAGTGATGTGTTTACTCTTAATGGTGGTGCAATTAGTTGGATGAGCAAGCGACAGGCTGTGGTCACTTTGTCCACTACTGAGGCAAAGTACATGGCAGCTACTCATGCCTGTAAAGAAGCCATTTGGCTAAAGTGTTTGTGTTCAGATATTGGATTGAAACAGGGCGCAGTTACAATGTATTGTGACAGTCAAAGCACAATTTGCCTTGCGAAGAACCCGCTTTTCATACCAAGACCAAACACATTGATGTTCAGTATCACTCCGTGAGAGATATGGTCGAGGATGGCAGGGTGAAGCTGGAAAAGGTAGAGACAGTTACGAATGTTGCAGATGCATTAACTAAGCCCGTGAGCACAACGAAATTTAGGTGGTGTTTCGAGTCTATGGGCCTCTCGGCCCCTAGCAGTTGATCGATGATGGTATCTTTCCCTTGACCCTTACAAGGTATTCGACAAGTGGGAGATTGTTGGAAATAAGGTGTCTCAACCTTGTTTGGTTTATTCAGTCAAGATTTTCTTACAGCCATTTCGCATTGTCAGTGCTCTAAAAATAGAAATAGGAGTTGTCAAAAGATTCCCATATGATAGTATATCATGGAAGGACTATTTTTAGAGATATTATGACAGATTTTATGACATCTATAAGGGTCAAAAATAGGGGAGAATATTGTGGACGTGAGAGCCTAATTTTAGACTGAAATCTTTCTCTTTAATGCTATCCACCTCATGAGAGGTTTGGCACATGGTTTTGTAAACCATAGATAGTTTCTTGTATAACCGGAGGTCTATAAATTGAAGGCTTGGAGAAGCAATTGATGCGGTGAGCTTTGCAAGTACTGTAAAGTTGGAATCCTCCTAGAATTGTTTCTAGTGATATTCCTGTAAGAAACTTGCTCTGCAAGTGTATGTAATCTTGTTATTAGATTTGAAATACATTGAGTGGGCTTTAGGAGTGTGGGGTTTTTTATCCGAAAGGATTTTCCTCACGTATATCTGGTGTTTGTGTTCTTGTTATGAATATGTTGCTGATATTTCTGTAACTATTTTACTATGTTGAAAGTTTTGCATAATATCTCTCCTCAAGATTAGCATAGAAAGTTGTTCCGCTACTTTTAATTTCCTATCACCATGTAATTGTTTAGGGAAAGATTTCTTGAATAAGACCATAAGATGGTACAGATGTTCTTGAAAGTTGATTTTTTGCAGGTAGGGTTATTTCTCTATATTTATGGTATGGTATGGTCATTTTGTAAGGCACAATCTAGCCGACATGTCTCCTTGGTTTATGAAACAAACAAGAAAATTTTATTGTTTGAATTTATACCCCTTTTCCATCTCAGCGCAAGAATAAATCGGGCATTGCTAATTCATCTACCTAAGCATCTCACTCCTAGTAAAACAATTATTGTTTATCGCAAATTATTAAGTCTTCATTGCATGTAAGCTCCAGGATCCTTTTATTTTTCTACTTAATTTCAAGCCAAGCTTTTTCCATAGCATGTGCATTTGTTTGTCAGGAAATTCACAAATGAATCATATGATGTTTAAGTATGATTAGAAATACATGAGTGGCATTTTATTTCGGTTTCATCCATGCTTTATACATAAGATAGAGGCTTAAAAAACATTGTATTGTTTTGTAGGCATTGTGCAAGTATGCAAGTGGAACTAATCCCATAACAGGGATCAGCACAAGGAAGAGTTTAGGCTGTGGAAATACTCGTCGTAATGCATATGGGTCACCGTCTGCTCCCTTCTTGAGTGCACCTCCAGAAAAATTACTTGATCGAGATGGATTTTGTGATTCAGCTACAGGTTTGTGTGATGCCATGCCTGGTAAATGAAAAATCCCCGAAAATGTCCTTTGGAGCCGTACTTGCATGTATATTGAAATTATGTTAAAAAACACACTACTGCATTGCAAGATTAACACTAAATTGCATTGCAAGTATATGTTTAAGAAACCTCATAACACAATCTTTTGAAAGTTACACGTCTCAATTTTCAGGAAAAATGAATGCTAAACTATACCATTATTTTTGTGAGAAAGTGATTCAAATATCATCAGCACTAATGTAAAATTTAAGTGTTTCCTTTCAAAAAATGTTTGATATACTTGTATGAGAGACGCAAATAAGTTTTATCAATGTCCATGTGGAAGAAGTTTGACTTATAAAAGACTACATTTGATGGTGAATTTGTGAGATGTACCTATTCACAAGCAATCTAAAATTTTTTGGTCTATGGAGGATTCCAATGAAGGAAGAATGAGAAATGGTCCAAAGGTTTTACAATAAATGATATAGTAGGTTGCAAAATGCTTTCAAATACATAAATACAAGGGAAAAGTGGAATAACAGTTGGAAATACTCATTGTAATGCATATGGGTCACCATCTGTTCCCTTCTTGACTGCACCTCCAAAAAAGTTAGTTGATCGAGATGGGTTTTGTGATTCAGCTACAGATTTGAGTGATGTCAAGCTTGGTAAATAAAAATTCCTTGAAAACCAGCTTTGCAGCCTTATTTTCAGGTATATTGTAATAATGTTAAAAAACACACTACTGCATTGCAAGATTAACACTGAATTGCATTGCAAGCAATTGTTTAAGAAACCTAATAACGAAATCTTCTGAAAGTTACACGTCTCAATTTTAAGGACAAAGGAATGCTAAACTATAAAATTATTTTTGTGAGCAAGTGATTCAAATATCGTCAGCATTAATGTGAAATTTAATTGTTTCCTTAAAAAAAATGGCTGAGACATTTGTACGAGGGATGCAAATAAGTCTTATTGATGTCCATGTGATGAAACCGAAATAAAATGCCAAAGATCAAAAAGTTGTAAATTACCTACAAAGATTACGTATGAATAGGGATTCCTCCAAAGATCAAAAAGTTGTAGATTACCTACGAATTC
Source organism: Taxus chinensis (assembly GCA_019776745.2). NCBI lineage: Eukaryota > Viridiplantae > Streptophyta > Pinopsida > Cupressales > Taxaceae > Taxus > Taxus chinensis. The sequence continues at coordinate 318,407,641 of CM034151.1, read as the reverse complement.
ACAAATTCATAATCTACAACTTTTTGATCTATGGAGGATTCTGATAAGGTAAAATGAAAAATGGTCCAAAACTTTTACAATACGTGATGTCGTAGGTTGCCAAAAGCTTTGAAATACATATCTAGAAGGGAGAATTGGAATACCAATCAAGTGCGTGGTACTTTTGATGAACAATATAACAAGAAAACATTTCACATAACAAAACCACATACAATAAACCCGAAAAATCGATTTAGAAAATAACAATCGAAGGAATGATATAATTTTAAATAAGAGTTATTTGAACCCTCATTATCCTTTATAAGGTTAACTATTGGATATAAATGGTGAACTTAGGTCACATGAGATATCGATTTGTACACACTTGTTTCTAGGGATGTGTCAAATATAACTTTTCCACTCATGGAAAACAACATGATCTAAGAAAACCACAACATGGTCAAGAAAATGGCAACAAGCAAAGGGGAGGCAAAGAAATTCAACCCATGGATTTTAAGTGGTCTTCTCTGAGACAATAGAGTCATGTGTCCAAGGGAATAACACGAGTAGAGGGCTTCAAACAAACCAAGGACCTTTCTGTGAAATAGTTGAGGCATGTTGGGGTTCAATAAAATAAAATAAAAAATCCCTTGTCATATTTTGGATTGAGTCCAATTTCATTTTGTAGGGAGTGTTGGCTCCAAAATCTACACCATTTTGGGTGGAAGAGAAATTCTGCAAGGAAGCTATAGATTGGGCTTCATAAAGATTCTTCACACAAAATCAGTCCTAATTGAGGACAACCTTCTCTTTACTCTTTTGACTCCGCAAAACCAAGAGGAGAGTCCCTAGAAGGTTTACACACGTAAAATTACAAAAAATGCCTCAAAACATGTAGCAAATCTAGACCAAGAAGCAAAATCCATTGTGTCTATGTACCCAATCAAGTCTCAAACACTAAAGTCGTCTGGTTATTCACAACAAATTCTAGATAAAATCCATAGTAGATAATTAACAAAACCCTGAATGTGAAATGGATAACAATTTACAACACACTTTAGATATGTACAAAGGAAGATGGAGGATTTACAAATTTAACTCATTCCCTATCTAGATTCATGTAGATAAACAATGATTGTGGTAAATGATCGAAATTAAACACACAAGGAATGGGAGAGTAACAATATTTTATTTAAACAAAGCTTACACAAAGTAAATAATCTCCATTACATTTTTATTTCATCCAATAAGCTTTAAATGATCTGACATACAACTTTTTAACCCATAACTACTAACACTATATTAATGATTAACACTAATATAAAGTGACTAACATAATATTAATATAAAGGGGTGTCTCTCTCAAGATGCATGCCCCCCAACTAAAAACATTACAATAAATACATTTGGTTCACATGACCCAACAAATCCCCCTTGATCGAAAGGGGTCTAGAAGATGAGTCAAAGCACATGACTATGAATTCATTCAATATCATATATCACACTTGCAAACTAACATAGTGTACATCGTGGCACCGATCAAGTGATGTTGTTTCCTTCACTCAGAAGCCCACTACCTTGTGAATTATGGTGTGAATGATGAACATTTCGTTAGGCATGTTCCTCCCCTCTAGCCATTATGTAATGTACTGCAATATAATCACAATCAAGGTTTTCTCAACTACATCGATCCACATAAGGTGTCACACAAAATCCCACCTAATGACTATTTCCTACTAAGTATGGCACATCTCTCTGATGCCTAATGATGCTAATGAATCTTTTCTCAACACTATTAGTGCTAGCAACTCCCTTGTTAACTCGTACAATCATTGACGATTAATCAAAGGCCAATGTAATATCTTCCCCCTATGAGAAGTCATCTAGTGAGATGCCCCCTCCCGAGCCTGGTTTTGTGTTTATTCTAAAGTATGTAATAATGACTCGTGCATCCAGTTGTTAACCATTGCCTAAGAAAGAAAAGTGTTAAACAAGGAGGATATGACCCTCACATTACTTAAATGAAAAATTGAAAGACATTAGGGACCTCATTTTTTTCTATTATTGAGGAGGGGAAGCCCATTACAAGATTATCTTTATTTATGCATTATTGGTAACAAAGGAACTGAAGTTCCCTCTTCAATAATATTTGGATTGAGGACTTAGGGAGGTTGATGGTGTATGACGGGCAAAGATAGGTTCTCAAACGTAGGGATTAAATCTAAGTTTGGACACAATGTAGATACCAAAGGTGCTCAAGGAGCGGTAGTGTCATAATTCCATAAATTAGTGACCCTAACCCTATGATAGTTATAGGTTTCATAGGCCTATACCTAAGATAAAGATATGTATCCTAGGAGATTATGAATAAAAGTAATCGAGGGATGGATGAATGCAATGGGAATAAATATAATAAGAAAATACAATATATCAAAACAAGCATACATCTACTCTAGTCTATAGCAATGAATGAACAATAAAAAACACACAAGTGCAAAATATAAGACTAACAAGAGTTAGAAATACTTACCTGTAGTGTTTGTGTGACTGTTGATGCATAATCCTCCCCAGAGACAACAACACCAAGAGAATCACTATGGGTGGAAAAGGGGAAAGCTCAACAAGAAGACATGCAATCCCAACTCATTATGGTGAGCCAAGTGCAAAAGGGGTAAGCTCCAAATCTTCAAGTCCAACAAGTAGGTGTGAATTAGTGCAAAAATGTGCGAGCAATAATGCCTTTATGTATGATTCATTAGTGATAATGACGAAAAGGTGGTGGGGTGTATATACGCGATGTCATTGCCCATGGGCAATGAGTTCGGTTGGAGGAAAATCAAACTCGAAACCGTCACCCATGGGCAATGATGTCGGCCTTGGGGGAACCCTAAGGACAAAGGGGTGAAAAACATGTGAGGTGGAAGTTAGAAGATAAATGGAGGGAATGACGAAGGTCTAGGGTGACCAAAAGTAGGGATAATAACGTGCAATAAGTGTGAATAAGTGGACATAATGAGGCAAGTAGACATGATGGATGTAATGTGTGAACAAAGGGAAAAAATGAGGCAAGGGTAGGGGAACTATGACATAATAGTGACATCTCTCAAATGTTGTGATCTAGCCCATGTGACAAAGTCCGATCACACCCCAATCTTGGAAGGCCCCTTGAGGCACCTGCGTAAGAGGGAAATGCATCAACAACCCTTACACAAGAGAAAGGGTTAGCATGTAGCACTCCTGCTAGGGTAACTTACTAAAAAAACATACTATTTTTTTAATTACACAATTATAAGAATGTAGTTTTCTCATTTCCATTTCTTCACAAGTTCCATACAATCCACATATCCATCATGAATTCAACATTTATTAAATTACTAAATCTACATCATTCTAATAATTACCAAAATAATGGTTTAATAACTTTAAAAGTCAATTGCACTTCTTCATAAATGAAGACTATAATATCTAATCCTCATGCATTAATTACAATTACTTTAAATTCATGTTTCATTACATAGATAAGTACATCCAATTAACATTACTATTAAGTACAAACGAGGCAACAAGCTTGCCTCATAACCCATAGGTAATAATAAACAAACATTTAAAGTCTATGTGTATATGTGTCAACAATGCAGCTATAAGAAGGGAGAGCATCGTTAGGGCATTTTACCATCTAACTACAGACTTCAAAGGACCCCCTTCCTCTCCCTTTCGGGTGGTGGCCATGTCCTTAATAAAGGAACCAGATAAAGACATTCAACTATCAATTGATAACAGTAAAAGGGGAACCATGTGTATATAGCTACCCACATCCATATAACAATCAATCAAAAGATTCCAGTGTCCAGTACCATCTTATGATTTCTGACTAAATATAGAGCAAGGGATAAGTGAATAGACAATGCATATAGAAAAATACATTACTTTGGCCAAAGTTTCAAGCTTTAACAATAAGCTAACATCTTATAGTTTGTACTAACCAATAAGATTCGTCTTCCATCACATACACAACTATCTCATACACGACATTCAATGTCCATTCCATTATCAAAATAAAAAGGAGGATTCATGAAATGCAGAGCTTCTTTTGTGAGCCCTACCTCGTATTCCAAGTCATAAAAATCAGTAAGTAAAGCATCTATATTCACAAGTGCTAACTCATCTAAGGTCACACACAAGGTTGCTAACCAGAATAATTCTAAGACAGTTTACTTTATTTCCATTAATCATTAGTATCTTAACATTCATGACCATCTTACGAGGGTTTATAATAATCATATCAATATACCAATAATCATATAACCTTTGTGTGTGTATAAGCACCTATGCGAATATATACTACACGTATAGGTGTTTATACGTACACCAAAATTTATTGTACAATGAATCATAACATGCACTCAGAAGGACAATATAAGATATGTCACATAGAGAAATAATAACTATTCACAACCTCATATTATTTCAAGATTCAAACAAAATTCCAATGTTTTCCATCATTCCAAGTCTATTACCATCTCTTAACTTATCCCAATAATGCTATAAGTTAAAAACTGAGTTTTAACAACCTTTTTAATCAAGTTTAAAATAACTTTTCAACTTTGAAATAACTTGCACTAAATCACAACAAAAAAGTGAGATATTCCATCTTCACTCGTTTTATATATTCCATATATGCATATATGTGAATTATGGTATCATGCATATGGTGAACCCGTTTGCATGATATCATAAGCTTGTCATTGTAGTAAAGTTATAAATTCTAGTAAACAATCTAACAACTAAAGGGAGAAGCACAACGACATTACATTTGTTATAAAACTAAGTTTTTTGCATGTCACATAGGGCCACATTGAGGCCTTGTTTACTATGACAATATTTATAACTTATATCATTCCACACAAAATAAACATATTCATAGGTTTAGAATTCATCATACTAGCTCCTCCTATGAAGTTTTCTAATAGACAAATTCAAAATCTTGTTCTTTATAAAGGTCAAAATAAAACCAAAACAGCTAAAGTATAACACCTAGCTAATACACATGACAATCCCCCAAGGGATAATAATTTCACAGTATCTAATGGTTCTTTTCAAAAGTTTCCACAGCTGAAAACCAACTAAAATGAATTCTATATCAAATTTAAGAGATGTCAAAAGCATGGGTCCTCTTAATGGAGCATAACCTACCAGCATGAATTAAAAACCAACAAACTCAAATAAGGATCATTCAAACTCTCTTCCTTCCAATAATCAGGTATACACACAACAATCTAGTCCCCTAAACAATGTAAAACCAAACATGACTTTTTTCACGATAAACAAGCCCTAACAAGAGGGTTTAAGTTTAGTCAAAGACGATAATACAATCCGTACTTGGACATAATTTAACACAAAAACATTATATGGATATTCTCATCCTAGAAATGGGTGTATTGTTTTTTGGTTGCTCCTCAAACAGACCTAAAATGGGTTTGCAAACAATTCAAATTTTATCAAAACCATAGTCCCAAAAATGAGTTCAACCTTAAAATGTAATAAAAATGCCCAACTTGAAATGGGTTTACTATCACCATGCACAACCAATCCAAATAGTCACATTAATGGGAGGAAACTACAATATCATTCCCATAGTTTATATGCATGTCTTTACGAGTTATTTAACTATTTTTCAAGCTTCCTCACACCATTTTCAAGACAACCCCATATGGGTTTTATTACACAGTTAAAAACATTAAAAATACTTATTGTCATAAACTCAAAAGTGGGTCATTCCCATTTACATATAAACAAGGAGAGAACCAAAAACATGCTTGTGATAAGCTTCCAAAAATAAAACAATAAAGTTGTTTTCCTTCTCAAATGTTCTCCTTTTTTTTCCAACCCTCATTGTTTTTCTTCATTCTTATATATCTACCTACATACCCAGTATAGTAACATATTAACCCAAACTTCCAACTAAATCCCACAAAATATTTCCCTTATTCTCTTCAAAAACAGCTTTCACAATAAAGAAAAATAACCAAACCAGAAAGATATTAACTTTTCCAAACACTCCCTGGTGGAATAGGGCTTCCTAAACACACTTCTCCATTCCAAAAACTCCCACATGGCACAAAACATAACCACTAACAACCATTTAACTCGAATGGCTCTCAAGTATGAAGAGAAGGTCAAAACAATTGCATTGCCACAGAGGTTTAACAAATCAATTGCAAATCCAACCTCCACAGGTGGTGTGGACGTGTGGTAATTAAGTTAACATGAGTAGCTAAAACGGTGTTATAGTCATCATGCATTTGACATGGAGTACTGTTGACAGGGTTCTTCATCGAATTTTGAGTAAACCGCAGACATCATGAGGAAGCCACCGAGGTTTAGAAAAAGTCGTGAAAGACTAGAACAAGTTACGGGTACAAGAACAGAGCCGCCGAAGACTAAGGAAAGCTGCAATAAAAGGAGGAAAATCGCAGTAAACGGGATAAAGCCACGATACACTGAAGGAAGCCGTAAAATCCGACAGAAATCTACGGAACAAAGACAAATCAAGACAAAATGAGACAGGCCGACAGAGTTATGATCAAAAGGAGTGACTCTTGGAATATTTGGTATGGAGAGTATTTATCGTAATTAATCCATTGTATATGTGGGCATCACAAGAAATATATGATTGAGTGCCATACAAGAAATATATGATTATGAGAGATAGAAATGTATGATGAGAAATATATATGAGATATAATAGAGAAGATTTGTATCTGTAAATGAGACTAATGTAATCATTGTTGAGATATGAATGAAGATTGATTTTTAGAGTCAATTTTGTCATGTGTTTTTACATTCTTTCTATTCACAAACTAGATTAGTTTACTTTTCCCATGCACATCTTTAACAAAAGATCGAACTTCTTAAATATCACACTGTTTTCGAGGTTTAAGGTCAACATTTGGTGTCTGAGCCCAAGTTCCTTTTGTTAGTCGGATGTTAGGAAAAATTTCACCACAGGATATTGGAAACCAACACTGATAGAAATTGAGCATTAGTGGGAGAATCTGTAGTCATCTAAAATATCGACATGCTTAGTTACGACTAATTTGTCCTACAAATAACATCATCATACCCATATAATAATTAATCGCAAGATTAATTATTATTATTTAATCTATTTTATCATATTTCCCTTTTTAACATTTTATCATCATTTATCATTTATCGCTTAGCCTTTTATTTCATTATTACATCACATTTCATCATTAATCTTTTTAATCCAATATTACATCATATTATCATTATAATCCTCCATTAACATTTTATAGGAATTTAATATTCCTACCACCTACCCTACGCATCCCTACACCTAGCCTTTCCATCAAATCACATCCCTAATCATATTTATTTAACCTAATCTAATCACATCCTCACACCTCTAAATCTAGAGGCTTCTATTTCTAGAAGCCTCTCTAAATTTCTCTCTTTCATATTTAAAAATTCAAATATCTCTCTCCCTCCATTGAATTAAAAATTCAATGGAGGCTTTTTCTAAATTCTAGAATAATCCAATTCTAGATCTCTCCAATCCTCTCATGCATTCTCCACCATTGATCCAACTCCAACATGGCTTCACCCTAGCCATTGAATCCCCCACTCCTCAACTATAAATTTATCTCTCCTCCTCCATGAGAGCTAAGTTAGCAAGATCATAACAAATCTTTACCATTTTTATCACTCAATCAATCCATCACTCATCTCCAATCCAATCATCCAATCAATTCATCCTTCACCAATCAAGAATTCCAAGCAAGATCAAAGGGCAGGTGCAGCTTGTGTGTCTCCACCAACATTTGAAGCAACAATCAATCATCCAAGAGAAAATCCAACACATCAAAGGAGGAGTTGTGTAATCTTGTAGGTAAGTGCACGTATTATATTCTCCTTCCTTTCCATCTTGCTCTATCTGAGGTAGCAATTAGAAGTGTTAGTTTAGGGATTAGTTTGGTTAATTTCTTAGTTTGCATTTACATACTAACATATCTTTTTTGTTTACATTTTGGCACCCACCGTGGGACCAGCCCCCCAAAATTATGATTTTTTTAGTTACATTCTATACTAACAAGTTGTTCAAATTTGGAAATTTTTCATTGAGATTTGCACCTTAAAATTTCAAATTTTCGTAATAGTCGCCCATATCAATGCATGTGACCTGTCAACAATGCAATTGTATCTATAACAACGCATTTGCATGCATAAGAGCACATTTTCACACAAAACAACACATTTACACACAGAATAGCACATTTGCACAGAGAACAACACATTTGTAGGTAAAGTGGCGCATTTGCATATAAACTGGTGCATATGTCCTGAATTTCCGCATTTGTTTTGTTTTTTTGCCTACCTTCCGAGAGCCATAACTTTTGATCCCGAACTCGAAACGAATCCGTTTCTTTTTTCCTGGAAATTTATTGAAAATATCTATGCATTAAAAGTGTTAATTTAGTATTTTGGAAGATAATTTATTCATGGTTTTAATTTTCCTAAATCTTTTTATTTTAACTTTTTATTAAGTTATATTTTCTTGTTCCAAACTACTAACACTTTGTGTGCAACTTCCTACACTTACCAAAGATTTAAAATATCAATCAAAAACTACTAATCCTTTTTGTGTTGTACCTCATTTAGTCCAAGACATTGGGGTATAAAAAATCAAACTACTAACCTTTGTTTTGTAGCCTCCTCTTGAAGACGTAATCATCTGTAATGCCATTTTTTTTTTTGTAATGCAAGCACACTAAACTTTCAGATTTTATATGTAATGCACATCTATATTGCATATTTCTAAATAACAAATCTTTCCAAATGAAAGCATTGAAAATAAAAAGTTCTTGGTTTCATTATAAATTCAAATGACAATCTTACAAGATTCTTGCAACTATAAAATAGAAACTTTCTTTGTGATGACCAATGTTTTCAAGAAACAATAAGTACAAAATGGTTATATATAAGAATGTGAAACTTTACAAGCCACATTTATTTACAACATGAATGGTAATGCCCACAAAAGATGAGGATGACCAAGATGGCAAGATGCTTCTACTATCTCCAACATGAGCTCCAACTCCAATACTCCTACAAGAATCCAACTCCAAGAGAACATGGCTTGTTTATACCCATTAATAGGCATCATCACATGCCTTTCCATGGTTGGAAGTCTTGCCTCCCCCAAGCCCATGGGAGAGAGGAACTAGCTTCCACAATGTGCACAAGTATAATGGAGATTGTAAGAGAAAACATAAGACCTTTCAACCACTTAGACCTACTATAGAATGAAAACTACAACATGAGGAGAACAAGGTCAACCTCACAAGGGGGAAGAGAGGAAGTAGGATGCCCAAATCAAGGTGTCCAACCATAGGAGCACCAACAAGTACATATATACAAACTTCTTATACCTCCTAAATCATTCATCCTCCTTATTCCTCCTTTATGCTATAGAAATCCTTCTTGGGAGGATTTTCAAACCCAAAAGGGTTTCCTCACCAAGAATGGGGAAAGGTTCAAGCCATGTGAACCTTTCTCCCACCTCAAACCATATGAGGGGATGAGAAGGGACCTTCATGGCTTGACCAACAACCATGAGGTTTGAGAGGGAAATCCCTCTCTCTTCCCCTACATTCTCCAAAAACCATCATTTCAAATGATGGTGGAGAGAAAACAAAGAAAAATAACAAGAACAAGCAAACAACCACATTCACCATACAACTTCTCAACACATCATTTCACACACTATTTTATTGATCAAGCATAGTTTACAAGATAAAAAACTAAGAAGGAAAAATGTTAAGAATCCTACCTCTATAATGCTTTCCAAGACTCTAAGTTTTTCCCCTTTGTCCAAACTCCCCTCCAAGCTCCCAAAATTCTCCAAGTGCTCCAAAAAAAATGAACCAAGAAGACCCATTCCTTCCACATGAGGAAGAATAAAAAGAGGAACCCAAAAGTTTCCTCACCAATGAGAAAGTGACAAGTGTCACCCCCTCTCCCCTCATGAGTCAAAGATTCCAAAAACCAAATAAATAAGAGGAAACTCACCTTTTATCCCTTTTCACCCAAAATACTAAAAACTGAAAAAAAAACAAAAGTGGACACCCCCTCTCCCCTCACTTTACAATAACACTTTGAGCACAACCCACACCATCTTACATGGATGACAACTAAAGAGGGATAAATGGGAGGGAAACTCCCTCCAAACCTAAATAGGCCCCCTACCTATTAGGTAGGGTCCAAGGGCCCATTTTCAAAAAGGGGTCCCTAAAATTACAAAATAACCCAATTTCGGGTTTGGCATGCTTGGGCACAAGGGTAGAGGGTGTGGGGTCCACCCAAGGTTCTAATCCCTTCTACTCATTAACCTTTGTTAAATACATCTAATCTAAGGCCTCAAACATTTAGCATGGTTAGGACTCAGCCCATGGGCCGCTTGTGCACAATTGCGTAGCTGCCCTAAAACCCATGCTATACCTGCTGTCCAATATAATAAACATCATCTATACATCACAATCGCAATCAAACTAATAATGTCCGAACATAATTTACAGTCAATGCATACAATTATCCACATAGTTTGCCAACAAATAAAATTGCAACGACATACACTTAGGTTAGCATGAAAATCACCATCATTAAATCCAAAACACTATATCATTAATCAAATCAACCATAAGAGACTAACATCTAACCAATAAGTCTATCATATAACCCTGTTAGTGTCATCAAAATCATAAGAAATAATATACGAATCTAATCCAATTGGCGCTACGTGCCCAAAATGCCATAATGTCCATGAGGATAAAATATCATAGTAAAATGTCCAAAGTCTATCAGAGTCTCAATCATAACATGTCTAGGTATAAAGGAACCAACAGATAACTGGAGCTATAAAAATGTGGGCACTACATCATCAAACTAATAATCTTTATCATTTCATTTTTATCATCTAACATCTTGTATTTATCATCCTTTTTGTTTGTTCTCTTTTGTTCCTTGTTTTATCCCAAAGATGACACCTTGTATGCTCTCCTCTCACATACTAGGACGATCTTGAAGATCAAAAGTGGATAGCCTTCCCATTTTTCTTTTAAAGGGGAAACATGATGTAGAAGTGATATCCATGCACTTTTCATAGTCTTAGGGGTCTCATGACCAAGGGATTCACCTCCACGCACATAGACACACCCCTTGTACCAAAGGGGTACATAAATTCTTGGACAATTGTCGATATTGGCTAAGTGCTTGCTTGTTTTAAGAGTGGCGTAAAGTGAGGGGCTTCCACGTCCCAACACCCAGACCTTAGACAACATCCTTACGACGTGGGCTTGCGCCCCACGTACTGCAAGGTATATCAGGAACTCCCCTAGAGAGATTGTTTAACCTATACTAGGAAACCTTTTGGCCACATATTGAGCTATAGTGCAAGGAGTCTGCACTCCCCAAGATCACTCACTAGCCGACCCCACATTGACATATAGGTGGAGAGCCAATTGTGGCACCATCGTTGGTGTGTGGTATTAAAAGCGGGCTATAACTTGATTGCAATCCCACTTGACTAGCTAGGGTGTGTGTTGCATGTTTGTTGTGTGCTTTTGAATACCCCTAACCATCTTACCACCTTAAAATTTTAATTAATCAAAAATTATTATAATCAACCATCCTTAATCAAATAATCCCTATCATAATCTAATCATCATCCTTAAGCCACAATCCTAATCCCCCACACATCCTACTTAACCATGGCCTTTGATCCTCAATCCCCATCCTCTCCAAACCAATATCTAAACCCCTATCTCTTTTCTAAATCCATCAACCAAGTTATCCCATCATCCTCTCACTTTTACCACAAAGTCTCACACACCATTCAACACATTAACAAACAAATCGCAAACTTGACATCCTACCTCAACTAATCCCATCCTTGTCATCCAAATAAACCGTCCCATGTCGATCCTAACATCCTAAAACCATTCAACAACTTAATCAAAAAATATCCTATCTTCAATCTTCAATCAATCAATCACCCCCTAAACAATCATCTCTCAACTAACCCCATCCACAATATTCCCTTCCTAAGATACCTACCGCTCAACCCATTGACCTCCTCCTTAAGGAACCCAAATCATCTCAATCAAAACTTATACCTAAACAGCATAAACCACTTCCCCCACAAGACAATTACATCAACTTTTACCACCTCACTAACTTTGACCTAGACCAAGAGGACCTCCTTTATGTCATTATTAATCTATCGACCAATCCCAACCCCACACAACCATCCCAAACCCCAACCTCTGAATCCCCTATCAGTCATCATGACCCACACATTTCTCCCATCACAATTCATCCACTATCTTCTAACACCTCAAATCCTAAATCCAATCATCCTAAAACCTATCATTGAGTCACATTCACATATCCACAACTACTCTAACAACTTAACCCAAAATTGTCATCCCCCACATCATCTTAGTCCTCCATCCTTTTCATCTTCATCACCCCAATCTAATTCTACGGAATTTCTCCTAGACCTTCCCACAATACCTAATCCACCATCAAATTTATCCCTTAATCTTATTTCATCCCCTCTATCACCTACACCTAATCCCATCATAACTATCTCATCCACCATGACTCCTAAGTCACCCTCATCATCTTCTAACCCCAACCCTAAACTATCTAATGTGGCTCCTACGCCACCCTCATCTCCTTCATCAACACCTAATCTTATAGTAACCCCTTCATCACCTAAACCTAACACTATCCTATCCTATAACTCTATTTCATCTCCACCATCCCCCAATCTTAAAACATCTAAAGTAACTCCTAAGTCACTAACTCCCAAACATAAAAAATCTAATCCCCATATTCTCCCCACCCCATCTCATGAGTCTCTTATGCCACTTTCATTTACTTCATCCCCTAAATTGACCAAATCGAATGTGGTTCCTACACCACACCCATCTCCCAAATCTACTTCATCCCTGACATCATCCAAAACTAATGTGACCCCCATATCACACTCATCCCCTTCAACTACATCTATCAATCCCATACAATCTTATCTTAACCCAAAACCATCTACCTCAAAACCACATACTCTAACCAATCCAAAATCAACGAAATCTACTTCGGTCTCCAAAACCAAATCATCCACTTCGACCGCCAGACCTAATCAAGCCCTTCATCTTCTAAAACAAACCAATCCAATCCAAAGCCTCGATCCAAATCAACCAGAACATCTCATCAACCACCTTATCATGCATCATTACTTCAAACTCCCTCCAAACCATTACTTCTTACTCCCCCAAAATTATTTAACCTAAACCATTTCACTCCTTTAGGAGAATCCTTGACCACCATCTTCCATCATGTAAAAACCTTAAACATGATCATCCATCCCCTAAAAAAATCACGTAATCAAAACCTTCCCAAACCATCTTGGTATAGGGAAACTTATTACTGTGACTTCCATTGCACACATGGACATTCGACCAATCGTTGCATGCAATTTAGGTCTTATGTCCGACACCTCATTAACCAAAGAATTCTTGTCCTTGTACCTCTCTATCCACCACCTTTCCATCCCAATCTTATCCCTAATCTTCATCCACCATCCAAATACCACTCGATATCCAACCATCATCATCCATCCAAATATCATCATACATCCAAACATCCCTCACCGACCAAAAACCAAAACAAATCTCACCCCCATCTTTTTTTAAGTCCAACCTCTTAACAGATGAAAAAATTACAACCCCCAGTCTCATGATGACCACATTCCATCATTTTCCCCATTCACTTCATAGCATATAACCACAATTATGTTTTCTAATATGAAACATCAAGGCAAAGGATTAGGCATCCATGAACAAGGAATCTGCGAACCCATCTCCTTTCATCAAAATCTAGGTCGTTTAGGCTTAGGTTATAAACCTAACACTAAAAAAACCCTTCCCACTACTCCATCACAACCCATTTCTACCAATCCTCTAGTTGATCCTAATATCCCAACCACTCAATCCAATCACAAACCATTTAATCCCCCTACAAATACCAAAAACCTATAAATGGATTGAATACATAGTTCATCGCCGACGTACAAATGTTCTTTCCTTCCCACTCATCCTCCTTCCATCCAACATCCAAATACCTTTTCATTTAATCCATTCTTATCATCACATTCATTAATATCCTCTTCCAATCCATTCATTTGAACACTAGATCATCTTTGTCACACATGTTGTAAGATAATAGTACCTACTGCAATTGTGTCGCCCTTGTCTCTCATTACCTCCAACATTCCAACACCATTGTCCTCCTAGATATCCACACATTTTAACACACTTAATCAACTTGTGGTGAAAACCCTTGGGTGCATCTTTCAACACTCTAGCCAATGTCATCACCACACTCATCTCCATCCCCCCATCAAGCCACTAGTGATGCTTAACCCCTTGAGAGTTCTCAAGAGAGTGGAACCTATTTATGCAAAAAAAATCCTCAAATATCAAAAGATCAAAAAAATCATATCAAAAATTAAAAAAATCAAATAAATCCACCTTAAGACTCTCTATAGGGGTGTTTCCAGCAACTCTACCAAGGTTATGGACACCTGGCTGGAAGTAGAGTTGTGTTGTGACAAGAATCTAATGCATCTTCGTCGGGGATATGAATGCTTGGCTGATAGGGAAGCAATGCACGACTCAACCTTCTGTTCACCTTCCATCAACCTACTTGACTTAATCACTCCCTATACATTGGCTAGTTTGTCTTCACATCCTACCCATTAAGTTTTCATTTCAAGTGGTAATTGACCATCACAATTTCACACACTTTGATCTCATAGAGACATGGGGCTCGCATGTTGCCAAGTATTGTTTACACCTTGGTCACACTTTTGTTCCAGTCCAACTCTTTCCTTACAACATATGTCATTAGGCTCATCTTTTGTTCGTAAATAATGTTATTTTCCTTCCATCTATCACCTCCACATCTTTTTTCCCTAAGGATCGAACATCTATGGGTAGATGATGATCATTTCCTTTTCATCCAATCCTCCTCGTGTCCCTTTTTTGATTGTCATCATCATAATTAGGGGCAACCTTATTATCATCCGCTGGGGGCATTATCCCTTTCAAATACCTCTCACTTTCTACCTACCCTACACCTAGGGACAAATCGAACCCATCCATCCATCCACACATGCCACCCTACTTTACACTTGGGGGCACACCACATCTATCCCTCAATCCATGTCCCCTATACCTAGGGGCATATATTGTCATCTTCCATATCCCCCATTTTATCCTATACCACATCCCTCATCTTATCTATCTATCTCACATCCTATATCCCACCTAATCCTAACTGATTAACCGATCCATATCTTATCCAACCTATCCTTCAATCCTATCAACCATCCAACATCAAACAATCCTCATCCTATCCTTATCCTATCCAACCTACCTAATTTCCCTCAATCCTTCCCTTTCATCCTACCCAAACACACTTTGGGACTTGTAGGAGAAAGTCACATCCCACCTTACATTCCTTCCAATCCCCCATCACCTATCCCATCCAAAATCTCAAAATCCAACATCCACAATCCAAAATCTCAAAATCTAAACATCCAAATATCTAAACATCCACAATCCAACACATCCAAAATCCAAACATCCAAAAATCCAAACATCCATAATCCAATATATCCAAAAATCCAAACATTCAAAAATTTAAACATCCATAATCCAAAATCTAAAATCAAAAACATCCAAAAATCCAAAATCTAAAAAATCAAAACATTTACACCAAAAATCCAAAAACAATATATAATGCACTATGTGTTTTTTGTTTGCATGTGTTTGTTTGTTTACATTTTGGCCAATGATAAGAGGCCACTTTTATTTCTTTTTCTGTGCATGGTCCAATGATATGAGGACCATATTTAATATTAATATGTCCAATGATTTGAGGACAAGGGCATTTAGCAATCCAATCATCATGGTCTTTCATACCTTGATGCATCTTGCTTTATGCCACATTCAATCACAATTGCTAATGATGATAATAGTGGACACTTTATGGTAGCACACCCCATTCTATCATCACCATTTACTCCTATCATCATCCACACCTCATCCTCATCATCTTCTCACTAACTATCTAACATCATCATATCCCTTTAACCCGTTAATCAATCAAGCAATATCAACATATCATCTCGCATCCAACTAACATCCTCTCATCCAAGTCGATCCAAAAACAATTCCTTATTCTCATCATCCCAACACCCTCAATATTTTAATCCTCCAAATCCAACATCAATCTAAATCCAACATCCTACAATCCCAAATCCTCAAATTCTAACCCCTTGACTGGGGAATCCTCAAATATAAATCCAAAATCTTCACTCCGTAACTAAGGCATCATCTATCATCACCCTTTTCATACATCCTTGAATGGGGAATCCAACATCCTCACATAAAAAATCCAATATCTTCTAATCCTCCAAATCCAACATCCTCGACATCTAATATCTTCAAATCTAACATTCTCGAATCTAAAATCTTCACCCTTGTCATACATCGTTGACTAGGGCATCCTCAAATCTAAATACTTTAATCCAAAATCTAATTTCTCCTCTCTCCTAATATCCTATTCCTCTATCCCTCTCTCTTATTCCTTTAATACTCTCTCCTAATCTCATATTCATCTAATCCTCTCTTCCAATCTTCTAATCCTAATCCTATGACTCCTCAAATATTATCATCCTTTAATCCTCTCTTATCCACTTAGGACTCTCCTCTTTTCGAGCGGTTACCTGACTCATTCCTTCCCCTCTTAACACCTCAAGGGGGCATCATATCACCATCCTAACATATTCTCTTCTTTTTCTTTGAACGGTCATTACTACACAATAACCATTCAAAGAGGGGGAAAATGTAGACATCTAAAATGTTAACATGCTCAGTTACGAATAATTTGTCCCACAAATAACATCATCATACCCATATAATAATTAACCGTAAGATTAATTATTATTATTTACTCCATTTTATCATATTTGCCAGGTTTTATCATTTTATCATCATTTATCGCTTATCCTTTTATTTCATTATTACACCCCATTTAATCATTAATCTTTTTAATCCAATATTATATCATATTATCATTATAATCCTCCATTAACATTTTATAGGAATTTAATATTCCTACATCTCACCTACCACCTACCCTGCACATCCCTATACCTATGCTTTCCATCAAATCACATCCCTATTCACATTTATTTAACCTAATATAATCGTAATCTAATCACATCCTCACACCTCTAAATCTAGAGGCTTCTATTTCTAGAAGCCTCTCTAAATTTCCTTCTTTCATATTTAAAAATTTAAATATATCCCTCCCACCATTGAATTAAAAATTCCATGGAGGATTCTTCTAAATTCTAGAATAATCCAATTCTAGATCTCTCCAATTGTCTCATGCATTCTCCACCATTGATCCAAATCCAACATGGCTTCATCCTAGCCATTAAATCCTCCACTTCTCAACTATAAATTTATCTTTCCTCCTCGATGAGAGTTAAGTTAGCAAGATCATAACAAATATTTTCCATTTTTATCACTTAATCAATCCATCACTCATCTCCAATCCAATCATCCAATACATTCATCCTTAACCAATCAAGCAATCCAAGCAAGATCAAATGGGAGGTGTTGTTTGTGTGTCTCCACCAACATCTGAAGCAATGATCAATCATCCAAGAGAAAATCAAACACATAAAAGGAGGAGTTATGTAATCTTGTAGGTAAGTGCATGTATTATACTCTCGTTCCTTTCCATCTTGCTTTATCTGAGGTGGAAATTAGAAGTGTTAGTTTAGGGATTAGTTTCGTTAATTTACTGGTTTGCATTTGCATACTAACACCTCTTTTTTGTTTATAGAATCAAATCAATATATTTGTTAAAGGAGAAGGAAAGAGACTCAAAGCATCGTGCAAAGAAAATAAGGCAGAAGTATTTGGAGAATACTGAGAAGAATTTTGGTCTCAGTTCCCACATTTATCGTGGCCTTGCATGTTGGCACTTGCTAAAATAATAGATTGGTCACGACTACATTTAAGAAAACCTTCTGAGTGGACCCAGGAAAAATTGAACATACTTAGAAACCTTGACTAACCCTAGACCAGAGTAATTGATTATTGGTACGAGATTACATTAGATTCATAAAGAAATACTTGGGCCATACAAATTTGAACCAACTTTGACTACAAGAAAGGTGATTTTTTAAGTGGAGTAAGAGGCTAATTTCTTAAATTAGTTACATTTTTAATTAAGGTCTTGATGGTAGAAAAAGGCTTAATCAAAATCGTGGAAAAGTACCTTTATGGGACAGTAACCGCGGAATGGCGTACGTGAAGGGGGTGATCCAAGAGACATAACTAATAAGAATTAATGGGGTGATGGTTGGGATAGCATAAATAGGGCAACATGAAGAAAACAGAAATCAGAAAAATTACATGGTTGGCGAAGACAAGATTAAGAGGATTAAGGAGAGTTAGCATTTAAACAAGAATAACCAAAATGAGGAGGATGGAAGAGATAGCAAGGATAGTTGTAGAGGAGTTAGAGATACAAAGACTAGTAAGGGAGGAAAGAGTGAAGAAGTTGAATAAAAGAAAAGAAAAGTTAAACAAAATTCAAAAATAAGAGAAGAAAGAAAAACCCACTTCAAGTGGAGGCCAACCTGGAAATGGAGGCATACACATAGAGTCTTGCTATAATACCGGCAGTGAGCAAAGACCAATAAGTTTTGGTTACGCCGCAGTTCCCCATGGTACAAAATTTTCTAAATATTCCATTACAACAAGCGTTATCAAGGCAAGCTATACTAGTAAGAGATTTACAAGAATTAGTAGAAGGATTAAGACCAGATCTTAAAGAAATAGTAGAAATGACAAGATGGGAAGAGACGAGGAAAGAAGATCCATTATTAATTAAAGAAAAAGGTGAAGAGGAAGAATAATTTACTGGCATAAAATAATTGATTGAAGAATTTGAAGAGAAAATAAAAATAGTAGGTGAGGAAGATGAAGAAAAAGATAATGCCGAGAAATAAGAGAAAGAGAAAGAGAAACAAAATAATAAAAAGAGTGATGAAGAATTAGAAGACCATTATAGGTTAAGAAATAGTAAAGGTATGAAGTTATTTGTGGAAAAAGATAGTTATGAAGATTCGCCAACTAAGGATGCATCCCCCAATCACCACACAAGCCCAAACGAGATGACCCCCTAGATTGGTCGTCATTCCATGTGCCACTTCACACACCTATTCGAAAGATAGAAAAGGGAGAAAATTTGATGGAAATATATCAACAATTACAAGAAGAAAGTAAGAAGAAAGAAGAAGTTGTAAGAGAATCTAGAGAATTATTAGGAGAGCTATATTTTGATATTGAGCTATCTAGAGACAAAGGGGGGAGTAATCTGAAAAATTTTCACAACCAATTGAAGAAAGTAAAACCTTCAAAGCAACAACCATTTAGTCATCCCCAAGTACAACCCCAACCAATTAAAAATGGCTCAAAATATTAAATTACCATTGTTTGGAAAAGACACCAAGGATGTTGAAGAACATTTGTTCATTTTGGATTTATATTAGAAGAGTAAGAACATCACAGAAAATGCTGCAAAGTTATATGACTTCATAGGTACTCTGAGAGAGGATAACCTTCAGTGGTACATGAAAATGAATGCACAAGGATCTAAAGATTGGGATGTTATTGAGAAGGAATTTAAAACAAACTTCCATTTTCTGAAGGCACCCTCAGAAGGAGTTAGTAAGATGAGAGAACTTATTCAAAAAGAAGATGAAACGGTAAAAGAATTTAGTCACAGATTCAAAAATGTAACAAGGAGACTAGAAGAACCAATCACAGACAAGTAGCGTGTTGAATGGTTTACCTTAGGACTTCTTCCTTACATGAGAGCATCTCTGGATAGAAAACCTTTAAAAACCCTCTCAAAGGCAATAGATATGGCCATTAGGCTGGAGGCCCAACCTTGGAGAAGAGAAGGGGAGAATTCATTAAAAATAGAATTGGAACGAGTATAATTAGAGTTAGCCAAGCTAAAACTCCAACAAGAGATCCAGAGAAATGAAGATATCAAAAGCAGCTCACCACCAAGAAGTAACATTAGACTTAAAATTTGGTGTACAATGTGTTGTGCAGAAGGGCACAGTAGAACAGACCATCCTTACTTAGAGAAGGAAAATAGAGTTGTCCTTATTATACAACACTCATCACAAAAAGATTCTTTCAGTACTATAAACCTGACAGAAAGAACATGGTGAGGAATTTGTAGATTCTGCAACCAACACACTCAAGATACTTTTCCTTTACTAGAGGTATATCTACAAAGTAAATTTCATGACTAAACAAGGAAAGCTAACACCATTGTCATCCATCTAGCCAATGTTCTAAGTCTAGGAATGTAACATTAAGATAGAAGCTTAAAAGAATGCTTAACTAGTATGAAAATAATACAAACTCTAACTAAATATGCCTACTAATATGCTTGAATTACCTAACATGGGCCTAAATAGACCTAAGAGGGCAATCAAATGGTTATGATTTCTACTCCAAACAAGGTGAAATGGCCTCTCCAAATGAATACTTGGTCATTTTGGATATCCATCTACTAACCCCATTGAAGTCTTTAAGCAAGAATTGAACTTGGCTATATATCATATTTATTATATGAGATGCAAATCAAAGCATGGTGTAAAGTATAAAGGAACGAGGTGCACTCTTTTTTATATTTTTCCTTTCGAGACAAACTTGTATTTTGGTGCATGTGGTACTAAATCCCCAAATTAGATTAGAATTGCTAATCATGATTAGGCCTTACTAATCACAATTATTGAATTATCAAGTGATTAAGAGGTGTGGAACCTTAATCGACCGCTTAGGGTCAAATAGGAGGCTAGGATAAGATTTTGAAGTTTGCTGAGACATTGTGGAGGTGAATGGGGTGATTTTGAATGCTTAGAAGAAGGGTTTGAGTCAATACTAGGGTATATTGACCCAATAAAGGGCAAAACAGGCTTAATTAGCCTATAATCACTAATTGTATGTTTTGAAGAGGATTTTGACTTAGGACTCATTGTAAAGTGGCATTGTGAATGCGAAAGAGGTTTGGTGATCGAGGAAGTGCTTGTTAACCAACCAAAGTGGTAAGAAACGTTAGGTAATTAGTAAAGAGCACTAATTATAACGAAATTGGGAAGAATAAGAGTGATTTACATGTGTTTTGGCAATAAGAATGTAAAAACAGAATTTAGGTGTCTACATTTTCCCTTGTTTGAAATGAATTTAGTGAATTCACTTCAAACATAGTAGACAAGTGTAAAACAGGTAAATTTTTGAAGAAAAATTAGCAGGATGAAGGATACCCCATCGAGTGTCGAGTGGGTGATACAAGAATTCAATTGACGATCGAAAATATGATTGAAATGGATAGAAGAAAATAGGTTAGAATGGGTGTGAAACCCTTACATATTGAGAAGGAATAAGGACAGGGATAAACCTGGTTGTTCATTTCCCCGAGTGATTTGGAAGAAAAATTAGTAATGGTAATAAATGATAATGGAGAAGAAATGATTAACAGAGAATATAGGACAAGTCTAACCTTTGCATCCAGCCTTTCCATAAGCAGCCAGTTTATATCATTTTGACCCTAGGTCTACATCATCGGACTTTATTTAAAATAAAAAAAAGTGTAAGATAACATGAAAGGATAAATTACTAACAATTGTTTGCTGCTAAAAATACGTAACTCCATACAACATATATTAGGCAATGTAATACGAGAAATTAAAATGACTCTTAACTCCATGCAACAAACAAAATGCAATGCAATACGAGAAAGTAAACCAACTAACCTAATAGAGAAAAAAACACAATCACATTTACTCAAACAAAAAAACCTTCAAGACAGTTGAACCAATGTTTTTGTTATCAAGATGTAATTCCCAAATGTTCGTGTTGTAACAACAAGGGTTAAAAATGATGCCCCAAGCAATAAAACATGCAAGGTAAAAACGGAGCACACAAATAGTCTTGTTATCAGCCAATTTTGACTTCGTAAAATTAATTTTTAAAAATAGAAATTTTGAATTTTTTCAAAAGTGTTACTTTGCGTGGTTTAACACTCTCATCGCAATCGTCTCATTTTTGTGATCGTTCTGGACTTCATTTTTTCCATTTCGGGCAAGAACTTCTCCCGCCAGGTCTTAAAATACATTAATAATTAATTAATTAATATTTAATTAATTTATTATCCTTTATTTTGATAAAATCATTTTTATTAAATTTGGGGTTTTTAATTAAATAACTATTAATATAATAATTATTAAAAGTCGTTCGACAAATTTTTTATTTTATTGCCGGAGAAGTAAGCTTGTGCTTCCAACTGCTGGGAATGCCAAATTGGCTTCCCGAACCCGGATTTCCCCTTTCCTAGCCAATTTATTTTAATTTCCCGCTTGTGGGATTTCCTCCACCAATTGCCAAATCAATAAATTGGCAAACGAGCAAGAAATCTCCCGATTTCCCACATGGGGAAATTGAATGGAGATTGCCATCCCACTTTGCCATTCCCATTAGCAATTGAACGTTGCTTTCCCCATTTCCCCTGGAAATTAATTCCACTACCCGAGAAGAGGGGAATTCAATTTAGCCTTCATAAATTCCTCTGATGAACTCGGTGGAAAGAGTCGTACGAAGCTTTCTAAAATTGCTTCTCACTTCTTCTTCTAAAGAACATAATAGTTTATCACATCCCACAATACTATGAAGACCATTGCAAAGGATAAAACCAGTCCAAGAAAAATCATAGTCCACACATAGGCAACAAAAGGAACAATTTTCCACGCCAAGGCTATTTGATGTGCATGTTTATGCAATCGGAAGAAGACCAATGTGCAGGAAGGAGTTGTTCAGAGTTTGAGAGGTAGAAAAGCTTAAAACACAGCCATAGAAATCAATGCATTCACCAGGCAGTATAAGAAACAAGAATATCTTCTTCTAAAGAACATAATATTTTATCACATCCCACAATACTACGAAGACCATTGCAAAGGATAAAACCAGTCCAAGAAAAATCATAGTCCACACATAGGCAACAAAAGGAACAATTTTCCACGCCAAGGCTATTTGATGTGCATGTTTATGCAATCGGAAGAAGACCAATGTGCAGGGAGGAGTTGTTCAGAGTTTGAGAGGTAGAAAAGCTTAAAACACAGCCATAGAAATCAATGCATTCACCAGGCAGTATAAGAAACAAGAATATTATTTCCTAAAACTTCACACAGGGTCTAAAATCCAAAGCCATACGCATTGGTGAAGGAGTTTGATTCCAAAATAAGCAAGAAGACAAGAAATTAGTTAATACAGACCAGTCCAAAAGACCATGCAGGAGCAGTTGTAGAGGTTCCATGTTTTGGGACAACACAGGCCCAAGCTAGAATACCACGCATTTATCATAAGGAAAAAATCTACGCATTTTTCAGAAGAAAAGAACAGTCCAAAGTAGTATTCAACGCGTAGACTTCCCACGCACAACCGACCCCAAAGAAATTTTAGTTTTTATGTACGCCAAAGAACAGTTTCAAGGCAAAGAAAATAAGAAAAAAAGAGCAGTCCACGTGCTGGAGGTTGAAGAAGACTCATGTGCTGGAGAAAGGAACCCATGTTTGCATAAGAAAGAGACAGCAAGAATACCACGCATTTTTCCTAAGGAGTTTCCACGCACAGTTTGAAGGGACAGTCCAAAATAGCATAAAAGACAGCAACATAAATTTTCCACACAAGAGGAAAGGACAATAAGTAGGCCACTCATCCACGCTCAAGGAGTTAATAGACCATGCAATGGCCATGTAATTTTCTAGACCAGTCAAAGCAAGCTCCCACATAGTCATAATGCATAGTCCAAAAATAAGGAAAAGAAATAAAGCAGGTTTCAAGCCAAGACCAAGCAAGACCACGTGGGGGAGAAAAGAATATTCCACACTCAGCCTAACGAGGTCTCCACGCATGCATAGGTAGTCATAAGAACAGAACAAATTGTAGGCCATGCATTGGAGAAAACCAGGTACAGTTCAAAGCAAAGCAATTTTCCTACGCAAGTTGTGAAAGAAATTGCAGAGGAAAATAATCTACACACTTTCACGCCTAAAGCACATATCCATGCATTTTCCTAGGTAGGTCACGCAAGAGACAAGAAAGAAATACCGCGAAGCTATCTGAACACTGCTCATGCGTCCTATAGGAGGAAAAATTTCAACAAAGACAATCACAACAATCTCCAAAATAGAAAAGAAGAATCCATGCAATTGTAGAAGAATTAAGCAAGTTTATTCACGCATCGCTCAAAAGATCACAAGGAAGAACTGAATCTCAAAGTACGCGGCTATTTAAATTAGGCAATTTTCACACATACTAGGCAGAATTGGCTCTGGAAAATTAAATAAAAATTGAGATATCAAAATCAGGTGATTTCACTTATTTTTAAAATTAAAAAAGTTGTCGCCCAAGTCGGAATTCAAACCGAGTCTCGTTGTGTGTATTTAATAATAATAATTTTTGTAACTAGGACTATTTATTATTATTATTATTATTTTAAAATAATAAAAAAAAAATTAAAGTGACTCATATTTTTCTTGCACTAACAGGGGTTTCAGAGACTAAGACCTAACCCCGCTTGCATTGTTTTGTGTGCCCAAGTCATTCTTCTATGAAATTCATAATGGCTAAGAAATTTAACAAATCCGCAGAAAGATCGAGGAAGCCAGTGGAGAAATTGAATAAGTCCGCACTCAAGTACAAATTCCAAGGAATCATCCCTCCCAGTTCCATTAATTCAGCATATGACAATATCACTGATACAAATCTAGGTCACATCAATGTGCAACAATTCTGTGAACGGGTGAAAACTGAAGGCAAAACCATATTCTCGGATAGGCTTTACCATAGTGGTCTACCCCAAGCAGCAGCATTTCCTGTCTTGGTGCAGTGTCCTGAGTTGGTTATTGTTTGTGCTGAACACTGTGATCCTGAGAGACGAAGAATTTTTAAAGATAATCGCGAGCCTTTCCTCTTAATCACGCCAGAGCACATTGAGGAATTACTTGGCATACCTAACTTTCTTGAGAATGTGGATATCACTCACCAGTGAAAGCAAGAATTCTGGGATGAAGAACCCCTGAGATGGAACAAGATGGTTAATAACAACTGGTTAGTAACCAAGAGGCCTCGAATTGATAGGCTTCCCAAAGAACTATACCGTGTTGAGTTCGTGGAAGAAATTGGGGACATGATTAGTCTCCTTAGTCGAGTTTTTGGTTTACCCTCTGCTAGGATTTTCCACCTGTGGATGTATCAATTTATCTGTATCATCCTTGCCAAGAAAGAGTTTGTGGATTGGGCCACCATCATCAGTAACACCCTTCACAAACAATTGATAGAAGTTAAGATGACTGGATGCTTCTACATGACGTTGTATCTGACTTATGCAGTAGCAAGAAGAAAGCTACTTTCGGGACTTGAAACGAGAGGAGTCATGGGGCCGTCAAATAGTGTTTTTCATTATTACCCTCAACTCAGTTTCAAAAATAGCTCTCACCATTTTAGAAGATTCAATGATGCATTCACCTTCCGCGTGATTCGGAACCTGAATCGGAATACTGAGGAAAGATTTTCTAAAGAAGCCATGAGTGTCATTTCCCAATGGGGAACTTGGTTTATTCAATTTTCATCATTTTCCTACATTCGCGTGAGTGGATTTGTTGGTACCCCGTGGAAGCTTTTTAAGTATGTCAGTGACAGATGGGCATTAATGGAGCTTGCGCGACAACTATTCTAAGTTCACTGTCTTCTTAGTGACAAGCACCGTTCAGGAATTCATTTCCCAATTCAAATTGGGGAATATCAATGTCCAAATCTGTTCAGTGCACAACTCATGGAAAAAGAGTTCGCCCTCATTACAATTCATCCATATGTGAAGAGAGCCCAGTTTGATATCAATGGATATATGCAGAAGATTCTAGGAGAAAAGTATCAACATAACCCTACCATGGAATATTTCTGGGGCGCCTATTCAGATGAACATGAAGTAAGAAGATGAGAGATTTCTCACCTAACACTTTCTCAGATCAAGGCTTTCCACATTAAGAACCCTCCTGATTCATTCATAAATGATGATGAAGATGTCATTGATCCCTCATATGATGTAGTTACTTTTACCCCATTGCCTCGAATTGACTGGACCAAAAGAGATGAATTTTCTCTTGATAGCAAGAATCAATCAATTATTGAAAGAAGCATATCTTGGTACGACAGAGAACTTTCCAAGTTACAATCAATTCAAGATCATGCTTTGGGATCAAAAAAATTGCCAACACGAGGAGGCCTCCATTCAACCAAAGACTCTTCTCGATCAACCTCTGTACCATCCAATCATACACAACAAGTAAGAAAGGAGTGGTTTCCAAAATCCACTTTGCCAAGTAACGTGTCACGAGGAGAAAGATCTAAAGACCCTAACCCCGAAGTAGGAAGAGAGTGTGTATCAGGATTTTCTAGCTCGAGTAGAGATTATTCTACCAACATTGTTAATAGTGCTCAGAAGCTCGTGGCAAATGATCCTCAGCCATGCTTCGAACAAGCGTCCACTTAGGTGCAGGTAATTCAAATATCAAACACTTCGGAGCATGTAATTCATGAAGGGATTTCCCAAAATCTCCCGAATAATCAAAAGGTGGATATTGAGGTTGTTTCTCCTCAAATTGAGGTCATAGATAGGATTCAAGCAGGATCTCATGATGTTGAGAACAATGAGAGTATTAATTTGAGCTCTAGGATTTTGTATGCGGAAATAGTGCATGATACTCCTTACTGGGTTGATTCTGAGGTTAAGAAAAGGAAGAGGGTTGTCAAGGAAATTGACATTGATTTTGATGCCCTTTTCAAACTTTCAAATGCCATCATTCCAAAGAATCCTAAGGTGCTTTCTTGAATAATGGTGGATAATGACATAAATAGATTTACAGATCCTGCCATCCCACAATTTGATAAGGAGTGTGATGTCATGACACCTGCTGATTATGAAGTTTCCAGACTTGGACTTGGGAGGTCTACATTATAAAGTGACATAGTGATGGCTTGAGATTCAATTGATATCATGCTAAAGAGACCTGAGAAATATAAGTCTCAGAACTCTCAACTCAAGGCCAAAAAGAATCAATTGGTGGAATATGTTCAACATTTGATAAATCCCATATCATCCACTTTCCCAGTACCTTAAGCAATGGCTGCCCCTAATGAAGAAACTCTCAATTTGTCAAAATAAATAAATACATTAGGCCATGTCACTAAAACTTGGCTTTCAGGGATTCTTGTTTTAGGCCAAGGGATGATCAAGACAGCGGTTAAGCTTCATGAAGATGTCAGTGCGTATCTTGATCCAATTCTTTCTTTCAAAGAAACTTTTGTTTCTAATATATCAAATTTGGATGAGATTTTTCCCAGTTTGCAGGAGATGACAAGTATGGAATCCTCAATTTTAGTCATTAAAGGAAATACCCCAAGAGAGAGTTATATATCAATTTTCTTTTGCTTTTAGCATTTTCTTTCAGCTTTTTGCTTTTTGATTTGATCGATTCTTTTTCTTTCTGAAAACTTATTTCAGGTCTCTTATTTGACAAGGGGGTAAGAACCATTGATGGATTGATGGAAGGCGGTGGAATTGATTGTGATGACGACATTATCTAGTGTCAACAAATATATCCAAAAATTTTCCGCAACAAGTTTTTTAGATTTTGATTGTGATAGGATCTCTAAGAGGTTAGACGTTCTTAAATTTACCAAGGTGATAAAAGACCAAGGCCAAACAGATACCATATATATAATTGTCACAAAATGCGTGCAAGTAGGCTGACCAAAATATCACTGAAGGGATGAAAATGGTAGGAAGACTTGCAGAAGGAGAGCAAGAAAGGGAAGAAATAACATCCATGTGTATGCAATACGTGATTGCAATGTGTTTTTGTTTACCTTAGATTTTTTGAAATGTTTTCTCATTTTTTTGCATTTGTGAATTTTTTTTAAAAAGTGGGACCGATAAGGTCACTTGGCATGATAAGATCCAACAAAAATGTTAGCAATTTCCTTGATAAGAAAGACTAGGCATGTTTTCTTACCAAGAGTCATAAT
The DNA here is from genome assembly GCA_019776745.2 of Taxus chinensis. Lineage (NCBI taxonomy): Eukaryota > Viridiplantae > Streptophyta > Pinopsida > Cupressales > Taxaceae > Taxus > Taxus chinensis. Next base: position 318,379,328 of record CM034151.1, on the reverse strand, counting down.
ATCCCTGATCTTAATGATCATGGTGAGATCATACTCAATAGATGACTGTGTTTTATAGTGAAATGGGGATTTTTTATGCGGGACCTTGAGGTCTTTATCCAAAGGTTTCTACACATTACACCATACTTGATGGGTGTGTTGATGTGCATTTTTGAATTGCATTTGATTCTAAACTGTAAGATTGTTTAAATTGTTGTGAGTTTTTGAGCTCTTGGAATTCTTGATATGAGTCTGATGAGGGAACCATTTTGGTTTCTGATAAGCTATAATGTGACTTGCCTAGCCCCGAGAAGTATGAAAATAAAGTGGATGAATAGAATTGATGTGATAAATGACGGTGGGTTTGCCTCAATCATTGATATAAGAACAATATGATGGATGTGAAGTATACAGTCCAAGAATTGAAGAGGATGGGGTACCAAGAGGTTTCCAGTAGACTGAAGATAAAGGACTACAAGAATGTGGCCCTAAGATTGAAGATGAAGGAATGCCTAGAGGTTTCCCATATATAGAAGAAGATATGCTACTAGGATGTGGCCCAAGAATTGAGGATGAGGTACTTCTAGGACGTGCCCCCAGTATAGACGAAGATGGGCTGCCAAGAGGTGAGCCACATATAGAGGATGTGGGGCTACTTAGAGGTGGCCCCCATATAGAAGAAGACAATGGGCTACCAGGTGGTGACCTAAGGTAAGATTGCGATGGAGGAATCCTGATACATAAATAATGATGTGAAGAAAAGATAGGATCTTCCTCAATGGTCTTAGGATCTTCCTTAGTATTCTAAAAAAAGGAATCAATTTCTTCTTCCAAATACACAAGAGTAATTAAGTTAAGATTAAATCCTTGATTGTAATCCTCTAGGGGAATGCCATCATGTGACCCCAGGAATTTCGTGATCGTCTCCTCATCTTGAGATGAATCGATTGGTAGGGGTAGTTATTTTATCATAATAGGTTAATTGGATGAATGTGACATGGGATTCAACTTGGATGATTGATTAGAAGGAATTTGAGTCAGAGAGCTCTTAAACAGAATAAGGGGTCATTGAGGTGATTGAGAAATTGGGTCCTGTGAAGACAAGGAGGACTGTGACTTAGGAGTTGTATTAGAGGAATAATGCAGAATGGAATCTTCAAACGAAGATGAAGACTTAGAATCATTGGGATTGGAATCTTCAGAAGAATTATAAGAATCAAAATCATGCCACTTACCATGAGTTGAAGATGGGGGAATAGGTAAGTGAACGAGTTCTTTAGCGCGAAGAACCAAACAAGGTCTAGTTGTGATAGGCATCCTTTGATGGGAATGTTGAAACTTAGGTTCCTTACTATCATAAGTATGTAGAACTACGTGATAATAGGTCTTTATCGGCACATGTCTAGACATAAATAGTCTAGGGGATATCACATGAGTTATTGTGTTGACATGTTCAACAGTCGTATCTACACAACCAATGAGAGCATCCAAATGATTCTCCTCATCGTACACATAATTAGCATTCTTTTCCTGATTATGTTTAGGAAAATTCTTCATATTGGGGGATTTTTTAGGAGTGGATGAACCCATCTCTACATTGACACTTTCGATTAAGTCCTGGATGTAGTGTTGCAACTTCAAACACTTATTTGTTTTGTGACCTTTAACATGATGGAATTGGAAATATTCATTATCTCTAAACCATGATGACTTAGGCACGTCATCATCATAAGGTTTAGTTTCAGGATATCTAACCATATTAACCACCTCTAGTTGTTTTAGCATAGATGATATAGATTCAGTTAGAGGAGTAAAAGTGTGGCGTTTATACATGGTAGGTGGATTACCCTTTACAAGTTTCAAAGGTGTGTGGTTTTACATGGCTTGCACTCGTTTAGAGTCTACTATCCCATCACTAATGAAATTTTTGTTTCTATTAGGAACAAAAAAAAAAATTATCATTAGATTTAGAATTTTTGTGTTCGCTGGAGAAAGGTTTTAGAGTCCCCCTAGCTAACAATGCATTTTCAATTTGAATTCCTTTTTCTATTACCTCTTCAAGCGTATTACTAGAATGCATTTGCAAGTGGAATGTAATGTGTGGATGGAGGTTGGGAACAAATATGCCTATCAGCTTCTTTTTGGGTAAGGAGCAAGGGAAGTAACTAGCTAACGCTCTCCATCTTTATAGAAACACAGTGAAGTTTTCATTGTTTTGTTTCTTGGCATTGTAGATATCTAGCATGGTAAGTTCATTTTCTATATTGAAAGATAAGTGTTGTACAAAGCTTTCTTCTAGTTCTAGCCATGTTGATATGGATCCCTTAAGGATGTGTACAAACCATTGTAGCGTTGTTGCTCCTAAACTTCGCGGAAAGAGGCATGTAAGATAATTCTCATTGAATGCCACCTCTTAGCATGCCATATAAAAATATTTAATATGATCACGAGGGTCACCTTTTCCCTTATATTTATCAAATTTTGGAAAATCAAAATGTCTTGGGAAAGTATTTGTAGCATGGCTTTGTCAAAAGGGTAGGGACATAACTCATCAAACCGGTATTTCTTACTATTGTTACTGGTTCGGCCCTCTTGTAATGATTAAAAGGCGTTCTTCATAGTTGACCACTCTCGATTAAAAAGTGGATCTTGTGTGGGTGGCATAAGCCTATATGAAGGATTAAATCTAGGTGTATTCTGACCTCTATTTGTTGTGAGAATATCTTCATAAGGATATCTTTGTGCCTCCCGTCGAGGAGTGTTTATTGGGAACTCGTAAAATGAAGCTTTAGATTTCACTTTTGGTATAGCTTGTTTCACAAATTTTGGTTGTTCCATTTTTATATGCGAAGCCAAACTTTCCAATTGATGAGTGAGGGCTTGGACATGTTATTCTAATGTAACATCTTTAATAGTTAGTTCATGACGATCTTCGTTAGGAAGAGGTTTTGTAGGATGAACATGGTCTTCATCATCTTCACAATGAACTTTAATTGTAGGTATGTGATAGTTCCCATCATTTTCAAAAGGTATTTCCTCATTATTTCGTCGTCTAAAAGTAGAGGCATGACTTGGGTTCAATATTTCATTAAGAGTGTGATGAGGGTAGTCTACTTCTTCTTCTCCCCGAACCATGTTGGTGATAAGAGAAGGGTCTACCATGGAAGGTAATTTGGCCCCTAGTTCCAAAACCTGCATAAGAACTTCATGTTTGTTATGAAAAATGTAGTTGTCAAAATGGGCGGAATTAATCTCTGTATCCGCACTAGGATAATCTTCCTCTCCACCACTATGGTCAACCATGAGATTATCCTCTAAAAGAGGGTTGTCACCTCCAAATATATTGGCTTCTAACTTTCGTGACCCCATTCTCGTAGTAGGCATTACTTAGAATAGAAGGTACAATGCAAAATATTTCCACTAAGGTTTATTAACAATAGACCCTATTTAAATTTGTGCAGCGTAATGACCCTAAGTCATTAAAAATAATGGTGACTATAAAATAGCCACAAATTCAATACGTCAATGTGAACCTAAGAATTAAAGAATAAGTTACCTTAGAAGGTTATATATGACACAATTTTTCCTTATAATAATACAATGACGTACAATGCTCAAAATTTAGTTACACCAAATAGTTTATTCTCTAAGATTTCATCTAGATAGGTTTGTAACTAAATAGTGAAAACTTGATATCATCAGTTAGTTCAAGTTTGAAACATACAAAGCCTAAATTATAAGAGAATGTTGACATGACCTTCTAACAAGATATACTAAAAACAAGTTTCTAAACACTAGGAAAGTCTAAGTCTTGTAAAATGGATGATAACAATGTGAGAAGTGTAACGACACTATTTGGACATGTGAACCAAGCTTTCGGGAAAGCAATATTTTTAGTGTCAAAATGATGTTATCCTAATACTAACAATGTATCCTAAACACTCACAAAACTCAAGACAAAGTTAGGATGTAAAAACTACATCTAAGTATAACAAGAAATTGTTATGTGTGCGAACAATGTAACTCTACAATATAGAGATTTAGGTCTAATTTCACAATGGAAACAAGAAGTAAATATCTCAATTGCATGGCTATAATGTGGTCAACTTAACAACTCAAAAGAAGACAAGGATGAAATCACCTAACTACGATGATAATAAGTCTCAAATATGGGTTTTTGAGACAAGGGGGCCTACTAGATCGTGAGTACGTTCCATGCACACTTTCAACACTTGCACTCTGGCATTGCAACCTAGTCGTACAAGTAGAATAAAAAAGTGGTGGACACACAATATCTAGTGGTATCCATATATGTTGTTTCTTTTTTTCCAAAAATGGGCAACAAAAAAACAAGGGTGTAGACCAAGTGGTGTTGAAATAAACTTAGTGTTATTTTGGTAGAGTTTCACCTTATCTTAGGACAAGTGAAAAACTAGGACAAAATGATACTACGTAGATTTCGTGATGAGAATCACATGGTTTCAACTTTAAGAGATTATTTCCCTTCTTAGAAAAACAAGATTTTGAATCTAACAAAGTTGTCAGTTTGTGAGATCTCTCGAGTATAACAACTAAGACAAAAACAATGGCTCCAATCCGGCAAGCTTCCTAGGTGGTTCTCTCTCTAGGTGTCACAAGATATCTAGAGCGAGCTCAATTTACCAAGGTTTCCCAAGGAGTATCTCAACTTTACTTTACCCCCTTCAGTATAATGAGCACCGAAGTGTGTTTAGTTATACTTTCACTGTGGTCATGATACGGATATCTTTGACGCTAATCTCACCAAGGTGTACTAGACAAGCCAGTAGTGTGTAGCACTTTCCTATTTCGTTCACAAGGTTCCCTCTTGCGTGAACTACTTTAGGGTTCCTAGGACCACCCACATTGTTATAGCTTAAGGATTATGCCAAAGGGGTTATGTCCTAGTTGAGTGGATGAGCCATAGCTCTTAACTGAAACCTACAAATACAATGTGATGATTGTGGTGTGTTTTTTATCTTGTATACTTAATGTGGTTTTTGTCGCACTCCTTTTGGCAACCTACAATTACATGTGTAGTTAGAAAAATGGTTTAGGTCCTCCTTTCTTTGACTAGCATTAGGTCCTTTACAAAATGGTTAGTAGTTTTAAATAGATTCACAATATCATAAGAGAATAACAATAAAAAATGATTATAAATCAACTAACTACCATCAAATTTTGTAAAAAAAGGTTTATTCCTAATTCATCTAAGTGATTTTTAATGAAAATAATAAAATTGATTTTGATTCCCAAGATCACACTAGGTGCAAGGGAAGAGCATACACAAATTCTAGCCTTGGTTATTTAGCAAGTGAAAAAAACATTTAAACTAAAAGATGATTAACAAAGTTTCCTACTTACTCTAATAGTAGAAAAAGAAAGTTTAAGAGTGCTTTTGATTCTCTAGATCACATGAAGTGCAAGATAAGAGCATACACACCTTAACCCAAACTCATACAAAACATGGAAACAATGATTAATTCCTTCAAACCTTGACAAGAAAGCCATCTAAAACCCTCTAAAAAGTAATAGAAATCCTAAAAACCAAAAATAGAAATTTTGAGTTTGCAGGAAAAAGTTTATATAGACACACCTTTGCGCCCCTGTCTACGTGTGCACACCTTGTTCAACACCTGTGGGCCTATGGACGCATACACGCCCCTATGTAAAAAGTGATTGACAGCTGAAAAAGGTGAGTTACATGCGTGCTTCTAGAGAAGCTGTTGTGTGCCTGCTTCAACGCATGTGCTCTCATTTCAAAGTGTTTCCGCTTGTTTCAATCCCTGCACTCCCGGTTTAATGCCTGCGCGCCCCTTCGCTGAAAGTGGTCAAAATTCGAGTTTTGACAAGAATTTATTCAAAAAGGTCAAATCTTTGGTATTTTTTGGCAGTTTTTGATAGGGCTTTGTCTCCTTAAATCCTGCAAGGAACATAAAAAACACAACTTCTACGACTAATCTAGTTAAAACAACTACCTAGTTTGAAAAAATGATCTAAAACTTTAAAAAATACTCTAAAACTTTGAAAAATACTCTAAAACTTTGAAATCAATCTAAGTATCTTGAGAAACTAATCTAAAAAGCTTTAAAAGTACTCTATAAAGCTTGAAATTTAAACTAGAAAAATTGAAATTAATCTAGGAAACTTGAAACTAATCTAAAAACTTGAAATGAGAAACTTTGAAACTAAGCTAAAAATATTTAAAAATTGAATGCAATGGGGTATTGTCCCACCGAGCATGCCAAATGAAAGCACCCTAAACTTTACAAATCAAATTGCATGAAAAAACAAGGAAAGCTAACACCATTGCCATCCATCTAGCCAAGTTTCTAAGTGTAGGAATGTAACATTAAGATAAAAGCTTAAAAGAATGCTTAACTAGTATGAAAATAATACATAATCTAAATAAGCATGCCTACTAATATGCCTGAATTACCTAATATGGGCCTAAATAGACCTAATAGGGCAATCAAATGGTTATGGTTGCTACTCCAAACAAGGTGAAATGACCTCTCCAAATAACTACTTGGTCATTTTGGATATCTATCTACTAACCCCATTGAAGGCTTTAAGTAAGGATTGAACTTGGCTATGTATCATATTTATTATATGAGATTCAAATCAGAGCATGGTGTGAAGTATAAAGGAATGAGGTGCACTCTTTTTATAGTTTTCCTTTTGGGAGAAACTTGTATTTTGGTGCATGTGGGACTAAAATCCCCAAATTAGATTAGAATTGCTAATCATGATTAGGCCTTGATAATCATAATTAGTGAATTACCAAGTGATTAAGAGGTGTGGAACCTTAATCAACCCCTTAGGGTCAACTAAGAGGCTAAGATAATCTTTTGAAGCTTTCCGAGACATTGTGGAGGTGAATGGGATGATTTTGAGTGGTTGGAAGAGGGGTTTGAGTTAATACTAGGATATATTGACCAAATCAAGGGAAAAATAGGCTTAAATAGCCTATAATCACTAATTGTATGTTTTGAAGAGGATTTTGACTTACAATTCGTTGTAGGGTTACATCCTAAATGCGAAAGAGGTTTGGTGATCAACGAAGTGCTTATTAACCGACCAAAGTGGCAAGAAACATTAGTTAATTAGTAAAGAGCACTAATTATAACGGAATTGGGAAGAATAAGAGTGATTTGCATGTGTTTTGGCAATAACATTGCAAAAGTGGATTAGGTGTCTATAGACAACACTCATTAAAAAAATAATTCTTCTGGTACTATAAACCCAACAGAAAGAACATGGTGAGGAATTTGTAGATTATGCCACAAACACACTGATGATACTTGTCCTTTACTAGAGGTATCTCTACCCAATAATCAATTAATGTTCTACACACCTTGTGGGTCCTACAATCATTATCACCATACATGCCCCTATGTATAAGCACTTGAATACGTGAAGGAATACAATACTCATAGAGTGATGGTAAAAAGATAGAAAACAACACCTACTCCTCTCCCATCTTCACGATAAATGCCTATAGTTAACCCACCAGCTTCACAACCAACAATTACTGCCCCTCAATATTCAAATCATCAAGATGGACAACCTTAATTCGGAGGTGGCTATCAAGGGAATAACTACAATCCTAATTATCAAAGATACAATGATGGAGGATACCACAGAGGTTACAAAGGAGGCTACAAAGGAGGTTATAGAGGAGGATATAGGTGTGGATATGATCACTATCAAGGAGGAAGAGGATGCCAAGGATATCATGGATAGTAAGGAATAGATAACCAAGGATGTGGCTATCAAGATAGAAGACCCATGAATTTCTATAATTGTGGACAAGATGGACATTTAGCCAGGAGTTTCACAAATCCTAACCCTTGCGGTTTCTATCATAAAAGAGTACATGATTCTTGTAGTCGTCTCAAAGCATCTCAATTTTATAGGAATGGAGGCACAAAAATAGAAGCACTAGGAAGAGATGCTCAGAATATTGTCCAACATATCAAAAAGATGCCATGGGATGATGAGGAAATAGAAAAAGACAAGGAAAGAGCATCTATCTTGAGGAGCAATCCAAAAAATGAGAACAAGAAGGAAGCAGTTAAAGAAAGTCATCATAGGAGGAAAGCAGCTAAATCGGGAAAGGGTGTGGAAGAACCAAAATATAGAGCCACAGTTACAACTAGAAGTGTAGCAAGGAAGGATTCTGCACTTGTAAAGAAGAAGATAATCAGGCTACGTCATGAGGAAAGTTCTTCTAGTAGTGAAGAATAGGATTTTAAGGAGATTAGGTCGGACCTTCATGAGAAAGAATTGGAGAAAAGTAGAGTAGTAGTAAAGAAGGCACAATCCAAAGAAGAAACAAAATAGAACATTTTAATGGAAGATGAAATCACTACTCTTAAGGAGATAACAAGACTAACAATCAAACATAGTCTTGTAGATAAGTTGAAACAATTTAGTAAGTATTGGAATAAGGAGGGTAATAACTTTCCTGTTCAAAGAATTGAAGTAGGAAATCACAAGAAAAATATAAATGTCTTTCGCATGTAACAAACATGGCGTAAATCCACCATATACTTGGATATAGACATATTTGACACCACTATTACCAAATTTCTTCTTGATCTTGGTGTGGATGTGAATATGATGTCAAAAAATACTTAGGAGAGACTACATAGGCCTCCCTTGGAACCCACCAGAAATTTTATTGGATTAGTAAATGATTCATCAAAATGAACCTTAAGAGCACTAAAGAATGTCGAAGTTAGTTTTATGGGAATCAAGAAGCTAGTTAACTTTGAGGTTGCTGAAAATGTAGCTCTGAAACCATCATACAATGTTATTCTAGCTCTAGATTGATTTGTTCATTGTAATGGCACATTAAATTTAGAAGAGGATGAATTAATGTTACAGGAAGATGGAATTGGTGTAGACGTACCACTACATGCAGATGAGTATTGCATAGGATGAATAGGTGTGGCATGATACTGAAGGAGAAGATTTTCATGATATACAAGGGGTATATGCTTTGAATAAATTTCTAATATCGATAAGAAATTTTTGAACTAAATTCAAATGGAGAAATATTAGTCAAAATTGAATTCACGACTGAAAACTCAGATAGCATTGTTGAAGCATGGGTACATGGCTTCCCAGAATCAAGAATAAGGAAATTACATTACGCAAGAAGAATACCACCTCGCATAATTAACTTAGATGATGATGACCTTGATACCATGGATGAAATTTTTTAGCCCTCTCGAGACAAATTTGAAGGAAGAAGACGGATATTACTCCACAAAAGAAGAGATAGAAGACATGCCAATTAAAAGAGTCTATAGATTAAGCCGCGGAGTGTCCCACCGGACTTTACCAAAATATTTGGGGTTTGGAGAGTTAGATGGTTATCTAAATCAAATGAAGTGAGTATTTCCAAATGAAAAATCTAGAATGGAAGCATTAGATGACACCCTGATAATTAATACCACAAGATGGTGGGAAAATCACAAACCTAACATCTCTCATTGGAATTATTTAACCATGTTACTTAAAACAAGGTGTTTGGAGAGTGAAGGTTACTATGCGGCTATATCTGGGTACACTGGTGAAAGTGATCCACAAAATCACATCCAGATCTGTGAGAGGCATTTCCAGATATATGGATAATATTCTTCTTTGGTATGGAAACAATTATTCATATGGATACTAGGACCCATACTGCGGTCATGGTACATGCATCAAGAACTCAGACATGAGACAAGAAGTTGGGACCAAATTGTCAAAGATTTTCTTCATACATTCAATTTCTAGGATGTAGATCTTAACATCCTTTGGGCGTTGCAAAATATCAGGACCTTTCTATTCTTAACTCCAGAAGAGGCCACATGACAAAAATCATATAGGACACCAAAAACTAAAGAACCTCACCGACAAGAAAATCTAAACAAAATCTCAGAGATGACACACTGCTTTACAGTTGAGAAACAAGATAGAGATGAAAAACCAGAAAATTTAACATATAAGACAATAGAAGGAGAAAGAGAAGTAGTGGAGACCAAGACAAAAGAATAAAATTACTACTACCAGCCTAAGAAGATAAGGAATGCAAATATTGGCACCAATGGAGATGAGAAATTTTCCAAGATAGGAGACTACTTGTCAGAAGAAGAGGTAGAAAAATTCATAGAGCTTCTTCAGTAATTCCAAGATATATTCCCCAAATATTTCAAGGAATTATGATGTATAAAAAAAGAATTAGGGACTATGAATATTCAAATCAAGGAAGGATTTAAACTATTAAAGAAGATTCCATAAAAATTAAAATCTAATCTCAAAGTTAAAGTGAAGACAAATATAGATAAAATGTTGAATGTAGGAATCATCAAGCTTGTTGAAGATTCAAAGTGGATAAGTCCTATGTTCATTAAGAATAATAAGACAAGGGAAATACACATATGTATAGACTATAGAGAGATTAATAAAGCTTGTGTACATGACCCATTTCCTACTCCATTCACAAAGGAAGTTTTAGAAAATGTAGCAGGAAGAGAGGTTTATTCTTTCACTGATGGGTTCTCTGGTTATCATTAGGTCATGATTGCCCTAGAGGATCAATGAAAAAACACATTTGCTACAGAATGGGGATCATTTATGTACATTGTTATGCCATTTGGCCTAAAGAGTGCACGACCGATATTTAGTACAATAATCATCAATGCATTTAAGGAATTCATCCATGACTTCTTGGAGGTATATCTAGAGGACTAGATAGTATATGGCCTATTTAAAAACCATATCGAAGTATTGAGACTCATGTTCTAGAAATGTAGTGCATTACAAATATCCCTCAACTTAAATAAATGTCTATTTCTGACTCCATTTGGCACGTTGTTGGGGCATATAATTTACAAAGAGGGTTTATTAATTGATCCAGTAAAAAAATTGGTCATTTTTAATCTACCTCCCCCCCAAAACACAAAAAGAGGTGAGAAAAATTATTGGGTATATAGGCTACCATAGAAAATTCATAAGAAATTACGCGGAGATTAGTGCACCTTTGGAAGAGTTACTGAAGAAGAGAACAAATAAACAAATACAATGGACAACACAATGTGCAGATGTTTTTGAAGTTTTGAAGGATAAAATCTTACATGCACATATCTTAATATTTCCATATTGGAAGGTTCCTTTCCATGTCCATGTAGACGCATATGGCATTTCCATTGGAGCAGTGTTAACGAAACCAAGGGAAAAAATGGATCATCCGGTAGCCTTTGCAAGTCTGAAGTTAGCCAAGTCTGAGAGGAATTATTCAACTATAGAGAGAGAGGCATTGAGCATGGTCTATGCCCTATAAAAGTATAGAAAATATTTATTAGCTACATCATTTGTTTTCTACATAGATCATGAACCATTGAAATATTTATTAAATAGGCAGAACTATATGGGGGATATGTCGTTGGCTAATGTTATTCCAAGAATTCAACTTTACCATTGTAGTCAAACCAGGAAAATTGAATAATGGACCAGACTACTTGTCAAGAATAGAAATAGGAGAAGATGAAGTATCGATTGATGATGATTTCCTTGGTGCACATCTATTCAAAATGGAGGCCATTCCAAAATAATTTGATGATACAGCACAATTATTGACCACAAAATAATTCCCCGATGAATATAAAAAACAATAGAAGAGGAACTTATTAAGTCGGGCTTTCCCCTTTACTTTGATCCATGGACAGTTATATAAGAAAGGATAAGATGATGTCCTTAGAAGAGTAGCCATAGAAAATGAAAGAAAGAATATATTAACAGAAGCTCATGAAGGTATAGCTAGAGGACACAATAGAGGGGACTAAACAACTAGAAAAGTAATGATGGATGGATTATGGTGGCCTACACTGTTTAAGGATGCATATAAACATACACGGTCTTATGACATATGTCAGTGGGTGGGAAAACCAAATGCCCAAGATGAAATGCCTTTGAAACCAAATTTAGTATTATCCCCATTTGAAAATTGGGCTATAGACTTCATTTGACCAATTAAACCAGTCACAAGACACTCTCGGGAAAGATTCATCATCACAGGGAAATAGTATCTAACAAGATGGGTAGAAGCTATCCCAACTAAATATTGTACTTCTAAGATCGCCGCAATATTCATTGATTAACATATAATTATGTGGTTTGGATATCCTTTAATTATTAATAGTGATCAAGGGAAACACTTTGTAAATGCTAAGATGAGGGAATTACTAAGAAACTTCATTATAAACCATGACCAAAGTATGCCTTATCACCCAAAAGTGAATGGAACAACAGAATATTTTAACAAGTTATTTGAGAAGGTACTTATAAAAATATGTTCATTACAAAAATCAGATTGGGATTTGAAGATACCTGCAGCCTTATGGGCCTACCACACCACATAAAAAAGGTTGACTAAATACTCCCCATTTAGATTAGTCTATGGACTTGAAGTCACAGTTCCTATAGAGTTTGTTATCCCAAGTTTAAGAGTGGTGGTAACATTCAGGATGAATGAAGATTCTTCACTTCATAAGAGATTGATTGAATTAGAGAAGTTGGATGAAAAAAGGTTCCTAGAATCATACAATAAAACTCAGGAAAAGAGGAGACAGAAATCCTGGCATGAATGCCATATCAAAAGAAAATAATTTGATACTAGAGGCCAGGCACTGCTATATGATAGTAAATGGAAACATACTGGAAAACTGAAAGTTAGATGGCTAGGAACATACATTATGAAGGAAATATTGCCTTCAGGACCAACACAACTTCAAACCTTGCAAATTAAATAATTTTCAGGCTATGTGAATGGAGTAAGATTAAAAAAGTATAATACTTGAAAAAATTACATAAATAAAATAAAATAAAATAATAATTCAGCCTATAATTCGTAATTGAGGACAACATTCTCTTCACTCTTTTGACTCTGCAAAACCAAGAGGAGAGTCTCTAGAAGGTTTCCACTTGTAAAATTACAAAACAATACCTCAAAACATGTAGCAAATCTAGACCAAGAAGAAAAATTCAATGTGTCTATGTACCCAATCAAGTCTCAAAGACTATAGTCGTCTGGTTATTCATAATAAATTCTAGATAAAATCCACAGTATATAATTAACAAAACCCTGAATGTGAAATGAGTAACAATTTACAACACACTTTAAATATGTACAAAGAAATATGGATGATTTACAAATTTAACTCATTCCCTATCTACATTCATGTACATAAACAATGATTGTGGTAAATGATGGAAATTAAACACACAAGTAATGGGAGAGTAACAATGTTTTATTTTTAAAAATATTATACAAAGTAAATAATCTCCATTACATTTTTATTTCATCCAATAAACTTTAAATATGATTTTAGGATATAGTTCACACATGGGACCCAATGGTCTGATGGGCCCGACCAATGATCTGGCATGTAACTTTTAAACCCATAGCTACTAACACTATATTAATGTTTAACACTAATATAAAGTAACTAACATAATATTAATCTAAAGGGGTTATCTCTCTCAAGATGTGTGCCCCCCAACTAACAATATTACAATAAATATATTTGGTTCACATGACCCAAAAAAACCCCTAGATCAAAATGGGTCTAGAAGATTATTCAGAGCACATGACTGTGAATTCATTCAATATCATATATCACACTTGAAAACCAACATAGTGTACATCGTGACACCGATCAAGTGATCTTGTTTCCTTCACTCAAAAGCTCGTTACCCTGTGAATTATGGTATGAATGATGAATATGTCATTCGGCAAGTTCATCCCCTATAGACATTATGTAATGTACCGCAATATAATAAAAATCAAGGTTTTCTCAAATACATCGATCCACAAAATTTATCACAAAAAATCCCACCCGATGACTATTTCATGCTAAGTATGGTGCATCTCTCTGATGTCTAATGATACTAATGAATATTTTCTCAACATTATTAGTGCTATAAAATCCCTTGTTAACTCATACAATCATTGATGATAAATTGAAGGCCAATGTAATATCTTCCACCTATCCATCCAGAGATGAGAAGTCATCTGGTGAGATGCCACCTCCCAAGCCTGGATTTATGTTTGTTCTAAAGTATGTAATAATGAGTCATGCATCTAGTTGTTAACCATTACATAAGAAAGAAAAGCGTTAAATGAGGAGGATATGGCCCTCACATTACTTAAATGATAAATTGAAAGACATTATGGACCTCATTTTTTCTAGTATTGAGGAGGGGAATCCCATTACAAGATTATCTTTATTTATGCATTATTGGTAACGAAGGAACTCAAGTTACCTCTTCAATAATATTTGTATTGAAGACTTGGGGAGGTTGATGGTGTATAACATGGAAATATAGCTTCTCAAACGTAGGGATTATATCTAAGTTTGGACACAATGTAGGTACCAAAGGTGCTCAAGGAGCGGTAGTGTCATAATTCTAGAAATTATTGACCCTAACCCTATAATAATTATAGGTTCAAAGGCTTATACCTAAGATAATGATAGGTATCCTACGAGATTCTGAATAAGAGTAATCAAGGGATGGATGAATGTAATGGGAATGAATATAATAAGACAATCCAATAGATCAAAAAAACATACATATACTCTAGTCTATAGTAATGAATGAGCAATCAAAAACACACACGTGCAAAATATAAGGATAAGAGTTATAAATACTTACATGTAGTGTTTGTGTGAATGTTGACATGTAATCCTCCCAAGAGACAACAACACTGAGAAAATCACTATGGGTGGAGAATGGGAAAGCTCAAAAAGAATACATGTAATCCTAATTCATTATGGTGAGCCAAATGCAAAAGGGGTAAGCTCCAAATCCTCAAGTCCAACAAGAAGGTTTGAATTAGTGCAAAAATGTGCAAGCAATAATGCCTTTATGTATGATTCATTAGTGGTAATGACAAAAAGGTGGTGGGGTGTATATACCCAATGTAATTTCCCATGGGAAATGAATTCGGTTGGAATAAAATCAGGTTTGAAACCGTCGCTAATGGGAAATGATGTTGGCCTTAGGGGAACCCTAAGGACAAAGGGGTGAAAAACATGTGAGGTGGAAGTTAGAAAATAAATGGATGGAATGAAGAAGGTCTAGGGTGACCAAAATTAGGGATAATAACGTGAAATAAGTGTGAATAAGTGGACATAATGAGACAAGTAGACATGAAGGATGTAATGTGTGAACAAAAGGAAAAAACGAGGCAAGTGTAGGGGAACTATGACATATTAGTGACATCTCTCAAATGTTATGATCTAGCCCATGTGACCAAGTCTGATCACACCCCAATCCTTGAAGGCCCCTTGAGACACCTACGTAAGAGGGAAATGCATCAACAACCCTTACACAAGAGAAATGGTTTGCATGCAGCACTCCTACAAGGGTAACTTACTAAAAACATTTTTTTTTTATAATACACAATTATAAGAATGTAGTTTTCTCATTTCCATTTCTTTGCAAGTTCCATACAATCCACATATCCATCATGAATTCAACTTTTATTAACTTACTAAATTTACACCATTCTAATAATTGCCAAAATAATGGTTTAATAACTTTAAAATTCAATTTCACTTCTTCATAAATGA
Source organism: Taxus chinensis (assembly GCA_019776745.2). Classification (NCBI taxonomy): domain Eukaryota; kingdom Viridiplantae; phylum Streptophyta; class Pinopsida; order Cupressales; family Taxaceae; genus Taxus; species Taxus chinensis. Next base: position 318,363,705 of record CM034151.1, on the reverse strand, counting down.
AGACTATAATATCCAATACTCATGCATTAATTGTAATTATTTTAGATTCATATTTCATTACATATATAAGTACATCCAATTAACATTACTATTACGTATAAATGAGGCAACAAGCTTGCCTCATAACCTGTAGGTAATAATAAACAAACATTTGAATTCTATGTGAATATGTCAACAGTGCAACTGTAAGAATGGAGAGCATCATTAGGGAATTTTACCATCTAACTACAGACTTCAAAGGACCCCCTTTTCCCTCTCTTTTGGGTGGTGGTCATGTCCTTCAATGAAGGAAGAAGATAAATACATTCAACTATCAATAGATAATAGTAAAAAGAGAACCATGTGTATATAGCTATCCACATCCATATAACAATCAATCAAAAATTCTTGTGTTGAGTACCATCTTATGATTTTTGACTAAATATAGAGCAATGGGTAAGTGAATAGACAATGTATATAGAAAAATACATTACTTTAGCTAAATTTTAAAGCTTTAACGATAAACTAACATCTTATAGTTTGCACTAACTATAAGATTTGTCTTCCATCACATACAAAACTATCTCATACACGATATCCAATGTCCATTCCATTCTCAGACTAAAAGGGAAGATTCATGAAATGCGGAGCTACTTTCACGAGTTTGAGAGCCCTACCTTGTATTCAAAGTCATAGAAATCAGCAAGTGAAGTATCTATATTCACAAGTCCTAACTCATCTAAGGTCATACACAAGGTTGCAAACTAGAATAATTCTAAGAGAGTTTACTTTATTTCCATTAATCTATCTTAACATTTATGACCATCTTACGAGGCTTTATAGTAATCATATCAATATACCAATAGTCATATAACCTTAGTGTGTGTATAAGCACCTATGCAAATATATACTACACGTATAGGTGTTTATACGTACACCAAAACTTATTGTATCATGATTCATAACATGCACTCAGAAGGACAATATAAGATATGTCAGAGAGAGAAATAATAACTATTCACAACCTCATATTATTTCAAGATTCAAACAAAATTCCAATGTTTTCCATCATTCCAAGTCTATTACCATCTCTTAACTTATCCCAATAATTTTATAAGTTAAAAACTGATTTTTAATATCCTTTTTAATCAAGTTTACAATAACTTTTCAACTTTGAAATAACTTCCACTAAATCACAACAACAAAGTGAGATATTCCATCTTCACTCATTTTATATATTTCATATAATGCATATATGTGAGTTACGGTATCATGCATATGGTTAACTCATTTGCATGATATCGTAATCTTGTCATGGTAGTAAAGTTATAAATTCAGGTTAAAAATCCAAGAACTAAAGGGAGAAGCACAACGATATTACTTTTATTATAAATCTAAGTTTTGTGCATGTTATATAGGGCCATACTAAGGCCTTGTTTACTATGACAATATTTATAAATTATATCATTGCACACAAAATAAAAAATTTCATAGGTTTAGAATTCATTATACTAGCTCCTCCTATGAAGTTTTCTAATAGAAAAATTCAAAATCTCATTCTTTATAAAGGTCAAAATAAATCCAAAACAGCTAAAGTATAACACCTAGCTAATACACATGACAATCCCCCAAGGGAGAATAATTTCACAGTATCTAATGCTTCTTTTCAAAAGTTTCCACAGCTAAAAACCAACTAAAATGAAGTCTATATAAAATTTAAGACATATCAAAAGCATGGGTCGTCTCAATGGAACATAACCTACCAGCATGAATTAAAAACCAACAAACTCAAATAAGGATAATTCAAACTCTATTTCTTCCAATAATCATTTATACACACAATTATCTAGTCCCCTAAGCAACATAAAACCGAACATGACTTTGTTCAGAATAAACAAGCCCTAAGTAGAGTGTATAAGTTTATTCAAAGACGATAATACAATATGTACTTGGACATGATTTAACACAAAAACATTAAATGGAAATTCTCATCCTAGAAATGGCTATATTGTTTTTTGGTTTCCCCTCAAACAGACCCAAAATGGGTTTATAAACATTTCAATTTTTATTAAAACCATAGTCCCAATAATGGGTTCAACCTTAAAATGTAATAAAGGACTTCATTAAAACGTATTGCAATGCCCAACTTGAAATGGGTTTATTATCACCATGCACAATCAATCCAAATAGTCTCATTAATGGGAGGAAACTACAATATAATTCCCATAGTTTATATGCATGCCTTTATGAGCTATTTAACTAGTTTTTAAGCTTCTTCACACCATTTTCAAGACAACCCCATATGGGTTTTATTGAACAGTTAAAAAAAATAAAAATAGTTATTGTCATAAACTCAAAAGTGGGTAATTTTCATTTGCATATAAATAAAGGAGAGAAAACCAAAAACATGCTTGTGATAAGCTTCCACAAATAAAACAACAAGGTTGTATTCCTGCTCAAATGTTGTCCTTTTCTTTCCAACCCTTGTTGTTTTCCTTAATTCTTTTATATCTACCTCCATACCTAGTATAGTAACATATTAACCCAAACTTCCAACTAAATCCCCCAAAACATGCTCCCTTATTCTCTTCAAAAACCACTTTCAAAATGAAGCAAAATAACCAAAACCAAAAAGATATTAACTTTTCCCAACACTACCTGGTGGAATAGGGCTTCCTAAACGCATTTATCCATTCCAAAAACTCCCACATGGCACAAAACATAACCAATAACAACCATTTAACTCGAATGGCTCTCGAGTATGAATATAATGTCAAAACAATTGCATTGCCACGAAGGTTTAACAAATCAATTGCAAATCCAACTTCCACATTTAGTGTGCACGTATGATAATTAAGTTAACATGAGTAGCTAAAAAGGTGTTATAGTCATCATGAATTTGACATAGAGTACTATTGACATGGTTATTCATCAAATTTTGATTAAATTGTGGACATCAGGAGGAAGCCACTGAGGTCTAGAAGAAGTCGTGAAAGACTAGAACAAGTCATGGGCAGAAGAACAGAGCCTCCCTAGACTAAGGAAAGACGTGATAAAATGACAAAAGTCACGGTAAATGGGATAAATTTGTGATGCACTGAAGGAATCCACAGAAATTGCCACAAATCCGAAGAACAAAGACTATTGGTCCTTTGAAATATGACTAAGTATTGAAGAGAGCACACACATAAGACCTGTAGAGGAAATACATGTAGGAGATAATATGGTGAGCACACACATGGATACTAGTTTTTACACATGTGGAAAACTGAAAAGGGGTGCTCAAATATTGCTTATAGAAGGATTGAGGACTTATATAATCCTGGGCAAGATGCTAAAGATAAATGATGGAGTGAATGACACAAAAGGGAAGATTCCATGCAGGAAGAGTCTATTTTTGGAGCTAAGGACCTAGATAGTTCAAACTAGTGAACATGAAGAATTGGAGGCTACATAAGGTTATTTTGGGATAAGTGGAAGGTCAAACGACATGTAGATTTTTGGGCTAAAAATAGGATTGGAACTAGAGTTATCCATAGGAGATCTATTGTTAGAAGAGCTTGCATGCTCTCTTGTTATCTTTGTAAGTGATGCATGGCTATTCTTAGCATGCAACCTATTTTGAGGATGCTTAGGTGGTGAAGGGAAAGTCCCCACCCCTATATTTATGTATTGATTTACATGGTTTTAGTAGTTCTGATTTGTAGTAGAGTTATGTTGCTGGTTTATGAGTGCACATGACTTATGGTGATACTCTTATGTATGTATTCAGCTTCTATGTTTTACAGTGATTAATATAATGGATATTTTTGGTTGGATATTGGTTATTGACTTATCTGTAACTGGATCTTGCATAGTAAACCTGATCTTGATTCTTTTTTAGCTCATTCTTGCATATGGTTGTGATCTAGATCTAGTTGTGGTTTATCTTTACATGGCTGTTATGGATATGGATTATATGTCTTTTCATGCTAACTCCTTGACAAATCTATCCATAAAAGAGGGACCTGGTACCCTTGTGTGCTTCAGGTGAGTGCTCAGATCTATTGAGTGATGTGTCAGTGCACCTTGGGTTGTTCTTGGTAAAATAAAAGACTACATTTTGGTTCCATTTCCAGGACCTCTTTTCAAGTTATTGCAAGGATGTTGCATGATGAAGACGTATCAGTTGACTTTGGCCAGTATTGAGAGTTGGGTAGAAAATTTAGAGGAAGATTTTGCTCACAGATTTAACACTGGACCTGATTTTGATGTGCACGCATGGGTTGAGGAACATCTATATTATGAAATATATGAGACGTTCTTTTTTTGTTTCCCTATAGAGTTGTATGAGTGGCTGGTAGCATATGCATCGAAGATAAATTAGAGGTATAGAATAATTGTATGGACTCAGGAAGATTACCAGAATCTACATGATGTTGATTTGACTTGGACGCACATTTTAGATCATTGGTGGAGTGGTGTCTTGAATAGTTACACTTTGGAATACGTTTTACAACTTATCCTACCCAGAGGTTGTTGAGTTTCAGTTCCTACGTGAACCCAAATGATCTTATTTGCATGTTATCCCTTTAGTGATTAAGATCTTGATTGTAACTCTAGATTTGGAAGAGCGACCTATGGATAGCTAAATCCCACCATGTGTGGGGGAAGGAGTAGGTGTGGTGAAAGATGGTGACCTGGTGGTAGAAAGGACAAAGAGAAGAAAGGTGGCTTAATTATAATGAAGCACATGAGAGGGAATTGATGAAGAGACATGATATTGAGGATTATTTGGAGTTGAGGAGGGAAATGGATCATGAAAGGTTTGGAGCTCACCTGGAAGACATGGAGCCAGAGCATCTAGTTCTTCCATTTTAAAGAAAGTGTGGTAGAAGGTCCCCTTCGACTTCTGATGAGAGTGCATCTGAGGAAGAATGATTAAGAGCCACGGACACGCATCTGATCCCACCTGATGACCTATCCCTTGTGCTTGGTGTTCCAGTTCCCTGAGAAGTTATTGAGAATCAAGCTCGTGTAGGTACTTCAGTAGCGACAGGTAGATTTCATTTTACTTTGCATACAAGTTTTTTTAGATGGTGTACTATGTCAGTCTTTTTTGTTTGGTGGCCCTATTGGTGGTATATTTTTTGGTGCATCATCTAGGACAAAGTTTGGGTGTGCAGAACCTTGGTAATACATCTGGAAGTACTACAACTTTGCAGACTATGGGGTTTCAATTTAGTACAATAGTTAGAACACAAGGTAGCACATCCTCTGGTCTGTTGCCTTCTACAAGAGGAGGATTAGGAGGATTAGGTGGTTCAGGATCAGTGTATCTAGTGGTTCTGGAGGTGGAGGGAATACTGAAGGTAATACAAGTTCTGGATCTGGTGGGAACTGTCCACACCAACCCCAAAATTGTATTATGAGATGCCTCTTTTCCTACCAGATTACAGAGGAATTGAGGATGTAGCTGAGCATGTACACATGTGTGAAATACTATGGTGCACTAAGGGAATCACAACTCCTGAGAGTAAGTCAATTTAGTTTGTTACTACTTTGCAAGGGTGTGCACATAGTTGGTACAACAAGTATGATTTGAACAAGAATTGCATAGACTATAATGTGTTGCGTGATGTTTTCTTAGTTGAGTTCCATATACCTGAGTTTGAATATAAAAGCATTAGTGCACTAAAGGACATTAAGCAAGGCATGACTGAGATTGCGTAAGGGAGTATGATGCACGTGGTTTAAAACTTTCTATCAAAGTTTTCTTATGATATTCACCCTAGCCAGCATGCATAGTGGTTTGTTAGCAGGTTTGATCACACCTTTTAGAAGGGAACTTTCTCATAAGAATTTATAGATCCGCATGAGGTTTTGGAGGTATTTGTGTGTACTGAGGCAGTTGGAAGCGTAGACACTGGAGTTAGCCCATTTTTGGAAGCTTAGATTGCATCTATGGCAAAACAATTGGAAAAATTGTCAGCTAATTTAACCTATGAGATGCGCAGTGGTATTTGGTGTACGGATTACAAGGTGGAAGGACATACTAAGGATAGTTTCCCTCGTAAATCGGTGTGTGCCATGTTGTTGGATTGTGATATCTATCATTTGGATCATGATTCAAGTAGGTTACCTCTGTTGTAACATGTGATCAAGAAGAACATGTCTTGTTATTGTAAGATTTGTAAGTCTACCACTCATGATACATAGAGAATTACAGATTGATTGATCAGATTCATGATGCCATTGAAACTAGTGTATGTCAGACCAGTGTTGCAAACAATTCTAAGGAACAAGGTGAACATCATAATCATAATCATAATGAAGGGAGCTCTGATGGAGGTGGTATAGGTAGAGGTTACCGTGGATGATTTAGAGGCTGAGGCCGCGGTGGTGGAAGAGGTGAACTCCCACATAGGACTCGTTATACATGTGGATCCCCTGATCATTATAGGTGTGAATTCCCTCAGAACATTATTTTCTCATGGTGTGGAAAGAATCACAAGTTTGAGGAATGCCCAGATTTGTATGAGCATATGAGCAAGTAGACACAAGCAGGATAAGGGCACGAGAATGGTTAGAGTATAGCAACACGCTATGGAAGATCAGTGGATGCCAAAGATAACACCTGACCCTGAGATGATACCTGTGTTGGTGACTACATGTGCTGAGGCTATGCACACTCGTGAGACTCAAAAGTAGAAACCTGTTATTACAAAACAAGGAGGTATTGCATGCAAAGTATCTAGATCCTACCCATCAGAAGGAAGTTTATCAAGAAACTATGGAGGTTATTAGAAACTTGTAGGGTGAGATATAATGCTTGAAGGAGAAGCCATGGAAGATGGAGCAAGAAAAAGTAGTTGATCTTCCTCATAAATATGTTGATGACTTAAAGGAGGTTTGTAAGATGATGGCTGAGAAAACATTATTCCTTTATTAGAGGAATGGTTAAGGGAGAAGATACCACACATTGGAGTTGAGCGTGAGAGACAGATATTGCATGTGAACTTACCACCTCATAGTATTGAATACGATAAAGAGATCACTTTGAATGTAGTTGTTGATGGATGGTTATTGAGTAACATTTTGATTAATACGTGTGCATATGTAAATGTACTCACCTTAGACGTGTGGAATCAGATGAGGAGGATACCATTACAACCATCTTCAAACGTGTTGTATGTGGAAAACAGGACTAAATCCACACCCATTGGAGTATTAAAGGATGCCACTATTACTATACAAGGGGCCAAGTTTACTAGGGACTTTGAGGTCTTGGCGCTTGCCGAAGTAGATAGTTTTCCCGCATTGCTTGGGCACCCTTGGTGTTACATGAATAATTTTTGTTTACGCTTTAATAAAGGTTATATCAGTTTTGAGAACAAGGAAGAACACATGATTATTTTGTTGACAGATGATAAAGTTACACCTTATGTGGAGCCATTAAGTAAGGAGGATCTTAATAGAATTTATGTGTGCACCATTAGAGATATTGAAGTGTTTGAGCTATCAAAGGAAGGTGTTAATCAATGGGATGATGCATAGTCTATGAGTGATACAATCAGCATTGCTTGTGACAACTGGGCGGATGAGACTTATGAGATGGTTGGGCATGAGATGAAGAGTATAGTAATGTGCGTAGACAAGCCACATTGTGTTAGGTGCTTAGGCAGTAACCAAGTACCAAGGTACACTAGCAAAGGAAACCTTGATGTTTTTCTGCGTGTTATGGAAGCCGAGCAGATAGATCAAGTGGAGAGAAGGAATATGTTGGTATATACCTTGCACGGGACAACAACATGTTGGTGGATTGCACACAAAGATAATCTTTTAGAATGGTGAGAAGTGAGAATTTCCTTCTCTACTATATTTCTTAGGAGAAATGCACCTACCAAGACATGTGAATTTCATGGGGGGACCGACGTCTCACATCAAATTCGAGAGTGTGAGAAACTCTGGACAAAGGGGCAGGGGGCCTTACCACCTTCACTGTGGGTGTATAATTTATACTTCACTTTACGTGGCTACGCATAAGCATGGTATTTTTATGTGGAGTTGAATAGAGAAAGAGGGAATTAACAAGAGCTAACTGCAGGTATGATTCAGACCTTTGACTATTTTTATACTAAATCGCCAATGAATGAGGCATTATAGATAATGAGGCACTTTCCTATGGGAGATAGTACAAAGGATGAGGAGATTATTCAGGAATTACTAGGTGATTTAGATCTAGAGGTGTGCTTTTCAAAAGAATATATAGATGAAGAATAGCTTGGGCACACCTGGTCAAAAAAAGAGAAAGGTAAACTGGTTTACATGAATTATGATGAGGAAGTGAAGAATCTATATGTTGATCATATTGTGGGTACGCATGAGGTATTAGATAGTGCAGATGAGAAAGCACGTGTATATCATAAGCCTAAGAAAATTAATAACGTCAAAATTAGAACATATGCAATACCTAAGGAGGCCGTTATTGGTGATTATTGGTCTGATTTAGAGGTTGCAAAAGTAATTGAGTTGTGCAACTTCCAGGACTTCTTTCCTAGAGGCTATCAAGAGTTAAAAGGGGTACATCACTATTTGGGCGAGATGAGGATCAAGTTGAAGGAAGGAAGGTGCTTGGTTAGGAAGAGGCCTTACAGGATGAATCCTAATTTGCACGTTAAGGTAAAGGAAGAGATTGATAAGATGTTGAAGTTTGGAATCATTGAGCCCATTGAGGAGTCAGAGTGGGTTAGCCCTATGGTGATAAGCATAAAGAAATATGGAAGGATAAGGATCTATGTGGATTATAGGGAGTTGAATGTTGCTTGTGTAATAGATCCCTTTCCCACACCTTTTATAGAGGATATTTTGGAAGGTGTTGCAGGGTGCGAGATCTACTCCTTCACTAATGGATTTTCAAGATATCATCATGTGTAGATTGTTAAGGAATATCAAGATAAGATAACTTTCACCACTGAGTGGGGAAGTTTTTCATACATAGTTATGCCTTTTGGATTGAAGGATGCACCTACAGTATTTTCGTGCGCATTATTGTGCAAACATTTCAGGACTTCATTCATAAGTTTTTAGATGTATACTTGGATGATTGGACTGTGTTTATGGACTAGTAAAAGATCATTGTGATAATTGAAGACTTATGTTTGACAGTTTCGGGTAGTTTAGAATCTCCCTAAACATCAAGAAGCACGTCTTTACTACACCCTTTGGAGCTCTATTGGGACATATCATATGTAAAGAAGGCTTGTTGGTAGATCCCGCTAAGGTTGTTGTCATTTTGGGCTTAGAGGAACGTACTAACTGGAGCGATGTGCATGGATTATTGGGGAACACAGGTTACTACAGGAAGTTTATTAAGGGTTATGCTAGGATAACCATGATCTTAGAGGAATTGTTGAAGAGTAAGGGAAATTTCCATTCAGATTAGCTGCAACAACACACGTTTGAGACATTGAAGGAAAGGCTTACTTCTATTCCTATTATGCACTTTCCTTCATGGACCAAACCATTCCATGTGCATGTGGATGCCTCTAGAATGGCCATTGGTGCAATATTATCCCAGCCTAGAGAGGGTGTTATTGATCATCCTATTTGCTTTGCAAATAGGAAATTGACCCCGGCTGAAAAGAATTATACAACAACGAAGTGCAAATCATTTTCCATGATTTATGTGTTGCACAAGTTTCGGAAATACTTGTTGACAAATTTGTTCATATCTTAAACATATCACATGCGACTTAAGTATTTGGTCAATAAGCCCATTTTTAAAGGGCACATATACAGGTGGATTTTCTTGTTCCAAGAATTTGACTTTACAGTAGTGGTGAAGCCAGGAAAAAGTAACTCAGGACCAACTCATTTATCAAGGATTAACTTAGGTGAGGATCCGCAGAGAATTGGGGATACAATGTTGTATTCCCTACTTTTCAAATTTAACCATGTGCCATCAGACTTGAAGGACATTTTTTTATTCTTACGTATAGGTGTGGCAATTGAAGGAATGAAGGCTTTAGAGAAGAAAAAAATTGCTATATGCGCCATGCCTTACATAATAATTGGTGGAGATTTATACAAGTTAGTTCGGGATGAGGTTTTGCACCGGTGTGTAATTGAGCATGAGCATACTACCATTATGGAGGAATCTCATGGTGGGATTGGAGGTGGACATTATTTAGGAAACGCTACCGTGCACAAGATTATATTGCCAGGACTTTGGTGGGAAATGATTTACAAGGATTGTATAGAGTATTTTCAGGTCTATGACCATTGTCAATTCCTTGGAAAGTCTAGGCATAGACACAAAATTCCTTTGAGGCCTATTGCTTGTGTAGAACCTTTTGAAAAGTGGAAAATTGACTTTGTGGGTCATGTTTCCCTACCCACATGTAGGACTGGATCACACTACATTATAACTTGTACATATTATATTACAAGGTGGGAAGAAGCAATGCCTACAAAAGATTACATGACTGCTATAGCAACAAGGTTTATATGGGAGAACATAATCAGTAGGTATAGATGTCCATTGACTTATGAATAGTGATAGGGGTAACTCATTTTCTTAATGAGACTATCAGGATATTATTGGCAGAATTTATGGTGGCACACCATAATAAAATTCCCTATCACCCATAGGCTAATGGGACTGTATGAGGCTTTCAAAAAGATATTGGGACATACATTGATAAAAATATGAGATGTTAGATGGAAGAATTGGGATGAAAAAATCTCTATTGTACATTGGGCATATAAGACTAATTACAAAATATTGAATAACTCCACACCCTTTCTGTTGGTGTTTGGGGTAGAGGTTGTTTAACCAATGGAATTCATGTTACCTTCCCTACGTATTGCAATGTGTAGGAGGACTAGATGATGGGAAAGAACTTGAAGATCGTATAGAAAAATTGATGTAGTTGGATGAGAGGTGTGTCATTTCTCGGTGCATCTAGAAGAAATAAAAGGCCAGGCAGAAGGCATGGCATGATAAACATATTAAAAATAAGTAGATTGAAGTTAGACAGATGGTTCTTCTGTATGATTCAAATTTTTTGTGCCATCTTGGAAATTTCCAAGTGCATTGGTTGGGACCGCATGTTATGACTTACATACTTGATTCAGGTGTTTTCCAGTTACAGGCACTGGATGGGACTCGGTTGCTTGGTTATTTCAATAGGAATTAGGTTGTTCATCCCTATTATAAATAATCCTTCTTGGTGTTTGTAATAAGGTAGAATTGCTATTTAGCTTAGTTTTTCCTTTAATGCATTCCTTTTTTTGTATTTCCTTTCCTTGTCACTATGCTTTGTAAATTTAGTTTCGTGTTTTATTGTAATAAGCATGTACTTGCGTGCCAGTTAATGATTACTATCTATTGATTTCATGCGTAGAGGACTGCACATACATTTAGTGTGGGGTGGATTATGAATAAGAATGTGCATATAAGAGTTGATGTTTGCAATGGCCCAAGAACAAGGATCACATGTATCATTTGGTGATGTTGGTCACTGAAGTAGTGCTAAGGTGTAAAAAGGGGAATGATGGTTATAATGAAAATACCTAGATGGAAAATCCACATACATTGAATAAGTGTGAAGGGAAACATGAGGTAGGCAGTGGCATGGAGAACTACTTGTATAGGATGTAGAGGTTTATGTACTACGGTGTTGTGAGCACGCGTAAGGAGGTTTGCAGGTGGTGAAGTAGTTTGCACTAGAAGGTTGCAGTTGGTATGTGCATTGGATGCTCGGTGGAAGCACTTGGAACTACAAAAATGGTGGGAAAAATTGGGAAATCTGAATTAAATGCAGTTGTACGATGGTAGTTGGTAAGAAAATGCAGGTGAAAATTAAAAAACTATAAAAGGAATGTTAGGTTAAATCATTTTTACCTTACCTTGCATGAATTTGTGAAGAGTTGTCGTCTGACCTAGGAAAAACTTCCATGATTGAGTAATAAATTGAGTGTAGAGATGAGAATCATGAACTAGAGGGTAAAGGAGAACATGGCCGAGTAAAGAGTGAATTATTTTGGAAGGAATCTTGCAGTCTGGATGGTGCAGTTGAGATTTGGAAGAAGACAAGTTTTCTTTGTTAGGGTTTCTCGAATTAGGGTATGACATACAATATTTAAATAGAGAAGTACATCAGTGTTACATCTAGGAGTTTTGGCAGAAGATTTTAAGGTATTAAGAAAAGAAAGGGTAGAGGTAAAATTTTGATTCCACATGATTAAAATGGCACCAAGGAGGTAAGTGAAAACTTCACCAAAGAAGAAGAACAAGGGAAAGGAAAATCCGACACCTGCAATTGATGTTCAAGAAGAATGGTACTCTAGAATATAGTACCCAGATGGGGTATTTTTGGGAAAAGAGTGGGTGTCACATGTTAGAAACATGGTGGTAAGTGACTACAACCACCACACATACCTAACGACATGTGACATGGCAATAGAGCTTGTGCAACTGACTGATGAGAGGAAACTTGATGACAATCCTATGTATCATGATAAGGTGAAGAGGTTGTTGAATAATGTTAGATTGTTACAATTATACGAGCTTCCTTTCTTTAGGAAGCCTGAAAGGTTATACCATTAGTTGATATCATGTTTCCACGAAGAATATTTCTACTTCACTGGAAGAAGTATGGACATTACCACACATCTGATTGAGAAATATACTAGCTTGGTTGATACAGGGGTTGCACTGGAAGACAACTTGGGAAATGATGCAGAGGTGAATAGAAATGTAGTGGAGTTTGAGTAAAAGAATGGAGAGCACACATATGATATTGTTAAACTGAAAGATCATTTCATGAGGATGGTCACACGCTTTCTCACCAAGTTGAATGGGGAAGAAAGGTGGACACAGGTGAACAAAAGATGGATTTATGTATGCAAGGAAATATCATAGGGTGCCATATATAATATTGTTGCATTTATAGTAGAAGATATCATTGAAGCCACTTGTGACACTAATAAGATAATGTTTGGAAGCATCTTACTGTTGATAGTGTTCTCAAAGATTGGGGTGCCCGATGGGCCGAAGGACAAGATATGGGAATATCCTGATGAGAACCCCTCTCCTACAAAAATATTTGTGAAGTATACTTGTGATTCAGTAACCCTGGCACACATAAGGCATGCATGGATAAGTGGTACAAGCGGATGTGTGATGCCTTCAGCACAAAGATGTGGATTTTGAACTGAGTTACCTACTTTGGTGAAGGGAATTTCTGAGTTCACAGTCTACCAATAGTCATGCATTGGGTGGTTCAATTTAAAATATGGCACTATGAGCCCATGGTGCAAACTTCATTTTTCCTTTTCAGGAGAGTAATTTTCAGGCTGTAGTGAATAGGTTTAAGGAAGCACAAAAGTTGAGGATTGATTTAATCAAATTGGATAAGGAGCATCAGGAGATGCTTCAAATGCTTGTGTATCCAAATAAGTGTGCTTATGAAGAAAAATATGTATAAGAAAATATCCACCTACACAAGCCCATGATGCTACCAATAGATTCAGTTGATGCGACTAAGATATATGTATATATATATATTTACGGCCCAGGTTTACTAATGGAGCTTTTATTGAGGATGATGTAAGTATACCTGCGGAACCCTCTACATGAAATAAAGTTTGAACAAAAGAAGAGGGTGTGTGAAGATATTCCCATTACTAGTGGAAGTGCTTAAGGAAGTAAGGATAGGACTCCCAGTTCGAGTGTGCCTGAGGGAAATACATCAGTACAAAAGGAGTCCTGGGATAGCACTTATGAAAGGAGGTGGTCAACCAAAGGAGGGTCACCAGTGCAGAAGAAAAAAAGGTGCTCCCAATTTTAGACTCTGAGGGGACGGAGAACAACAAAGAAGAATTTGGAAATGAGGAAAGGGTGGTGAGACATGAAATCCATCAATTTTACATCATCCATGAATCAGAGGAAGAAGGTAGAAGTGAGAACTTTGAGGAGACCCATGCCATAGATGTGGATGAAGGTGGGGTCGGGGTGACCGTCACCTAGAATGTAGAGAAAGAGTTGGAGCTGATTACCATGAAGATGTTGGGATAACCTCATATTCTGAGATATAGAACATATTGTAGAAGGAGTTTGCAGAGATCATTGAACATTTGGTAGAGCATGAGGTAGTGCGGGTTGAGGAGGCACAAGGTAAAGGATGGACTGAGTCCTTGAGCGAGAGGGCCTCACTTGCAGTAGGTTTTCTCAAAGGTGTTCATGGAAGGAGAAGGATAAAGTATATCTCCTAGGGCCCAATAATGGGATATGATGATGACCCTAATAAGGTCTTACACACAAGATATTAGAGTACAATACCCACCAACCAATTGTTTTTATGGTTGGTTTTCAACAATGATGATGTGCTACCATGCATAAAGGAATTATTGTCATGGGCATTCACATCACACATTGATGAACCAAAATTTGAAGTAAGTGCGGATGCCTTGATATGCACAAGGGGAGTGAAAACCGCAAATGAGACATTTCTGGTAGTAGAATAACAAGGCTTATCAAATGAACAACCGTGTAATGCGCTTAATAAACTATCGGTGGAGGTCAACGCTGGATTTTTTTATAAGAATAAAAAATTGTGGGTTAAGAAGGAGTTGGAAGAGAAGAATAAAGAAATGATTGGAAGGGATAAGGAGATAAAGGGTAAGGAAGAAATTATCATGTAGTTAAGTCAGGAGTTAATGGATGAGAAAGGATAAATGTGTGCTATACAAAAAGGTAGAATGCATAGCTGATGTAATTTTAATTGCGCACCCAAACTTATAATGTACCCCCAGATAAGACAATGTATGATTCAAATTTTCATTGTCTTGAGGATCTAACACATAATTACCTCCCAACTGGAAATCATAACCTTAGAATCTGAAGAATAATAAGTTATGGTGCGATAGAAGAAATAAAAAGAGAAAATTGAAGCCACCATAACACAATACATTGCGTTACTTGAATCAATGAAGGCATCAACTCACCTGGAAGAAGTTGTCTATGAAAATTTTGAAGATAGAGATCATGTAGTGGGGTTACTCGTTGCAAAAGATGAGGCATATTTTTAAGAGTTCTAGGCCAAGCATAAAGGAAATAGGGCGGGACGTGAGAAAATATTGGCAGAAGTTGAACAGAAAAAGAAAGCAATTGATTTATTGAGATCCTCCATTAGAAGTAAGTTGAGAGACCTCTACCCTTAAATTACATGCAAGATGGGTACATTGGCTGATATAGGAAAAAAACTAGAGACTTTGGTCAAAACACTAAAATAAAAGGGTGAGGATCTGACATTTGAAGAGGTTACTACCATTATAGGGGATTCCTTTACTCGAGTAAGCATTGAGTTAGAGGGGTCGAAACATTGGAAGTGTTAGTGAATAAGGAATCCCCCCTTCTTTTTTCCCAGTAAAATTCAAATTCTTTCATTCTCTGGTACAAGCCATAAGGACGTTCTTTATTTAATTGAAGGATTCTTTATCTCTAGACATGAGATCAAACAGAGTGTTTTTTAGGACGAACAACATACCTAGTGTGGGGTAATGTTGGGCCTTGGAAATATGACTAAGTATTAAAGAGCACACACATATAACAAGATCTACATAGGAAGCACACAGGAGAGAATATGGTGAGTGTGCATGGATGTTAGTATTCATGCATGGGAGATAGAAAAAGGTGCTCAAGGATTACTTCTAGAAGGATTGAGGACTTAGATAATTTTGGGTAAGATGCTAAATATAGAGATGGAGTGGGTGACACATAAGGGAAGATTCCATGTAGGAAGAGTCTATTTTTGGAGTAAGGAACTAGCAGTTCAAACTAGAGCATGAAGACTTGGAGGCTACACAAGGCTATTTTGGGATGAGTGGAAGGTCAAGTGACATGCAGAGTTTTGGGATAAAAATAGGATTAGAACTGAAGTTATCTATAGGAGAACTATTGTTAGAAGAGATTACATGCTCCCTTATTATCTTTGTAAGAGGTGCATGGCTATTCTTAGCATGTAACCTATTTTGAGGATGCTTAGGTGGTGAAGGGAAGTTTCCACCCCTATATATATGTATTGATTTGCATGGTTTTAGTAGTTTAGTTTTGTAGTAGAGTTATGCTACTAGTTTATCAACGCACATAACTTATGGTGATACTCTTATGTATGTATTTAGATTATGTGTTTTATAGTGATTAACACAATAGATATTTGTAGATGGATATTGTTTATTGAATTATCTGTAACTGGATCTTACATAATAAAATTGATCTTGATTCTTGTTTAGTTCATTCTTTCATATGGTTATGATCTAGATCTAGTTGTGGTTTATCTTTGCATGGCTGTTATGAATCTAGATTATATGTCTGTTCATGTTAACTCCTTGAAAAATCTGCCATAAAAGAGGCACCTAGTACCCTTGCACTCTTCAGGTGAGCGCTCAGATACGTCTGATAGATGTGCCAGCGTGCCTTGGGTTGTTCTTGGTAAAATAAAAGACTATAAAGACAAAATGAGTTAAATTCGACATAGGCATGATAAAAAAGAGTGACACTTGGAATATTTCTTATGAAGTATATTTATTTTAATTAATCCATTGTATATGTTGGCATCACAATAAATATATGAGTGAGTGTCATATGAGAAATCTATGATTATGAGAGATACAAATGTATGATGAGAAAGATATATGAGATAGAATAGAGAAGATATATATCTGTAAATGAGACTAATGTAATCATTGTTGAGATATGATTGAAGATTGATGTTTGGAGTAAAGTTTGTCATGTGTTTTTACATTCTTTCTATTCACAAATTAGATTAGTTTACTTTTCTCGTGCACATATTTAACAAAATGTCAAACTTCTTAAATATCACACTATTGTCGAGGTTTAAGGTCAACACGTACAATGGGAGGCTCTAGCATTATAAAAATGCTACATAAAGAAAAACATGAAATAATAATTTGATGATGAAACATGCTTAATGCCAAAGGATATCAATATGCACCAAGATGAATACTACAAGGTGCAAACCTGAAAATAGCCACCAAAATTTATAATTTAATCCTTTTCCAAATAAAACATAACGAGTTTCAAAGACAATAAGAGGACAAAAATAAATTATCCTTTGAGATTGTTATTCAAAAGATGCCCATAATCAATCAACGTGCTGCAAATTTACTTTATAGTTAGTGCAAGATAAGACTCCCGACTAGCCAACTCAATAACATACGATTGACAACCAAGGAAATTTGATATAGTTGAAATTTTAAAAATAAATAAATAAACCAACTGTTAACCACTACGGTGACAATATATGATCATCAGATTATGTCGTCGGTGGTATGCCACCTTGGTGTAATTTGATTAGTGTATATCATTGCTCATGTTCTGGTGAGGAGAAAGATAAAATAGTATATCCAATGCATCATATCCAACTAATATATCATAACATCCATGTTATTACATATTTTATTTTCATAATAAACTATAATTATTATTTCTATGAATAATATGTAAAACGGGATGTGACTTAGCAAACATAAAAAATGAGGTGTATACATGTTGGCCATGGGAAATGAATAAGTATTATTCATACTGCATAAAGGAAAAACAAATGTACATGGATTTGGAGGACCACATAGGATTGTGTGCACATGGATAATATTGAAAACAAGGTAGTGTGCGGAGATGCACACACCATAGAAGGACAGGTTGGCGATGCGTGCATGCAAACAGAAGACTATGACTTAGCCGTTTTGGTGATTTTCCCAAGACTAGATAAAACAAGGTAACTTAAGAAGCACACAAATACTATAATTCTGAAAATCACATAAAACTAAGAATAGAGGAAACCCATAGTTAAAACATGAGTATAACAAGTTATTTATAGCTTGAACTATTGTAAAGCATGATTACAAAAAACATGTAGGTTGATAATAGAGCATACCTATTTTTAGGAAAGATGCATGTAGGCGGTGAAGGGAAAGTACCCACCCTATAAATATAATTGATGTTGTATTGTAGTGAGGAGATATTCAGATATCATAAGAGATCTTGATGTAGGCGTGTTCTTGAGTCTGTGGGAGTGCACGCATGTTCAACACTTTGATGTAATGAACTGTAATGTATTCAACTTCTATGTTATGTTCTGAATTGTTGCTATAATGGATAATTTTGTATGGTTTGCAAGGATATCTATGTATGAACATGGTTTGATGGGTATTTAGATCTTAATATTCATTATCTATGAGTAATTTCCTTATTATACGTGTTGTTAAATTGACCTATTATGATGTATATTTTTGTATAAATGGTTGTTATGGTTATGAAATGGTAAAAAAATCATGCTAACATCTTGATAAGCATGACAAAGGAGGGACCTAATGGCTACACGTGCTTCGGGTGAGCTTCTAGACTTGTCTAGATGAGGTGCCAACGCACATAGCTACATTGGGCAATAAAAATACTACATTTTGGTTCTATTGCCGGGATCTATTTTTGATCTATTCCTACCAGGATTTTGTATGTAGATGGATGTTTCTGACTGTCCTTAGAGAATATTGAGAATTGGATATACGACGACCATGATGCACCTTTGCCCAAAGATACAAAATTGGACCTGATCTTCAATGTGTGAAAGTGGGTGGAAGACAATCTCTATGATTGTTTATATGAGACGTTCTTCAGTTGTCTTCCCAATAGAATTATACCAGTGGTTGGTATGCTTACGTGGTTAACAAATGTTGTCCAGATTTGTGTAAAGGAGGAGTTTGGAGGTATGAAGATTATCAAAGACTCTATGATTTGGATGAGCCATGGAAAAGAGATTGTAGATCGTTGGTGGGAAGGTGTGCTACACAGTTATACATTGGAGTGCGTAATTTTGACATAATCATGTCCTAGAAGAGGTAAAAGATCTAGTTTTTACATGATCCAAGAGGATCCTATTTGCACACGTGACACCTTTAGCAATCAATATTCTGATGGTGTGAATTGGGAATGGAGAAATTTACCTATGGCAGGATAAAAAACCCACCACACGTAGGTGTAAGAAATCAAGTTTAGAAAGGATGGAAATGGCGATGGCCTTGGCAGAAGAAATATAGAGGGAAGAAAGATGACTCAGGTATAAAAATGTGTGACATACAATGGTTGATGAGGCATTAAGGTCAAGAAGAATGATGACTGGAAGAAGTGATGAGAACCCCACAGAAGGTGAGGGACCGCAGGATCATGTCCTCCTGACATTGGGAAATCACAGTAGAGAGGACCAATTGGCATCTAATGAGATCGCATCTGAGAAGAGAATGAGAACCACATGGCATGCATCTGACCCACCGTGACTACCTAGCCCTTCCACAAAGTGTGTATAATCCGCTGGTAGTTATAGGGGAGCATCATATTGAAGGTTAAAAAGGAGGATCATGCTACATTGGGTAGGTGATATAGGCAGACATATTTTAATTTCTAGCTCAGGAAGAACAACATACTAAAGAAGTGCTCACATGGTAGCGCAACATGCGTAAATGTTTGGGACAAGTAATTTTAGAGGTATCTTCACAGATGCATCATTAGGAAAGAGCATTGGTGCATGTATCCCATTGGAAGCAATCCTATAGGTGTGGTTGTAGCACAAACGGTTGGTGTCCAATTTGTCAATATCAACTAAGTGGGACACAGGGAAGTTGATCTACTAGGACTAGATGTCACAACAGGAGGATCCAGGAGGTTCAAGTCATCCAACGCATGTGCAAAGGGAATCGTGGTCGGAGGATCAGGCTCAGGATCTGAGTCCCACTCTAGGAAAAGGGCCATAACGATAACAACCAACCAACAACCATTGTAGCCTCAACAAGCACAGACAACATACATCCTCAATTTTTCTTTGATATGTCACTTCACTTGCTAGAGTATAGAGGATATGGAAGATGCAGCTAAGCATACGTGTATAAGTGTGAGTTATTATGGAGGGCTGAATGGAATAATGGCTTCTGATAGGAAGGAAATTCAAGTTTTCCACCACACTTCAAGGCCCTGCACACAGATTTGGTATTGGAAAATATGATCTACACAAAACTACGGTGGAATTATGATGCACTGCGCACTGCCTTTTTAACTAAATTTGACATTATGGAGTTTGAACAAAAAAGTCATTAGAGTCACTTAAGGACATCAAGCAAGGCTATGTCTGAAGATGCATCATGGATTATGATACATGATTTAAAATATTGTCACCTAAGTTATCTTATGGTATCCAGGGTCAAATTCAACAAGTAAAGTGGTTCATAAGTGAAGATTATTGACACTATTCAAAAGAGCATTGTCTCCATAAAACATTCAATTGATCGGACATGAAAGCTGTTATGAAGTCAGCTCTACATGCGGACCGCAGTCAAATTTTTTGCATACAACATGGATGATCAATCCCTTATTCGAGGTGCAGATAACATCCATGGACTACACAACCGGAAAAACTATCCTACCAATATCGGCGCATGAGATGCACGTAGTGGGTAATGGTGTAATGGATTGTCAAGGTATAAAGGACATACGAAAGGATGGATTCCCAAAACAGGAGTGTGAGCATGCTTTGTTGAAATCTTTTGATATTTTTCACAAGAATCATGATGTTAGGAGTCATCCACTTTTACATATCACGTGACACACAAAGAATCGTCTTTATGTACTTCAAGATTTTTAGACACACATACCCCATTATATAGCTAACTCTCATTTTAATCGACCATATTCATGAGGCATGTGAGATATTGGGTTATGCGTCAGATCACTATGGAAAGTAGTTCCTAGGAGCAAGAAGGATAGACTAGGGAGACGTGCAATAATGAAAATGGGAGATTTCAAGGTGGATATCAGAGTAGAGGCCATGGTGGTAGAGGAAGGTTTGCATACGTGGGACATGTTATACTTTTGGATCACTAGATCATGATAAATGTGAGTTCCCTAAGATCTTGGTATGCACATACTGTGGAAAGGTATACATAAGGTTGAGGA
The DNA here is from genome assembly GCA_019776745.2 of Taxus chinensis. NCBI lineage: Eukaryota > Viridiplantae > Streptophyta > Pinopsida > Cupressales > Taxaceae > Taxus > Taxus chinensis. The sequence continues at coordinate 318,342,719 of CM034151.1, read as the reverse complement.
TTTTCCAAAAATTTATGAGCATATGTGGAAGACAGTAAAAAGGAAGGAAAAGGGTGCATTGAGATGATTAAGGTAGAATGTGCGAAGCTTAAATAATGGGCACGTGAGAAAGATGGGCTGATATGGAGCTCAATCCTATGTTATTTACTATTTGCACAGAAGCAACACATGTGTGTGAGAATATAAAGGCAAATCCTCTCACCAGGAGATAAGAGGTTCATACATGTTAAATGTCTAGACGCTGGCTCATTAGAAGGTGATCTACCAAGATACCATGTGTTTTTTTAGAGAACTACAAGGTGAAATCCAACACTTAAAAGAAGCTAAGCACATGAGAGTACAGACACATGCAAAGGGTTTCTGAACTCCCACAGACAAGATGTTGATCTGATTTGAAATAAGTGTTTAGGATGACTAAGGTAGGAGAACATGATTACCTTTGTTAGGAGGAATGGTTGCACGAGAAAGTACCACATGCATGGATTGGAGGTCAGCGTGTCAGATACTTCATGCAAATTTACCACCACAGAGACCATAATTTTGATAAGGAGATAACACTAGATGTAATGATTAGATGGTTGGCTGATGAGTAACATTCTTGATTGAAACAAGTGCAAAATTCAATGTTCTAACTTTGGATGCATGGAACCAAATGGGAAGGCCATAATTGCAGCCATCTTCAAATGTGTTATACATGGAAAATAAGACAAGAGCCATGCCCATTGGTGTCTTGAAATATGCCTCCATCATTATTCATGGTGCAAGATTCACGGATGATTTTAAAGTACTAGAACTTCTAGAGGAAGATAAATTCCTAGCACACTTAGGTCGTCGATGGTGCTATGTGAACAATGGTGATTTGCACTTCAACAAAAGATATATCAATTTTGAGAACAAGGATGAGAGCATGGAAATGCTACTGGATGAGACAAATGTTTCTCCATATATTGAGCATGTTAGTGAGGAAGATCTCAAACGAATATATGCTTATACAGTGTGCGATCCAGAGAACATAGAGCCATCAAAGGAGGGCATCCCTGACATTAGAGAGGATGCACAATCTATCAATGATACTACTGAACGTTTCTTATGAAAATTGGGCCCATGGAACATATGAGATGGTAGGTCGTGAGGTTAAGGGAAGAGTTATTAGGATGACTAGGCCACACATGATCAAGTGACTTGGGAAAAAACTCAGTTACCAAGATACATTGGGGAAGAGAAACTTGACTCCTTTTTGACACGTGATAGAAGACCAATGACAGAACATGAAGAAGATAGAAAGGAATATTAATGGTTTATACATTTCATTTTGTCAATGACAACAGTGTAGTTGGTGGGTGACACACATAGATAATTTATTGGGTTGACGTCAAAGTAAGGGTAGCCTTTTTAACAAGGTTTTCTTGGAGCAATATTCCTTCTCTTGTACACGAGTATGATGGGAAGAATCCTACTTTGGTATAAATCCACAACTATGAAAGAAAATGGGAACAAGGGAAAGATGTTATACCACAATCCCTTTGGGTACAAAAGTTCTACTCTACTCTATGAATGGATGCATGTATGTATGGGACGTGCATGCCGAGTTAAAGCAAGAGACTGTAAGTTGACGTAGACATGATTGAAGGTATGGATCACACTTTTTTATTATTTTTCTAATAAGCCACCAAAACACATGAGGCCTTATCAGATCATGGAGCATTTCATCACATTGGGAGATAACACTGAAGGAAAAGGAACTTATGGTTCAGCCCTTGGGAGAACTTGAGACTGAGGCATGCATGAGGATGTAGTAGAAACATAAGAGATCCAGCTAGGGCATGCATGTAGAGAAAAGGAAAAAGGGAAAATGGTCTACCTCATTGATGATGAGGAAGTTGAAGATCTAAAAATAAAGAACATATAGGGTGTGCGTGAAGGAATGAAATCTAAATATGAGTAGGCATCGTGCATATCACGTTCCTATGAAGACTAAGAAATGTGAATATTGGCATTGAGGATATGCCTACTGAGGCTATTATTGGCAATTATTGGTCAGAACCAAAGGTTGTGAAGATCATTGAACTGTTTTGCGATTTCTAAGACTTTTTCCCATTGAGGTTATCATGAGTTGAAGGGTGTACATCCCTCATTAGGAGAAATGAAGATTAAGTTGAAAGAATGAATGAGTGTGGTTCGGAAGAGGCCTTATAGGATGAACTCAAACCTATGCGAGAAAGTGAAAGAAGATATTGACAAGATGCTTAAGTCGGGAATCATATAGCCTATTGAGGAATATGAATGGGTTAGTCCTATGGTGATCAGTATAAAGAGGGATAGCCAGATCATGATCTATGTGGACTATAGGTTACTCAATGCCTCATGTGTCATAGATCCTTTTCCTACTCCATTTAATGAAAAACTCTTGAAAGGTGTAATAGGGTGCGAAACCTATTCATTCACTGATGGATTCTCAAGATACCATCAAGTACGCATTACACACGAGGACCAAGAAAATAACACCTTCGCCACCGAATGTGGAAGTTTTTCATATACTATGATGCCCTTTAGATTGAATAATGTGTCAATGGTGTTCTCACGCATCATTGTACAGACATTTTGAGACTTCATTCATAAGTTTTTGCGGGTTTATCTAGATGATTGGACCATCTATGGGCTAGTAAAGGATCACTTTCATAATTTGAGATTGATGTTTGAAATATGCAAGAAACTTAGCATATCTTAACCATTAAGAAGTGTATATTTACCACTCTCTTTGGTACATAACTTAGGAACATCATTTATAAGGAAGGGAATTTAGTAGACCTTGTTAAGATTGTAGTTATTTTAGGGCTGGAAGAACTTACCAACCAGAGTGAAGTGTGTAGTTTCTTGGGGCACACTAGTTACTATAGAAAATTAATTAAGGGTTATGAAAATATTTCCACACCCCTGGAATAATTTCTCAAGGCTAAAGGAAAGTTTTATTGGGGTGACGTGCAATAATAGGAATTTGAAAAATTGAAAGAAAATCTAAGCACCGTACTTATCTTGCGCTTCCCTTTATAGAACAAGCCTTTTCATGTACATGTAGATTCCTATGGTGTGGCTATTAGTATAGCCTTAGCATAACCAAGAGGGGGAAATGTGGATCATCTCATATGCTTTGCAAGTAGGAAGTTGACACCAAAAGAGTAGAACTGTACAATGATAGAGTGCAAACTTGAAGCATTATCCATGATCTACATGCTTCATAAATTCAGAAAGTACTTATTTACCACACCATTTTTACTTTATATAGATCATATGAAATTGAATTACTTAGTCAACAATCCTATTTTTCAAGGGCACGTCTATAGGTGGATAATTATCTTTTAGGAATTTGACTTTACAGTTGTAGTAATGCTAGGAAAGATCAATATGGGACCTGACCACTTGTCACAGATCAAATCTGGGGAGAAAGTACAGACCATTAGAGAAACTATGTTTGACACACAATTGTTTAGACTAAACCACGCTCCAATTGATTTGGAAGACATAACAATAGTTTTACACACAGGACTTGCACCGGAAGGAATGAAGACCTGGGAAAAGAAACAACTCACTATTTGAGTTGCACCATATCAACTAATTAGAGGAGACCTGTACAAAATGGGGTGTGATGAGGTCTTGCACATATGTGTTTTGGAACATGATCATGAAGCCATAATTATGGAGGCTTATGGAGGAATAATTGAAGGAAATTATGAAGAAGATGCCACTATGCGCAAAATCCTTCTAACAAATCTATGGTGGAAAACATTATACCAAGATACCAAGGATTTTTTCAAAGCACGTGATCAATGCCAACGAATTGGAAATCCTGAAAGCGCGAAGACTTTTGAAAAATGGGAAGTTGACTTTGTAAGACCTATTGCACCACCCACACATAGGACATGTGTGCATTACATCATCACATGCACTAATTATTTGAAAATTTGGGCAAAGGATGAACCTACAAAATATTGCACTTCAGCGACAACAACGAGGTTCCTTTAGGAAAACATTATCAGCAGGTATGGATGCCCATTGAGGATAACGAGAAATAGAGGAACTCATTTTTTAAATGAGACAATTATAATTTTATTGGTAGAATTTATGGTGGCACACCATAAGACTACCCCTTATCACTCCCAGGCTAATGGCACTTCTAAAGCTTTAACAAGGTCTTGGGACAAACACTAATGAAGATATGTGATATTACAAGAAAGGATTAGGATGACAAGGTATCAACTATCCTTTGGGAATATAAAACAACCTATAAGTGGTTGAATAAGGCCATACCCTTTCAGTTTGTGTTTAGAAAAGAGTCTATATTACCTGTCGATTTTATACTACCATCCTTGCGTATTGCAAACACAGGAGGATTGGATGATGAACAAGAACTTAATGAGTGCATTGACAAGTTGATGCAATTAGATGAGCAGCGTGCCATTGCACGTTGGATCCAAACGATAAAAAAGGCATGACAGAAATCTTGGCATGATAGGCACATCAAGAATAAATCTTTTGCAACTAGAAATATGGTTCTTTACAGCTAGAAATATGGTATTTTTGCATGACTCCAAGTTTTTGCACATCTAGGGAAGTTGAAATTCCATTGGCTAGGACCCTTTGTAGAGACCAATAAACTAGAATTAGGTGCATGTAAATTACAGGTGCTAGATGGCACCATGTTGCCCAGTTACTTCAATGGGAGTAGGATGAAGCCCTACTATAAATAAGATTTCTTTTTGTAATTTTAATAAGACAGCTTTGCCACTTAAATTAGATTTCCATTTCATGTTTTGTTTTCTCTTGTTTTTTATAATAAGGACATTCACACCTAGTATTTGATTACTACTTATTGATTTGATGTACAGAGGAACGTGCATACCTTTATTGTGGGGTGAAACAGGTGTGAGTTCATGTAAAAGAGACTATGCAATGTTGGTATGTCTATTAGAGTTGGTACGGGGGTACGTGTCACATTATCAAAGAAGAGTTCTCAATGGAAACAAACTTGTTACATGTATAAGCAAAATAAAAGTGTTTCATGCGCGTAGGTATAATGGTGCTTAATGGTAATTCCTCAGATTGGGAAACCACGTGAAAAAGAGGCCACACAATGTAACACGGGGGAGATAGTAGTAGGATAGGCTACCTGGTGTGTGGCACAAAGGAAGATGGTTTGCAACGTAGGGAAGTGCTCATAACGATGAATATATCCTGGAAATTAGTGGCACGCCATCTAGGGTTACAAGTACTGTGTGCAGAAGAAAGTAGGAAAGAATGTAGGATAAAGTAGAAATCCTATTTAATGCTGAAGTATGGTGGTAGGTACAGAGAAATTAATGCAATTTTTTTTGGAAATCTATAAAAGGAGCATGGTCAAGTTCAATTTTACTGTACCTTGCGAAGATTTTGAGTATTTTAAGAGTGAAAAGTGAGGATTTGTGCATAAATGCAACGAGACAAAGTCAAACCAGAGTACTCAGACTAGTGAAGAATAACCGTGGGTAGCGCAGAGAACTCCATTGGTGAAAAAAAATGTGTAGAGAAATGTGTTCAATATGGAGGTTTGGAAATGAAGGCTCAAGCCCATTTTTTAATGTTTAAGCCATGTTTAAACTCATACCATTTTGATATCATGATACATGATGAACAATGATTACTCTTTATATTTAAATACTTTACTATGGTTATGAAGGAATTATTAAGTATACTTGTGATATTTTTATCTTGTTTATTCTTTTGCATAAATGGCTTGAATAAGATTTTTTATGATCATTAACTTCATTTTTGAAAGAAGTATATGTTGAGTTGTCACAAAGAGTGTAAGATTTAATTCACGCACTGACGCAGGACTCTACTTGACATGTTAGCATAAAAATATCATCCACGTTAACAGGGGCCTCAAAATAGCACATCCAAATTGTCCAGGTCACCCATCGAGATTCTTCGAAACTTGGAGAACTCATGTGCGCATGCAAATAACTTGGATCTCTAAAATCATAGTTGGAAACACTACATCCTAAACATAAATCATCAGTTAATTCCGCATACATTCAAGAAACAATAAGATGAAATATGACCAACAATTGAAGACTCAACATCATTTTAGTTCTCTTCAATCATTAATGATTGAACTCACGTGCGCATTCAAGCTCGGAATATCTAAAATCACAATTGAAATACATCATAAAAAAAATCATCATCAAATTGAAGACATTCAAGCCATAATAAGATGAAATATGATCAACAATTGAAGACTCAACATCAGTTCAGCTCTCTTCAATCAGTTAATGATTTGAAGAATCTTCTAGAGGTGATTAAATCCTTCCAAGGAGTCAATCATGGACCCTCTCTTTAGTCATCGAGAATATTTCAAGTTCAAACACTATATGAACTGCTCCCTTCATTAATGTATTGCCAAAAATATAGAAAAAATTGTTTAGTTAAATAGTCAGTTAAAATTAGACTTAGTCATTTGGAATAACTAGTTCTCTCCTAACAGAACTAGAATAGCTCTTGCGTAAAAGAGATCTTGTACTTAGATTTAGTGGTTCGATTTTTAGTTATTTCAATTCATGGTAATAAATCATTTCTAATTCAATAAAGATAACAGATTCAGGGGAACATTTTAATTGCTTAAATTCAAGTGTTAAACCTGATCGAAGGAAAGAAGCAAGGGCCACTCCTAACCAACAAAAAGGGAGTTTTATGTTTATTTCTTTTCAGTCTTTGTGAATGCATTTACTGTTCCAACATTTATTCCATTACTTTGGTGCACTTACATTTTCATGATCAATAGTCTTTCCATTCTGCATTTCATTTTAGTGTTACTTTTAAGCATTTCATTTGTAATCATGATCATTTCAATAATTTCTTAATTTTTGTTACTAAAGTACGTACTTCAAAATCATTCCTACTGTTTCCTTTGTTGTAAACAACCATGGAAACCACCCTGGATTGACATAATGATATGATTAAAGTATGAGCATCAATGAAACTCATCACTTTTTGGCACCATTTCTGAGGAATTCAAGGTTTTATCAAAGGTTAAGGTGCTAGCTAGAGGTACTGCTTGTTTGTCTCGTAAGTTTCCATTCAGAAATTTCATTTTCCATAACTCTTTCTTTTTAAAAGATTAGAAGACCTTGTAGTGACAGCAAGAATCCTCTGAGTTGGAGTATGTGGAACACACACAATTAAGTTCAGTACTAATAGTTAGGGAACCATTTTCAGTATGATAGGATTGTATGTTTAGACCTAGAGACCATAGAGGTAGATTCATTAGACTAAATCCTCAAAACCCCCCTCAAGACCAACATGTGGAACAACTTGTTGACCAAGGAAGAATGGTTGATGAAGTACATAACCCTAATGGTGCAAACAATGGAAATCCTCCAGGAAGGATGTTTACCTACCCTATTGAACTAGATCCTAATGAAGAGGCTCCTATGAAAAATATATCCCCATAAATTATGCCAACTTTAGGGGGATTAGTTTCAGAGGACCCTGATCAATTCCTTTTTGAGTTTAAAGTTTTATGTCAAACATATGACTACACTTCTGATAACCAAAAGCTTAAACTATTTCCCTCTACTCTGAAAGATGCAGCTATGAGGTGGTTTATGGGTTTAGACCCAAATACCATTCATAACTGGGAAGAAATGGAACAAGCCTTCCTGGACAAGTATCAAGATTATTGTAGGAGTGAGGGATAGGAAAGAAGAGCTCTTTCGAATTTAACAAAAGGAAGATGAAAGTGTAGAATATTATCTGGATCAGTTCATCTTCCTACATAGAAGGTGTGGAACTGGCTTGGATATTAACCTACTTAAAACTTTTTTTCTTAAAGGGTTGGTTGAAGATACACAAGAGACATTCAATTTAATGGGAAAGGGAGACATGAACAAGTTAAAGTTCACAGACATTATTGACCTTTGTAGGAATTATTCTCAAACTCACCCCAATTTTAGGAAGCAAAAATGAAAAATGGCTAATGGGGACCTATCCAAGTTAAGGGAAAAAATTACAAATTTGAAAACAGACCTCCTGATTCAACTCAATACAAATATGGACAGGGAGAAAAGGCTAGGAACACAGAGCCTTTTGTTCATTTACTTCCCAACCCCAGATGTAGAGCTAAACATGGACTTAAGGACTGTCCTTTGGATAAGACAAAAATTTGTCTTCTTTATGAACTTAAGCATGCCACATATCAATGTGGACACTTGCTTCCCTTGCTAAAGAATCACTTAAAAAAAGCAACCAAGAGGAATCTGAGCTGAACTATATGGCTCAGAGGCAAAGAGGACAATTTCAAGCCAACCAAAATTAGCCCTACATCCCAAGATCACAATGGAGTCCAAATCAATGGAATGCACCATGGCCATACCCGCCACCTTGGGTTCAACAAGACCCACAAGAATGAAGCCCATAGTATGCCCCACCAACTTATTATCAACAACCTTGGGCTCCACCTCCGAACATTCCACCATATCAACAACAATACCAACAACAATGTAATGCACCTCAAGGGACTGGATAATAATATTATACTCAAAGAAGATCACAAGGTCAACAAGCCCTATTGGCTGGACCTAGTAATGTTGCCTAACCTGAACAACCTACCCAGCCATAGATACCTACACAAACTATGGCCAATCCTAAGAATGTAAGGTAGGGAAATCCAACATATACAATAGAATCAAATAAGAACCCCATAGTGAATTCACTGGATTGTAAGAACATATTATTGTGTTCAGGAAAGGTTATGTCAAAATCTTCCTATCTTGTTATTAAGGAGATTCCTGAAGAAAATGAAGAACCAGAGAAAACACATCCTAGTACTGTTGAAGAAACTCCTCAACCAGACATTGACATTCCCTTCCCATCTAGGCTCTCTGAGAAACAAAATGTCATAGTTTCTTAAAATCTAGATTCAAAATTAATCCAAGGATTGAGGAAGCTAAGTATTGGCATTCCCCTGTTGCAAGCTCTTAAATATATCCCTGAACTAAATAAAACAATTAAAGAGCTCTGTTTATAAACTCCAGGGAGAAGGAAGAATCAGCCCAAGACCATTCACGTTGATGGGAAACTTGCTAGAATATTAGAAGGAAATAATCCTCCTCCTAAGTATGGAGATCCTGAGAGTCCCATTGTAACAGTCTGTATAGGAAATGTTCATATTCCTAATGTCCTTATTGATTTAGGAGCTTCCATAAATGTCATGACTACAAACACTCTGTCCACATTGGCACTCCCTGAACCACAGTCCACACATATAGTCTTGCAAATGGCAGACTAGTCAGTGAATAAACCCAAGGGAATAATAGAGGATGTTACCATTAAAATCAAATCTCAAGACTATGTGGTAGAATTCATGATAATCAAAACAAAGAATAGAAAAATTTGTTACCCCATAATCCTGAGACGCCCTTGGTTAGCTACAGTTTTTGCCCTTATAGAATGCGGGATAGGAAACATGGTCATCACCAATGGTCAAGATTCAAAAGAATTATCATTATACCCTATAGCAAAACCATTTGCTACAAACAAAAAACAATGGTCTAAGGATGACTCTGATTATTCTGAAGATATCATCTCCTCTCTTACCATGGTAGTAATTTGAGAATACTCATATCAGATTCAATGTGACTACCATGACAATGGTGTTGTACATAGCCTAATTCTTGTGCTTGAGTCATGCACTAGGTTCAGTTCAAGTCTTGCGCTTAACTCATGCATTGATTCTTGTTCTAGTCCTATGTTGCATCTTACTGAGATAAAAAATGATTTCATGGATGAAGATAACACACCCATTATTTGTCCTTTCACAAAGAATATAGATATGACATAGTGTATTTTCCAAAACATAACCTCTATGTACAAATTACTACCACATAGGTGTCCATTAAATTTACACTTTTAAGAAATTACCCCATGGTAGCTTCAATTCATCCTGATACAAAATAATTTCTTGTTCTCCCGAGAAAGACATTGATAATAAACAACTGACTGATTGATCAAGAGGAAAATACATTGTTCAAACTTCTCTTGCTCTCACCCCAAGCCTTTGCTTGGGAGTATAGTGATATGAAAGGTATACATCCTACCATCTGTACACATCACATCTACACCACGGAGGCCAGACCAGTTAGGAAACCTCAAAGAAGGATAAACCTAGCTCTGAGAGACATTGTGAAAACTGAGATTGAAAAGATTTTGAATGTAGGATTTATTTACCCAATCTCAGACAGTCAGTGGGTTTCCCCTTTGGTCATAGTGCCCAAAAAGAATGGAAAATGGAGATTTTGCGTGGACTATAGAGAATTGAAAAAAGCAACTCATAGATATTACTTTCCATTGCCTTTTATTGATCAGGTCTTAGATAATTTGTCAAGAAAAAGGTACTTTTCATTTCTTGATGGATTTAGTGGATATAATTAGATAATAATGGCTTTTGAAGACAAAGATACTACAACCTTTACCTGTCCTTGGGGGACATTTTCTTACAAATTGCTACCTTTTGGGTTATGTAATGCCCATGCCACTTTCCAAAGAGCCATGTTGGCAATCTTTTTTTATCTCACCCATGATTGTGTAGAAATCTACATGGATGATTTTACAGTCTATGGGGAAACATTTCAAGAGGCAGTCAATAATCTGGATAAAGTTCTTGCTCACTATGAAAAACACCAGCTATCCCTGAGTCATGAGAAATGTTTATTCATGACGGAACAACGTATAGTTTTAGGACATCATGTTTCAATTAAGGGAATTAAGGTTGACCCAGACAAGGTAAGCATCATTGTAAAATTGTCATCACCCACCAATCAAACTGAGGTAAGAAGTTTTCTCAGTCATTTTGGTTACTAACATAGGTTCATATCAGATTTTAGTAAAATTTCTTCTCCATTATTTGCTCTTCTAACTAAGGATTTTGAGTTTGAATCGACAGAAGCATGCCAACAAGATTTTGATGCAATTAAGGACAAGATTATAAATACACTTGTGTTGAGAGGTCCTAATTGGAAGTTTCCCTTCCATATCCAAAAATATGCCTCAAACGAAGCAGTAGGTGTTGTCTTGGGACAACAACAGGAAGGAAAACCCATGTATGCAATTTACTATATCAGTAAAAATCTTTCCCTTGTTGAGAGGAATTACACAACAACCGAGAAATAATTTTTGGTAGTAGTTTATACAATCAATAATTTTAAACATTATATTAGAGGATATGAAGTGGTTGTATATACTGACCACTCTATCATTAAATATCTAATGAATAAACCGTTAGTTCATGGTAGGCATGTTTGGTGGTTATTGCTACTACAGGAGTTCAATCTCAAAATCATTAACAAACCAAGAAAGTCCAACATTGTAGTTGACTTTTCTTTCTAGGCTTACCACTTCATAGGAATATGAACAAGTCAATGATGACTTTCCATATGAGCATTTGTTTGAAATTTCCACTACCTCTCCTTGGTATGTAAACATGGCTAATTACTTAGCCACAAGGAATTTTCCAAACTTTTTCACACTAAAGCAAAGAAAGCAATTAATTAAACAGGGTGTAATGTATAATTGGTTGACTAAAATCATTTTTAAATGTGGGCCTGATCATGACTTATGCAAGTGTGTAGCTGAAAATGAAATATTTGACATACTTAGAGCATGTCATGATGAACCATCAGGAGGACACTATTCAGTGCAATGAACCATCCACAAAATTTAGGGAGCTAGTTATAATTGGCCTTCCTTGTTTAGGGATGTCAGGAAGTATGTATGGAGGTGTGATCAATGCCAGAGAATGGGGAAACCAAAATTCACATCATAAATGCCCCTCTAACCAAAAATTGACCTAGAACCATTTGAGAAATGGGAACTAGATTTCATTGGGCCATTTAACCCAACTTCCCAAGGTAAGGAATACATTTTGGTTTGTACTGACTGTGTGACTAAATGGGCTAAAGTGTAGGTACTGCCACCTGCAATAGATGAGAAGGTTGCAGAATTTCTCTATGAGCATATATTTCAAAGGTTTGGAGCATTGAGATCAATTGTGTCAGACCAAGGGCCACAGTTCATGTGAAGAGTAATCAACTCTTTTGTGGAGACATATCGGTTGAGGCACAAGAAGTCATCCCCCTATCACCCACAATCAAATGGAAAAGTAGAAGTGACCAACAAAGAATTGGAGAACATACTCACGAAGAATGTAGACATCTCAACAAAGAATTGGGCACAGAAACTACCAGAAGTGGTGAGGGATTACAACACCACATGGAAAACAACAACAGGGTTTACACCATATGTACTAGTATGTGGTAAGAAACCAGTACTGCCCATAGATTTTGAGATCTAAACATTAAAGACAACATCTAAAGTGGGAATTGAACTAACAGAGGCACAACATGTAAGAACTTTTCAGTTAAATGAACTAGATGAGATCAAGCTTCAGGCACTACACCATACTGAGATCATTCAACAACAAAGGAAACTTTGGCATGACAAACAAATAAAGCAGAGAAAATTTTAGAAAGGAGACTGGGCATTATTGTTTGATTCAAAGTATAAAGACTTCAAAGGAAAACTAAAAATTAGGTGGATGGGCTTGTATCAAATTGAAGAAGTGTTCGATAATGGGACAATCCAATTGGTTCCAATTGATGGTGAATGGAAGGTAATGTTGGTTAATGGGCATAGACTAAGGTTGTACCATAAACCAACATCTAGAGAAGAGTTTCAAAGAGAAATTTAAGAAGATTCAGAACTTAATTGTGTAGGCAAAGTCTCTTTGCCTATCACAATCCAGAACTGAGAAACCACTTGCTAAAAATAAGAAGGGATGGTTGAAAACCAGAAATGGTGATCATCTCCCTCCGGAGTATTGGTTGAAAACAAGAAATGACAACAAATACTTCGTGATTATTATTTTTTTAAATATAAATGTATATGTGTATATAAATAAATAAATAATAAAGTAGAGGATTGAAAACCAGCAATGGTGGTCTTCTCTCCTGAATCTGATCAACAAAATAAAAAGGGAATACCACGTATACAAGGAGCTTGACATCAACAAGGGAATAACAACAGAGATTTGAAAAGTACAAATATCAAGGTATGTGTGATTGATTACTTCTAAAGTAGAAAATATTTATATTTAAAGTTTTAATTGTTGCCATCATGTTTATTGATTGCCCATCCTTTCCCAAGTCACGTTGCATGCTCCCAAAATCCACATCAAATCCACAACCCATTAATTACCATCATGTCCACATGCATCCCATTACTCCCCTCATCACCTCAGGATTTTAGCACCACTTTCAAAATTCAGTTTTATACCTTGCATATTAAGTTTGTTCGGGATATGTTTTCCAACTTGGTTACTTTGCGTTCTGCACCATGAGTTTCTTGCACTATTACCCTGAGTTCCTACACTATCAGTTTGTGTCTTTCTTTTATTAACCTACTCAAATCTAGCATGGGGCTCAGATTGCAAAATGAACCCACCAGTTCTGTCGATCTCTTGGCAGACACAAAGTCGGTAGAGATCTTTGAGAAGGCGAGATGGTTATATTTTTTTTTGGCATACGAAGAGTTCAATATCCCAATGACTAGAGAATTTGCAAGAAACATAGAAGAGAGATATGCCACTTTAAATGGTAAGGAAATTCCTTTCTCTCCCAAAGTAATCATTCAATTGTATGGTATACCGAATGATGGGTTAGCTATTAAAAATAGGACAATGTATCATGAGATAATTAAGAGATTTACAGTAGGGAAGAAAGATAAATTACAGTTGGTAATTAACAATAAGGGAAAGGAAAAAGGAGTTAAGAGATTGAGCATACCGGAACCTTAGCACGAAGTGGCCAAGTGGTTAATTAGGTATTTCACATGTGAAGACCAATTAGAAATTATACCGAGTCCAGTTTTAAGAATGCTCATTCATTTTCTACATGACAAAGACGAGTCCCAGTATAAAGTTGATTTGTCCCAATTCCTTTATGAGTCCATTTGTGATGCCACTGAAAAAAAAAATTTAGGGCTTCATATTTCAAATTTCAGGGTTTAATTCACCTATATTCCAAGCACAAATTTGTGAAAAGGATGCATGGGACATAGAAGTGGATTAAATTCCAAAAATAATACTCATTAAAGCTTGAGGTAGGTGTGGAACCCACTCCATCCACCTCTGATAGGCCCAAGAAATGCCTTTGTACTTCCCATCCTACTCCTATTATTCATGAAACCCAAGTTGTTAAGACATTGTCACAAGAAGAACAAGAGGTAGCTGCAATTATGCAAAAATTGGTTCAAACTCTACCCAAATCTCCACATAAGCTAGCCTCTCCATCTGTTCCTGAAGAGTCATTAACTAAAGATAAGGGTAAGGCACGATCGGAAGAAGGAGGACCTAGTTCTCCACCAAACCCTAATACTCTTTTACCTCAAGTGCTCTCCTTATCTAAACTAAATTTTAAGTTACAAATAGCTCAGGAGATAACTAACCAATTGCAATCACTTTTGAAAGCTAATGATACTAGTTTCTCCTAACAGTTATCTTCCAAAGACCAAGAAATTCAAAAGATGCAACAAATGATAGTCCACCATGAGGAAATCATTGTCTAAATACAATAGAGATTAGAAGAAAAAGAGCAGCAGATAAAATTCCTAGAGACTACAAATTTGGAGGTGAACACATCTATTACACTACTGCATGAAAACAGAGGACAGCAAGAACCAATGGCCAAGAAAGATCAGGCTGTGGAAACCAGTTTTGTTTTTCCCCAGATCATGGTGTTGAAGGGTATGAATAAATGCATGGAGGAATGTTATAAGCTCGGAGTAGTGGACGAAGAGAATAAAAATCTGAAAGAAGAAAATAAATTGTTGAAATAGAATGTGGTCAGAAACAATAGGATTTACGATCAGGTACTCTCTTGTAGAACCCCTTCCAAATTTTATGCCCTATTTTTAAAGGAATAATTTTTTAGATGGAAAATAGCTAGATCTAGGGCAATGTTGGATATATAATTTGAATATGATAGTCAGTTTGTAGGGGCATATACTATTGTTAATGATATTGAGAAAAATTGCTATGTGAATTTTATGTTCATACGTTTCTGCTTCCATAGCAGATTAAAATTCCAATCAATCTGTATGTGGGGAAAGTTCAGTTGAGAGTATTTGTTTCGATGCTCAGAATCCAGGGAGAGTGATGGGATCAAAGAGTGATATCTTTGTGCAGTCAAATTCCTCCATTGGCCTCTTAATGAGGCATGATTTTCCAACACCCATTCAGTTTTTCAACCGATTTCGTTCTCAAGTGTATTGTCTACGCATGGTAGACATGTATGTTGATATCTTAAGAAACTGTGTTAGGAATTTCAGAGAATAGGTTATCCCCACATTCAATGTCAACTTATTGGTGTCCCAGGTCTGGTATCAGTTGCTTGGCAGATCCATACAAGAGGAAAGAGGTTGTTTCACCAACAAACCTCCATTGGTCATTGAAGAGGGCTAAGGATCTTTGCAAGATAATCTTAGAACTCAAAGAACAATGGATTGGGATGTGGTACAGACCCCCACTAGTCCTTGCATTTGTTCCACGGTGGAATTCTACAAGATAGATGACCATTCAGAGGACATCTATGCAACTTAGAGGAAGAATGTTGTTGATCATTTTGGGTTTTCTAATGTATCTCTTGATGAGACTTGGAAAACCTTTGTAAATGAGTATAATTGTTCTAGAATTTTTGAACAACTTCATGCTAGGTAGCAGGAGGACCTGCTAAATCCATAGTCTAGGAGAGTGATGAACCCCATTTTGTTATGTTTAAGCCTTGTTTAAACTCATACCATTTTGATATCATGATACATGATGAATGATGATAACTATTTATATTTAGTACTTTACTATGATTATGAAGAAATTATTGTGTATACTTGTGATGTTTTTATCTTGTTGATTATTTTGCATAGATGGCTTGAATAAGACTGGTTATGAACATTAAATTCATTTTTTCGAAAGAAGTATATGTTGAGTTATCACAGAGAGTACATGAATCAATTCACAAAGTGGTGCAAGAATCTATTTGACATGTTAGCACATGACTCTTATCCACTTAACATGGATCTCAAAGCAGTGCATCCAAATCATCCAGGTCACCAACCAGATTCTTCGAAACTTGGGGAAACTCACGTGCACATGCAGATAGTTTGGATCCCTGAAATCACAATTGGAAACACTACATTCTAAACAAAAATCATCGCCATTAATTCAGCAAACATTCAAGCCACAAGAAGGTGAAATATGACCAACAATTGAACACTCATCTTTAGTTTAGTTCTCTTCAATCAGTTAATGATTTGAAGAATCTTCTAGAGGTGATTGAATCCTTCCAAGGAGTCAATCAGAGATCCTCTCTTCAATGTTGAGAATATTTCAAGTTCAAACACTTTATGGACTGCTCCCTTCATTAATGTATTGCCAAAGATAGATGACATTATTTAGTTAAACAGTCAGTGAAAAATAGACTTGGTCATTTTGGAATAACTAGTTCTCTCCTAATAGAACTAGAACATCTCTTGTATAAAAGAGATCTCGTATTTAGATTTAGTGGTTCAATTTTTAATTATTTTCAATTCACTGTAACATAGTATTTTCAATTCAATAAAGATAGTAGATTCAAGGGAACTTTTTGTTGCTTAAATTCAAGCGTTAAACCTAATCGAAGGAAAGGAGCAAGGGTCACCCCTAACCAACGAAAAGGAAGTTTTATGATTGTTCTTTTTAATCTTTATGAATGCATTTATTGTTCCAACATTTATTCCATTACTTTGATGTACTTACATTTTCATGATCAATAATCTTTCCATTTTGCATTTCATTTTAATGTTACTCTTAAGCATTTTATTTCTAATCACGATCAGTTCAGTAGTTTCTTATTTTTTGTTACTAAAGTACGTGCTACAAAATTATTCCTACTATTTCCTTTCTTGTAAACAACTGTGGACACCTCCATGGATTGACAAAATAATATGATTAAATTACAAGAATCAATGACACTCGTTCTCCCAGCTTATAAAATACAATATAAGTGATTATAATCATCACTTAGAGGCACATGAAGGGGAAATCAACAAGGATGTATTGACAAAATTGGACCAAAGGATAGAAGTAGGACATATAGTATACAATGACACAATAAAGAAGTACTTGAAAAATGTAGGAGTTATTGAGTTGTATGAATTTCCCTTCTTTGGAAAACCTGAGTGATTGTATCAGTGGATCATGTCACACATTCACGAGTAATTATTTTATTTCATAGGAAGAAGGATGCACATCACTGCGCAATTGATTGGGAAGGTAACCTATTTTAGTAACTCAGGGAAGGAGATCAAGCAAGACCTTGAGGATGATGAGGCACTAGAGGTCACTACCATTGTGCTCAAATATCAAAGAGGAAGCCAATGCTATATATTTTACACGAATTAGTGATCCAGGTATGAGAGTTACGGAGTT
Organism: Taxus chinensis; assembly: GCA_019776745.2. Taxonomy (NCBI): domain Eukaryota; kingdom Viridiplantae; phylum Streptophyta; class Pinopsida; order Cupressales; family Taxaceae; genus Taxus; species Taxus chinensis. The sequence continues at coordinate 318,325,174 of CM034151.1, read as the reverse complement.
CCTTGTTATCTTTAAATTGGACACATCTAAGAGGTGGTCACAATTAAACAAGAAGTGGCTACATGTAGCTCAAAATATGATGAAAATACTATTTATAACATTGCCTTCTAACTTTTTGAGGGGATTGTAGTTGAAACAAGTATCCAATTGGAGAAGGGTGAGAAAATAACTTAGGGCACAATCATGTTTCTCATGTCTTTTTGGAGATCAAAGTGTCAGATGGGCCCAAGGATAAAATGTTGATCTACCCACCAGAAGACAAGTCACCTATATAGAGGTTTGTAGTGTTCACATGCAAGGCACCATCACCAACCAATACAAGCTATGTCTGGATAAATTGTATAAGTGAATGTGTGAAGTGTTTGAAAATAAATGGTGTGTACCTAGAGATTTTCCTTCATTTATTAAAGGGAAAGCAGAATTCATGGTGCACGAGAGCTTCATCCTAGGAATATTTAAATTATCAGATGGAGAGTACAACCATGATTCAAGCTACCCTTTTCCTTCCCATAAAAGTATTTCCAAAGTGCATTCAACAAGATAAAGGAGGCACGAAAATTGAATTTTGATGCAAATGGTGTGGACTTTGATTACCACACCTTGTGCAATACTTTTTTCTACCCTTCCAAGTTTTCATACATAGAAACCATAGAGTCTAGTAACATGGACCTAAGTCCCAAAACCATGGTGGTGGAGAAGCAAGTGGTCAAGGATTGTATTTATCTCAGGCCGAAGTTAAAGGAAAAGAAATACATGACTAAGTGTTACCTCTATTTTCTAGATCCCCCGTAGAGGAAACAAGATATGGGTATAAAGAGAATGCGTAAAGGGACTCCCCCTCTTGGAACATACTAGAAAGAAAAAAGGGAACCTTTACTAGACAAGACCTCAAGAAAGAAGAAACATCATGAGCACAAGGATAAAGGAAAAGGTGCAAGCGCATATGCGGAACCCAAAAAGTTTCCCAAGAAACAAAATCCAAAGAAGAAAAACCCACCGAAGAAAAATCTAAGGGAAGTTTCAAGTGAGGAGGTGACAAAAGGCTTGGGGAGATTGGATGAGGAAGAGGTGCCACAAAACTGTCTGATCATCCATAACTTGGATAATGATCAAAATGCATGAGAGGAGTAAAGTCCAAGGAAGGAAAAAGAGGAGAAGGGTGCAGGTGGACCAACTGATGCAGGTGATGGAGGAGATGAAGAGCATGAAAAGTGTGAAGCTGAGTGTGAGGAGGAGAAGAAAGATAATTATACGATCATCGGGGAGGATGAATGCATGAGAGAAGCTAGTGTCATAGTGCATAGTATCACGCAAGAGGTTCCTGCATGGAAGAAAGGGAAAGGAATAAGGAGAAGGAAGATCCCACAGGGCCCTTAGTTGCAGTATATTGATGATTCTAGGAAGTTCCTTAAGGCAAGGTACCAGAGCTTGGCAGCCACAGAGGACCTATTTTGTTGGTCATTTTTTTAGAAGAGTGAATCCCTCCCATGCAAAAAAAAATCTCTTGGACTTATCAGTCACACATGGAAGAGTTGAAGTTTGAGATAAATGCAAAATCATTTTTTGAGACATGACTAAATTCTGCACCAGGAGAGGCATTCTCAGTGATTGAATCCCATATGTTTACCAACGAACAAGCGTGCAGTGTGCTAAATAATATGGTGTCAGAAGTTGGGATAAAAATATTTGATAGGGATTTTTTGATTAAGAGGTTACATGAGGAATAACAACAAAAATATAAAAGGATTCAAGATCTTAAAAAATAATTGAAGGAAGAAATAGGTTGATGCGGCTTATAAGAAGGCAAAACACATTGTCAATGTTAACACAACTACGTATTTTGAATCAGTTGAGCATGCCAAGGATGAGTAACCCTCAAAGTTACACCATCTAGAGGCCTTGGTGCGGATTCTGCTGTATGAAAATATGTTGGGAACAAGGATGACAGATGAGGAGATATATCTACTAAAGAAAAATAATAGAGAGCATGTGGAGATACACCTTGTGCAGTATCTAGCGTTAGCAGTAGAGGCTAAGGACATTGTGCAAAGGGAAGATATTGTATTAGAAAAATGTCAAGATTTTGATTAGGCTGTGAGCATGCTTTCCGTAAATGAAGAGGCCAAGTTAAAACAAATACAGGCCAAAATGAAAAATAACAAGGCTGAGCAGGAGAAGGTGATGGTTGAAGTAGAGAAAAAGAGAGATTTGATCACAACCTTGAAGCTTACATTCAGGGATAGACTCAAATATATTTTCCCTTTAGTCACACGCAAAATGGATGTGCTAGATGATGTGGCCTCAGAACTTGATAAAATGGTCATAGAGCTCAAGGGAAAGATCAATGAATTGAACCCCCATGGAAGTACCTGCCATTATAGATGTAATGTCGATAAAATAAAGAAAGGAGTTGGAAGGCTAGAAGGAGTTAGAGAATATTTTGGACAAGGAATTTTCAGGGATCCTTCCCCCCAAACAGGCCTGAGTATTGATATGTGTGCAGTTTATATCCTAACTATTTTGATTCTTGGATGCATAAGCCCATATTCTTTTTCATATTCTTTATGCATTCATTCTTTGAAGGAATTATTGGGTTTAGTATTGCCAAGGATGGACAATATCCCTAGTATGGGGTAATGTTGGTCATGGGAAATGAATAAGTATTAGTCATATTGTTCAGAGGAAAAAAATGTACACAGGTTTGGAAGACTGCACAAGAGTGCATGCATAGGGAGAAAAGTGCAAATAAGATAGTGCCTGGGGATGCACACACCATAGAAGGACATATCGATGTGCAAGGTTGCGTGCATGCAAGCGGAAGACTAAGACTTAGCCATTTTGGAGATTTTTCCAAGAATAGAGAAAAATAAGGTAACTTGAGAATCACGCAAAGGCTATAATTAGGAAAATATTATGCAATTAATAATAGAGGTAGCGCATGGAAGTAGGCTAAAAATAAGAGTTAAAGCATGAGTAAAACAAGCTATTTATAGCTTGAAATTTTGTAAAGTATAATTAGAAAAACATGTAGGATGTTAATAGAGCATGCCTATTTTTAGGAAAGATGCATGTAGACGGTGAAGGGAAAGTCCCCGCCCTATAAATATAAGTGATGTCATATTGTAGTGAGGAGCCAATAAGAAGCATAAGATATTTTGATGTAGGTGTGTTGTTGAGTCTAAAGGAGTGCATGCAGGTTCAACACTTGGATGTAATGGATTGTAATGTATTCATCTTCTATGTTATGTTCTAAATTGTGGTTATAATGGATAATTATGTATGGTTTGCAAGTATCTCTATGTATGAACATGGCTTAATGGGTATCCAAATCTTAATATTCATTATCTGTGAGTAATTTTCTCATTATATGTGTTGTTGAATTGTCATATTATAATGTATGTTTTTTCATAAATGGTTGTTATGGTTATGATATGATAAACATGTATGCTAACATCTTGCTAAGCATTGTAAAGGAGGGACCTGGTGGTTGCGCATGCTTAGGGTGAGCTTCCAGTCTTGTCTAGATGATGTGTCAGCACACATGGCTACATTGGGAAATAAAAATACTACAATACATATGCCCTAACTGAAGATCAACACATGTCACAATAGTGAAACATGATATGGTCTTCGAGAAAAGACCGATGTAATACCTAAAATCAAAAGTAAAGTAGAAATGAAAGTGTTCTAAGGAAATAAATGAAATCCACTAAATGAAATATACCTTCCTCATACTTACATGTTGATGTCACTCGACTTGCGTATGGAAGGAAAAATATTTGGTTGGAACCCTAAAGAGAGAAGAATATAAATAAACACTAGATAATTAGTAGAATAAGACATAAATCACCTAGAGATGATATCCAAGAGGCCGATAACAATGTTAAAGAGGACAGAAAACAAATGGGTAGATGTTATACGGATAATAGAGTTGGATAAAAGGTGTTAATTAAGATGTGACATCGTGAAGTTAGCGGTGTGATGGAGAAATAGATAGACTACCAAAGTATCCAGATAGGACGTGTTGACAAAATAAGCACCCTCTTTAACCCAGATTTCATCCTGAAATTTGTGACTACCCTATCCGAAAAAATTTCGTACTTTTAAAATAATGGGTCGTTTTGTGTTTTTATTGCCTGAAAGTTCTTGTATTGCGTCAAGATATTCCCAAAGAGCCATATTAGCCTTTTTCGCCAAATACCCAGATGCCCAAAATTGTTATATTCTGTCGTCGGGATTTGTCTGCGGGAAATTTGTATTTAATTATTTTGAGCCCCGTATGAGGCTATTTGCGCTCCGTTTTAACTCTATTATGATCGAATATGTCATTATTCCTATGTACCAGAAGGATTTTAACTTGGAATAAGTTTTGGGCTTTATTTGTAACTTTTGGCAATTTTTCGTGTTTTTGTTTTGTCCCGTTTCGTTTTTTGTGAAATTTCTCTAGAACAATTCCTTTGCCGGGTAAGCCCGATTTTTGGCCTGGAGCAGCTGGAAAACATATACGCACATTATGCCCGGAGGAAGTCACCATCGGAGGTCTGGATCACTGGGAAAAAGCGAAGTCGTGCACGGAAAAGCCCCTGCGGGGATGGGCGCATTTTTGGAAAACAAAGGATTTAAGCTGCAATGGGAAAAATAGAAGCCGCAGGCATGATGGGAATTTTATACCTGCCTTGCAGGGTACTTTTTCCCATGATAGAAAATTCACTTAAGCTGCAGTGGGAAAAATAGAAGCAGCAGGCAGGTGGGAATTGCCTGCCTTGCAGGGTACTTTTTCCCGCACTGCTGCTGGGAAAGTTAGAGGCTGCAGGGTTTATTGCCTGCCTTGCAGGGTAAAAATTCCCATGGTGAAATAAAAGAAAAGTGACTTAAGTGAAATCATGGGATTTTATTGCCTGCCTTGCAGGGTAAATAATCCCATTGTCAAAGTCAAATCACTTAAGTGGATCATGGGATTTCCGGGGCTGCCTTGCAGGGTAAAAAATCCCATTGTCAGAAATTCTTAAAAATAGAATTCTATTATGCAAAAAAGTGCGACCCACCTTGGGTGAATAATAATGCATTAAATAAATATTTGTTAATATTTATTCACCCAATTTTGGCACCCAGGCTTGTGGAAAAGTCAACAAAAGCAAAGGGGAATAAATCAATTGGAAATAGAATTCTAAAATTAAATAAATTTAATTTATTTAATGCAGCCCCTTTTGAGAAGGAATTAATACTTTTTAAAGTATTAAATGATTATATTAATTCCTATTTTCAGTGGCTATGGTCAAAGCACACTGTGAAGCTTAAGTGAAGTGATGTGTGAATGATTAAATTGGATTAATTTAATTTATTGGATGGCTGTCCTTAAACATGCTATTTTTAAAAGAGAAGAGCATGATTTTTAATTAATTAATTGCCTTTAATTGTTAGGGCAATTATTAATTATAGAATTGTGAAGGTTATATAAGCATGGGCAGCCATATGGGTGAATTATTTAATTCACAGGTAAAGAATTGCAGCCAAGAGGAAAAGTGCGCCCCCATTTGAAGAAGGATTTTGCTCAGGCAAGGTGGCAACAAGGCTAAAAGCTTCCAAATTTGGCGCATGCTTTGAAGGAGGTTGATCTTTGTCTGCATAATTGTTTGCACAGGTGTTATAGGAGCTCAGGTGTTGTTGAAAGGATTCATGCTCTCTTTATGTGCAAATTAAACACCATTTTTTGGGGCAGCAGGCTTGAAAAGTGCAGATTTTTACAATTAAAATTCACTATTCATGCTCCGGTGGCCATTTTTGTCTGAATAAATTGCAGGAATTCATTACAGGTGCTTTACAAAGGAAAATGAGTTTTTATCAATGTCCAATACATTGCATATATCCTCTGAATCTGAAGAATTGTCCAGATCTGCACCAGTATTGAAGAATTCCAGTCAAATAAGAAGAAAAAGAATTATTCAGACAAAGATAGACAAAGCTATGGCGAAGAAAGATGAAAAAGAAAGCACAACGGAGTCATGCATCACTTCTAAATTTATAGATATTGGAGACACGGATCTAGGCTCGGAACCTCTTGCTAAATTGATAGATAGATCCAGAGTAGGAAAGGAGAAACTTCACTCATGCGTGCAGATTAAAAGCAGTGGAATTATTCGAGTTGCAACTTTTCCATCCACATCCCAGTTGCCAAAGTTTGTTATGCAGGTGCAGATCCATATCCAGATGCAGATGCTGATGCAAATCCATATGCAGATCCAGATCCAGATCTCATAGTTGCAAAAGCTTCCGGCACAAAGGCTTCATCCTCTTGTTTCGAATGCAACCCGTGAAGAAGTCAGTGCGTGGAAAATTCCTTCCAAGATCTTGTGCATGTGCTCTCATCTTCCAGTTGAAGCCTTCATTGAATTTTCATTCATCCTGAGTGCTTTCCAGAATTTTTAATTGCTCATATGCAATTAAAAATAAGGATGATGAGTTATCTACGGCCAACCTTGCATTGATGCATGTACAACAGAAGAACTGCAAAAGCTTCAAGGATAAAAGAGAAGACAATGCGAAGGCAAAATTCCAGCTTGCTTCCAATTCCAACTGCTTGCAATTCCAGCTTGTTTCCAGATCCAGCTGCTTCCAGATCCAGTTTGAATCAGCTGCATGCAGACATGAAAAAGGACAAAGTCAGCTTTCCTCTTCCTTCTTCTTTCCTCCGACAAAGTCAGCTTTCCTCTTCCTTCTTCTTTCCTCCGACAAAGTAATTGAGTGATCAATTAAATTATACAACTTAAGTGATTGGTTTAAAAGCCATTACTTGAAGAAGTCAACTACTTGGAGATAGGTGGCAGACGTGCAAAATAGAAGGTTCTATTTTCAGTTGCAAATCATACATGTCATGCAAAGAGGAATTCCAGGAGGAAGATTGCCAGTTGTTTCTTTCCGACTTCCACATGTGCCAGTTCAACTAAAGCTTCCAACTTGTAATTGCCCCTCTACATTCTATAAGTAGAGGAAGAACCTTCGGGTTAATCAATCAGAATTTGTAAGCAGCAATCTTGTGTTCTAGACTTTGTGCTGAACCCCTGAGAGCAACTTGGAGCAAAGGAATACAAAGGAGCAGGTTTCCGGAGAACTTTGTGTCACGGTGTACTGTGTTTCTTGCTTTTAATCTTAGATCTCTTAATAAACTTTGTGTTATTTTAGATCTGGATCTAGAGCTGCCTTTGTTTTATAATTCTGTGTGTTCATATCTATTAAGTTTCTTCTATGTGCATGCAATTAGCTCTGCTATCTACTAATTGGGATGCACATCTTCCCCATTTCTTCTCTGTATTTCCTTTACTTCCTTCTTCTATAAAATACTTCCTTTCTTGAACAGCTGCTTACTTGCTGCAGAACTTCTTAGTTATGGTTCATGAACTAAGTGGTTAAAGTAAAACCCCTGATAGATAATAACACATTTTTATTGACAAATTTGACATGGGAGCCTCACCGGTTAAATGAGGGAGATTTATCTCATGACTGCCTAGGTTTGATGCTATGCAGAAAATCTAGCCAACAGTTTTTGGCGACTCCGCTGGGGAACAACTATCTTTGCAGATCAAAGCTTATCTCTTGAAGATCAGAGTGTTTTCCATACAAATCTCAACCTGGTTGAACGTCCATTCACCCGATCTATGAAGGCATAAGGAAGGACTGATCATTTCTTCTGACTGCAGGAGCAATTCAATTTCAATCATCCTCCTCAAGTTAGAAGCCGCAGATCTAGTCTTTCACCAGGAAGAAGAGTGCAAACACATCCAGATCCGGATCATCTTCAGCATAATCCGGCAGCTGGAATTATTCATCAAGTCTATTCTCAAAGAAGACGTGCTCCTTTCATGATGCAGAATCATCCACTTGCCCCTGCAGCGCCTGTTCCATGGGGTGCAGCCTTTGGACCTTTGAATCTGACTCCTCCTATGCATGATCTACCTAAAGGGACGAGAAAGAATTTTCCAAAATTCTTTGGAGATGGCAAGCAAAATCCAGATGACCACTTGGCTGCGTTTTTCATATCCTGTGGAGTGCTTGCAGTCGAACATGAAGATGTATCTGTCAGACTCTTCATAGAGACTCTGCATGACTTGGCTGGAGAATGGTTCTACCGGCTAGCTCCTGGCACCATAACCAACTGGGCTACTATGCGGGATGCGTTCCTGAAAAGATTCAAGGCAGCTAAAGATTCCAGCACTTTGATAACCCAACTGACTCAGTTGAAGAAGGAGCCACATGAGCACATGCGGGATTTTATTGCAAAATTCCAAAGATTACTGTACAAAATTCCAACTTCTGCTTCTCTGAATGACGAGAATCAAAAGGTGTTCTTCATCAATGCTTTACATCCTGAAGTAAGCTATCAACTGCGAAGAGCACGACCTGCTGATTTGTTAGCAGCTCAAAACATGGCGGTTGAAATTGAAGACGACCTCATCATGGCTGGAAAGATAAAGAGCAACACTTCTAGAGCTGAAAGTTCATCCTCTGCTACTACTTCCGATTCACTATTGCAAAAGTTAGCAAATGAGATGATGCAGATGAAGAAACAAATGGCTCAAATGGCTCAAGGCAACAATACTGCCCCTGCTCGGAATTTCAACAACAACAACAACCGGAACCGCATTGTTGGTTCCCAAAGATTAGCAATTGAAGCTGCTCCCAGAAACAATGTGGAGATGAATGAAGAAGACCAGGAAGCTGATGCTGGTCAGTTCGAGAATGATGATTTTGTAGCTCCTGCTGGTGACTCCAACATTAATTTCCTAAACTACAAATCTGAACATGACAATGAGAAACTTCATGAAGATTATCATGGTCATACATATGCAGTATTTACAAAATCACAAACTCGTCAAGCTTAGGCATTAGCTGACGAACAAAAAAGGGGCAGCCCTTTACCTTCTTCCATGGCTCCTAGAGATAAGAATGCAAGTTCTTCATCTCAACCACAGAAAGCGGCTCAGGTATCTGAATCTATTTCTTCTTTTGACATTATTGATCATGCCAAGAAAACTAAAGTTCAAATGTCAGAAGCCGGACACTTGAGAGCCATTCCTGAGCAGTTAAATAGGCTAGTCAAATATGTACAATCACCAGGACAATCCAATACATCAAAAGGCCTTTTTCCTAAGCCCAAAAATACTCCTCCACAAAACAACACTGCAGTTGTTAAATCCTCACCATCTTCTGAAAGAGTGGAACCTTTCTATGTCTCCTTATTGCTTAATGGTTTCAAGTTAAGCAATTGCATTTTAGATTCAGGTGCTTCTGATAATATCATGCCAGCTAAAGTTGCAGATGCTCTTGGGCTTACCCTGACGAAGACCATAAAAAGGTGCTACTCCATGGAGAGACAAGTCCCTTTAATCAGACAAATCAAAGATACGCAAGTTGTTCTGGCAGCTTTTCCTGACAAGAGATTAAAGATGACAATCTTAGTTGCAGATATTCCTGTCTCCTACGGGATGTTGCTGAGTAGAAACTTCTGCAAAGAGCTGGGAGGAGAAGTAAAGATGGATTGGTCCTATGCGCACATTCCTATCAAAGGGCTTATCCATAAGCTGGAGCCAGAAAAGAAATCCAGGTACACGGTTACAAAATCTGAGGATCCTAGATCTCAGATTCTTTTTCAGGAATCTGACCGTGGGGTCTATTTCTTGGAAACGGATAAAGATGTACCAGAACAAGAATTTCAACCAGAGCCAGAGACAACAAAAGAAGAAGAAAAAGTTTGGACTCTGGAGTTTAAAGGCACATGTTGTTCTTTTGGATCAGGAGCTGGTGCTCTACTAATATCTCCAGATCATGAGGTATTTCCATACTCCCACAAGCTGATGTTCGAGAACACCAATCATACGGCGGAGTATGAAGCATTGCTTCTAGGAATGGAGCAAGCTAAGAAGAAAGGAGTAAAACTCCTCAAAGCCCAAGGAGATGCTGAACTTCTAGTAAAGCAGGTTCGAGGGCAAAGTCAAGTCAAAAGAGATAAGCTGGAGCATTACAGAGATAAAGTGCTTTCCGCCACATTCAATTTTGCAGCCTTCTCTATTGACTTCATTCCAATAAACCAAAACTCCAAGGCAGATTCTTTGGCAGTCACGGCTGCACTATTGAATCCGGATAGACCACCGTCCATATTCAGACAAGGAAACTATAAAGTGGAGATGGTCTACCACCCCAGAGTCCCTGAACAAACATCTGCATGTCTGCATGTTGAAGGGAGTAAATCACCACCACGAAAAACAGTCATAAAAAAAGCTAATCCATGTTATGATGACAGTAGTGGAGTAGTCCAACCAAAAGGTAACAAAATCCCCAAGGGTTTATTTTCCTTAGTGGAAACTTTCAACAAGCATGATCAGTACCTGAAGAAGAAGAATGAATATGGTGATAGTTCTTCCTCAGAAATACAGCCGATAAATCTGGGAATGGAGGAAGTTGATGCAAACTTACCCACCACAGAGAGAAGAAAGGATGAGCCACCACCAGATGAAGTTGATAAGGACTTGCCTAGAGTATTTGACAAGAAGGCCAAAGAAAGGAAGTTCAGGATCGGAGATTGGGTACTCTGGTGGGACAAGAGACATGAACCGAAGGGCATACACGACAAATCTGATCCACTCTGGAAAGGGCCCTTCATGATCAAAAGAGTTGCAGGAATGGATACCTTCTTCCTTGCCTACCGGGATGGAATTGAGTTACCATTTCCTTTAAACGGGAAGCATTTGAAGTTGTTCAGGAACTGAAAAAGTAGGGTAAAACCTGTATGTATATAAATAAAACTTTGTTTGTTTTTCCTTGTTTTGTTTTTGTTTTTTGTGTTGTGTTGTGTTTGTTTGCCTGACCCCGTGCCCAAAAGACAAGATATGAAACCAGAGATGCTGGGATCTCATCTTTTCCCTTTGTCATTCTGACAGAGAAAAAGATGTCCACAGACGGAGCCAACTGGTGTCACCCAGATTTCATCCTGAAATCTGTGACTACCCTATCCGAAAAAAAATTCGTACTTTTAAAATAGTGGGTCGTTTGTTGTTTTTATTGACTGAAAGTTCTTGTATTGCGTCAAGATAATCCCAAAGAGCCATATTAGCCTTTTTCGCCAAATACCCAGATGCCCAAAATTGTTATATTCTGTCGTCGGGATTTGTCTGCGGGAAATTTGTATTTAATTATTTTGAGCCCCGTATGAGGCTATTTGCGCTCCGTTTTAACTCTGTTATGATCGAACATATCATTATTCCTTGTACCAGAAGGATTTTAACTTGGAATAAGTTTTGGGCTTTATTTGTGACTTTTGGCAATTTTTCGTGTTTTTGTGTTGTCCCGTTTCGTTTTCTGTGAAATTTCTCTAGAACAATTCCTTTGTCGGGTAAGCCCGATTTTTGGCCTGGAGCAGCTGGAAAACATATACGCACATTATGCCTAGAGGAAGTCACCATCGGAGGTCTGGATCACTGGGAAAAAGCGAAGTCGTGCACGGAAAAGCCCCTGCGGGGATGGGCGCATTTTTGGAAAACAAAGGATTTAAGCTGCAATGGGAAAAATAGAAGCCGCAGGCATGATGGGAATTTTATACCTGCCTAGCAGGGTACTTTTTCCCGTGTTATAAAATTCACTTAAGCTGCAGTGGGAAAAATAGAAGCAACAGGCAGGTGGGATTTTATTGCCTGCCTTGCAGGGTACTTTTTCCCGTGATATAGTGGGAAAAATAGAAGCAGCAGGCAGGTGGGATTTTATTGCCTGCCTTGCAGGGTACTTTTTCCCGTGATAGAAAATTCACTTAAGTTGCAGTGGGAAAGTTAGAGGCTGCAGGCAGGCGGGAATTTATTGCCTGCCTTGCAGGGTAAAAATTCCCATGGTGAAATAAAAGAAAAGTGACTTAAGTGAAATCACGGGATTTTATTGCCTGCCTTGCAGGGTAAATAATCCCATTGTCAAAGTCAAATCACTTAAGTGGATCATGGGATTTCCGGGGCTGCCTTGCAGGGTAAAGAATCCCATTGTCAGAAATTCTTAAAAATAGAATTCTATTATGCAAAAAAGTGCGACCCACCTTGGGTGAATAATAATGCATTAAATAAATATTTGTTAATATTTATTCACCCAATTTTGGCACCCAGGCTTGTGGAAAAGTCAACAAAAGCAAAGGGGAATAAATCAATTGGAAATAGAATTCTAAAATTAAATAAATTTAATTTATTTAATGCAGCCCCTTTTGAGAAGGAATTAATACTTTTTAAAGTATTAAATGATTATATTAATTCCTATTTTCAGTGGCTATGGTCAAAGCACACTGTGAAGCTTAAGTGAAGTGAAGTGTGGATGATTAAATTGAATTAATTTAATTTATTGGATGGCTGTCCTTAAACATGCTATTTTTAAAAGAGAAGAGCATGATTTTTAATTAATTAATTGCCTTTAATTGTTAGGGCAATTATTAATTATAGAATTGTGAGGGTTATATAAGCATGGGCAGCCATATGGGTGAATTATTTAATTCACAGGTAAAGAATTGCAGCCAAGAGGAAAAGTGCGCCCCCATTTGAAGAAGGATTTTGCTCAGGCAAGGTGGCAACAAGGCTAAAAGCTTCCAAATTTGGCGCATGCTTTGAAGGAGGTTGATCTTTGTCTGCATAATTGTTTGCACAGGTGTTACAGGAGCTCAGGTGTTGTTGAAAGGATTCATGCTCTCTTTATGTGCAAATTAAACACCATTTTTTGGGGCAGCAGGCTTGAAAAGTGCAGATTTTTACAATTAAAATTCACTATTCATGCTCCGGTGGCCATTTTTGTCAATAAATTACAGGAATTCATTACAGGTGCTTTACAAAAGAAAATGAGATTTTATCAATGTCCAATACATTGCATATATCCTCCGAATATGAAGAATTGTCCAGATCTGCACCAGTATTGAAGAAATCCGGCCAAGTAAGAAGAAAAAGAATTATTCAGACGAAGATAGACAAAGCTATGGCGAAGAAAGATGAAAAAGAAAGCACAACAGAGTCATGCATCACTTCTAAATTTATAGATATTGGAGACACAGATCTAGGCTCGGAACCTCTTGCCGATTTGATAGATAGATCCAGAGCAGGAGAACACTTCACTCATGCGTGCAGTTAAAAGCAGTGGAATTATTTGAGTTGCAGCTTTTCCATCCATAGCCCAGTTGCCAAAGTTTGTTATGCAGGTGCAGCTCCATATCTAGATGCAAATCCATATGTAGATCCAGATCCAGATCTCATAGTTGCAAAAGCTTCCGGCACAAAGGCTTCATCCTCTTGTTTCAAATGCAGCCCGTGAAGAAGTCAGTGCGTGGAAAATTCCTTCCAAGATCCTGTGCATGTGCTCTCATCTTCCAGTTGAAGCCTTCATTGAATTTTCATTCATCCTGAAGTGCTTTCCAGGATTTTTAATTGCTCATATGCAATTAAAAATAAGGATGATGAGTTATCTACGGCAAACATTGCATTGATGCATGTACAACAAAAGAACTACAAAATATTCAAGGATAAAAGAGAAGACAATGCGAAGGCAAAATTCCAACTTGCTTCCAATTCCAACTGCTTGCAATTCCAGCTTGTTTCCAGATCCAGCTGCTTCCAGATCCAGTTTGAATCAGCTGCATGCAGACATGAAAAAGGACAAAGTCAGCTTTCCTCTTCCTTCTTCTTTCCTCCGAAAAAGTAATTGAGCGATCAATTAAATTATACAACTTAAGTGATTGGTTTAAAAGCCATTACTTGAAGAAGTCAACTACTTGGAGATAGGTGGCAGGACGTGCAAAATAGAAGGTTCTATTTTCAGTTGCAAATCATACATGTCATGGAAAGAGGAATTCCAGGAGGAAGATTGTCAGTTGTTTCTTTCCGACTTCGATATGTGCCAGTTCAACTAAAGCTTCCAACTTATAATTGCCCCTCTACATTCTATAAGTAGAGGAAGAACCTTCGGGTTAAGAAAGGAATCAGAATTTATAAGCAGCAATCTTGTGTTCTAGACTTTGTGCTGAACCCCTGAGAGCAACTTGGAGCAAAGGAATACAAAGGAGCAGGTTTCCGGAGAACTTTGTGTCACGGTGTACTTTGTTTCTTGCTTTTAATCTTAGATCTCTTAATAAACTTTGTGTTATTTTAGATCTAGATCTAGAGCTGCCTTTGTTTTATAATTCTGTGTGTTCATATCTATTAAGTTTCTTCTATGTGCATGCAATTAGCTCTGCTATCTACTAATTGGGATGCACATCTTCCCCATTTCTTCTCTGTATTTCCTTTACTTCCTTCTTCTATAAAATACTTCCTTTCTTGAATAGCTGCTTACTTGCTGCAGAACTTCTTAGTTATGGTTCATGAACTAAGTGGTTAAAGTAAAACCCCTGATAGATAATAACACATTTTTATTGACAAATCCACACAAATCTAAAAGCAACACACACAGTAGGCTGCAGATGAAAGGAGAAGTATACCACAGAAAAGTGGAAAGCCACACAAAGGAAAAAAATCAACACAAGTCCAAAAGATGCACGAAGGGAAAAATCCACACAAGTCCAAAAGCCACACAACAAAGGATTTGAAAATCTGCACTGCAAATGATTTCTCAATTTTGCAAGGAATCTTCAAACTGCCATAACTTTTGATCGAGACCACCAAATTGAGAAAAAATGGTACTATTATACAGGTGTGTAAATGAAATACACATTGGAGGTGGTGTTGGTTCATGATAAGTCCCATTTTGTGGTCAAATAACTGAATTAGGGGCCCAACACTGTTTTTGGATATGAGTTTGTGAATAAAACACGAGGACTGATGTTTTGTCTCATATATTTTGATCCAAAGCTTCATGTTTGACATCAGACTAGATCTCATTGGAAGAATTTTTTAAGAGGGATTGAATCAGAGATTAATTTTTAATGGGAATGATAGAGATTCTTAGGATATTTTAATGACAAATTTTTGGGTCATTTTAAGATGTTTTCTTAATCAATTGATGCCCAAATTATTTACTGATGTTTTTGGTTTATTTTTTTCGTCTCATGATGCTTATTGGATGGTATATTATCCTCATGACCCATAAAAAATAATGGAATGGGTTGAATGGTTTGTTTAACAAAAAATGACTTGTTATCAGTGGTCTAAAGCATGATTATGACCAAAAATAAACATTTGGTAGCTCACTTTTTATCTATCTCCCCTGATTTCGTGGGAATTCATTGATATAAGTTAGAGATCATCGACGTATAAAATATATGAAGGTTTTCTTGCAATTGAATGAACCCCCCATAAGTGTGGATCATCATGAGACTAGGATATGATTACCTTCTGAGCCATTTTTGGGGTACTTTGGAAGGGTCAAGTAGGTTAAGCATCTCTCATGGAATATTTAGATCCCTTCACTTTCTTATCGTTTTATAAATGTAATGAGTTTTATAAGTGAAATGATTTTTATCTTGAATGAAAATAAACTCTTCCCAATTGGTTTATGAGTGTTTTGAGTTTCTGTATACCCTTATGTTGTATTGTGTGATACATTCACTACCTTCTCAATGACAGTGAGAGATTGTGTATTTATTAAGCAATACAATCTATTTGATTGTGATTCATATCTATCATTTGGCTTGTATTATTTCATATTACCTTTCTATTCTAATATTGTATTATGCGTACAAATTATATCTACATAATTTCAGTCCATTATGTCATTTATATAGAGGGTTAAAGGATGCTAGAATGTAGTGTGGATTTTGGTGCATATTTTCCCCTTTATCATTATGTTTATCCCTTTTTCCGTGATCTTAGGGAGAGTAATCCCTTCAAACTATGGTGTATCACCATTCTTATCAAATTTTATTACTCTTTCCCCTTCAACTTTACAAATTATTATTTATTTAGAGTAGTGGTTAACCTAGAGATTTTAAGGAAAGGAGCCAACCTTATTATAGATATTTATCTCAAGGGTTAAAGTCCCACACCTTAGAGATACTCCCATTGTTGCTTGAAAGACACCTTCGAAACACTTAAATAGTTTCATAAATCATAAAGGATGCACACAATTCTCTACCAATATTTTTTGGCATGCAACTGGTGGGACTATTATTTCACATTTTGTTTACATCTTGTGAGGTTCTATAGTATTTATCCTAGATGTTCTTGTAAATGTATTAAACTAAGTTTCAAGTCTTCATTAGCTCTCTTTAAATTTTGAACCTAGCTTGTTAAAGTGAATAGAAAAATCTCTATAAGGATCTAATTTGTAAAGTCCAGTTTCTAATTGTAGCTTATGAGAAGGATTTCAACATAATAATTGTACTTATAAAATAACCTTTTGAATCTTAGCAATTGTCTCCCAAAAAGTGTAGTAGATGTCTCTATAAAAATATTTGTGAGAGAACCCTAAGTCTAAGAATATTCCTCTCCACTCCCCCACTTGGTTTTCTTGTATTCAAAAATATCCTAAAATTAACCTTCATCCCTTAAATACCATGTCTTATCCAATGGAATCATGTATTTTTATCCTTCAATGCATTGGTATGGCCCACTTCATATTTAAATGTGTGGAATGACCTCCCATGTGCTTCTCTCAAAATCCTTCCCTATTTCATAGTTGAGAAACATGTTAATCATACTGATCATCTTAGGTACATCACTCACTTGTGCTTAGTTCACCACATAAACCAAATAGATGTTGTAATGAGACTCTTGGAAACTTCCTTGAAGGGAAAATCCCTAACATTGTATGGGAGCCTTCCTCCCAATTATATTCACATATGGGTGAATTTGGAGAAATATTAGTGAGACAATTTTCAAACAAGAGTGACCACATGTCACTTATGAAGAAGCTAACAACAATCAAAAGGACATATACTAAGGATATTTCCTATTTTAATTACATATTCTTGAAGTCTTGGGATAAAATCCCACTTTTGGTAAGGCCTTCTTCACAATCATATTTCTTGTACTATCTCAAGGCTCCAAATTATGATATTGTTGGTATGATCCAATCTATGAGAGGTGTATAACTTCTTAATGCATTTGTATTTAATATCAATTGAGAACAACTTAATGTCAAGATGGTAAGCTATATTTAAGGCACCCCTTTTAACATTATTCCTATATTTAACCCCCATTCCTATTAATTTAGAACTCAACCTATTATTGTGTAACTATTGGTAACCATACCCATTACCTCAACTAATGAGTTAGATGAGTTTAAGGTCATGTTAATAAATGTGGAAAATGAAGTGACTATTAGGAAGAGATAAGCACTCTTAACCTGCTCAAAGGCCTTGGTAGTCATATAACCCAACCTAACCAACCCATTAGATCACAACCTCAAAACCATATCATCCCTGCAAATGCCTATAAATCATGGACATACCCAACTCTTACTAATCCTAATAGAGAAATTATCCTGATGGAAAACAACATGGGATGGTGAAGATATGAGATGGTGTTATCCTTACTCCCATGGTGCCCTTCATGATTCTCAACATTTTTCCTCATGGAGTCAATGACACAAGCCTTGGATAGTTTCAAGAATTATTTTGTGCATTTTTCCCAATGAAATGAATGATCCATCATACCTCCATTGGGTAGAAAGATTTAGCATAATTGTGACCTCAATTTCCAATTCTTTGGACATCTACTGATTTGATATTAAGATTTTTTATCTAGCCACCAATCAAGTTGAGGGAACTCATCAACCACAAGTGTTTATGATTATAATATTTAAGATAAAAGAAAATAATCTTAGAGATAGAAGTTCGGGTATATAGAGATTAGGTGAAAACTATTTCAAGAGGAGAAATCTCAAAACCAATAGAGGTTTCACCTCACATGCCCAAAATAAGCAAGGTATTTATGTAGTTCCACATCATCTTACTATTAAGAAACCATTAATAAATTTATGATAAAATCACGGGGATTCACAATGACCTACAACAATCACCCCTTATATTGTTGAGAAAATGAAGAGAACTAAATATTCATATCTCCCTATGGGATCATTTGGAAATTCTATGGCATAGCTGGATCTACTAGCAATAAGGACTAAGGAAATTCAAGCTTCTACCCAAAACTCAAAAAGGAGGTAATTCCAAACCCATTTCAATTTGTATCAATCTAATGTTAATAGACACAATTTTTTCTCCTTAAACCCCCTCAATTTTACAATATCATTAATCATTGGGAAATATTTATATCTATAATTAATATGATTAATTCTAGGGACTAGAAACATATTAAAAGCCTAATTAATGTGTAATTGATATTTCGCTTCCTTTGACTTATATCCCTTTTTCATTAACAAAGGTTTTATACAATAGATGGTATATGTTGTGAAAACTCTGGGTGTTATAAAAATACCTTAATCTAACCCTACAATGATTTTTTATGACAATATCACTATACCTTGAGATATTTCAACTATAGAAGGTTTTCCCAACTATGAGAGTTTGTCATTTTCTCTAGAGAACATTTAATACTAAAGTAAAAGGAAATCTATCATTGGATGTGTCTCACATGTTCCTTAAGACTAGTCTATGACATCTAGAATCACAATAAAGGCTGATCCAATTTCCTCAATTCCATGTTGAAACATATTATCCAAATCCCACTAAGCAAAATTATGCCATAACCTTTATAACCTAAGGGAGCATAGGATGATTGAACCTTTTGAAGTGATATTTAAATTTCTTATATGAATAAATGGATGGATGGGATAAATAAATATGGATTTATGATTCCTTATGAGGCATTTGAGGAGATTAGACTTGACACATATTATCCTAATGGATGAGGATAGTTTTCACTCCCAACCTTATAAAATTAAATAATGGACTCAGATGGATTATGGAAATTTTTTTTACGATGGTTCAAATCGCAAGTTTGGAGCTAGCGTCTAAATAGATGTTATTTTATTTTCCCAAAGGATGAGAAGTTTGATTATTTTCACATAGGCTGCACTTTGAGCTTTACAAAAAATCCTTTATAAATATGAGTGTATCTAGTTGATTCAAGGGTAATAATTTTTAAAAGTAAATGTGGCTGAATAATCTTATCTATTCTTTTGAGATAAATAGTTTAGTTATTAAAGTGACCGTCATGGCTCAAAATGAGCTTATTATAAACAACCCTATTTTTAGATCCTACAAACATAGAGTTGGGACCTCCAAGAATTATTTTTACTGCCATTAATTTTCAAGCTTTCCCAAGAGAATAAAATGCAAATACAAATAGGAAGGATTTTATACAATCTCAATTCGATCATCCTAAATGAGTATCATTATAAATTTGTAGAACTAACATACCAATATAGTAATCAAATCATCAAAGTTCCTAAGAATGACTGACATTCGACATATTGTTTTATAGATGATAAGATAAATTTCCCTTTCTTCATTTAGTAAGAAGTTGATATTTCTTGGGTTTTGCATAGATAAGATTATAATAAATTTATGTTGATTTCAAAACATCATTTTAATAATAATATATGAGTACCTAGAAATGTTTAATTACTTTGGAAAGACATATTCACCCTTAAATGATCAATATAAAGGGGAGAAGAGGAATTTAAAAATCAAATAGCAATAGGGTTATCATGATGTGGCTATCTCCAATGGAAAAGCAAATCATGAAGCCTTGGAAAGTTATGTACATTTGATAAAAATTATGATTTCATCAAAGGCATGGCTAAGGATGTGATGACATTTTTTCATGGTATTCTTATGCGATGACCATAAAGGAGAGTATGATCTCTAATACCATTTGGCACACCATTGAATTATCCCTTGAGAACTTTTAAAATAATGTTTTATTAAGAAAAAATAAAATAAAACTAGTTAAGTAGCCTAAGATTTTGCAACTATTAATGAGAAAGAAGTTGACCAACCATTTGATCAAATCCAAAATTATCTTCCCCATTTAAAAAATCTTATTTGGGTTACAAACCTAGTCCACGAGTTATGAAAAAGTCAATGGAGAGATAAGGTTGTGTGTAATAATAAAGATATAAAATAACATTAATAGGATCGTTACCCTTAATGCTCTACAATTCCTCAAGAAAGTCGCTACGAGTTTCCTTGAGACTACTGGACTCGTTTTCTATATTACAATCAGTATTCTTATGGATTAATGAGCAATTGTAACTTAATACAAAAGAGAGCTGTTTTATGGGACCAAGTGGGGGGAAATTTTATAGCATCATGAAATGTCATTTGGATTTAATTAGATGTTTGGTGCCAACTTTCAAAGGGTAAATCTAAATAGCTATTAATGGATTGGTCAATGATATTGTTTTCAAACAAATTTGGACTAATATTAATATTTTCATAATAATTAAAATAGGGTCATTTGATGTACCTTAAGCATATTTTTAGTTGTTTCAGAGAGTCTAACATATCTTGTAAAAAACATAAATTAATTTTACAATTTTGTTCGTGAGGTTTGAGTCTTAAAAAATCTCTCACATTTCTAAAATTTTACATATATCTATAAGAAATTGATCCCCTTAAATTATAATAGAGAAACTAAATCGACACAAAAAAAAAATAGATTCATTTCTGGGGAAGATCAATTTTGTAAGGAATTACATTACTTACTTTGATAAGTTGGTAAGGCCCATTGTTACGCCCTTAACCCTAGGTCATATATCAGGATATGGATAAACAACCTATGGCTAACACAATATCTTATCAAGTCATAAAATATTTATTTTTGCTTTAATATGCTTAGTGGGTCAGCCTTAGGGATATTAGGATGGTATATATAGGAGTTAGAGACTAGGATATTGTCATGATATTGAACACTTGAGTCTTATTGTATGGTTTGGAGGTTACCCAATCGAAGTGGATAAATTATTATAATTGCATATTGATATCATTTATCTATATTTTGGTGTTCTATTGTTGCTAATATTTATATCTATCTAAGTAATTTCATTATAAGTCGTATCAGAGCTGTAATCTCGGCCAAAATTAGGTCAAACACCTTTTTTTTTATTTTGGCCATATCTTGGAACAAATGTGAATTTCTCAACCAAAATTTTACAGAATTTGCGACACATATCAATTAAGATTACCAAATAATTTCAGGATATTTTGATCTCATTTTCAAAATTTGTCACCATTTTATCATTTTTCCTACATTCACTCCACAACCCACAAATTTGGGAAATTTTCAAAGTTATTTTACATTTTTCGAAATATCTAGAAAAATAAAAGGGGATTTATTCTTTCTACTTTCTAAATTAAGGTAGAAATAATTCATAAGTTGGACACTTAAATATTGATTAATAGAGTTTATTCTAAAAACCCTAAATTTTGGGCATCACGGGGATGGATTTATATGGAAAGGGTGAGGTGGATGCTAGAGAATGGTGGGTAGAATTTAAGAATATTTATTTTTCATCTACATGGACATGTTTTTGGTTTTCATTTTGGCTTGATGGTCCAACAAGGAGGTGGGCCTCTCAATTGAATCAAGAGTGTTCAAATTGGTCTTGGGAGGAAATGGAACAAGTTTTATTGGCTAGGTGGAATAAAGAAGAAGTAGGAGTAAAATGAGAAGAAGGAGAAGGAGGAGGAGAGGTAGAGGAAGAAGATAAATAAGGAGAAGAAGAAGAAGAAGAAGAAGAAGAAGAAAGAGGAGGAGGAGGAGGAAGATGATCAAGTTGAAGAAAAATAGAGGATAAGATTTCAGATAGTGTGGCTCTAAAGAGATGAGATTAAAAATTTATGTTTGAAGAGTGCACCCATTGGAAAAATGATATAAAGGAAGTGCAAGTGAATGGTAAAAATATTAATGTTTCATTCGAATTGAATCTCTCTTGTCTCAAAGAGAGTTTACCACTTTACCATACCCCTTACAAGAAGGAGAGGAGAGTAGAGAAGAATTATAAATAAGGAGAAAGAAGAAGAAGAAGAAGAAGAATGAAGAAAGAGGAGGAGGAGGAAGTTGATCAAGTTGAAGAAAAATAGACGGATAAAGATTTCAGATAAGTGTGGGCTCTAAAGAGATGAATTAAAAATTTATGTGAAGAAGTGCACCCATTGAAAACTTGATATTAAAGGAAGTGCAAGTGAATGGTAAAAATATTAATGTTTCATTCGAATTGAATCTCTCTTGTCTCAAAGAGAGTTTACCACTTTACCATACCCTACACATTTCTATATTTTGGAATGTCATTGCACAAAATGTATCATCCCAGATAGAGTTACTTGTGTTAGATAAATAAGGCCAAATTGGTTTGGAACATGAGGAAATTCTTCAGATGTAGAGATTTAAGAGGAGAGTAAATATTGAGTATCTACTCAAGTGGAAGAATTAAG
The DNA here is from genome assembly GCA_019776745.2 of Taxus chinensis. Classification (NCBI taxonomy): domain Eukaryota; kingdom Viridiplantae; phylum Streptophyta; class Pinopsida; order Cupressales; family Taxaceae; genus Taxus; species Taxus chinensis. Next base: position 318,302,838 of record CM034151.1, on the reverse strand, counting down.
ACAATGCAACAACAACATGGGAGGAGGAATATTTCTTATACCAACATCCAAATATAATTGAAATTAAGGACCAAACTTGTTTTAAGAAGCCTAAAAAATGTCAATATTGGGGAAAATGTTGCTTTGAAGGGGAGGGGCATGCTACACCCTTAAACCTAGGTCATACATTAGGATATAGATATATGACCTATGGATAACATAATCTTGTATCAAGTTTAAGAAAAAAATTGAGGATAAGATTTCAAATAGTGTAGCTCTAAAGAGATAAGCTTCAATATTTATGTTTGAGGAGTGCACCCATTGGAAAATTATATGAAGTAAGTGTAAGTGGATGGTAAAAATATTAAGTTTTTAGTCGAATCGAAGCTCTCTTATCTCAAAGAGATTTTTCCACTTTCTCATACCCTGCACATTTATGGATTTTGGAATGTCATTGCACAAAATGTATCATCCCAAATAGAGTTACCTGTGTTAGATAAAGAAGGAAAAATTGGTTTGGAACATGAGGAGATTCTTCATATGTAGAGGGTGAAGAGGAGAGTAATTATTGAGTATATACTCAAGTGGAAGAATTAATACAATGCAACGACAACATGGGAGGATGACGATTTCTTATACTAACATCCAGAGATCATTGAAATTTAGGACCACACTTGTTTGAAGAAGCCTAAAAAATTGTAAATATCGGGGATAATTTTGCTTTGAAGGGGAGGGGCATACTACACCCTTAAACCTAGGTCATATATTAGGATATATATATCTGACCTATGGGTAACATAATCTCATACCATGTCATAACATATTTATTTATGCTTTCATATGATTAGTGGGTTGGACTTAGGGATATGAGTACTATAGTAGGGTATATATATGAGGTAGAGAGTAGGATATTATCATGATATAGATAAATTAAGTCTTATTTTATGGTTTGGAGGGTTCCCCCTTAAAGTGGTTGGATCATTCTACTTGCATATTGATATCAATTCTTTATATTTTGGTGTTCTATTGTTGTTGATATTTAGATTTATATAAGTAATTTCATTACAACCCATAACATTTATGCTTAAGAAAGGATGTAATTTCCAATGGACACAAGAGGCCAAGGGTGTCTTTTACAGGATAAAACAGGATATAGCCCATGCTTCCACTCTCATCAACCTCAATTTTGACATATTAAACCTGGAAAATAACCAAGGAATGGTATATATAAGAGTTAGAGAGTATGATATTATCATGATATTGAGCACTTGAGTCTTATTGTGTGGTTTTTAGGTTGCCCCCTTGAAGTGGCTAACTCATTCTACTTGCATATTGATATCATTTCTCTATATTTTAGTGTTCTAATATTTTTATATTCAGGTATATCTAAGTAATTTCATTACAACCCATAACATTGTTGCTTGAGAAATGTAATTTTATATGGACACAAGATGCCAAGAACATTTTTGAAAAGATCAAATAGGATATAGCCCAATATTCCACTCTCATCAACCTCAATTTTGACAAAGACTTTATCTTATATGCAGACTTTATCTTATATGCCTTTGGAGGGGAGAGCAGTACTATTTCCATCTTAACCAAGGATTATAGTAGCCAATAGCTTTTACAAGTCAAGCACTTAAAGATTATGAACTCAAATACAACTTTGTTGAAAAGAAAACTTTTGTTGTTTTGATATATCTAAAAAAATTAAACACTTCATATTCGACAATAAGATCAGATTCTTTATTACTCATCAAAACATTAAGAAGTGCATTATAAACACTAAAATAAGTGAGAAAATTAATGTTTGGATTACTACAATAATGGAGTTTGTCATTGAAATAAATTCCACCAAGCTTACCAAAGGTAGAGCACTATGTAAACACTTTGTTGAAGATGAAGGGCCCACACAAGAATTAGTTTATGTTCAATCAATAGAAGCTACAATATATACAAGTGTTGAAAATGAATGGTTTCAGAATATGGTTGAATACCTTCACACTAGAAAGATTCCCAATACCTTAAACAAAATTTAGAGAAGGAATTTTAGATTTCAGGATCTTAGCTACAAGTTGTTTGAAGGTGGAATCTTTAAGAGAAACATTGATGGTGTGATGTTAATATACGTGGACCCTGTCAAGGTTGAGAAGGTAATCAAAGAGTTTCATGTAGATTTTTTTAGTTGGCATTTTTCTCCTCAAACTACTGCAACCAAGTTCTTGAGGGATGGTTACTTTTGTCCCACCTTATTTTTCAGATTGTTATAAATGGATAAGAGGTTGTAAGGATGTTTGTTTTTCACTGGTAAGAAATGTAATGCATCCCTTCCACTTTAACCCATCACTTTCAATCAACCTTTATCTCAATTGGGTTTAGAATTCATTGGTATGGTGAACCTTCCTCCAAACACTAATCATCATTGAGTTTTGATTACTAAAGACTATTTTACAATGTGGGTGGAGGTTGTACCTCTTAAAGAAGAAACTGAAAATGCCATTGTAAGATATTGTGAAAAAAATTAGGGTCCCTACATAGTTATATCTAGTAATGTCAAGGATTTCATTAGAGCCAAAGTGATTGGTTTTGCCTTGAGGAATATTATTTACTTGAATACATCTTCGAACTATTATCCTCAAGGAAATGGTCTCGATGAATCTTCTAATTAAAATATGATCAGAATAATTAAGAGAACAATGGAATACAATAAGATGCAGTGGCATACTAAGGTAAGAACAAAAATTTGGGCTGATATAATCACACCCAAGAAGTTTGTTGAGACTCTCCATTAATTCTTGTGTATGAAAGAGAAGTTATGTTACCCATTTCACTTGAAATTCCATCTTTGTAGTTGAATAATCAATTGGAATTAGAGCATCATGATGCAAGAACCACAAGGAATGTTTATTTGGTTAAGTTAGAATAAATTAGGAAAGAAGCTAGGGAGAAACAACAATACTACCGGTAAGCTATGAAAAATTGGTTTAAGAAGAAATCCCACCCTCAACAATTCATAAAAGGAGAGTTTGATCCGTAAAATTATCATAAATTAACTCAACTAAAATAATGTTTACATGGATGATCAAAATCGGAATGAAATTTGATTCTAAAAATGAGTTTCACACCCATGTCAGATAACACTTCAAACCATTCCAAGACTTCATTTAACCGATTTACGATAATGTGTCGTAACTAACTTTTGTTTATATGCAATATTCATATTAATTAACTGATTAAATTCGGAAATTAAAATCAGCAATCTGAATCAAATTAGTGACAAAACGACACAAAAGGTTGATAACGAAGTTCGACATATAGCCTACATCTCCGGGTTCATACGAACCGATCTATTAAAATTGCTAAAATTGCAAGTACAATAACCCTTACAATCAAAAATATAGATCGCAACCTACAAAAAATTACTTTCAGACCTTCGTAGAACTCTGACAGTGCTCAGTAAACATCCTCCACCTTCCCAAAGTACTTTGTCGAGGTTACTCCTTTGGAAATTCAACAATTAGTGACTTCCGCTGCATAAAAGGACATCACAGAATCTCCAAAACGGAAAAATAATCACATCACTGTGAAGGTATCAGAATTTAGAACAACTTTCCTTTTTACTCCAAGACCTGGTTTGGCCTCTAAGGGCTTCAAAAATGATGATTTTTGCAAGTAGGTATGTACTGCCTTCTCCCACAGTCTGCTCACAAACTCTGATTAAATAATAGCGAGCTCTTATTATAATTTAATTATCTGTCGTGGGGTAATGGTCGGGAGAAAATGTGGCGAGTGACATATTCAGGGGTCAAATCTTAGCACCACCATTTGTCTTTTTTACCATTTTTGGGGTGAATCCCATATTCCATGGGATATGGCTTTGAATAGCCTTTGAAATTTCTTGGATACAAACCTGTAATAGCCTTGTATCACCACGTGGGCCTCCTTTTTGGCGGTGGATTATTTATCTAACATACGTGGGTATATAAAAGAATTAAGCCTTTTGGATGACTGTCTTCTCACGTGTTTGTGGCCACACCAACTCTTTTGCAATGCTCGCATTTACTTGGGCCACGTTGAGCTATGTGAAGACCTCCCGAGCTAAAGGAATGGCGGAGGAACTAATGTGATGTCGATGGTTTAAACAAAATGCCACGTAGAAATTGTGTCCATAGCGAGCTCACCCGAGCCCAATGCACCATATAAACTCACCTATTCGAGTTAGTGACATCAACCGAGTTGGCTCGGTAAGCAATATAACAATGAGATCCAATCCAAAGCTTGCTAGATGATAAATCCTATATGGACCATACAAATGCCGAAGTGGCATATATAATAAAACTTGTGGCAATGGTATCGGCGGCAATGACACCCCTCCGTCAAAAGAGTGTGTCGATCCTGGCTGAGGGCCCCCAGCCAACAAATAGTGAGGCCCACCATTTTTAATCCCGACAGTCAAAGATCGGTGTTCTAAGACAATCTTCACATTTTCAATCAATCTTCATTTTTGCCACGTGTCACTTCCTGACTAGCCAGTTGATTGGTACGGTGCCCCATCTCTAGTCTGACCTTATGCAGACAATATCTTGCTCCAACGTAGTCCGTTTTGTGCAATCAAATAGTCGAAGGAAAGCTCTCAGAACGATATTCCGCACTGTGATGGTTTAGGGAGATTTTGGAAAACCCTGTCTGTGAAATGATCTCCTGATCAGAGTTGGTCCTAAAATTGGATGAAGATCGCTCCAAGCTAGGACAACATAATAAATTTGATGCTATTTGGAGTGGTTCTTATCAAATTGCAGAGATTAAGGAGAGTAATGCTTTTCAATTGGAAAATATTGACGTTGAAATCTTGCCTATCCCAATCAATGGGAAATTCCTTGTAACATCCCCATTTTAAGACATTAGAACAAGGGAATTTTATTTATTTTTTATAACGTTCTTTGTTCTAAATTATGTAATTCAAAACACACGACCAAGTTTTAATAATTGTTCTCTATCCAATTAATGTAATTTAGATCACACAATTACTTTTAAAACCAATGTTCTCTATTCGCATATTTATAATATGGAACACACATTCAATGCCATTCAATCATATAACAGATACCATATGTTGCTGTAAATGACTCGAAGAACTACCGATCTCCCATTTTATGGCTCGGAGTTTCAACGATCTCTCATTTCATGACTCGGCGACTTACCGATCCTTCATGTTAATCCATGCATTGTATACTAAGTATACTTGGTTCTCTTTACCATTTTTGGTTATCGAAGTATTCCATTTAAGAGGCCTATCTGAATATTTGTTACCGATATTCATCTGAAATCCTGCTTCTTAAACTAGGTGATTAGGACAATGCAACCAGCAACTTGCGATAGTTTGGCCAAAGATTTTCACATGCTTTGCATGATCATATTCCTAGATGTTATACACATCAATGGAATACATCCTTCACCTCACTTCGTCTGTTATCTAGAATGGTCTTTTCTGACCTCTGTCAGTCCTCTCATCCAAGGTTAAACTTTAACCAAACTAGCAATATGAAAGAGTATAGGAAGACACTCGCGGTGACTAAAGGTACGCAGACATACTTGCCGACCCTAGACGACTGAATGTGTCTAGTTACCTTTAGTCTTCCTGAGTCACTCCGTATACACAGTCACATTCCTATCATTGTCCAATTAACTTGGTCCCAGCTTATGTAAACTTGATGATTCGATTCGGGAGGGCGTTGTAACATGTCAGCTGCAACATTGTGTTGTCATGAAGGCCCGACCTTCATGAAGACACCATATTGCAGATGGCGTGTGCCAAGGTCCTAGGGAATCCTCTCATCAAGGGATACACATCCAACTAGAAGTGTGATTAGATTATAATCTTAAATATTTAAGATCAATTTTTCAGCAACCGTGCTGATCTTCTAACCTCACTGTTTGTTACAGTTGCATAGCTAAGAGAGACTTAAATTGTCTTAAAGCTTAATATGCCTTTGCTCCTCCTTACTGAAGGATTGCTTAGTTCCACTTTAGTTCCTTAATTTAAGCTTCGGACTAACAGTCCACTACAGCTTAACGTAATAAGATCAACTTACTAAACTTAACCAAGTTTTATTCACAACTGAATTTAAATTCAGAATTCCATCTTATTAGACGTCATTTAAATGAGGCCTAATTCCAAATGAATGTATTCATTTATTCACTATAACCTTACTTCAGTTAAGGTTTGTTACGAGGAGATATGATTCCTCATACCGAATATCCTCTGGATCAAACATCTCAAGGATATTAACGAAATCAAAATACAAGATTCAATTGTCTCTTTATTTATATTCATTAGCTTATATACCAGTTCCGAATATCGTTCATTTAAGAATTCATATTCAACTTAACTCTTTTTCAAATGTCAATTTAAAATCCATATTGACCTAAGTATGAATTAATTGTACATTCCAACTTAAAAGTTGTATTCAAGTAAAGAATAGATATTATGTCCTTTTAAAAACTATCAACCATCATTTGAATATATCCAAATTCAATGAATAAAATTTATATTCTCAATCTTATTCAAACAGTTCCAAGGCGGTACAGCCATTAAATTAACACACCTTTCCTTTGTACTCAATCCTCAAGATTAAAATTTATACAATTTACAAGCCCACACAACCAGAATTCATTCATGCCAAACAACATTAACAACTCATAAAGAAGAAGAATCCAACTTTCTCTTTTTCCATTTCCTCGTAGAAGAATAATAAATTCTCAGATATGATCCATCCTTAGCTAATCAGAAGAAGCATCAAAAAACAACATGTCTTCATTTTTACTCATGGAAACCATATTCAAAATTTACTTGCATGGGTCAGTTCATTGAACTGAGCATATTAAGCACTTATCATTAAAATGAGGTGCTCTTAATTAACTGTCTCAATAAAAGAACTCTACTTTTATGAAACGTTTATAAATTGAGATGGACATCATCTACGAATTAAGTGCTGATAAGGATGAACAACTTAACAACCCAATCCCCTAATTACCATCACAATCAGACAAAAAGATTTACTAACTTTCTCCCAAATAATTACTACAACCCGCAACACTTTATTTAGATTTCCTTACTGTTTTTATTCCAATAACGCAAGGGGGTTCATTTCGTATTTAAAACAATTACTACCAGAAGTAATTTCCTCTAAATAGTTCCAGATTAAAAACATCTGTAAGAGCTAATACACTTATGTATATAATGTTGTTCTAATGCAATTACTATCAATTCCATTCCCTTATAATAGTTGAAATTTCAAGAGATGAATTTTAATTAAGAATTCAGACAGAACTACTTCCCTTTCGTACTACTCATTTAATTTCAAACAATCAAATGCAAAAGAGAAAAGTAGTCATTCACTGTGGCAACACTGGTGTCATTTCTCAAAATTCAACAAGCAGCATAATACTTCTTTCAAATCAGAAAAGAAGGAAAACAACAGTTAAATGCAGTTGCTTATGCCTAAGGCAGTAAGAAATTCATTCAATATCAAATATAGAATTTCAACAAGATAAGAGAAGAAAATAATTATTACTTCCGATTACCCATCCAATATTCCCTTTCTTTTCATCACAACTGAACTAGATGATTTAAACAAGAAGTGATAACAATCAATGATAACAGTCAAAGAGAGAGAACAATTAAAGTCAATAATCAAATGAAAGGAAAAAGAATCATATTATCTCTTCTCAATGCCTGACCGAATATCAACTAGTTAGCACAGACCTGTTCCCATATGATGATTTCTTCTAACAAGTCTATTTCAGTATATAAAACTTACTAACTACTATTCATGGAAGCATGCCAGAGTTCATTTGCATCTAATTCCGCAAGTGTCAAAAACAACTTAATCTTTTAATTAAATTCGTTTTTAATAATTATTCACCAAAACGAACATTTCCAGATAGGTCTGAAACAAGCAAGAATGTACAGCTAACAACAAAATCATGATTTTTATCATAATAATAAAAGGGGTCGTTTTTCAACATCAGAGTAAGAAATCAACTTCAATTCAGTTTTAATGAAACAACGAAGAAGTTTAGACTGCAATTCGTTTATATATAAATATATATATTCATCATCGAATTCAAAGGAGAATAAAATGATAAGCTCTATTCCATCCAACAGATAACCAGATACTCTGCTCCAGATTTAAGAAAATCATTCCTAAAAATCATTCACGGATTTCAAACCAAATAAGGAGACATTAAATCATTTTTAGATCACGCAAGGGTAAGACGATGGAATGAATTCGCTGTCCCCAGTGAAATCATATTCTATGCCATGTAAAGCAACTAGGATAATAACTCACACAAACAGTTTCATCAAGCATTCTCACGATTTTTCCCAAATCATTTACACACACAGAACTCAGAAAGCAATATTCACATCGCTGGTACATTCATCAACTCAAACCCATAATGGGTAATAAAACCAAATACCCAATACTATCAAAAACTCATACAACAAGGATAGATTTCATTTCATTTACTCTTTTTGTAAAGAAAATACCCAAATTGTATTCATCTCCAACAGACAACTCAACCCAAAAATCACATTAATTGTATCAACATTTTCATTTTACAAAAACACCCAACATAAGAGCAGAGTTCTTTTAATGAAGACGCTTAACAAAGAGCAAAACAGTTTAAAGAGAAGAGCTCAACATGCCTATAAAATTTCTTGTGGCTTGAAGAAAACCGCATCCACGCCCTCAAGAATTCTTCTTTTCCACGGAAACAAACAAAAAGTTTTCTCCAATGATCTCCTTACTCCCACAGGCTCCAAGATAGCCGTGGTTAATCAAAACAATAGCTACAATGACCAGAATGGTTGCAAGTTCGAAAGAACCTCAAAAGAAATGCAGAGCAGATACGAGAAACCCAAATGAACACAATAACCACAAAATTTCCTCTTTCCCCTTTCCAAGGTGAGCTGGTCTCCAAGACCGAGATCAATAAATGCATTGAATGCATTGTTTTTTCCTCTATCTCCATGCCACCACCGACTTAGGTTTGGCGAGTTCCACCTTTAAATTTTTGCATGTAATTTCCTTCTTAGCTACATTGCTAGTTAGATATCTCCAACTTCTCATGTTCCCGCCAAACTTGGCATTTAAAACTTCAAGGACATCATTTAATGTCCTTTATTAAATTTCTAACCTTCCCTTCTTATCCGCTCATCAGCATGTGTTCATAGGTCCCCTCCTTAGGTTAGCAATAGTTTAGGTTGTATTGTCCATCGATAGGTATTCATCTAGGTCGCAAATCATTAGGATTTGTAATATTTTACATCCTATTTAATTTAAAATCCACGTAGGGTAGTAGTTAGGTTATAGGCTAAAACATAGTTATAGGTTTAAACATAGCCGTAGTATTTTAATTAATGGTTTCTTCTAGTAAGTTTACTAACTTACGTTTATATCTAGCATAATACAGGACGTTTTTTCCTATGCTCAACATATACCTGGCTCACTTGCATCAAGACTCTTACTGCCTCACGCTTTCCAGTGTTACAATTTGTATGTAGTTCAGAAATCAAACCTTTTCCATTGGCATCATGGTACCGAATAATTATACTTGTAACTAGGTTCTGTAACATTTATAACGACCTTCAGTCTAGTTCCATACTTCATTCTATTTAGAAATTAAATCGACAAAGCGATCACAAAGAAGGCCGCAACATACCTTGGATCAATGGAATTGATTCAAGGTGTGCTGTCAACAACAATATGAGTTCATCAAACATAAAAGCAAGTCTGTTGTTTCGCACTTGCAAAACACAAGTTATAATGACCTTCGTCCCAAGTAAACAAGGGTTCAGATCAGTAACACATTATTTTTAAGATTAAAAGATGTATCTTAACATAATTATCCTCATTTCCACCGTTACAACATCATGAAAAGAGGTTATCATAGTATCTTCTAAAAATCAAGATGTTACATTCCTCAAGAAATATTTGTAAATATTCCATCATCCCTTATACATATTAGCAATTATTTTCTATTCCTCACTATGTTTAGTTTTGTTTCCTTGTTTTCATTGTTGTGTGTCTTCGTGGCCTCAATTTTAGACTATGGATGTTTGTTGCTCATAACTTGTTTTTTTCAATTATATTGCGCATTTTTGTGGAGTCTAAACTACTAGGAAGGTTTTTTTATTGAAGGTTGTGTAGTCACCATGGTAATGTCTCTCAAGCTTAAGCATTGACATGTTTATCTTTTAGTTCGATTGTGTTTGAACAGACACTTGCTGCCTTGTAACCACCCTATCCATTTGTAGAGAAAAATCATTCCCCCATGCACCTTCAGTTTATCTTTTGATTAAATATCATATTATTTTTAGAATGGTCAAGAGTTGCATGTATCGTAGGCACATAAGTGAGGATCATCTAAAGGAACAAGTTAGATTTTGGAACATCATAGTTTTTGCAAGAGAAACTAGAGTTTTTTGAAAGTTCAAGAGAATTTGTTAGAATTTATATACTGACTCCATGCCCAATGGATGCACAAGGAAACTGAGTCTCACATCTAAAAGGAAAATTACCCCTTTTAGTCCCTAAAAATGTTTCCAAAATAAGTACCTTCCTTATTGTTGGGCCATTATTTACAAAAAAATGAATACTTGTAGGCCTCGATGTTATTCATTCACTTTTCCACCTTGATGTCTCAAAGATTGTTCGGATTACTTATGTGGATCAGATCTAGGATTCCAATTTTCAAATTGGTCAAAGAATTAACCATTTTATGCCTTGATTTTTCCTTGGGCTCAAAAACCTTTCACATAGTAAACCGTGGGTCAAATGAGTAGTATACCACATAAAAGTGGAAAATCCACACAAAGGGACAAATCCATACAAGTCCAAAATCCATGCACATAGTAGGTCGTGGATCAAAGGAGAAAGATATCGTGGAAAAGTGGAAAATCCACACAAATGTAAAAATATACACAAGTCCAAAATACACACAAAGGGGAAAATCCACACAAGTCCAAAAGCCACACACATAGTAGGTCATGGATCAAAGGAACAATATACCATAGAAAAGTGGAAAAGCCACATAAAGGGAAAAATCCACACAAGTCCAAAATTTGCGTAACAAAAGATTTGAAAATTTGCACTACAAAGGATTTTAAAATCTGCATGTTTTTAATATAAAGGATTTCTCAATTTTGACCAACAATCTTTGAACTACCATAATTTTTTATCCAGACCACAAAATTGAGAAGAGTTGGTATTGTTGGAAATGTATTGAAATGAGATACACATTGGAGGTGGTTTTAGGTCACGATAGACCCTATTTTGTGATCAAATAATCGAAATAGTGGTCCACAACCGTTTTTAGATATGAGTTTGTGACTCGCATACAAGAATGGGATTTTTCCCATATCTTTTGATCTAGGGCTCCTTTTTTACATGATACAAGTATCATTGGAAGCATTTTTCAGAGGGATTCACTCAAATATCATTTTTAAGGGAAAGAATGGATATACTTCTGAGATTTTGATGACATAGATTTGGGTCATTTTGATGTTTTTTCATAATCAATTTATGCCCACATCAGTTACAAATGATTTTGGTTGATTCTGTGTGTCTCATGATGCTTCTTGGATGGTATATTATCCTCATTACCCCACAAAAATGAAGATAATGGCTTGAATGGCTTGTTTAACAAGAAATGAGCTATTATCAATGATCTAACACATGATTATGATCAAAAATAGAAATTTTCATCTATCTCCCTTGATCTCATGGGAATTAATTGATCTAAGTTAGAGATCATCCACATAGAAAATATATAAAGGTTTTCTTGCAAGTGAAGGAACCCCCCATGGGTGTGGATCATCATGAGACTAGGGGATTACCTTTTGATCTAGTTTTGGGGAAGTTAGGAAGGGTCAAGGAGGCTAAGAAATATCCCATGACATATTTATATTCCTTTACATTTCTTCTTCTTCTATGCATGTAATGAGTTTTATAAGTGAAATGATACTCTTTTGAATGAAAATAAACCTTGTCCAATTGGTTTCTAAATGTTTTGATTTTATGCAGACCCTTGTGTTGCATTGTTTAATGCATTCAATACCTTCTCAATGAATGTGAGAGATTATATTTTTCTTAAGAAATAAAATCTAGGTGATTGTGATTCATATCTATCCTTTTTCTTGTGTTATTAAATTTTACCTTTCTTCATTGTTATTGTATGAATTATATCTACATAATTTTTTTCCATTGTGTCATTTATATAGATGATTAAAGGATTCTAGAATGTATTGTGGATTATAGATCATATTTTCCCCTTTATCATTGTATTCTTCCCTTTTTCCTTAATCTCAGGTAGAGAAATCCCTTCATACTTTGGTGTATCACCATTGTTATCAAATTTCAGTACTCTTTCCCCCTTTAACTTTGGAGAGTTTTTAATCTAGCTTAGAGTAGTGGTTAATCTATATATATATTAAGGAAAGGAGCCATCCTTATTCTCGAGGTTTATCACAAGGATTAAGGTCCCACACCTTATAGATGTTCCAATTTTTGTTGTAGATACCTTCATACACTTGAATAATTGCCTAAATTAGAAGGGTGCACACAATTCTTTACCAACAGGAAGAAATTTCCATATTAAACCAAGCGAGAAGGATAAAACCAAGTAGGAAGAACATAAAGTAAGAAACTACGTTAAAATAAAGTAGATAATTTAAAGATATTATCTTGTAAAGTAGATACGTACAAGTGAACAAGTGAGAACATAAATTGTAGTTTTTCTTGATAAAGTGAGCACTAGTTGGCTCTTTAAAAATGTGGCCTTAGTTATTTTATAGATGATATGTTCTAGGACCTAAGATGTATTTAATTGGATAGGCACCACACCACTTTCTAGCGTATTTTCCTTCTTTTTCGTGGGTATAATATAACTTCAAGATAAGGTCACCAACATCAAATTTTCTAGACTTGAGAATTTTTTGTGTTGTTTTCCTACGCTCTCTTTATATTTATGGTTATGATGGAATACATGATTTCATTTTTCATCAAGGAAGTTGAGGGCATGGTAATGGGCCTCACAAATTAATTTTTCGGGGATGATCCTGCAAAGAGAAATGTTATGGGATAGAAGTTCCACCCCAAGTATAAGGAGCACATAAGATATATACACATGCAAGAATGGGGTTGATAGAAATGGATTTTTTTGATGTAATAGGGAGCTTCAAGGACTTGAATCTTAGCCAATGGAGATTGAATAAGTTCATCATGGTATTAACATGGTTTGCATTTCTTAGAGAAAGTGTGTGCATCTAATTTTAATGTAGGCCAATAATAACTCATATGTAGGAATTTGTGGGATGTGGCATGGATTCCATAATGTCCGATGCAAGTTCCCTCACACTCTTCTTCAAGGAGAGAGGGAAATTCATCCTCCAAAACATAATGGAGTATGGTGTCTTCAAAGATATAAGAGGATTCTATCTTTGAAGAAGTATTTTAGGGATTTCTTGTGGATTTCAATACATTTGCAAGAATCACTATCTGGAGGGTAAGTTTCATGTTAGATCAATTCAATGATTTTTTAATACCATGAGGTGTAGGTAATAGGGACAACATCCATATGAAAAATAAGATTAGAATCGATATAATGTTGTGAGGAAGGTGTCTTGTGGATTTCAACTATGTATTGAACCTTATGGAGATCCAGGTGAGGATGGCATTGAGCAGCATATGAGACCAACAAATCAGCCACGGAATTTTGTTCCCGAGGAATAGATTCATGGTGAAAGAAGTGAATTGTCTTGCTATTTGTTTGACGATCTCATTATATATTTTTAGATTGTCGATTTAGCATTGATAAGTATCATTAACTTTTTAGAAAACAAGTTGAGAGTCTTCCATGGCATGAACATATGTGATATTAGAGGTGAGAGTGACTTTGATGCCAAGTATAATAGCTTCATATTCATCCATGTTGTTGATAACATTAACTTAGAGGTGAAATGAGAAAGGAAGTGTCTTTCTTGAGAGATCAATTAGAATGCAACCAAACCCATCTAATTAAAGACATTTTTCTCTATCTAAATGGAGATTCCAAGTGTCTTCATTAAGGTCAACAATGATTTCTTCTTCGTTGAGTTTAATGATGTTTTTTGTAAGTTTAGGATTAGGATTTTATTTACCAACTACGAGGGAACGTGCCTCGAGATAAATAATGAAGCTATGATAGTAGTTCTTGATTGTAAGAAAATATTGATCCATTCCTTTGATCATTTTTCTTCATCATGTAGGGAATCCATAATGGGTTTGGTTGTAGGTATTGGAGTAGTAGATAGTTGATCTATGATGATGTGACCTTTGTTAGCCTTTTATGTAATTATGTGCATGTCAAATTCCATGAGAAGCTTAATCCCCTTACAAATGTGATCCCTAGGGAGGATGAAATGTGAGAAAAGTGGAAGAGAGGGTAAATGTGAATGATCACATAATTGGTTTGGTAAATCATGTAGTGGTGAAGCTTAGTGGAAGAAACAATATGGCTAGGAAAGCTCATTAAACATATGTATAACGAGTTTCATAATCAAGAAGAGATTAAATAATGTAGTATATTTCATGATCTTTACCTTTTTCATCTTCTTAGGCCAACATTTTCCCAATAATTACAAAGGTAGAGGAGGCATTGAGAATAAGTGGATGACCGGGAAATAGATTCTATAGTGTGGGAGTACTAAGGATAGATGTTTTCAAATTTTAAAAGGATTTTTATAGTACTTATTCCATTCGAGTGTGAATCCATTTTTGATAATTTTGTTGATGTAGTGAGTAATTTTTCCAAAATGATGAACCTTTAACTTCATTTTGGATAACTAGTTAAAAAATTCTAAACTTGAAGGCTTTTTACCATGATTATTCATGCATTTTGAGATCTTTGATGTCTTAGAACTTGTCAAAAATAGCTCTCACACTTGTTCCTTGATTTCATTAGAAGAATACATGTAATAATTAATCAAAATCATTTATTTTGGCCTTAGGAAAGGAAAAATATGTCTAAATACATTTGGTTCTTAAGGAACTTGATCGTCAAACTTAATTGATCAATTCAATGAAACTTCTCTTCACACAATGTCTTTCAAGCTCTGACTAGCCTAGTTATTTGTTTTGGAGTAATAAACAAAAATTATCACCTATCGGTATTCTTACATCCCATGATATCTTAATCTTTCTCTTATCCCCAGTTAAAGATTCACTCTTGGCGGGATTTTGATGCCTTACAAGTGGTGAGGTGGATAGATGGAGACAATCCTCTAGAGATGACTCGGATTTATGTTAAAGATAACAACTCTAACCCCTCATGCCATCGCTGAACAACAAGTGGTAGTAATCATCTCAACTTGGTTCTCTAAAGGATTCCTTCCTTGTGTATTCCTTCCAAATTCACATGAGCCAACATTGAGAGTCATGTGGTAGATATACACATGAAGGTGATCTATTGAGCTAATTATTTGTTTCAGTACGCTCCCTACAAGCTTATATTTGACAGTTGGAGCCAATGCAAAAATGAGTTTGGGAACCTCATGAGGGTGTGAATGTGGCTTTGTTATTTTCTCATATCATTAAACTAAGGGATCCTTTCAACCTGTAACTAGATACATTATAATTTTAATTTAGAGGGATTCAAACTAATATTAGCTTTAAAGGAAGAGGTTGAATAATATGTTAGATTTTAATGATAGAGTTTCGGTCATTTTAAGCTCATTTTCTCTAACTTATGATGCCCAAATAAATTATAAGATGCTTATGGTTGACATTTATATTTAAAGATGCTTCTAATATATTATATTCCCTTCATGGCCCACAAAAATTTAGAGGATATACTTAAACTAGCACTTAGCCAGGAATAAGTTATTTTTAGTTGTCCAAAATGTAATCATAGTTTTATCAAACAATTAGCAACTCAATTCCTCATTCGTCCTCTTAATCTCATGGGCATTTGTGGATGTTTGGTTAAGGGGTTATTATGCAAAAAAATACCTAGATGATACTTATAGATCAAGGCATATTTTATTGTTACAAACCACCATTAGACCTAGAATATGCTTCCAAACGTAGTTTTGAGTGGATTATCAGAGCACACATTTTCTCTAGTATCTTTAGAGTTTCATGATTTTTATGGAAAAATTAATGATGAATAATGGATATTCTTTAGAATATTATTTATTCCATCTTTCTCTTCTCTCTTCTCTCTTCCTTATAATATATATGTGCATCTTGGTACAATTGTAAAGGATCCTCTGTTGAGTGTAGAGTCACTTTTCCCAAAAGGTGGTTGAACATTATGAGTTGCATACCTCTTATTTGAGTTGTGTAATGTGTACAATGCCCTCCCCCATGAGTTTATCAAACTTTTATATCTCAAGAAATTGATATCATGTTATTTTGGTTCTCTTTCTACTCTTTAAATTATATTAATGTATTATTGCTTGTTTGTTCATTTATGATATGACATGTGTAGATTACACTTGTAAGGCTCTATTTTACTTTGTCAATTATGCATAAAACTAGAGTTTGATGAAATGAAAATTTGAAAGTGGATTGTTTCTTCCCCCTTGGCCTTGAGATTGTCCTTTAATTTTCATCTTAGGAAGAGAGCCCCTTTCGATTTGGTGCATCACCATATTTTTTGTTTATCACATGTTTTACGTGTTCCATTTTCCCTTTCAATCAACAATTTATCTTTAATTAGTGATATCATTAGTATAGTTAGGAAGGGAATCTGAACCATTGTGGGAGGTTTGTCCCAAGGATCCAACAACCCATGCCTTGAGGAAAATCCCATGTTGTTGCTGAGATACTCAAATTTCTTCAATTTTTGAGATATTTCACAAGTGCATATTTTGTTGAAAAGTATTATAGGTGAATCCCAAGACAAACCATCAAGTTTCCCTAAGCTTCCATAGGAAATTTTGGATGTAAGGTATAGACTTAGGATGAGACATGTCAAGAGTGGATTTGATTTTTATAAAATCCACATCTATTCCACATTTGGAGATGAGGAGTCATAATATTTTTCCTTGAGTGACACAAAAGATACGTTTTCCCAAATTAAGGTAGACCTTGTATTTATGAAGGCATTGAAGATAAATGTCTAGGTCATGGGAAAGATCCTCTACATGTTGAGATTTGACGAAAAGGTCATCCACATAGACTTCAATGATTTTATGGATGATATCATGAAAGATGTGTGTCACAGCTCATTGATAGCTTCCCCTTGAATTTTTAAGGCCAAAGGGCATATTAACATAGAAATAGGTGCCCCATTTAGTGGTGAATTTGGTATTATGTTGAGATTTAGGTGTTATTAAGATTTAGTTGTAGCTAGAAAATCCATCCATAATGGATAACATAAATTGCATTGATGGAAGGTAAGGGAAATTATCCTTGGGACAAGTGACATTAAGATTATGAAATTCAATGTAGATACACATGAATAATGTGAATTTCCTATGAATGGGAAAAATGAATTTGGAATTGAGAATTTTTACGAGTTATTTGTGTTAGATCACTGGTTTTAGGGGTAAACGTCCACATATTTTTTCTAACACACACAAAATTGTGATAAGTAAAAATGTTGTCACAAAATCACACACATATTACTATTTTACTATGTTGTCAAATATGTTGTTATATGCATGGATCTTAAGTAAGAAATGTTAGAACTATAATATTAAGTGTATCATAATATTTGGTTTATATTTAAATAATATAGAATAACTTATATTCTTATTATTTAAATATAAACTTTATATTATGTGGTTAGTTAATTTAATTAACTAACATTAAATCAGGGAAGTGTGCCCCATCACTTAAGAAGGTCATAACCCTTCAGGTTATTTAAATATAACCATAGGTCATATTCATGATATTGAATATTGAATATTTGAATGTCGGGTAATCCTGGTAAATATGGAGTAGAAGCGAGGAAGGAGTTTTTACTGGACTGGTTGTAATAGTTTCTCATATAGTGGATTAATTCTTATGTATTTTTTACCCATTTAGCAGTTTTCCAATGTGTTTTTTACTTTAGGTTGTTATTTATTTTACTTATATGTGCACATTTACATTTATGGTTATTAATTAATGTTCACCTAATATTTCTTAAGGTTAATAAATCTTCATTCATCCCCTCATTGTGGCATGGTATCAAAGCGGGATTAAATAATCTAATTTAATTCTAAAGTTCTAAGGTTACAATGGTTGGGAAGTTAGGTGGTTAGTTGGTTGAAATTCTATTTAACCCCCCCTTCCCTCTCCATATGGTAGGAATGAATGTGTGCATCGATGGAAATTCAATTGGAGATTTCAACCACGCATAAAAAAATTGGAATTTGAGAATTACCAAGGCCATTGAAATTATGGTAAGGGTGAATAAATTTTGTGAATTTTTTTTCTATAGTTTGTAAATATTTTCAGGTTAATTCAACATATCAAAAGATAAGGTAAAAGAAATTTAAGTGAAATTCAAGTTTACAGGGGAGACAAGAATCTAGAAAATAGGAGTTATAAATTTTCTTATTGGTTGGCTAGACCATCTTGTCCCCTGGTAATGTAAAAATTTTCCTTTCACTTTGAATTACAAAAAACCTATCTCATGTCTTGTAAGGACCCCCCGTAAAATTTGATGTTTTATCACAAATTGATGTTTTATGTCTAAAATTTAGATTTTTTAAGTGAATTATTTAGTGTTATACACATTTGTTATTATATACCTATATATAATTGGTTTTGGTCTTTGATTGTAGTGCTAGAGAAAATATAGCTTCATAGCCTCATTATTTTAATCTATCATCAATGGAACCAAAGTGGGCTTTTGATTAGTATTATAAAAAATTACAAAAACAATTTAGGCTTAATCTTGTGTCCTCAAGAGAGTTCACAAGCATTTTATTAATATCACAATGAAAAAATAAATTAGAAGGGTACCTAAATGTCGTTAACCCATGACATAGGATGGTACAATAGATGGATAAAGCACATGATTTTAATGACTATACTCCATAAAAAAGCCAACTAATAACTAATAATATTATAATAATTCATGTAAGCATTTTCGCCGATTGACAACCATCATATTCTATTAAACTCGAACATTCTAGCCAACAAATATGAAGCCTCATGCAGGTGTCTATACATCAATAATTAGAAGATTATCTCAACTTCATGATATGTAAGAAAATACTACATAAATGGAACATAGCATTTCATATCTGTATTTTAAAAAATACTACCGGAAACCATTTTAAACATCAAAGACATCTTTAACAATTTTATATATCTAAAATTTTGTTCAATATAGTTACAATTTTTTTCTATTTACAATCTAGAAGTTCAAAAATTAGCTACAAGTTCTTGAACATGGCTACAAGTAAATGACCCTATTTAAGAATACCTGAGGAAAACATCTACTATATATTAAGTAGTGACCTTCTTTGTTAGAGAGTGCAATGCCACAATACCATCATGTTGTTATTTTGAATTTGCACTAGGACAAAGAATTCCAATAAGTACTTCCAAACATGTACACCATATTATCAATTATAAGTAACATTTATCATTTGTTGAAAATTTATCCCACTTCTAATTTATCAAGCAAGAAACTCTTATACCATTGAAAAGTTAAAGCATAGTCCATAAAGAGACCTGTCATGACAACAAGCACCCAATTTTGAAATATTTTTGCAAAAGCACCTAAAACCTATCACATGTAATTGGTTTCATAATAAAAAAGGTATTATGAATAAATGTGATGTTTTGACACTTTAAACCATTCTTGAAGAGTCATTATAGAGGCTAAGAATGGTGGAAAAGGAACTAAAACCCTAACCTTTATTTGCACAATCTAGTTAACAGAGTTTTGGGATTTATAACTTAGTTTATTGTCAATTGAGGAGATTTGAAAGGTTATAGATGTTAGTAGGATCAAGGCTCAAAGTTTTCCATTTAATTTAATCCTTAAAATGTACATTGAAACCTTGTAAAGGCATAGTAAGGTCTTAAACTCTCAAAATTGTCACCGAGGCACAATCTAGTAAAAACAACAAGATTTACTATCTTGACTATGGTTTAGATAAAGATTATCTTTAAAAGATTTATCTAACTCATTGAGTCATAGTATTTTCATATTGAGTTTTTTGAAGCACTAAGAAGGGTTCGAACCCTTGGTAACCTGTTTTCAAGACAAAGTACAGTCAACTTAAGGTTTATGTGTTTCTAACCAAATTTTTTCATTTGAAAAAACACTTCTACATCACCAACGTTTGAGCCAATCAGAAAAATAGTAAAATTCACAATGTTAAGGATTAAATGTGTGAAATAATGATCAAAGCATCCTTATAAGAAGAGGGGAAATGTGTGTGTGTGTGTCCCCATTATCACCTTATAACCCAAATTGTCTTTCTAATTGCTTCTTCAACTCTCTTCCATATGTTGAACAGAGGGAGAAATCCGTCAAGGGGGGGCTTGGTTTGTGATCATCTTGATGATGTCTTGGAGCTTATGCAAGACCCCTTGGAAACCATACTAACAATTTTTTAGAACCTAAGGCCATGCTTTGGGGCATCATGCTATTTCACCAATAAGTTGAGTAAACGAGATAAGGTAACTGGTTAGGAGGAATACCTGTAAAATCATTCAAGTTCCTAGTTTAATAAAAGATCAAATCTGCACTACTAAGAAAGGAAATCATCTTCTTGAAATCAACTCTTCTACACATAATTCATGCCTCTGAGTAAGCAATGATACAACCTCCCTCTTGAAAAGCTTAACATAGTATTCTGGGTGAGCTTGAAAGGGATGCACCCATTTATTTTTTAATCCCGTAAGGGATGAAAACATAATTTCATATAAAGTAACCAATAAATAAGGCAATACAGCAACTCTCAAAGAGAGCCAACCACATATCAAATCCAAACTCAGAGTTCACATCCAAATATACAGATGAAGTTTTTTAACAAAATTTGTCAATATAATGTCGTGTTTCAACGAAGAGAGAGAGAGAGAGAGAAAAAAAACTCTCACAGTCACCGATATTTAAAAAAATGTTTTCTTGTTAATATATCCATACTTAACTCAAGTATATAGCTTTGTAACTTCCAACAAACAAAATAAATTTTAGGATTGAAAAAGGTATCCACCCAGAGGTCTAAAACAAATAGCTCGACCCCCAAAAAACTTATCTCAATAAAACAATATGTAACAGACAAAAGCAACGACATGTTCACAACTAAAACCCAGATCCTTATGAACCCAAATGAACTGTTGATCGAGTAGGTCATCAACACTATATTTCTTCTTTATGCATTTACAAAATGTGAACAGTCCAGAAATATGGAAAACAATCACAAAACCAATTCAGAAACAATAAGAATAACCATATTTCTTAATAACATTTTGTTATTTGTGTTGTTGTTGGGTTTATCCATAAGATATACATAAATACATGCATTTATTTCCAAATTCAAAACTAGGAAAATAAAACCAAATTATATTCTCCATCTTAGAATAAAACAAAAGAATAGAGTTAGAATAATTCATGCTTGAAACTGGATGCACGTTTTCCCCCAAATCTTCTTCTTCACAAACCAGTCATATATCAGAAAACTAAATGCATTTTTTAGGAAGGGAAACCTCTAAAATATTCCAAACCAAAAACACCCAAAGTAATGCTTATCTCTCTCTTTTTAAATGATTCATAATCTTTGCATGCAAGAATCTTACCAGATTTTACCTCCCTTTCCAAACATTAGAGCAAAATAACCATAAACATGGAAAATATGAATAAGGAGGGTTTGCATGCATTCTAGCTTATTTTACAAGTTTCCTTTTTCTAAGAAAACCATGCCAATAATCAATTATATTAATTTCTTCTAGTTTACCTTTTTATTTCTCTCTTATTTTTCCATGTGCATTTTCTCCATTCTTCCATGCAAGGTTTAGTTGGTGATTTTATTTAATCATTACCAAGTTTTATATTTATCCACATTCCATGCAACTCTACGGTGACTAAATAAAACAAATCCAAAACTATTTAATAATGGTAAGTTCCATGGTGGCTATGAATGATCAAAGACATGTTAATCAAATAAAACATAATAATTTACCAAGTATGGATGGTGTTGGTCAATGACCAATCAAGTATTCATTATGCTCAATGATATGGTCAAGGACCATAGTAATTATAAATTTATACATTGCATTGCCACCGTTCTATGGTCTAAGACCATTTTAGTTTAAACGTTATACTTACCAAAAATTGTGTATGGTCTATGACCACTTAATAAACATTTAAACATAGTCATGTTTCCTTCACAATTGCTATATGGTCAATTACTAATTAAAACAATCAATGCAATACTTCATTTCCATATGCTAAGCAAGAGAAGGAGATTAGAGTTCATAACAACGAATGCAACAATGGTCTATGACCACTAAAACAATAAACATCATAAACAAACATTAACTTACCATTTATTGCCATTGACACCGCTTAAGGTCTAAGACCATTATACTTTGCATCATGGTCAAAGTCAACATATCAACAATAATAAATTATGTTGTTAATCATTGTTAATCAAGATAATCAAACAAGTAACATTTACCTTGTCGACGTTTCATAAACCTTTTTCCGAGAAACAACGAAGATCAATTTTGATTCCTTGTTGTCTATGACCGGTATTACAATAACAAGAAGGTTAATTGAAACATCAAATAACATTTATTTCCAAACACCGAAATAATGCAACGTACAACAACGTAACAAATTTATTGAACATTAATGAAATCATCTCATACAACAAACAAGATGGTGATCAATCAACCAAATCAAGTATAACAAATACAAGTTGCGATCATTAAATAATCAACGAATGCGAGGTGACAAGTGTGGGTACAGTGCTGAATATACAACTATGCACATGTCTACATTCATCTATGTAATATCCACATATTTATACTTGTAACCCAACCTCGCAACAACACTATTCAACTTACTTTTGTAAATTATTAAATACATCACAACTTATTTTTGCAACATAACAAAATGAAAATGTGGGGTGTGACATGCTTAGGAAGATATTCCCAGAATATTTTAAAGGTTATGTCCTAAAGTATTTCTAAAACTTACGTATCTAATATATCATGGCCTTGAATCATTTTTCAGATCAATTCTTTACACACTTTCCAATGGATATTGTTGAGAAAGTATCATATGATAAATTGTTAAAAACTTATAAACACTCTAATGAGATTATTAGTACATATGTGTTGGAGAATAAAGTTTTTACTAAGATGATCAATCTACTTGTGAATAATGAGTTTAAACATTTATTCACACATAGTTTATTTACTCCTTTGCAAGAGTCTATTATATTTTATAACTTTCTATCCTTCAATGAATTATGTCAAGCATCAATGATGGATAAGTAAAACTTTTGGCTATGAAAAACCTCAAATATGTTCCTAGTACATAATATGCAATGCATACTAAGTTTCAAGGAAAACAATTTTTTAAATCTAAATTAATGACAACAAAACAAAAGAACAAGTAACATTTACGATTATATCTATTGAAAAACAAAAGAACAAGTACATTGTGGGTCTGTTTTGTTTTCTCTCTATTCTACAACCACATTGTTTTTCAACCTGTTGAAAAACACATTTTCAACATGCTGAAACATAGTGTGTTTTTAAACATGACTAGTTTCCACAGAATAACACCTTGTTCCAAACGTTTTCTTTTATTGTGAGATGAACATGTAAATATTCTTGTGGGGCAAAGAGCCGAAAGAGATTTGCTTTAGAGATCACCGAATCCCAAACATAATTTTGGGGCAGTGAGTACAAAACTTAATAAGTATTTTGTTTAATCTTTTATTTCTTCCACCTTACAACTTGGATTAAGAGCCCATGAAATAGACACTGACAAAGTTGTGGCAGAAGATAAAACTAAATAAAAATGTTATGGGAATGCTTAGAATGTGCTTTGTTTTTTAAAACTCAGTCATAGTAACTTTTCTGTTTGTAATGATCTTTTTAACCCTAGAATTGTTCTATTTGAATTTAAAGAATTGTCCACTGGTAACCATATGAGGTTAATGGGACTGCAATAAAATTACGTTTTAGATAAAAGTTTGCAAGAGGAAATAAAATATTTGGGGAAATCCATGATATTGTTATGTTTATGTTCCTATGCTTAGTATCCCTATGCTTCATATTCAGGGTTTTAACACCTAGGTCAAATCCATGCTCTGTATGAGATATAGCTCGTTATATGAAAAATATATTTAGGGAAATTTTAACAACATGGCTCATTTTTTGTATTAGCAGTGTAACAACGAAAATGTCCAATAGATAGAAAGGTTTTTACAAGCACATAAGGGTTGGATAATGAAAACAAAAGTCAAATCCATACAACAAACTTACCAATGGGAAACAAAACTATAATGCTCGCCAAAGAGAGATTATTGTGCCTCAAGGAGTCCCTTGCTAACCATCTACAGTCCCCAATGGAGTCCCTTGGCTTCCAAGCTCGTAGTTGACCCTATTTTGTTCTAGATTTGATACATGATAAAGTTTGCCCTCAAATCGTAGCTTGCCCGCATTATGTGTTTGTATGCATCCGCTGTGACGGAGAACCATGAATTTTTGACCGGGATGCAGTTTTTTAAAACACATCATGATTTTCAAACCTAGGCTCTCCTTTCAATGATTGTGCATATTTTCAAACCTGGACTCTCCTTTCAATGATGGTGTGCCACGTCAACGCTCTGACTACCTTTTCCGATGCTCGCCACATCAGCTCTCCTATTTCCTATAATGCATGATATATTTTTATGTGTGTCAGCTTATAGAATGTATGTAAGGCAATGCATATTATCCGGAGAATAGCCTTCACCCTAAAAGAGATAAGCCGGCAGCAAAGTTTGATTCTAGAGGGACATATACTTTGAAATTCCAAACCTGCTAGGAGATATAAACCATGGCTAGTTAAATCATTATTGCATTGGAGAGTTTTGAATTTGAACACAAGGAGCATCTACGACCACGTGGAAGTTGGTGTGTCCGTGTAGCCATTCGTTAGTACAAATAATGCATTCAGGACTGCGCCAGTGCCACTTGTCATTCCACAGAAGCAGTTATTATTTGGCCGAGCGTCCGGCGCCTTTGCTGTACTAGACAGCGACATATCTCGTGTCACGCGGGGGTACCGCTATCCTCCACGTGGTGACTGGTGACTATAACAAACTTTTGTTTCCCTTTCCGAGAAACTACTGTGTTTTAAGAAACTTCCTCAAACAGGGAAAAGACACCAATTTTTTAAAAGACGGTTATTTCGCTTTGAAATTGACGACACGTGACGAGCCTCTCGGCAACGCGAGAAGCATTACGACACGCATCACTGATGCGCTTCCGACACGTGTCACACACCTGGTTTCTTGTTATACGTGGCTGTTCAAGAATTGCCACATCCATGCAGAGCGCAGACGGCAGACGCTGCTTTGACTTCATTCTGTCCATTTTCGGCTAAATTTAGTGCGTGTACTGCTACAATTTTTGTGGGTCACAATTTAACTGCGCCGCTAATTAATACATTGCGTCTGATGGTGGCACGTAGATAACAATTTACGGGGCTCTTAGCGACTAGGGATCGTTTTGGCATGAATTGGTCCCCTCAATTCTCTCTCTTCTTCCCTATTCCTGCTTCAAACCTTAAATTCAAGCTCCCAATGCTTTTCCTGTTTATCTGAACCCGTTTTGTTTCTCTTTCAATCACATTTTCAATGTGGTGTTGCGGAATTTTAATGGGTCTCTGCTACAGTTTTGAATTGTAATGATTTAGTGGGATTGTAGGGGAGTGGGACCATGTTTTGATGGCTCAGACGGCTGATTCAGACAGCAGGAGCGGTTTTTATCAGGGTGCTGCATCTTCACTTGCTTTTTCCAAGGATTTGTTCCGGAGGTTGATGATGGAGAAAGATGAGAGCGAGGATGAGATGGAATTGAATTTGGGCTTGTCACTAGGAGGATGCCATCACCATGTCAAGACAAACAAGGACAAGTCAGGGTCTGTAAGTTTGCAGCTGCATAGGAAGATTTCTAATGGTGGTGTTGGATTGCAGAGAGACGGTTATGGTTATGGCGGCGATGATGGTGGTGCTGATTTTGGTTTTGGATTGAAGCAGGAAGAGGCGTCTGGGATCCACGAATCCACTTCACAGCAGAAGAAACGAGAATTACATGCATTGAGGAGGCAGGAGGCCAGGAAGAAGAGAGAGGAAAAGCAGCTGCACAAGACCAGGAGGGAAGCAGGAGGGATCAAGTCCGTTCAGCCAAACAAGGTGGGGAGAAACCAAAACGGGTTTGTTCCATTGGCACCATCCTATCCCATGGGAGGAGGAGGCACTGTTTTTCCTCCCATGGCTACGGTTGGAAATGTTTCTAACGAGGAAGACAAGAGGGTGGTTGGAGCCCAAATGTCTTCTATCAGGGATCAAGACAGGGTGGTTGAAGAAAACGAGCCTTGTAGATCTGATAGAAAAGAGAGAGTTTCTAAGACATCTGATCAAGGGGACCTTTCAATTGGGGACAAGAGTTCGAGGACTTCTCATGGAAAGGAGAACATGGTGTTATGTTCCAATGGGGGAGCTAAAGAAAAGCCCCCTTCAGACAGAAGTTCAGCGGCCTCACAAGCAGGAGGCTACCCTGTTGTGCCCATATCTTATCCGTTCCCAGTGCTTGCTGCCAATCCTCACATGAGCTTCACTTTCCCATACATGATGCCCTTCTGGCCTGAATCCTCAAACAGTATCATTGCTCCTCCTCCTAATGTTGTGCAGCCTGTTCCTACTCGCGCTTTTCCTCCCTTTCAAATGCCTGTTTCAGGAGCAGCATTACAAACTTGTTTCTTTCCAGACCCACAAAAGTGTCCAGGAACAGGGCCTGCACATTCGTCTCCTCATGCATCTAGCAGGAGCTCGTCGGCAGTTTCAGAGAATGAAACCAGGTCTTCTCCAGGTATTTTTCTTATTGATTGACACCTCCATCTGTGGTTTCATGAAGTTAGTAGGAGAAGTTTGAGACAAATTGTTTATTCATTCAGGTGGTTAGTGTCTTTCTTATGCTAAAAAATAATAAATCATCAGTTTACTTCAAGGTTCTCATTATTAGTTTAATTCTGCAGAGCCCCTGCATTTTCCTAAGAAACCTATATTGATTTTTTCACATTTTTTTTGTTTGGGTAGATTTTGTGCCACAGAGTCTGCACAAGCATCTTTTCCATCTTGGGTGACATTGTTTAGATATTTTTGCAGGGGCATGTAGTAATGACTCAAAGAGTCAATCCGGTACATCTTCATTGCAGAGGGTTTCTTCTGCCAGCAAAACTCTGGATCAAACTGTGGGATCCTCAGAAGTAAGTAGTGCCACCCAAATAAAATCTCCTTCCAATGCAGAAGTAGATCAATCATCAGCTGCTTTTGCAACTTCAACCACCACAACCACCACCACCACCAAACAAATTACAGAGGCCTCACAAGAGGGATGCTCTTCAACTCCACATGTAACCAACACCATCTTTACTAAAACTTGTAGTGATGACCAGTCTTTATTACCAACAAAAACCTGCAAAGCTGATGAAACCCATGATGGGGAGTCCCCCTATTTTGCCAAAATGCCGGGCGTTTCGACGACGGGCGAGGGAGGGAAAACAGTGAATGGGTTCTTGTACAGCTACAGAGGAGGGGAAGTGAGTATAGTTTGTGTGTGCCATGGCACATTCTTGTCCCCTGCAGAGTTTGTGGAGCATGCAGGGCGTACAGATGTTTCACATCCAGAGAGGCACATAGTTGTCAACACAATGCAACATGCCCCAGCCATGGGTTAAAAGAATTTAAGCTTATAATTCAAAACTAACAGATTTTTGACACAGGAAAGACTTCCTTGCCACTCGTGTGGGAAGGATGATTTTAAGTGAATATTTTTGCAGGAACTGGAATGATAAAAAGTGTTTAACCTGGACTTATATCTGTCTGCAACTCTTTGCATCTGAATTTGTTACAAACGCTTCTCAATTCTCTTATATGGTGAAAATAGTGGTGCAACATTCAAAAGAATATTTGTTGCAGGGAGCCCATGATCCACTAACTTAAAAAACTCAATTTTCAACATGCCAGTCAGGATGTATATAATAAAATAAAAAATCTAGAACCAGAGCACTACGATTATGATAACATTAAGGGCTCTGCCTCCAACAAATTTCATAAACATGCAAAACTGATTTTTGACAATCTTGTTCATTTGCATCCTCCGAAAATAAAGTTTGTGTTTCCAAAATTTGCAAACTAAGTCATTTTTAAATAAACTAATGCATCTATGTATTTATAGAATTCTTAATTCAAATTAGGATTTAAAAGGATCATTCTAAAGCTTATTAAATCAATTAGGATTTAAATGGATCATTCGAACCTTAAATGGCTCTGAAGCATGGATTTTTCTTGTTGGACATTGCATTCTACAAAGGTTTTTGCTTTTGGAAGAAAAGTTGGAAAGTTCCTAGGAATTGCTTAAAACCTATCTCATTTGGGTGGGGGATGGCTTCCAGAATTGTTTGTCTATCAATCTTCATTCTCTCTGGCAGTCTCCCCTGTTTTAATTCTAAGTTGCTCCTCTTGCACTTGATCCTGTAACGAAAGGGTTGCAACCCCTTTAAGAAAGGAATATGTCATATTACAGATTTGTTCTTCCGGTAATCTAGGAGTGGTTTCCATGGGAAGATCTCAAGCAACATTTCCAGCTTGGAAATATTGATGTCCACTCCATTTCCACCATCATTTTGGCTGTTTCTAAAGAACATCTTCACAAAATTGAGGTTTTTCCTCCAATTTCTTTGGTGGTGAAATTGGAATTGCCGTGTTACCACTCCTTTTTCCCGGTACAAACCTTGGATTGGTTCACCTTTTGGTGGAGACTTCTATTTCGACAAATATTCTCAATTGCAGGTGGAATCGTAACTCTTCTCCTAAGTTTGGTCGAGGAGATTTGAGAAAGTTTGGCAAATTTTTACTGAATTGAATAAAGCTCATTTTTTGTGGTGTATTCTTTATCAAGGGCTTCCTATTGTGGAGAACCTTAAATAATTGGGGGTTGCCAATCCATTACACCCCTTTTGGCACTAACTGAAATCTATTAAACAACTTTTTTGGTTTTGCTCCCTTGCGCAATCTAAGTGGCAGTGGATGTTATATTTCAGATTTGGAAAAATTAAAACTATATTATTTTTAATCAAATTCAAATGGATAGAAGTCTCTTTGTTTCTAATCAGGGTGATTTCAAATATGTTTCTTCAAATTTAAGTCTAAGCGGAGAAAATATTCTTAGAAGTTGAGAATCTCCAAACCCTCATTGATCATTGGGGCAATGCTTCATGTGTTTTCAATCAGAGTTGCAAACTCATACATGCCCTTGTTCCCCGGGGACATGGTTATGCTCAGCGTCGTGTCTATTCTCATAGTAGACGCAAGAGTCCTAGCCCTTGTGCTTAGCGGGGTCAAGGTGGATGGAGAATCCCTGCTCTTATTGGTACTCATAGAGACCAAGTGCTTGGCAATGGATAGAACACCCCGGGTGCAAAGAAAATTTTAAGACCCCCTTAAAAAAACTTGTAGATGATATTTGGTGAATTTGTGAAAACGACTTTCAAAAAAATAGTGAATATGAAGGAAACAAGTTTCGAACAGTCTGGCGAATCATTTGATAATGGTGTTGGCCGGTAGCAATTGTCGGTTAACAGTATATGTCATTGGCCAACAAAATATTTAATTTTCCAAAAATCATTTTTTGACAATAGCAGTTAAAATGACTATTTCGACGAGAAATTTGTCCTCTCAAAAAATGGCATAAACAAAAAAAAAATCAAAAAGTGTTTTTGTGAAAAAAAAGCAGATTTTCACAGTTTTGTATTATATGCAATTTCAACACAATAACATATTAACTATTAAAATACCTTTAATGTTGGAGGGTTGCAATATGCAGTCGATTTCAATTGTCAACGCCTATAAGACCATGGGCACGAGTAAAAAAATTGCGAAGAAAAATTGATGTGTACTTGATATTCGTAATTGTAAATTTTTTATCACTATATATATGAAGGCGAATTTTACAAATTTCAATTTCACGCTAATGGTGCTTTGAATTTAAAAAAACAGTTCTTGGTGTAAATGCTAGGTGAACAAATCCCTAAAATAACTTGAACCTAAAAAAATTAACTGCCCAGTGTTAATCCCTACAACTAAAATTTTGTGAAATTTACCCCTATCACAAAAGAAAGGAACCCCATGCGCGCCGGCCTATCACCCAGCAGAAGTTGGGCGCTCACCCGAGGCATGCGCGGGTACCGAGTCTCTCTTTTATGTGAGTTTAGTGGGAAACATCATCTATGATTTGTGTTTAAGAGATTTCAAAAGGATTTAAGACATACAAGAACCATAGAGCTTAGAACGGCCTCTAGATCCTTGCAGTCATTCCAGACAGTGTACTTAACAGATTATATAACTTGTATCATAACAGAAAGAAGTATACAAACATCCATACTTAACATAAACATAAATGAAAGAAGACCTATGAGCAAGATGTATTCATCAGAACCATTGATATTCATATATATATAATAATAACCTCATTACATTCATGGAGCCATTACAGAGTGTCACAGAGAAGCAGACCGCAGTCATGCATTACAACTGGACTAATGTAACTATGCTACCAAAAAGAAAAATTACAATCCCCTTGCCCCATACATCCTTTCCCCAATACAATTACCCACTAGCAGAGTTCTTGCAGTATTTCTGCAGAGCTCCGCCCACTCTCTAAGTATATCTGTTTACTCTGCAGGCGCTTGTATTTATATCCTTTTCTGGACTGCCAACTCATCCTCCAGTGCCCTCAGATCTGATGCCAAGTGTCTGAATGTGGTCCTCCATGCGAGCATGCTCCTCCAGGCCTGAGCCTTCCACTTTATACCATGATGTGCTTCTAGAAGCTTCTACCGCAGGCATGCTCCTTCCTGGGCCAACCTGTCGCCAGGCTGGCACCTTATCCACATGCACAACCGGGTCATGCTTTTCACGTGTTCTACCCCGAACGTCCAATTTGACTAAGTCCCGAACCCTTGGTTCTGTTCGCGCGCGTCGCATGCGCCACGGGCTTCCTTAAACCCTTTTCTTAAACCCTGCCTTGCGCACTTTGTCCTTGCACGCCTTTCCTTAACTGGGACCTTGCGTGCCTATGCACCTTTTGTACTTAGTCAATATTCTAGGGGCCCAACATCACCCCACACTACGCCTGTTCTCCGTCCGCGGGAACACTCCTCTTAGTGAGAGAAAGAATACAATAGGCTTACGCCTAGGAAAAAGAATAAGGGGATGAAAGAATGGGGAAAGAAGAAAGAATGGGAGAGTGAAAGAATCACTGCAACAGACTGGGAAAATCCTTTTGCAAGTCAGCCTCCAATTTATTCCAGGCATCGACTTCATCCTGCGCTCTTTGATAGAGGTCACCGACCAGGGTGCTCACCTCCCCAAAATTTAGTCCATCTCCTTACATGCTCATAGTATCCGTGATCTTCTCCAATTCCTTGCATATATCCTCCAACACATCCATTCTTCATGTGATACGTGGATATAGCTCCTTCAACCGGTTTTTGATTGAAGCCCTTAAGGTTTCAATGGCCTCTGATTTCTTCTCAACCTCGGCAAGGATTTTGTCTCTTTCCGCCCTATTCCCCTTGTTTTTCTCCTAGAACTCCTTGAGTTCTGCCTCATGAGTGGTGACCAAGGTGCCTGCCACTTTGTCTCTATCCACGCAATTATCGTACGTGGCCTCAGCAGTCTGGGAAGCGGCCCTTACATCAGCAAGCACTTTGTTGTACTCTGCGACGAGCGCTATGATCTTCAACTTGTCTTCCTTCTCTAGGCACGCGGCCACTTCCTCTGTAGACTCCAAGGCTAGCAACTGTCTTTCCATGGTGAGGACCCTTGTTAAATCCTCCAGGCATCCCAAGGTAGATCCATACTTCTGCGCGGGTGATGCTAGGTCCGGATGCTTTAATAGTATGGCCCCGTTGATGGATTCTACTTTCTTGTACACAACGCTCACCTTGGCCTTTTCATCCTTCAATTCCCGCTGCCACTGGGCACTGATTAAATTTTCCTGGCTCAGCTCCTTGGTCAATGTAGCTAGCTCTTCCTCTTTCTCCTTCAGCTCCCCTTCCAGATCCCTGATCCTATCATTTCACCCGAAGAGTCTAGCCTCTATCTCAACAGAGAGACTTTGTTAAGCGCGTTGCACAATTGTTCATCCGAGAGCTGCTGGGTATCCACCACTGGGTTATCTTCTCCTGGTCCTGGAAATGTTACTATTGCCCATGGCTTACCTCAAACTCTGGCTCATCAAGGTGGGACTCAATTTCCCAAGAGATCATCTTCCTTGTCCATGGATAGGCAGCCTCCTTGTCAAAAGATGACATGCATACAAGCTCCTCCACCGGAAGTGTACTCTGGAACCACACGCAAAACACCTTCTTGGGGTCATCAATATAACCCATCTCTGGCCTCCCCCCTCTGCGCCTTCCTCCCATGCGCGTACCTTTGGGTATACTTACAGTTAAAACCGGGCCTCTAGTGCTGCCGCATTCCTCTTCTGCTCTCCTTCTCTTTGCTCAACACTGGCTCAGCGCCGCATTCCACTTTGTCCTCCGCCAGGGTCTCAATGTCCCTTGTCTCCTCTTCTTCTGCCACCTTGGCCATCTGCTCTTGTGCCGAGCTTGGAACCTCTTGCTTCTGCATGCTAGCCTCTTCATCTTTTCCCATGTCCTGGGTGCTTCCTCCTACCTGGCTATCCTTGCGCCACACAAAAAGGAACCCTTGTTCTTCTTCTCCACCTTCCTCCTCTGAATCATGTATATTGAAAACAAGTGACCCTTGATCTTTCCTAGGGTCATCTTCCCCACTTACTTCTTCTCCACTACCATCCTTCTCTCTTATGCACTTGTCCAAACTTCCAGCTTCTTCCGAGGTGGTCTCCTCTTCTACCCTCTGCTTCTTCCTAACCGGAGATTCCGGTGTAGGTGACTCTGTTTCTTCTTCTTCTGATGACTCCTTATCTGATGGCTCTTCTGGCTCTGGAGTCTTCTCTTTTACTATGGGATTTTTCTTGCGCGCGTACATGCTGGTTCTGGCGCTTGTCCCGGGGGAACCTATTGCCTGTGTCTCCACCACACTTGGGATTTTATTTTCTGGTTCTTTTTCCTCCCGTTTGGGCACGGGTATTTTCCTCCCAGTTGGATCCTGAGGTATAGATACCTCGTTCTCTAGATATGTGCCCTTCTCCAACTTGGGTCTTATGTGAATGTATACGCGCGCCGCGGATCCTTCTGCAATGGGAAGAGTCATGGGCCTTGTCATTTGTACCTCATGCAATACGTACCACTCCACGTACGCACGCTTGCCGGGGTACACCAACCCTTTGCGCATTTCCCTGTGGTCCTGGTCCAGATTACCAAGGTCCAACTTAAACTTTTTGGACTCCTTGAACCTGTTTACTCCCGCTTGGAAGTATTGAGCTGTGAAGGCAAAGGGGAGCTTGCACCATGGGCTCCATGTCCCATCTGATAGTTTGAATCTGCCCAAATAGAAATGCTGGTACACAGCAAATTCCACTTCTCCCCTTGTGGCTGCTGGTAGTTGTTCAAAAATTCTCCATTCTACCCCGAACACGTTCCTTAGGCACGTGTACCACTTTTCCAAGCGCACCTTGTGCACTGTTGTCATAGTGTCACAAGCGTATTTCTCAAACCTTTTGGCGGGTGAGGGGTCTTCAGCAGGGTACTCCCATACAAACTTATCTGATGCATCTGGTACCCCGATCTCTGAAAACATGATGGTTAGCAGCACATTTCCAAAAAGGATCCTGTCACCTTCCTTCGCGCAGTTGATAATTTCATCCACGATGAATGCAGACAAATTATAGATGGTGCCCTCTGAAATCTTTCTGCAAACATTCAACCATGGCTTATTGACTTGGGTCCATCTCTCCTGGCCATTTAGCTTTGACACCAGGTGCGCAGCCATCTTCATCACTGGATCCTTGATGTCTGCGACATCATAATACCTTGACCCCTTTTTGCATGCAAAAGCGGCGATAGTTTCCTTAATCACTTCTTTGTCAGTCAAGTCATCCTCCAACCCATCTCCTTCATAGATGAGGCCTGTGAAATGTGAAATTAGCTGAGGAGTTATGCACATCTTGTGCCCCACGAAGTGGAAATAGTCCTCATGCACGCGCGACATCAGCCACTGATACAGTCGCTCAGGTTTCCCGAAGTAGGGCAACTCAAAGAGTTGTAATAACCCTGCCTTCTCCAACTTGACCTTCACGTCATCATTATAAATGGGAAAACCCTCTGGTGTCCTCTTGTTTGTTGGGCACACTAATTCCAGTGCCAACTCCTTTTCGATTGTGCTTGTCTGATGATTATAATCATTTACAGACATGTCCCTAAGATGGGACTCCCACTCCTTCCCCAACAACACTCCATCTGGGTACTGCATTTCTGCATACCACTCTTCATTTGTGCTTGCTTCAATTTCTTGCTGCTTGCCCTTGCCCTTTCCCTTGCCCTTCTTGGGTGTACTAGCTGGTTTCTTGGGTGCCATTTTCTAGGTCTTCTTCCCACTTCAATCACTCTGTCTTACTCTGTTCTTCCGCTCTCTCCAACCTTAGATCTCGAACTTGTGAAGAAAATTTCTTAAACCCATGCCCTAGTTCTTCAAACCCTAACTGGGATACTCCCTTCACAAGATGACGCCTTCTCACAACTTCTCCTACACCCGTGAAATCCCTTCCTCCTGGTTTGCAAATCCGAACTAGTTACCCACGCTTCAATCTCTCCAAATTTTTCTTCACACGGATCAGTTTTTTGGAAGCCCTAGTTTGCAAAGGTGCAAAAAGCACTTCATTCTCCTTATACGCAAAGTGAAAAATGAAGTGCCTCGACCCCTTTATTTATAGTTTTTCCCTTTTTGAGCATTAAGTGCTACTTCACCTACCACCATACCTTTTTCATTTAATGTGGCTTTTTCAAACAAATCCTGTCTTCAGCGCTTTCACTCACACACCCAACCTGTACGGACAACCCTCCAACCTTCTGGCGCGCAACCAATCCAACATGACAGGAGACTCTTGCACGCACAACCTAGCACCGAAGGCACTTCTTCTGTCCTAATTTTTGCTCTCACCTACCTCGTGTTGCTTAATGTGCTTTCTCCTCCTTTGTACGTGGGATCTACAAGTAGCTTTATCTTGACACCAACCATCCTTTTTCCATATTTTCTCTCCATACACCTCTTTCACCTGGGCCATTCAACTGGGATTTTTAACACAAACTTCCTTGGCACTTTAACCATGCACTCCTTCACATTACTCCACCCCACACTAAAATGATGCACGGTCCTCTGCGCACTCACAGATTCTCAAAAAGTAGCAATAAGGTTACCGGCACCCAAGGCGCAAAACAAAACAACAACGCGAAAGGGAAACACAAGAAAAGAAATGCATAAAGGAAAATTCTAAACTAACTGGAAAAACTACCTTATTTACAAACACCAAGAAGACTTATTTATAGTAGGGCTTCAGCCTACTCCCATTGAAGTGTCCAGGAAACTTCGTCCCATCCAGCGCTTGTAACTGGCACACGCCCGAATCAAGGATGTACGAGATTGTGTAAGGACCCAACCAATGGACTTTCAACTTTCCAGGATGGCACAGAAATTTAGAATCATAAAGTAAGACCATCTACCAACCTCAAACTTCTTGTTTCTAATGTGGTGATCATGCCAAGCTTGTTGCTTTGCTTTCTCTATTGTTTGGCTCCACCTGGCAAGTGATCGTCTCTCATCCAGCTTCATTAACTCATCAATTCTTTCTTCCAGCACTTGCTCATCAGCCAACCCTCCTGCGCACGCTATTCATAGAGAAGGTAACATGAATTCAACTGGTAGAACAAATTTTGTGCCAAACACCAACTGAAACGGTGTGGCTTTGTTCAACCTTTTATATGTTGTCCTGTAAGCCCATAACACTGCTGATACTTTGTCATCCCAATCTTGTCTTCCGACATCACAAATTTTGGTCAGGGTATGACTCAGTATTTTGTTGAATGCTTCCGCGGTTCCATTTGCTTGTGGGTGATAGGGCGTAGTCTTGTGATGAGCCACCATGAACTCTGCTAACAGGATCCTCATGGTCTCATTCAAGAAATGCATACCCCTATCACTGGTTAAACTCAAAGGACATCCATACCTCGTGATAATGTTCTCCCACAAGAATCTTGCCACTGTGGCTGCTGTGCAATCTTTAGTTGGGGCTGCCTCCACCCACCTTGTCAGATAATCCATGCAAGTGATGACATAGCGTGACCCAGTCCTACGCGCCACTGGTGCAATAGGGCCTACAAAGTCTATTGCCCACTTTTCAAAAGGCTCCGCGCTAGGGATAGGGCGCAAAGGCATTTCATCTCTCCTTCCTGGCTTGCCAATGCACTGACAATGGTCACACACTTTACAATAGTCTTTACAATCCTTGTACAGGGTTTCCCACCACAAACCTACCATTAATATCTTACGCGTGGTGGCATCACCTGCATAATTCCCACCCGCACTTCCTCCATGTGCTTCCTCCATGATGGCGAGGTGCTCATGCTCTAATACACACCTGCGCAAAACTTCATCACGTCCCAACTTGTATAAGTCTCCACTGATCAACATGTAGGGCATGACGCGTATGGCTAGTTGTTTCTTCTCTAATGCCTTCATTCCTTCTGGCACCACACCTTCCTTTAAAAATACCGCAATCTCCTCTAAATCTGAGGGTGCGCCGTAACCTAAACAGTTGCGCATCTGGCATTGTCTCCTCAATACTCTGCATGTCCTCCCCTGAATCAATTCTTGACAGATGATCAGGTCCACAATTACTTTTTCCCAGGCTTCACTACTACGGGGAACTCAAACTCTTGAAATAACAATACCCACCGACATATGCACCCTTGTAGAATGGGCTTGTTCACCAAATACTTTAATGCCATGTGGTCGGTGTAAAACACAAAGGGTGTTGCCAGCAGATACTGTCTAAACTTGAAAAGCATGTAGATCATTGACAATGCCTCGCACTCAGTTGTGGTGTAATTCTACTCTGCTGGTGTCAACTTCCTACTTGCAAAACACAGAGGATGATCAACAATTCCTTCACCTGGCTATGCAAGCACTGCTCCAATAGCGGTTCCTGAGGCATCTACATGGACATGGAAGGGCTTGTCCCAAGAGGGAAAATGTAATATAGGCACGGTGACAAGCCTATCCTTTAATGTATCAAATGCCCTCTACTGCGCCTCTCCCCAATGGAAGGCACTTTTATGTCTGAGCAGCTCCTCTAAAGGTGCAGTGATCTTGGC
Source organism: Taxus chinensis (assembly GCA_019776745.2). NCBI lineage: Eukaryota > Viridiplantae > Streptophyta > Pinopsida > Cupressales > Taxaceae > Taxus > Taxus chinensis. The sequence goes on along the minus strand of CM034151.1, from coordinate 318,265,284 downwards.
ATACCCCTTGATGAATTTCCTGTAATAACCCGTATGCCCAAGGAATCCGCGCACTGCGCTCTGGCTAGTAGGCTCCCCTAACCCCACAATAACTGTAACTTTAGCAGGATCTACCAGTAAACCCTCCTTACATATGATATGCCCCAATAACGTGCCAAAGGGTGTAGCAAATACACATTTCTTAATATTGAGGGATATCCTCAACTACCTACACCTCTCAAACATTAACCTCAAATTGTCACAATGGTCTTTGACTAGACCATACACTGTCCAATCATCCAAATAGACCTGAAGAAACTTATGGATGAAGTCCTGGAATGCTTGCACCACTATGCATGAAAAAATAGCAGGCGCATTCTTCAACCCAAAGGGCATGACCGTATATGCAAAACTTCCCCACTCAGTGGTGAAAGTTGTCTTCTCCTGGTCCTCCTTTGCAATCCAGACTTGGTGGTACCCTGAAAATCCATCCGTAAAGGAATAGATTTCACACCCAGCGACTCCTTCCAAAATTTCTTCAGTGAAGGGGGTTGGAAAAGGATCGATGACACAAACTACATTCAACTCCCTATAATCCACGCAGATCCTAATCCGCCCATCCTTCTTGATGTTGATTACCATCAGACTTATCCATTCTGATTCTTCCACTACTTCAATGATCCCAGAAGCTATCATTTTTTCTATCTCCTCCTTAACCTTTACGTGTAAATTGGGATTCATCTGGTAGGGCCTCTTCCTGACCGGGTGTGCACCATCCTTCAGCTTTATCTTCATCTCCCCCAAGGAATGGTGAACGCCTTTGAGCTCATGGTACCCGCGAGGGAATAAATCCTCAAATTCACGCAACAGATCAATGATCTTAGAGACTTCCTTCTCCAACCAGTAATCTCCAATAATAGCTTCCTTAGGTTCTTCTCCTGAACCGATGTTAACCTTCTTTGTCTTTAAGGGCTCATGGTAGGCACGCGCATGAGTATCAGCACTGTCCACTACCTCACGTGTCCCTACAGAATGGCTAACATCCAAGCTTTCCACTTCCTCTCCATCAATCACATACACCAACTTTCCTTTCTCCTTTTCCAAACACGCGCGCTCAAGCTGTAACTCTTATGTTTCCTCTACTTCTTCAAAGCGCACCTCCAAACTTGTTCCACCTAGTAACTCCAACAACCTATCTTCCACCATGGCACTATCCCCCATGGTAAGGTGCTTGATACCCTACAAGGCCTTATCAACTGATGGCTTGGTACTCTGATACTCAAAGGTTTGAATGAGGTCAGCCACGAGCTCTTGCCAATTCCCTGTCTGGCGGCGTGTCTCCAAATGAATGTACCATGCGCACGCGCAACCCTGCAGTGTAGAGTACAACTTGTGCACCCAGAGGGATGGTGGAAAAGCTTCCGCACCTTCTCTCTAGATCCTTTCACACTCCTGGATATGGAAAGAGGTGGGCTCCTTCCCATGGTAGTCCTTGATGGTGGTGGGCACGTTGCTCCTAGAGAATCTGACAGAGAGAGCAATTCTTACCTCACGCCATTCCAAAAGGCTCTCCTGATGTGTAGCCCACCACCGTGCAGCTGTGCCGAGTAGGACATAACTTAACATCCCCCTCCATTCCTTCTCATTCTTCCACTGAGCTTCCATTTCCTGCAAAAAGATCTCAGGGAAGGCTCCTCCTGAATACTTAGGTAACTCCTTTCCTCCTAGGCACCAAACTGTGCACGCCTTTGTCACCTTGGTCTATGACCCTCTCAACTTCCATCCCATCAATTCATAAGTTCCATGCACCCAATTGTCACATGCTAGACTGGTGGTATCACTTACTGACTGAGCATCCTCAAACTGGATAACTCCATTGGTAGGATGTATTATCTCTGGGTCCCTGATCAAGCACACATATATCCTGTCCAGAACTTCTTCCCCCAAAGGTTCAATATAGGGTGTCGACTTCCCATCAGCCAGGGGTATAATGACCCATTCCTCCTTATTTTCAAAGTTGATGTACCCTTTGTTGAACCGAAGGTCCGCATTGTTCTTGTAACACCATGGGCACCCAAGTAGTGCTGGGAAATTGTCTGCCTCGGCGAGCGCCAAGACTTCGAAGTCCCCAGTAAACTTAGCTCCCTGGATAGTGATAGCTGCATCCTTTAAGACACCGATGGGCATCGCCTTAGTCTTGTTTTCCATATACAACACATTCAAAGATGGCTGTAATGCAGGTCTTCCCATCTGATGCCATGCATCCAAAGTTAGAACATTAACCTCCATGCCAGTGTCAATGAGGATATTACTAAGGAGCCATCCATCTACAACTGCATTCAATGTGATCTCCTTGTCATAGTCAAGGATGCGAGGGGGAAGGTTTGCATGCAAGACCTACCTCTCACACTCTCCTCTGGCGTGTGTTACCTTCTCTCTCAACCATGATCCTAGCAAGGGAATGATATTCTCTTGCCTTAGCATTTTACACACCTCCTTGACCTCATCCAGGTCATCCTTTGGCACCTCGACTCTCCTCCCTTGTTCCTCCCTCCTGGATTGCTCCTTTAGACACTAGATTTCCCCTTGTAAACTCTGAATGACATCCATGGTGTCCTGATATACCTCCTTTTGATGCACAGGGTCTGGGTACTTTCCATGAACTACTTCCTCCCTTGAAACTAGGTTCTTCTGCCTTGGTATCTCTCTTGCACGCATGGCTTCTGCCCTTGTTGTTACCAAGACAGGCTCCAAACCTACATCTCATGTTACCTGAGGCATCCACTGTATGTCTACCTTCTTAATGTTGACCATTGCAGTGCCCTTGTCTTTCTGGTGCTGCTGATTCATGTGCTCAAACAACTCCGAGCACTCCTCATACTTATGCTTCTTTCCGCACCATGAGCACTGCAACAGGTCTGGGCATTCTCATTTGTAATGCTTTATAGATCCACAATTGAAACAGGTTCCACAGAGGAACTCACTCCTTCCTCCTCCGTGTTACCATGACCACAGGAATCCTCCTCGAAAAACTCTTTCACGGGCCCTTCCATCTGTGCTCCTCATAATGGTGATCATCACCCTTGGAACTACTGGCAACGCTGGTTTGGCACACCCCATGATCAATGGCCTCATGGATCTGATCAATGAGCCTACAGTCCTTAGTATCATGGGTTGTAGAGGTGTAAATCTTGCAGTAACAAGACACATTCTTCTAGATTGTGCATTGTAGTAAGGGGCATCTACTTGCATCATGGTCCCCATGACAAATTTCACAATCTACTGCCATGGTGCGTACTGTCCTCCGGGGGAAACTATCCTTAACGTGCCCCTCTACTTCACAATCTGTGCACCACAAACCACTGCGAGTCTCATGGGCTGAGTTCGCAGACAAATTTTCCAACTGCTTGGCCATAGCAGTAATCTGAGCCTCCAGGAATGGGCTAATGCCAGTATCAACACTACCAATAGCCTCGGCACAGAGCAGCTTCCAATGCCTCGCGTGGGTCTGTAAAAGTTTTATGAGATAAGGCCCTTCTAAAAGGGGTGATCAATCCTCCAACAAACCACTGAGCATGCTGTGAAGGGTGAATATCATATGATAATTTAGACAAGAGAGTTTTAAAGCATGCATCATACTCCCACACACTCTCTTGCCATTCCTTGTTGAATCTCCTTCAAAGCGTTGATGCTCTTCTGCTCAAACTCAGGAATGTGGAATTCTACCAAGAATGCATTCTTTAAAGTAGTATAGTCCACCACTGTTTGATGAGGGTCATATTTCCTATACCAGCTATGTGCATGCCCTTGCAACATGGTTGCAAACTGACTAGCCTTCCATTCTGGGGTTGTGATACCCTTTGCGTGCCATAGCAGTTCACACTTGTGAACATGTTCCACAACATCCTCAATACCTCTATAATCAGGAAAATGTAGAGACATTTCAAAGAAAACTTGTGGGGGTGGTTGGGGCCCGAATCCTCCTGAGCCAGAGCCTTGGTTTCCACCTGTGTTTCCTCCACCACCTGATCCACCAGGTCCACCAGGTCCTACCACCAGATCCACCAGGTCCAGGTCCTTGAACCACCAGATCCACCAGAACCACCAGATCCACCAGGTCCTAAACTCCTACCCTAAACCAACCACCAGATCCACTAGGTCCTAAAGTGGTCATGCCAAGGGTCCCCACAGTTCCACTGAGCTACGTGCCTATGGTCTGCGACAATGCCCCACTACCAATAGTATACCCCGCGCCACTCCCAGATGCAAGAACAAAAGCTTGTGTGTCTATACCTTGCCCAAAAATTCCTAACACTGGGTTGGTGTTTGCAGCCATAGAAGGCCCAAATGAGAAATTATACCTCCTGGGTGTAGACCGATCACCTCCAATGTAACCAACTGGACTAGCAATATTTTCCCCCTGATCTGGAAAACCAAGCACCAGGGTTTGGTCACTAGGTGGGCTCAGATGTGTGCCAACGGTTCTTCTTTCTCCGCGTGACGAAACTCTCATCAGAAGCTGAAGGGGTCTCTCTTACACGCTTGCCAAGATGGGGTCACACAGACTGCTCAAGTTCCACATCCTCTACGTGAACCTCAAATCCTTCCCACAACATCTGCCACCATACATCCATCACACCTACAACCTCGTGTTGTCTAGAAATCTCCCTTTCACATGCTTCACCATACTTGAGTCATCTCTCCTCCCTTTCTTTCTCCATCGCAACATCTGCCATCTTCCTCCACCCTAGCTTCCTCACCCAGCACTCAGAATGGTTTAGCCGGCCATTGGGAATGCCTCTAAACTCATGGTAACCATCAATATTTTCATAGCCAGAGGGACAACATGTAGAAATGATCCTCTGGGCTCCCACAGAAACTCAAACTCAGCAACCTCTGGACAAGAATATGTGGAAATGGCATACTCCAGAGTGTAGCTAGCCAATACTCCTTTCCACCAATGATCCACAACACGGGTCCACGTCAGATCTACATCCTACAGCCTTTGGTATTCTTCTTGGGTCCACACACATGATCCATAATGCCAACTTGATCTAGACACATAGGCTGAGAGCCATTCATACAGTTCCACTGGGAAGCAGTAGAAAAAAGTTTCATACAAATCATGGTAGAGGTTCTCTTCTACCCATCTACGTGCATCAAACTCAGGTCCAGTGCTGAATCTCTGAGAAAATTCATCCTCCGTGCTCTTGAACCATGATTCAACACTTTCCAACGTTAACCGCTCTGTCATTACTCATTACACAGATCATGATGTATGTTATTTCCCACTACAACTTCAAAAAGAGGTCCTGGCAACGAAACCAAGATGTAGTCATTTTTACCCCTATCACAAAAGAAAGGAACCCCATGTGTGCCGGCCTATCACCCAGCGGATGCTGGGCACTCACCCGAGGCACGCACGGGTACCGAGTCTCTCTTTTATGTGAGTTTAGTGGGAAACATCATCTATGATTTGTGTTTAAGAGATTTCAAAAGGATTTAAGACATACAAGAACCATAGAGCTCAGAACGGCCTCTAGATCCTTGCAGTCATTCCAGACAGTGTACTTAACAGATTATATAACTTGTATCATAATAGAAAGAAGTATACAAACATCCATACTTAACATAAACATAAATGAAAGAAGACCTATGAGCAAGATGTATGCATCAGAATCATTGATATTCATATATATATAATGGTAACCTCATTACATCCATGGAGCCATTACAGAGTGTCACAGAGAAGCAGACCATAGTCATGCATTACAACTGGACTAATGTAACTATGCTACCAAAAAGAAAAATTACAATCCCCTTGCCCCATACATCCTTTCCCAAATACAATTACCCACTAGCAGAGTTCTTGCAGTATTTCTGCAGAGCTCCACCCACTCTCTAAGTATATATGTTTACTCTGCAGGTGCTTGTATTTATAGCCTTTCTGGACTGCCAACTCATCCTCCAGCACCATTAGATCTGATGCCAAGTGTCTGAATGTGGTCCTCCATGCGAGCATGCTCCTCCAGGCCTGAGCCTTCCACTTTATACCATGATGTGCTTCTAGAAGCTTCTACCGCAGGCATGCTCCTTCCTGGGCCAACCTGTCACCAGGCTGGCACCTTATCCACGTGCAACTGGGTCATGCTTTTCACATGTTCTACCCCAAACATCCAATTTGACTAAGTCCCAAACCCTTGGTTTTGTCCACGCATGGCACGCTGCACCACGGGATTCCTTAAACCCTTTTCTTAAACCCTACCTTGCGTGCTTTGTCCTTGCGCACCTTTCCTTAACTGGGACCTTACATGCACCTATGTGCCTTTTGTACTTAGTCAATATTCTAGGGGCCCAACATGCTTCTATCCTCTTCCCTCTCTTTTTCAATTTTGGATTGCCACACCATTTGATATATTTTCTAAAGTCTCTTTTATCACTTTGGGTCGGCCTTTTCGGTTGTTAATGATTAAATTCAAACAAAGGAATCATATATATACATGAATTACTATTGTTAGGGGATGGAAAATTTTGGGCTATCACTTACTATCTACTACTTGGGCAAAGAACAACACTCAAGGACTGCATTTTGGGTTGCATTATTCACTGCATAGGAGCAGTTATTTTTGAATTCCATCACACACAATTATCTTGGGGGCAAAGTAGTTGTACCCCACTATCTTGGTGAAACTGACACAAGGGGAAATTAGATTCAATGGGTATGATTCAATCTCACACACACACACAAACACTAGAACTACATAGAGTCTGAAATATAGTGCAATGATATGTGACAATCACATTGGGTGACTGCGGAGGTCATTCTGACTCAAACATATGCATTATTTATTTCATCTAATGTTTGCTTGAGCCTTATGCAGGTAGCTAAGGTTTTTTTTGTAGGAAAAAGTGTGACCCAAGTACCCTATGACATATCTGTAGTGAAAAACAATGAAATGAAGAAGCAAAGTTCAGACCTTGAAAAGAGTAGAAGTAGAGCACTTGCCAAGACACTAATCCTAGATCAAGGGTTTTGGCGGTTCTGTCTGAAGAAATTCCATATTCTAGTTTCTTAGACAGAGCATACATAGTTCATATTCAACCTTATCAACTTTTTTCCCATCCTAGAATCATCTCACATCTCCATATACAAGCTAAGTCATTCTTATCTCACTATTTCTTACACTTGCTTGTACTTTGCATGTTAAATCTTGATTGTTACTATTATATTCATTTGATCTCATTCCTCTGATAATGATTTAAATTTCTTTAAATCATTTGGTGAACTCATTCCTTTTACACCCTTTTTCAGATCTTCTTGTTTTCTATCATGGCTAGCATCTCTCATGAGTTTACAACCGAAAATATTATTGACCTAAATACATACATTGTCGATCATCCTGAAAATCTTGATATCTTGTTGTTTTCTACTCATGAAGAATCCCAGCGAATCTCTTCCTCAACTCCTCCAAATACCACTACTATCCCCACTATGGCCCCCTCATCTTTTATTCCACTCTCCTCTCCCACCAATGTTGGGGCATCCACTAGCCCTTTTCCTATTTCCACACCTAACACTCATATTTCTTCTCCTCTTATTTTCCATATATATCCTAGCACTTCTTTAGGAACCCATGCATTAGAGTCTTTATATCATGATTTAGAAGATTGAATTTGTCAATTGCAAAAAATCTCATCCACTCCTCCATCTCTTGATTCTTTGCTTCTTCTTCATAGTTCTCTTACACCTGAGGTTTCTTCTTATCCAACCCCTCCCAATTTTGCCTCACCTAAGTTTCCTCTCTTTGATGGCTATGGAGTTCCCCAAAATCACCTTCGATCATTTCATGTGGCATGCTTAGATTATGCTCGTGATGACTCACTTTTGACCGAGTTATTTCCTAGGAGCTTACAAGACTATGCCTTGCGATGGTTTTATGAATTTCCTTTACACTCCATTAGATATTTTACTCCTCTAGACAATAATTTTTAACTCAATTTCTTATGAATATTGGAATGAAGATAGCATATGCAAAAATGGCCAAAATGAGGCAAAGAACTAATGAACATCTTAGTGACTATGTTTTTTGTTAAAATACTAATCTTTCTAAAATGAACAATGTCTTGGCTGAATTTGAATTATAAGATATTTTTATTTAGAGCTTATTACCTCATTTGCAAGAATGTGTTCTATTTGATTCTTTTCAATCTTTTAATCATCTATATACCGCTCTCAAAAATCATGAAATCAAGTTATTTTCCTTGGGCAAGCTTAAATATGCTGCTAATATTTTATATTCATCTACTAAAAAGTTCCCAAGAAAATATGCCTTCAAGGGCAAGCGTATTGTCAATGTTATATCTCAACCTACGAAACTCCAATTGCAACCTAGATGCCAGCCACATTTTTACTAAATTTCCATATCCACCACATGTTTTTACCTTAACCCCTAGAAAGCAATCTAAGTTCTCTTCCGGCTCCTCTTGAGTTTGATCCTAATCGGCCTCATGGCAATAAATTTTATGAAAATGCACATTGTGATTACCATAGATGTAATGGCCATTCTATTGGCAACTGTTTCAAGCTTAGACATATAATTCAAGATCTAATTGAAAATCATGACATGGAGTTTCCCAAATATACTATTTCTATTCCTAAATCTACCAATGACGATGGCAAACTTAAAATCTTCAACAATCCTTTACCCAAGCAAAAAAAATCAGTTCCTGAACCCTCTTCGAATCATGATTATTTTTTTGTTCCCCCTCCTCCATCTTTAGATCATCCTCTTGGATTTCTTGTTGGTACTATTGATCTTCCTTCATCTATCATTACTTTTACCGATGATTATTTTCATGCCTTATTTTCATTATATAGATTGCACATTGATGCTTAAATTGGTCCTCATGCTACTAACAATGTTATGGTACATCATACTTAGAAGCGTAATGCATGTTCTATATATTTTTTGCAAGCTATCAGTTTTCCATTGTCTCAAATGACACGTAGGTCTCCTACTTCTCATAGGAATGTCATTCTTCATATTATTGTTGGGCCCCTTACTATCTCTATGACATTCACCATTGGATCTACAATTCTGCATTGTGATGTGGTATTAAGACTCTCTTGGTTTAGGGCTTCCAAATCCTTACCATCCTTAGTTCACTTTAAGTTTGTGCATGAGCGTCACATCATCACTATTTGAGGCATCCCACCACATACCCCTTTAACATCGGCTCCTATTATTTCTACACCTTCAACTACTTCTATCACTAGTTCACCTACTCACACACATCCTCATGATGGCCCCATGGCTCTGGCACATACTACTCCTAGTCCTATGACGAGGGTCAATCCACAACATTAGTAATGTCAATCCAGGGTTGGTGTCCAAATTCAATGTGCAATAGGAGAAAAATATATCTAGTAATTTTTCCCTTCTACTAAATCCACACTTGCAGGAATTGTAACACACTCATGAAATTGAAATACACTTACATGAAATTGAAACACACTTGCATAAATTGAAACACCCTTGCATGAAAGGAAATAAAAATTGCAAGGAAGGGAAATTAATGAATTGAAAAGAAAGGATAAAAAAAAAATACACCTGTAGGTTTACAACAAAATGTACACCAAAACAATAATTACATGGTACAAAGAAAAAGACATCAAAAATATAATTACAGAATGGAAAAACAAACATAAACATACATATCCATCTTCCTTGGAATGAGTGGCCAAATCATTCCTTGGAAGATGATTTTGATCAAGAATTATTGTAGGCACCTCTTTTTCACCCATAGGTGACCCTATATTATTATTCTTAACCTAATTCCATTATCCCTATAATCTAATTTACCATCGAAAAACCTCATCTACCTACATAGAATCGCATTTGACCTCCCTAACCACCTAGAACAAACCTTACCTAAATTAACCTAACCCCCTAACCTCTTCCTACTCAGATTCCTAACCTCCCTCCATTCCTAAAATAACCTCAACCATAGGATGGAAAGTGGTTTCAACCATTTTTCATCCTTTCATAGTTTTCTTTTAACCTCTTTGACCAAATCGACAACAATCCTTACAGACACCGTTGATCCTATCTAAACCGCCTTCCTTCCCAATTTCAGAGTTACAGATAAGAGATATTGTGAACGTTGATGAATTTCTGAGACCCTACACAACCTCACGACGTTATAAGATCCTTCAAAAAAATTTATCATCCTTTGGGAGTCCTCTTCCAACATTCACTCTGCCATTTTGATCTCTATCATCCTCATCAACATTCAACAAGATATAATGCATTTATTTCAATAAATTTTTAATCATATCTTACATTAATTATATTTTTTAAACACTCATATTCATACCCCTATCTAGCCATCATATCTTATGTCTTCCATTTAGCCATTTGCTAAAAAAAAATTATATCTTCCAATTTACTAAGGATTGCCGCCGATTTACCCGAACATCGTCAATCGGATCCCAAACTCTCTTTTCCTTTCATTATCCCTTTATACGTATTGAAATCTCTACTCTCTACATCTATTTTGTCTCCAAAGTCTCTCTTCTTCATCTTAGCACCACCAATATCTGACCTATATCAAAAATAGTCTATTTTACCAGCGCTTGTTAAAATATATCATTTTTCCCCCCATCGCCACCAATTCCAAATCATCATCGATCCCTTCTATTTCCCCTTATATTGATATTTTATCATTTGATTTTGATAACAATCAAATTTACAAGGATGTTTTATTTTTAAATGAATGTTCCAGGACATGTACACCCCATTACAAACATCTACGACATCCTGATCATGTAGCAACCCTTCATGTGGGAGAAATTTGACATCACACACAAAATTATCTTGTGTGCCATTTCCCTCATGCTCTAAATCAAAGATATCAAGGATCAACTTGAGGTGATACACGAAGAATGGGACACCATAGAATAGTTCTCATTTGAATATTTCAAAGAGCTTGAACTAGTTGTAGCCCTAGCCTGGGCCGTTTACCACGCAGAACAAGATCTCTCCATCCCACTTAAATTCTAATCATATTTCATTATCTTATTTCATATCATATCACTTAATTGTAATCATGAGTTGACATCCCTCGAGGAATCCCATTGGTTCCTGTGATCGGTTGTTGTGGAGCAACTCGTTCAATCCTTATCTAATATATGCCTTGTTTAGTTGTCTTTACATACAGGTCCTCTCACTCAGTGGAAGGAGGATTCTATCACATTTTTCGTGTATCCACTCATCCCTACATTGCATTTTTCAGCACAAGTATCATCAAACCTTGTTCCTTTAAGAGTTTTTAGTGTTTCATTATAATAGTAACATTAACCGAAATTCACCTTAAACATCCTACACATGCCTGATGAAACTCTTAGTCCCTTTTTTTTCAGATTTTTTTTTTTTTGTTTTTTTTTCTTGTCAATATTATTTAACTCTAAACCTTGGAGTGCTTCATTGTCGTTCTTTCAAAAAGTTGTAAAAATTAAACTAAAAAATAAAAAAGGAATAGCAATCACAGGTATGTTATTTCTTTCATTTTCTTTCACTACTGCATCTTTTGCTACTCGGTTTTCATTGAAGTCAACATTTCTTTTGGGTCTTAACAATGAACTTTCATATTTTCTTGTTTACATAGTCTAATTAGGGGTTAAATGAATTGTGTTCACAAAAACTCCCTTGACACAGAACCAAACCACATAGCACATCAAATTTGCATTTAAAAAATCTTTCCCAGGTGGACCTACTTGGATTTCATCACCAAGGGGAAAATCTGACTCAGTGTTCTGGCCAAGTATAAATAATTTGTTGGGTGGTATATTGACTAAGTACTCAACACCCTTATCGACACAGGAATCTGAAGTGAGGGGGTAGGCCCCAATACCATGCCTCGTATAGACACCAACATAGATCTGGGCTTCACAAACCTTCAGGTATATCGAGGACTCCGTCCTTAATTTACTTGAAACCAACCTTAGACATCCTCTTATGTAATTCCTTTTCAGCCATTTTCTATTTCACACTTTTTTAAATAATCAAGATAATGTAAACACATTCTTGTGATTGTGTGGTTTTATTTTCTTAAAATAATCATCCTTCTTTTCTTTATTGTGTGTTTATTCAGCTCACGGCTCTAACTAGAGTAGAGTCTTGCCTTCAAAACATCTCAATTATGACAGATTCAATTGAGTCTCATATCCAAAACATCCCAATCACATCAAATCTCTTACAAATACCTTTAGAAATAGACTAGGAACCTACGCACTCTCCTAGTACAGAATTTATGACATCAGAAACTCCTTGTCCTCACCCTCCATAGTTCTTCCAAAGCAGTGACCCCATCTTTGTGGAGATATTAGACTCCAAAAACATTTCCCTTTATAGTTACCTTTCATCCAAGGGTATTCATCTCAACTATCCCCCTATCCTAAACTTATTTTATCTTCTGTCATCAACACTTGTGACTATTCCAAGCTTTACGACCCTGATTATCAACCAATCATAGAAGAAATTGCTCCCTATCCTACCATGAGTGATTCAGAAATAACTGTTGTCACTTCATCCACTCCTATTGTCACTTTCAAACTTAACACCATATCATAATAGAACACAACTAGCCAACAAGAACATGTGTCATCGGTTTCCTTATCTATCCCGTAGGTTACACAAAATCCTAGTACTATTACTCCACCCTCGTCCATTCAAACAACGTCAGTTTCTCCGCCTCCTCCTACTAGTTTAGTAGGTGTCCCTCTCCCCTAAAATTCTTTAATCATGTCTCAACCTATACCTTCACAGCAACCCACGTCTTCAATTCATAATCTATTGTTATCCATCCTCACTTCTATCCCACCTATCAACACAAGTGCCATTGCTAGCACTCTGCCCTTCTCACAACAAGCATCCATTGCACTTTTCTCACATAATAATTATATCTCTTATCAATATATCCCATAACCATCACAACCCCATGTCAACATATCTATTCCTTTTCCCTATCAATACATCCAGCCTTCATAGCCATTGGTCTCTCAATATACTCATCATATCCCAGTAAGTATTCCTCCTTCACAACATAATCCATTACCATATCAATTATATCAACAATCAAACTATCACACTCATCATCAAGCAATTCCTTCTTCTTCTAACTCACAAACATCTCTGAACAATCCCATGCATGATTTATTAATTAGAATAGTTATCCTTGAAGCTGCCACCATGGGACCTAAGAACAACCTGTCATATGAAAATACATGCAACAAACCCATCAATGCTTTTTAAGGCTTATCCCCCACACTGGGAACTCCAAAAATTCATTAAATTCTATAGTAGGGAGGACCCACAAAAACACATTAGGGCCTTTTGTTATGCGTGTTATCTCATCACCCATGACCAAGATCTCATGTTGAGGAAATTTCCCATGTCCTTAGCAGGGCCTGCCCTTGATTGGTACAAAATCATTCCGCAATACTCCCTCTTCTCTTTCCCACAACTTGCACAATTGTTCTTAGAGAATTTCTCCATCAACATTTCTCGTAAGATCTCCATCACGGATCTCTATGTTATTAAACAATTCAAAGACGAGTTTTTTGCATACTTCATCGCTAGATGGATGGGGAATATCAATCAATTATCCTTATCTCTTCCATAGATTGAGTTGATCAAGTTATTTGCTTGATCTTGCTCCAAGCACATATCATCAACCCTCAATATCCAATCCTTTTAAGAACATTCGATGAAACCTTTACCTTGGCCCGCAAACTAGAGCTTCGCACTCTTGAAGATGGTAAGATCAAATTCAAGTCAAATAAATCCAAACATGAGTCTTCGTTTAAACCTTATTCTAGCAATGATAAATCCAAAGGCTTAGCAAATGCGGTTGTTGTAAAAGCCACGCATCCAAAAGGTCATTCGGACTATGAATGGACGAACCTCAAACGTAACTACACACCTATTGGGGAGTCTTATAGCACGATCTTTGAAAAACTTCTAGCTATGTGCATGATTAAACTCCCTCCCATCCACTTATTGACATATCCACGTCTAAACCCTCATGGTTTTGAGATAACAATTATTGTAAATACCATCAAGTTCAAGCCCACAACATCAAAAGGTTTTAGTCATTCATACATTTCCTTCATGATCTCATTGACTGAGGTGACCTACAACTTGACAATCCAAACACGCCTCCAAATTAAAACTTGGATGTTTTTAAACACGTTTCTAAATCATCTCTCGTCTACCATTAAAATTTAGTCTAATGTCATTAATTATCATCATACTATCAATATTTCCAAGGATCTCCCACTCACGCCATCAACACCCAGTGTTTCTGTGATAGAAATACCAACCGAAGCATCTAAATCTTCTAGTCTTGTCACTACCAAGACCACGATTCCTCTTACATCTAGCACATCCACTTCAGATTCATACATTGCCTCTTCGAAAGCCCCATAAAATAAACCCTTCATAGAAATATTAAAAATATCTTTCGAAGACCTTGCCACTCAACACCACATCAAGAATCTCAATAATCCCACTAAACGATCCAAAAATCATTCATCCATAAAAATATAAACTATACCACATGATATTCAAACAACCTTATCACAAAATACACATCCCTTGACTTCCATATTAGGGCCTCATCCCTCATCTAAGTTCACAATTACCATTACAAAACCTAGGGTCATACCTCGACTAGCACCTAAACATGCCACACAGAACACAACCCCATTCTCTCAAACATCTAAATCATCAAATGATATATAGATCCCCTCATCCTCATCATCATCCTAGTCATATTTAATATCATATTCTACTAGAGTCCTCAAAAATATTATCCAATCATCTATCATAGCATTACCCCTATTAATTCATATGATTCTCGAGGGTGGAATTCCTCTTGGTATAATTACAACCCATTCTATATGTACCATCGGACACCAAGACACTCCACTGAGGATTGTAAAGCCCTCCAAGCTGCGATTTGAATCCTTGCTAGCAAAGGACTTCTTCCTACAAATCTAAAACAACCATACTTAACAAAACCTAGTCATCCAATCAAACCAATCCGTCAAACCCTTAAAACCAATCCTCTTAAACCATCACCCAATGTGATATCTACATCTAACAAAAGTGACGTTTCTTCCAATAAAACCCCACTCCATCAGCTAGATTTCATTTTCATAACTAAAAGAGCACATACACAATACTCAAAGGCCTCAAACTAAAATGGACCCAAAGTCTCTATCTCCCTTGCTCCCCATGAATCACCTAACATGTCATCTTCTAAGGACAAGGTGTCTTTCCCTGTTTCCCCACACACCCAATCTACCACATCCTTACAAAACACTGTCATTAAACAACTCCATCAAGCTCGTATGAAGATGTCTCTCTACGAGATTGTTTAAAATTCTCCACATCGTTGAAAAACAATGATTGAAGCTCTCTAATCCATCTCAGTACCATCATACAACCCTCAACTCTTCGCCAACCTTGTCAATACTCTTAAAAAATTTATCGCTTTTACTTTTGATGATTATGAAATTCCATCCTTACAACTTGAAGACCATGAACTTCCACTCTTTTTCACAACCCAAATCAATGAAACTCTCATCAAGAGAGTTATGATTGACAACGGTGCCAGTTTCAACATCATATCCTCTCACTCCTTCAAGTAGCTCTAATTACCTAACACCATCTTTGGTCACTCACCTGTCGTGTTACGTGCCTTTAATGAAACCATCACCCCTACATTAGGCACAACCATTTTACCCATCAAAGTAGGTGTTAAAATCCTTAATGAACTCTTATATATTGTAGAAGGATAGTTCCAGTATAATATGTTTTTGGGACAACGTTGGATATGTGTCATGTGTTGTATCCCATCAACATTACATCGCATTTCTAAAGTATGAACATGAATGGTAAACCTTTACTATTGTTCCGCCGACCAAATACCTTTCAAATCATGTCACATGACTACTAGGCCTAATGATGTGCTCTTTCCTATAAAATTCTATACGTCCTCATGATTAAGCTTCAACAAGCTCTTTCATCCCTGAATATAAGCTACTTAATGATGATAACTCCTTCGAAAATGTTATGTAATGTCTCTTATTGGGGGAGTACCACCTTCTAGCCCTCAACTCGCTTCCTATGCCTAAAATTTATGGGAGACCTGAAAAAAACCTATGTACAAACAAAATGTCAGAGATATCATTCCCTTTGGTCATCCCCTACAAAAAACCAACCTTGTTTATAGAGGGATTGATCATCCTTCCTCACACCATGACAATCAATATCATGCCAAACCATTTACATCTGATTCTTATTCTTATACAACAATCGTTTTCCCAAATGTATCTTCATCATTGTGTGCATAGAAAGGTTTTGGTTTGGGACATTTACAAAAAGGCATACATGACTTGGCCTTTAACCAGTCTCGGAAGCCTCATGAGAAATTCAAACTAGGCTTCAACAAGCCTTCCTCGAACACTTTCATAATCACCACACCTGAATCCGTAGTAGAAATAGAGCCATCCTCTTCATCTTCACCTGATGAATTTATGGACACAGACAAACACATATCTATTCCTCCTAACTTTTTTTAATCAATATGATCACCTTAGGACCACTCACTTATCATACTAATGACGACACTAAGACCCTTCCGCTAGTATTACCCAAAATGGTAGAGGAAGACTCCCCTACCATCAACATTATTCAATTCCATGATGACGAATCCATCATATCCTTTATGGGGGCAGAGGACCATTATATTCAAAAGACTCTACCACCTGACACATCTACACCCCTTAATTAATCCACTATCGACATCAATACAGGGAATTCACAATAACCTCACATAGTCAAAGTTGGTCAGTATCTTTAGATTCGAAATAATTAAAGGAATTTCCACCTTCTTTATTTCCAAGCATAGTAAATCCTTCACATGGTCATACAGTGATATGCCAGGCATTGATCCTGACATCATTGTTCACAAGATTTCACAATTCCTAATGCCAATCCCATTGTTAAGAAAAAGCTATGTAGGATGCACCTCATAGCCCTACTCATAAAAGAAGAGTTACAACGTCTTCTCTCTGATAATTTCATCTTACCCATTGACTACCCATAGTGGGTATCTAATATCGTACCCATAACCAAATCCACTAGAAAGTTACGTATCTACACAAAATTCCTAGATCTCAATCTCACTTGTCCTAAAGATGACTTCCCTCTTCCTAACATCGATCAACTTGTCAACCTCATAGTAGGCCATGAGATGCTATTACTTATGGATGGTTTTTCGGGTATAATCAGATCCTCATTTCACTAGAGGACCAGCATAATACATATTTCATTATCCATTGGGGGAATTTTTGTTACCAATTCATGCCCTTTAGACTCAAGAATGCAAGGGCCACTTATTAACGCATCATGACTTATATCTTCCATGATCTCATCCATAAAACCATAGAAGACTACGTTGACGATCTCTTGGGTAAATAAAAACACCAAAAGGACCACCTCATCATCCTCAACATCATCTTTTCCCACATTATTTAATACTTCCTCTACCTTAACCTGGCTAAATGCATATTCAGATTCTCATTAGGAAATATTTTAGGGTTCATTGTATCTATCAGGGGCATTGAAGTAGACCCTTCCAAAATCAAATCCATCATCAAGATGCCCCCTCCTTCCAATATCAAACAAATTCATAGTCTCCAAGGTAGACTCCAATCAGTTTGTCATCTTTATTTCTCAACTTTCAGATCATTGTCAACCTTTTCATCATCTCCTCTGAAAATATGTCCATTTCAAGTGGGATGACAACTGTCAAAAGGCCTTTGAAGAGCTTAAACAATATCTCCTATCACCACCCGTGCTCACACCTCCACATAAGGGGGAGTTATTATTTTATCTATATATATATCTGTCACTGACCATGCCTTGGGTACTATGCTAGCACATAAAGATGAATAGGGTATAGAGTATACTGTCTATTACATAAACTACTCTCTTTATCACTATGAAACTCGTTACACCAAAGTAGAAAATTTATGTTGTGCCTTATACTTCACAACTTCTAAGCTTCATCACTATCTCCTTAATCATAAAACTTATGTCATCACCAGCTTCAATCCTCTCAAAACTATGCATTATAAACCATATCATAGTGATTTCATCACTTGATGGCTCATGTTTATGACTGAATTTGACCTAGAATTCATGTCACAAAAATATATCAAGGGGCAAGCCATCGTTGACCAACTCACAGAAGCTCCCCTCCCTAATAATCAACCACCTCATGAACAATTTCCAAATGAGTCTATCAACACTATCAAACAAGAAGACACTCCCCTCAAAATGACACTCTTCTTTGATGGTTCTAAGTGTCAGTAAGGGGAGGTGTCTGGTATCATCATCATACCTCCTTGGGGAATCTTATTCCTCTATCTTTCAAACTAAATTTTGAGTGCACCAACAACATGGCCGAGTATGAAGCCCTCATTATGGGTCTCCAAACCATTTTCATGCTTGGTGTTCAAATCCTTGACATCTATGGGGACTCCCATCTTATCATCAATCAAATCAAAGGAAATTATCAATATAAGAATGAAATTTTACAAAAATATAAAAATATTGTTCACTTCCTCCTAGAATCCTTCGATCGATATACAATCCAAATAGTTCCTTGCTCATCTAAAAATTCACAGACACCATGGCTTCTCTTGTATCACTCATCCCCTTATCAAATAAATATTCCAAGTTATTTGTTGTTGTGCATAGACTTGATCAACCATCTCATACCAATGAACTCCCTTTTGTTAATCTTATCAAAGACAATCAATCAGATCTCTGGTACACTCAATTCTATGACTATATTTCTTAGTCTAAAATCCCCTCCTATCTATCTAAGAACACTAAAATATATTTTATACAATGTGCTAACCTTTATGTCATCCTAGGTGGCATCCTTTACAAATATGGGTTTGATGGCCTCATACTTCAATGCCTCAAATCTCATGAATCCACGAAGGCTATCCAAGAAGTCCATGATGACATATGTGGTGGACACTTCAGTGGTTTGGCTATTTTAAACGTGTCCTATAGATGGGCTATTACTGTCCTACCCTTAATCAAGGTTGTTATAAGTACGTCAATAAATGCATCAAATGTCAACAACACTCCAACCTCACATCCCAAGTCAGGATCTACAACCCGCCTAAGATTTATGGCCTTTTTTCACAATGGGGACTTGACCTCATTGGCCTCATCAACCCTAGTTCATCACAATGACATCATTCTATCATCATTTATACCAAATACTTCACAAAATGGGTGGAATTTATTCCCCTTATCTCCACTAAAGTCAATAAGATTGTTGACTTCATCCACCATCACATTATTTGTCACTTTGGCATTCCTCACAAAATTATCACAGATAATGGAAAATATTTCAAAAACAAAAAGATTCAAAATATTTGTGACACCTACAACATCAAGCTTATATTTTCATCTCCTTACTATCCATAAGAAAATGGTCAAGCAGAAGCTTCTAACAAAATAATCAACAAAATCCTCATGAAAATTGTTGATCAAGCTGATAGGAATTAGCATCTCTAAATTTTGATTTCCCTTTGGGCCTATCAGACTAGCATATGTACTCCTATATGTGCTAATCCATTTTCTTTAGTTTATAGATTCTGAGGTTTTCCTTCCTCTTGAAGTCAAAATTCCATCCCTTTATGTCTCCTCAAAGATTTCATTTCTGATGAGGATTATTATGAGGAGCACTTAACACAACTTGAATTGTTAGATGAATGCCACCTAACATCCCTTGAACATCATCATGTCTATCAAGAATGCATCAAAAGATCATACAATAAACATGTCAAATAACATGACTTCAATATTGGTGATCTTGTCCTCAAAGAGAATCAAAATGTCACTACTCTGGAAAGGAGTCAACATGGGAAGTTTTCTCCAAACTGGATTGGTCCATATATCATCACTCATAAATATGGGTTTGGAGCTTATCACTTAGCCTCCCTTGATGGTAAACCTAAAAAGGAACCCCTAAATGCTCTACACTTGTGGCCTTTCTATTGTTAACACATCTACTTTCATGACATTAGTTGGATAAAAAAATCTCATTCCATCATCAACCTATCATCCACTATTGTAATGATTTAGAATTATGTGGTCTCCCATCAGTATCCTATATTTACGACCTTAAATATGAGCACCATGGCTCTTCTCATCACATTTTCCACATGGACAAGTTCCTCCTCATAAGTAGGAACCACGCTATCATTACTTCCATCTTCCCCTTATTTTACCAACTGAAAACATGTTAAGGGTACACATGTGTAGTTTTTATACACATCTTTTCCCCTCCCCAAATGGTATACTAGGCCCACCCAGCTTAAACAAAGTCAAAAACATGCATATGGATGCATAATATAAAAAATATTGATCGATCCCTTGAAGGACAACTATTAATAACATTTTACATCAAATTTTACCATCAATATTATAGAATGATCCCTCGAAGGACAAATATTAAAAAAATCAAAATATGGCCATTTAAAAAAAAATCAAAAAATTGTATACCAATCCCTTGAAGGATGGCTACCTAATATTATAATGGCTACAAAAGGCTTCCCACATCAATCATCCTTCACATCAAAATTCAAAATAATCAAAATCATCCTAGGAAAGCTTCCCACATTGATCATATTTCCTATCAACAAGCAAACTTCCTGCATTGATCAGTTTGCACAAAAAAAAATACAGTTGGGCACAAGCCTACCAAACCATCAAAGGAGAAACCTTTCCCCCCATACAAACTATATATGAACCCTTCCCGTGTGAAAGAAGGTATATAAGCTCATTCCATATATCCCATGATCCTACATGTGACTAACTATTGTTAGTTATATGTTAACATTTGTTATAAGGCCTCAAGTGCATTGTCATACATATTAAATTTACCATCAGATTATATATATCATATATCCATATTAAACCAATAAAACATTATTACATAACATTAACATACTCTATCCATGACCTTAATAAAGTGCATTAGAAACATACAAAGATCACTATATTTAAGTCACATCACATCAACATCTAACATCATATCCATACATCTAATTTATCCAAATATCTCAAAATCACATCAAAAACTCATATATAACATCAAATCAAAATCAATCACATCACATGAATCCAAAATCATATATATATATATATCTCAATAAAGTTTATACATAGAAGCCTCAAAAGGGCTCAATATATCCAAGTCATATACAAAATCCACCAACTAAGTAGTAAACTGAAAATCAAGATAATCTATCACCACCACCACCCGTAGCCTCCCTCTGGTCCTCCATCATGTCTCGGATCTCTCTAAGGCTATGCAACACTACTGCCATTCTCACCCGAGGTCATCTTGTTGAGATGATATACACTCACTCACTCTATACTCTGTGAATCAAGGTGCATCTGGGATTCACTTGTCACAAGATGCTCATAGTATCACATCTCATCTCCCAAGGATCCCTGATACTACTCTATAGTCACAAAACCTAGAGGTCTCATCTGACCTCCACTTATGTACCTGAACACTCCTCCTGTAGGAACTAAAACCTGACATTAGCCCTACTCCCATGTCCTCCCTCATCACTGAGGCCTCTAAAGCTGATACCCTGTCTCCCCATACTTCTCCCATAGTGCCTCCCGTACTATCATGATATCTATCTCTCTTTGTTGTAAAAAGGTCATTGCTCCAAGCATGTGCCTAATCTCACTCCTACAATAGGGAATCCCTCTCCTAGAAGGAGGTATCCCACTCCACTATCAACTAGTCCCTCTATATCCAAGCACATCAAATGATGCCTGTAATCTCACCTAACTCCTCATCACCTCCTCTTCTACCTCTCCCCACCTCTACCTCTACACCCTACTCTATCTCCTCGGGCCACCCACTATTGTGTCCACATACTAAAATCTATCCACCCCCTACATCATCAACATCCATCACCCACAAGCTCCACATCCTCCTCTATTTTCCTATACTGTTCCTCATCTATCACTGGTGCTAACAGGTCTCTCTCTAAATCATCTCATCGATAGACAATCAACTCACCAAGTATCTGTTGTGGTAACCCAAACTACTTGTGCACCATGGGAAATTATACAACCTCAATCATATCTTTCCACTCCCCATGAATCCACCGCACCTGTCTCAATCCAACCAACTCCATATCCATACCTAACCATGCAATAAATCTAACATATGGCCTCAAAACAACATCATCTATAGATAACCCACTAAGACACTCATCATAATATGTTTAATCTTGCTCTATCCCATCATATCTCATCCAACAAAATATCCATCTCATAAAACCCACTACATACTCTGTCGGGTCCCCATCCCTCCAAGGTAGACCTGGTGGCCTCACTATAGTAATATGCTCATAGGCCCAATAGTGAAGAAGAAACCCCACATCAAAACCAAATCTCCTCCTAGTCACATAACCCCATAGCTCATGGTATACCTATGCTATCAAGGTAGACCCCCATGCATACATTATTTGGTGCTCCATAATCTCAGCTACTACAGCCACCAAATTCCAAGAAAACTTACCTCCTCCTGAATCTGGTAAGTGTATAACAGGAAATGGCCAACATGACCATCAACATCAATCGATTCCCTAACACATCTCCATCATAGTAACTCTCAATATGAAATGCCCTACAGTATATCTGATATCTAGGGAACCATCTCCATATAACTACCTCATCATCTCCAAATGAGCCTCCCATGTAAAAGGAACTATCCTCTCCCCCTGAATTGGTAATCTCAAAATATGGTACACATCCTCCAGTGTAATCATCATCTCTCCTGTATGGAACCAAAATATCCCTGTACTTAGGTCCCACCTATCCAATAATGCCACTATTAACCCAACATCTATCAAAATCTGCTGATAGTGGCAGGATCCCCCCAAACCAATGGATGACAAATAATCTCACTTTGCACTTGTCACATCACCTCTAAATGATCCTCTAGCATGTATATGAGATCCTATCCCTTCAGAGGTATATAATATCTCTCACCTATAAAAACAAGACAAAATCACATCCATTCGTCATTTAGATCCAATAAATAAACATAATCGCCACCGATTACTCTAATTGTACAATGATTTTAACATGTTGATCGATGGCGATCATCCCAATCACCACCAATCGTAAAATCAGCGGTGATAGGGAGTTCCCATCTATAAATTTCCTAAATTCCAAAAAATAAAAATAAATAAAATAAAAAACACAAAAATCAAAATAAAATTACAAAAATCAAATCTACTTACCCCTCTCCTTGTATGTTGCCTCTTCCATCCACTCTCGCTCACATCCATCTCTGAAAACACTTAAATTGATCAATCAAAGCTCTCAAAAACACAATTTTGAAAAGTTCAAATGAACCATTTATGCTCCCAACTCACCTTATATAATATTTATTAATAGGATCGTCATCGATCCATGATCGACGCTGATTGTGCCCATAACCGCGCGATCAGATCATTATTCACCGATCCAATCCCATTTTTACACATTTTATCAAATTTGGTCTCCTGAACCTTTCAAATACACTTTAACACCATCTAGAGCTCATATGCCTTTATTTTGATGCCCAACACCTTGTCAAAACTCTATTTTTTGACAATACACACATTGTGGATATCTTCCTTTTGCCCATTGGTCCACAGATTTGCACATCCATGTGAGATGCCTCCCATTGGATCCTCTCCTTTTAGTAATCTTCCTGAAGCACTCATATGAAGAATTCCCATGTTACGTCTCCCTCTAAGGCCATATAATTTCCCCTACCAATTGTTTCTACGACTACTACCATCTTTGTATATTCCTTTGGCATGGCCATTTAGGACTACAGTCAAGCCCTAGATCATCTTTAAAAAAACCCATTCACACAATCCAACTCTTTTCAATCAAATGACCAACATAGTCAACCATTGGATTGAGGGGGGAAAATATCCTTACCATAAAACTGGGGCATCTTCTCACTAGTTTTTGTCTCATAGCCTGTGCCTATAGACAACTCAACAAAAAGGGGCAAATGTAGACACCACTTTTTCACCCCTAGGTGACCCTACACATATTAATCACATTATCATTATTTATAATATTATTCTTAACCTAAGTCCATTATCCCTATAATCTAATTTACCATCATAAAACCTCATCTACATACGTAAAATATCATTTACCCTCCCTAACCACCTAAAACGAACCTAACCTAAACTACCCTAACCATCCTAACCCCCTAAACTCTTCCTTCCTGGATTTCCAGCCTCTCACCGTTCCTAAAACAACTTCAACCCTAGGATGGCAAGCTGTTTCAATCATTTTCCATCCTTACTTTTAACCTCTTTGACCAAATCGAAGATGATCTATGATGGACGAAGATCATTACAGGTGTTGTCTATCTTATTTAAACCACCTTCCTTCCCAATTTCACAGTTACAGATAAAAGATATTAGGCACACTAACAAAAATGTTTGAGACCCTATATGACCTCAAAATGTTAGAATATTATTCACAGTTGACTATCATCCTTTGGGAGTCCTCCAATATTCACTCTACCATTTAGAGCTCTATCATCCTAATCAACATTCAACAAGGTACAATGCATTTATTTCAATATTTTTTTAATCATATCTTACATTAGTTATATTTTTCAAACACTTGTCTTCGTACCCTTGTCTAGCCATCATACCTTCTATCTTTCGTTTATCCATTTGTTTAATTTTTTTATATCTTCCAATTCCCTAGGGATCACCGCCGATTTACCCAATCGTTATCGATCAAATCCTAAACTCCCTTTGCCTCTCATTATCCCTCTACATGTATTGAAATCTCTTCTCACTGCATCTATTCTATCTCCAGATTCCCTCTTCTTCATCTTAGCACTACCAATATCTAACATGTATCCAAAATAGTATGTTTTACCAGCCTTTGTTAAAATAGATCATTTTCCCCTTGATCGTCATTGATTTCCAATCACTATCGATCTCTATCATTTCCCCTTATATTGATATATTATCATTTGATTTTGATAACAATAAGCTTTCCAAGGATGTCTTGTTTTTCAATGATTATTCCAGGACATGTACACCTCATTACAAAAATCTATGGCATCCCGATCGTGCAACAACCCTTCGTGTGAGAGAATTTAGACATAGCACATGAAATTAGCTTGTGTGTCATTTCCCTCATGCCCAAAATAAAATATATAGAGGATCAACTTGAGTTGATACAAGAAGAACAAGATGCTGCAGAATAGTCCTAGTTCAGGAGATTTAAAAATGTTAGTAGGATGGGATATAAGATAATGTTAACATGTAGGATGAATACTATTAATTTTAGCAGTGACTAATTATTAAAATTAGTGATGACTAATTTTAAGTATATACATTTTTCCCTATTTGAATAATTATTGTGATTTTACGAAGTAAATATAAACACACAAGGAAAACATTAGTCACAATAATACATAACTCCTCCAAATCTAATCAATATCGATATATGTAATCAACCTTGATTTCTATGAATCGGTATTGATTCCTAAACAATTGATACCGATTATAATAATCAACATTGAGGTCGGGAATTTAAGGATTTGACAAACTCCCAACCATCTCAACAATCAATAATTTCATAGGTGCCACGTAAACAATCCTAAACTTAATTGACTCAATAGAACCATCTAGACTCTTGAGGGATCATGTGTGATGTCCCTGTAGTTATAAAACTAAATGTAGGTAAAGCTTGTCTAAATGTATGTGTGGTAGCCCTTAATAGGGGAGGTGATTCTCTAGAGGGAGGATTTGTATCACTTACGGGTTTTGAGGGTTTAACTTGAGTTTCCCCCATCTTTTTTCATTTGGTTACGGAGTCATTAATCCTTATCCATTGAGTTATAGAGTAACTACATTTAGAAAAGCTACCAACATGACCAAGAAGGAAACATAAGATAGAACGGGAAACACATGACAAAAGGGAAACCATGACAAGACATCCTAAATCACCTATGTTACATGCGAGGGAAAACCCACTTTCAATGAAGCACCGATTGTTACTAAATTCTTACCCGTACACAAGTATCATAGAATGGCTTTCTTCCATAAATCCATTGATAGGATCACTGAAATATGAACCTTTTCTTAATTTCTTGAGGAATTTTACATGATTGTTTTAGCAGTTGAGGGTCCAGTTAGTTATTTTTTTTCTTTGTTGCTATGACAGTTTCTTTCCTTTTGCTCCTTGATTTCCAAGATGATACCAACTACTGATTTTCTTTCATTGCTAAGGTGAATGAGTCTTGATCATACTACACCTTTTATTCTCACACTGAGGCTTATGAAATTTGATAGAAATTTTTTCTTTGTTTTTCATCTACTTCATGAACATTGTTTCCATGAGTTAATTCTTAGTAGATGTTTTAGGAGTTTCAAAATTATCACTATCCTCTTGATGTTTCATGTTTGCAAGTTGTTCCAAATTATCTTCTTTCACGCACATCAGCTCAATCTTGACCTATTGCTTAATATGGTGTAATGTGCATAGTTTTTCATCATCTTGAAAATAAAATGAGAATAATGCCATATATGAAGAAAGAAAACCTTCATCTTATCCAAGTTGCCCATTTTAAACCTCAAAATCCATCTTCATGATGAGACCATCCTTTTCTTGAGTGGATTCAGCATCGAGATATTCAAGCATATTATTCTTCATACGTTCCCGGTTGAGAGGGTCTTTATCTTCATGAAAGGAGAATGAGCACAAAATTGGATCTGAAATATTTATATTTTCATTTTCCCAATCTCGATCACCAAAAACTAGGGAGTCCATTTATATGGTGAAATCATCATCTTCTTGAGTAGATTTGAATTGAAAAGACTAAAAAATATTTTCATTCTTGCATCCCTTGGAATTCTCTTCCAATGAGAAAGAGAAGTCTTTGTATTCACAAACATACCCATTGAAAGGAGCCTCATGTCGAACGTTGAGAACATGGTTTAAAACATTGAACTCACCTAACAAGAAGTTTCTTGGTATCAATCCTTATACTTGACTTGCATTTATCATCACTTTGAGATTACTTTGTTGTAAGCCAAGACGCATATGACCATCTTAAACATCCATTGGAGAAACTCCATTCATGCTCACATCTAGTGGGGAGTACATGATTTCAAATTTTTATTCCATCAAGTCACTGTGACATTCTCTAATTGGATCCGTGATGCTTGGATACTCTTATATCAACATGGGAAGCTCAACATCTTATTCCAAAGCTATGAAAATTTTGTAAGACCTTGAATCTTGAAATAGGTGCAGACAAAAAAATCACACACTTTGGGTAATTATCTAGTTCTAATTACATACTACTATTCATATGATTCCTAAGTAAGAAAAGTACTAATTAACCCATGTATTTAGACATCTTTCTTTACTTTCTATTTCTACTTTCAGTCTTACACTCTTACTTGCTCAATATGTGTCTTTTCATACCTCGTCATTTCTCATCTTGGACACCATCACCCATCCAGGATGCCAGCGCCAAGCGCCCTTTTCCCCTCTGGCTGCCCCTGACCTCTTTGTACTTTGTTCACATAATTTGGGTCCTTTCTATCCATTTGAGCATCTTATATTTTTTTAGTCAGAATTTTCAGGGTTAATTATGAAATTCAAGAAAGGGAGTCATATAAATATAAAGTTATGTGATCATAATAAATGACCAAACACTAAGAATTTTCTATCACCACCAAAGGTTGCATCCAAAACCTATTCAAGAGCATTCAAGCATCCATTCAAGAAAAAGGGACTGCATTATTCTACATGCACTTCATATGAGAGGAATTTCATTCTATTCCATGCACACATCTATTTACATCTCTTATATCTAGTTATTTTCTCGCTATCTAAGTGTGACACACACAAGAGCCACCTAGGGAAAAATTCCGCGCGCGCGCGCGCGCACACACACACACACACACACACACACACACACACCTACAACTACATTGGGTCTGAAATGTAGTGCAATGCTCATTTGTAAGTTCACTTGTTTGACATCTGAGGATAGTCTAACCCCTCATTTTTATTCTTTTCTTTTTACGATTTGAACCACTCTTGAGGGTTTTTCTGGTTAATATTTCATTGTGGGTTATCAACGACATCGGTGATCATTGTGTGACATACTAGTGACCAAATGTGAAGGACAACGAACACCTTATGACCCTAGGAAGGAGGTTTTCTAAGGGTTATAGCAGTCATAGGTGCCCAGAGTAGGTCTAGGGTGCCCACAGGTGCCCCTGCCCCTTTCCAGGTGCCCCAATCCAGAAAGATCTTCAACTCACACATTTTTTTGAGGCTCTATGTGACACTTCTCCCTCTCTGTTCACCTAGTCATCACTTTGGCATAGTCCATGATTAATTACGAAACAACTAAATCATCTTATTTCCTCTTTGTAAATAGGGTTTTAATACTCAATTGCTTAATTTCCTTGGGTCTATTTTATACTTAATTTTTCATTTATTTACTGCTACAATAACAATCATATCTAGGCATTTATTTCCATATTTTCTTAATCAACAGGATATCCACTCTTAGGTCATTTGGCCTTTGAACAATGTATTTCATTTTCCTGATGGGAAGAAGTTTATTCATTTTACCATTGATCAGGATGGTGGCGTGCGACCAATCCATTTGTATATCTCCACCAACATCTCGACAAAAGCTTTGGTTCAACAACATACCATATGAGGTTTGTATGTCTTCTATAAAAATTCTCATTGTGATCTTCTTGTTAGGAAAATATGCAAATGCTACTTAAGAATCCTTAACTTATCAAACCAAAGGCACTTCTTTCATTTCTATGGAGTAAAAATGGCTGGTGGTAGGGGGAAGAGAAATATACTAAGAGATTTAGCAACTTTTGCAGGCATGACATTTTCGGAAGCACCAGAGTCAATGATGAAATTATTGAGTTTGTACTCATTGACTAAAAAGGCTATATAAATAGGTTTACCTTCCCATAGGTGGAGTGTGTGGAAGAAAGGAAATTCATAGATGGAGTGGAATGAGATGGTGGAGGTAGTTCTTTGGTAGTGGAATTTTTGGAACATGAACTTGAACTAATTCCCTTAATAAATTGGACAAGCCTATCAAATTGCTTTCGATTGGGTTTCAAGTACTTGAAATCATAAATTTTGATTTTGGCTTTCTTGCAATCGTTAATGATGTCAAAAGATGGAGAAGTTGTAAGCGCATAAGAGATTATGGCATCCTTGATTAAGAAAGATTTGAATTCTTATGATCAATGGAATTTGAAATTGAATTGTCAAGAGAAGATGAATGAGACTTACCTGAAGAGGTAGAAGGAGTCTTGACTAAGGTAGTCTCATGCTTCTTCTTAGATGACCCTGTAGAAGCATACTGTGAGGATCATCATTTTTTTGTTATTTTTCATGGAGTCTTCATTTGAGGATCCATATGCTTAGCTTGGGTAGTAGAAGATGATCCTTCTTTATCTGTTTGTGATTAAGTGAATACTGCATAGGAGTAGCTCTCTATTGAGTCTTCAAAATATTCATCAGGTGAGAATTCAAAATACTCGATCCTAGCACATTATTCTTCTTCCTTTTCAATTTGTTATTTAATAATTTTGTCTCCTTCATCTTCATTTGTCCCGCATATTACATTCATTGGTGGAGCTTCCAAGGCAATCCTTCAGGGTCTTTAAGGTAGTTTTTCGGTTAGGATGTTATTAAATGTTGAAAATAAAAAAAACTCAAATAAACAAGGTTTACCGATACTTGCACTGATAATCGCAATGTCAGGATGATCGTGGTATTCAAGAAATGTGAAGAGTACCTTTTTTTTCCAAATAAAGAGACTTGTGTACAAAGAAATATAAACGAATTAATATTAAATAGATAGATAGATAAAGTGTTGCTCGACAAATGTTGATGCCCAAAATCTGATGGAATTCTTTTAATGGTGTTAGCTTGTGTTGATATAGTTAAGTTGTTTTGATAATGATAAGATAAATGATAATAAATGATTTAGAACTCAAGGGGGATAGTGAGACCTTGTTCAGATTTTCAAGCGGCCCAAGCTAGGACAATGACAAGCTCAAATTTCTCGAAGTAGTACCATAACTCTTCAGTAACTTTGTGCTCTTTTTGTAGGATTTTGATTTGATCTTATATATCTTCAATTTTTGGTGTGAATGTAATGACAAACAGACTAAGTTTGTGGAGGATATCAAATTATTCCCACATGAACAACTTATAGACAACTGGAAGATTGTATATGCTGGTAATTTGGTGTGACAGACCTAGAACAATCATCTACAGAAGATCCATCTTGCAAATGACTTGTTAGACCAAAATCATATTGATATAAATATGATAATGTTAAAAATTATTATAAATGATAGGGATTAATGACGATCAGGGATCAATGGTGATCACAGACAAAAATATTCTTTTGATAAAGGATAAATAAAACTGATAATGATAAGTGTCAGAGAAATAATAATATACTAAGACAAACTATAGGGAGTCTAGAAGTCTATGAAACTCAGAAAATAGATATTCAAATGTGTTTGCAAGGTTAATGATAAAACAAGAGGCTATGGATACCGATCAGCGAAGATCAAGAATCGATGGCAATTGGGGAGAAAATTGTTTATTTTGATAAAACAGACACTAATTGGTGATAGACATGCTTAGCGATGATGAGGTAAACTATAAAGAATATAAGAACCTCTAGGATTATGAAAATAGGGCTTTGGAAGTGTTTAAGATGCTAATGAAAGCAACAAAGGTTGAAGGACCGTTCGACAACAATCAGGGATTGACATAGATATCTGTGGATATTTCATGTTTTATAAATTTGATCTAAATGATTGAATAAGAAGAAAAGTTCCAAAAGGGTAAGAAGGATGGTGTAGATGAAAATATATGAACTGTAAATAATGTAAGACTAATTGATAAAATAAAATACAAAGGTTACTAACCTTGATGGATAATATGAATATGACGAATCTCTCCAATAACTGATTAAGAATATGGCAAGGCTCCCAAAATCTCTAGCAGAGGTCTGTTGATGATCATTAATGTACTGATTTTGTTTATGGGTGCATCAATTCATCCTTACACATAGGTTATGACTAACTGGGCTAGGGAGATAGAGGTTTCCTAAATAGGATTGACAACATCTGTAATGATCACTAGTGATTGTGGATCACTGTCAATTTTTTCCAAGAGGTTACAAACCAATGGGGAAAAGATGGCAAATGGTTTAAACCAATTTCCATTCAAGATGTTAGGCTATTGAGTAGATGGTGGGAGGTTATGGATTTGGGTAGTAAGAGGTTAGGGGATAGGATAGGTGGGGTAAATAGATTTAGTCAACTTTTAGTGATTAGGGAAGGGTAAATAAGAGTTATGTGGGTGATATATCTTTTTTGACAGTGATTTTTACGTGTACTTAGGATAGTGATAGTGATTTTTACGTGTACTTATGATCATGTGTTTTAATGTTTTTTTGAGTCACGTAGGGGTGAAAAAGTGGTGTCTACATTCCCCCTTTTTGTTGAGTTATCTATAGGCACAAGTTTCAAGACAAAAAAAAGCGCGATGATGCCCCAGTTTTGTGTTAATGATATTGTGATATTGTTCCCCCCTCAAGCTAATGAGTGACTATTTTGGTCATTGGATTGAAGAGAGTTGGTTTTTTAGATAGGTTTTCTTTAATATGCTCCGGGATTTTGATTTTAGTCTCAAATGACCATGCTGGAGGAATTTGTTGGGATAGTATTAATCTCATAAATACATGGTATGGAATGTATAATGTGGTCATCCTACATACGTTTGCTTCAGGAAGACAATTACATGGAGAGGGTCCAAAGGGAGCGCTCTCATGGGGATGTGATGAGTCGTGGGACCAAAGGGTCAAAGGAAAAATCTGCAGGGTGTGTAAACTTGATATATGGTAAAAAATAGAGTTTTTAACAAGGTTTTGAGCATCAAAGCAAAGGAATATAATATTTTGATGTGATAAGAAAGGTACACGTGACCAAAATTGACTAGTTGTGCAAACATTCCTAAAATTTGTGGCGATTAGTGATTATTGGCATTTGGGGTAGAAAATCGGCAGTAATTAAGGGTTGCCGACGATTTCAAAAAATAAATAAAAATAATAACCCAAGTGACCACACAAATATTTCTTTTGTGACTTGTTTGAGTGCGAATTGAGAGATCTGAGTTGTATTTTTTAAGTGTTTTTGAAAGATGGAGGCAATTGGTAGTAGTAGGAAGAGGTAGAGGATCATGAGAGGGGTAATTAAGCTTCAATTTGTGTTTTGTTTTGATTTTTTTGTTTGTTTTTTATTTTGTTATGCTTTTTTGAAATTTTTGGGTGGGAACTCCTAATTGATGTCAATTGTATGATCGATGGTGATTAGATGGATCCTCGTTGATTGAATAAGTGGAATCATTGCCAATCAACAATCAGAAACAATTGGTGTGAGTTTTGAAAAATTTGCTAACTATTGTATTTTATGTTGTGTTTTTTATAGGAAAGGGATATTATTTATCTATGGAACAAAGTGCTAGAGATGTTTGATAGGATCTAAGATGATGTGGCTGATGCAGAGTGGACCCATTTGACGTTCATAGGATTAGGAGGATTTCGTCACTACCAGTAGATTCCTCGAGACACAAGGTTGATGATAGCTTTGATTGATAAATGGAATCTGAGCATGAGGACATTTTGGTTCCCTACTAGCAAGATGACCATCACCTTAGAGATGTATATAGTATCTTGAGATTACCGATCCAGGGTGAGCAGGTGGTACCGATCACTTGAGAGGCTCATCTTGATACTATGAAGCAGCTATATGGTGATGATGCTGCAGAGATAGGATATACAACAGGGGCTTCCATATTGAGTCCTATTATTATGTTGATGTGTTGGGTAACTGGTTGATGTCAATTGTGATGTTGGCTATATCATGTTATTCACTATTAGATTTGGGGGTGAAATATTCCCATGGATACTTACAGGTGTCGTTGCAGATATCATGGAGTATCAGACTATATATGCATGGGTTTGTGCACTTTTTCCCTAGGTTTATCATGAGCTTTGAATGTTTTTTACGAGCAGTATATTTGAATTAGATGTCGATTTCCTACTGCATTTTTTGGCCTACGAGCATGTAGTCATAGTGATGCCACCAAAGCTACCATGTAGGTTAGGTGATCCAACGACGTATGTGGTGGTATTCATGAGATGGTGTTTTGAATGGATGAGAGATGGCGGGGTTGAGAGAGATTAGACCTACTATACTAATCAGATATGAGGTTTAGTTATAGATGATGTAGTATGGAGACCTTATGTGAGGTATCATGCATGGCCAAGGATGGATACAGAGTTGATAGGATTAATGCATGTGAGGTAGGTGTCAGGGAGGAGAGTAGAGATGATATAGGAAGTTTATTTTCCTCATGTGCGGAAATAGTTTGGATTTCTGTAGTAGATTCCTGGTGAGATGATAGTATATCAGTGTGATGATTCAGTGAGGGACTTACCCGCGCCAGTAGTGGATGAGGCGAGGCTAGCAAAGGAGGTAGGAGAGTCAGAGGGGATTAATGAGGATGATGTTGGATTGGAGGATGACTTCATGGCATGGTGGGTGTAGCAATGGGATGCTCGTGGAGATAGGGTGGGTGAGAGGCTGAGGGTGGAGTGGCAGAAGAGGAGGGTGATGGTGAAAAGGAGTTATCGCATCTGCAAGCCTATTTTTAAGACTTACATTTAGAGAGAGATAGGTTTGTGGTGGATCGTGACACCACTCTCTAAGAGCAAGACATTCTGTAGCAAGAGAGGGATCATGCATGCCTTAAGCATGATACTTATCTGCAACAATGAGATAGATATCACCGGTATCGAGAGGCACTGTGGGAAAATTATGAAGAGGTGGGTATAACTTTAGAGGCATTCGGTAGTGTGGCATAAGGAGCAAGGCCTAGTGTAGGACAGACCATGGTACCTATGGGAGGAGTGTTAGTGGTAGGAGGGTAGATGAGGCCTCTTGGTTTTGTGACCATTGAGTACTATAGAGTATTGGGTGAGGAGATGAGATAGTATGACCACTTGGTTACAAAGAACCTTCATGGTGTTCCTTGTTATGTGAAGCATAGAGTGAACAAGTGTAAACTGGCTCACCTAGCTACATCAGGAAGTACTTGGAGTGTCGCCTAACCATAGAGATATTTGGAGCAAGATGGAGGAGCCGTAGGAGGGCAAGGTGGCAAGCAAGTATCAAATTTTGACTTCACCACATAGTACATGGGTTTTTGTACATGATACAGATTATAAATTATTTTATATATGAGCCCTTTGGAGGCATTTTATATATCATTTTTATGATATATATGATGTCGATGATTTATGTTTTGGATCCGTGTGTTGATTTATTTGTTTTATGGTCATCATGCAATGTTCATATATATATATATGGTGTTGACATAATGTTTTAGATGTATAGATGTTGATTTTGATATTTGATGTGATGGAAAAATGTTGAGATAGTTTAGATGTGATGCTGATATAACGTGACTTAAAGTGTAGTGATCTCGATGTATGTTCCGAAATCTACTTTAAACTCATGGTTAAGAATAAATATGGAATGTTTTCTTTTGGACTGGATTTGATACATATGTGATCTAATGGTAAAAATATGTATGAAAATTTACTTGAGGCCTTTGTAACAAGTGTTAACATATAACTAACAATAATTAGTCACATGTAAGATCACATATGCAGATGAAAATGAGTTTATATACCTTCTTACGAAATGATAAGGGTTTATGTGTATTTTGTATGGGAGATTAGCTTCTCCTTTGATGGCTTGTAGGCTTATGCCTCATCTATATTTTATTTGCGCAAACTAGTTGATGCGGAAAGTTGATCAATGTGAAAAGATTTTCCTAGGATGATTTATATATTTTGATTTTTAATATGAAGTTTGATCGATGTGGGAAGCCTTTTGTAATTACATGAGTATCCATCCTTTGAGGCAGTGGTCTACGATTTTGATTTAATTTTACAGATAGCCATCCTTTGTGGGAGCGGTCTATATTTTGATTGACATATGTCCTTTAAGGTATCAGTCTGTATTTTGATAACATGGTAAATAGTTTTCCTTCAAGGGATAAATCTATATTTTAATAATGTGCATCCATATGTATGATTTTGAATTTACTCACTAAGGATAGACCTAGTAGAACATTTAAGGAGGGGAAAATATGTGTGTAAAAACTACACATGTGTACCCCTTAACATGTTTTCAATTGATAGATGAAGGGAAGATAAGAGTAGTTATTGCGGGGTTTCTGATAAGGAGGAACTTATCCATGTGGAAAATGTGATGAACAGAGTCTTGGTGCTCATCTTTAAGGTCACAAATATAGGATAACGATGGTAAACCACATAATTCCAAACCACTATTGTAGTGAATGATAGGTTGATGGTAAAATGAGATCTTCAATATGACTAATTTTGTGACAGTAGATGTGTTAACAGTAGAAAGGCCACAAGTGTAAGGAATTTAGAGGTTCCTTTTCAAGTTTACCATCAAGGGAGGCTAAGCGATAAGATCCCGACCCATACTTGTGGCTGATGAGATTTGGACTGATGCAGTTAGGGACAAACTTTCCATATTTACTCCTTTCCAAAGTAGTGACATTTTTATTCTCTTTAAGGAAAAGATCACTAATGTTGAAGTCAAGTTATTTGACATGTTTTTTAAATGCCAATTTGATGCGTTCTTGATAAAAATGATGATGTTCGAGGGATGTTATATGAATTTCTTTTAACAATTCTAGTTGTGTTAGATGTTTTTGATGATAATCCTCGTTAGAGACAAAATCTCGGAGGTACACACAGAGTGATGGAATTTGAACTTCAAGGGGTAAGGCTTCCTCAAAGCCATAGACTAAAGAGAAGGGTGTAGTTCTTATAGGAGTATGGATGTCAGTTTGATAAGCCTAAAGAGAAAATAATATTTAGAGATGTTAATTCATGTTTGTTTGATCAATGGTTTTCATGAGGATTTTGTTAGACGTTTCCACTTGTCCATTTTCTTGTGTATAATAAGGAGATGAAAAGCTTAGTTTGATGTTGAAAGTGTCGCATAATTTCTTAACTTCCTTATTTTTGAAGGACTTTCCATTGTCAGTGATGATATTATGATGGATACCAAAGTGACATATGATATGTTGATAGATGAAGTTGACAATTTTATTTTATTTAGTGGAGACCATGGAAATAGCCTCCACCCATTTAGTGAAATATTAACTAGGGGTGATGATAGAATGGTGTCGTTGTGAAAAATAAGGGTTGATGAGGCCAATGAGGTCAAGTACCTTTTGTGAAAAAGGATACAAATATTGAGTGGGTTGTAAGGCTTGACTGGGAATGTGAGTGAGATTGGAATATTGTTGACATTTAATGCATTTCTTGACGTATGCACAAAAATCTTGATTAAGGGTGGGTCAATAATACCCCATTTGTAGGATGCATTTAACAACATCCATATCACTTAAATATCCACCACATATGCTTTCATGGAATTCTTGGATATCTTTAGTGGATTCATGGGATTTGAGGCACCAAAGGAGGAGGCTGTCAAATCCACATTTGTAAAGAAAGCCTCTTATGATGACATATCGGGTAACACGTTGAAGAAAAGATATTTTATCATTTTTAGACAGATCAAAGGGAATTTTTTATTGAGATAAATATTCGTAAGTTTGTGTGTACCAGATGTATATTTGATTGTCTTCGATAAGATTGATAGAGGGATAATCATTTGTGTGGGATGGTTGATCCATTCTATGCACGAAAACAAACAATTTGAAGTTGTTTGTTAATAAAGCGAGGAAAATTTAAGGAACCCCCCTAAAAAAACTTATAGAAATCATGGTGAATATCCATGTATCAAGTTTTGTGGTGTTGGCTAATGACCCTATAACCTATTTTGTTCTTTCATTGAAAGGGTTAAAATATGAAAAATAGTTGGAAATCTAAAGATGAATCTCTTGTAACTATTTTGGCCAATACCCTCTTTCAAATTTTACTGGAATAAGGCCCAAAAATCTTCATTTCAATTTCAGATGTTGGCCCGTCGGGGATTATTTTACATGTCTTACCTTTACACTCAAGTTCCTGGAATGTGTGACACTTGGCCACTCAGAGGAACATGAAAATGACACGTGGCATCTTCTAATTTCTCACTTTCACTCTTCCTTACCTCACTGACACTGCATATCCTAAACTTTATTGAATCAGTTCATTCCACGGGCTTGGAGTCCACAAAATGCTTTGCCTTGATGAGGCTTGGAATCTTGCCACTTGGCCATCTGATAAATAATCTGCATGATTCGATTGGAAGAGGAAAATGACACGTGGTATCTTCTGATTACTCACTGTCACTTTTCCTTACCTCACCAACACCGCGGACCCAAAACTTTATTGAATTGGTTCATTCCATGGGATTGGAGTCCATGGAATGTCTCTAACTTGATTACACCCAGAATCCCGCTAGGTGGCAATCTGATAAATTATTTGCATCATTAAATATATTAAGATCAATGGTGCAAAATCTATTCCAAGACAAAGGCCTGACATACTCAAATTTTGAATGGAAGTGCCTGGAATAGGCCTAGCAAAGTGATAAGTTTCATCCACTAAATGGAACTTTAAAAGAGACTAAATTTAACAATAACATCTATAGTTAAAGACGTAATCATTCATAGTGATGTACTATTACTTGTGAGGTTATATTTAATGTCCATTGAAATTATGTTTCTAGAAGGCATACTGCAACAGATTCAATAGAAGGCAGAATAGATTCATAGAAGTTGTGGACCATGTAAGACTCAAAATATACATTTTTCCAAGTAAGTGTCATCCTACATTTGATTCTTTAAATATTATCATTTTATAAGTAACATTGTATAAGCCTCCGCTTTGAAATATTTCAATATAAGGGTTGAAAAATTAGGGTTTAGGGTTTCCATATTCCAGAATCCAAAATTCCAAGAATTTCTACTTCTATAGGAGCCCAAAATAAAATTAAAACCCAAATCACATATCCCAAACTACTTAAAACCCCTAGTTTTACTGATGAATATCATGATATTTATGATTCTGAAATTGGCACAAAAACTTCACAACTTAGATACATATATGAGAATAAGTAAAATGAAAGTAAACGGTTGGACCCATCAGGTAAACTTAAAGCTTGGATAACATGGGTGATTGGATTGGGATGCATGATGTTCCATGAGGTTTTCCCTTCCTTGAATTTGTCATTCTATGTGCGCAGAATTACGATGGAAAAAAACAATTGTTGCAAATGGCACTGGAGAAGAATTTGTTTCCATTATAGAGGTAAATATTGGACATGTGTTGGGGTTTCAAAGTAAATATTTAGGAAACATCATCATAAATCTAGAAAAAATGCTAACGATTATCATTCCACCACTCAAAATGACAGAGATGAGTTTTTACAAAAATTAACACTAGATGGAATGGTTCCAAAAGGGAAGCTTTCGTATGTAATTGATATGTTTAAACAACGGGTTAGGAATACCATTTATATGCTAGTATTTTTCCTTGGATTTGATAGCGATGAGAAAGTTGATGAAACCCTCCTCAAAATGGTATCCAATATCCATTTCATTTCTCTACCTTATGCATACATATTTTTTGATCACATTGTAGAATCTATGCATAAATAATTCTTAATAATCAAATAAGGCTCTAGCACTAAGACCTTTAGGTTCACTACCTACTTGTGTTATTTAATTCTATGGTGGTTTGGTGAATTGTTTGGAAAAAACAAGCTTGCAATTTAGCCCTACAATGATATTGAGGGCTAGCTAAAAGTGTTGTGACCATTAACTGAGTGGACCCCAAAGATAAGGATGTTTGATAATCAAAGGGACTACAATTAATTTGTGGACTACTTTTGGACTCTAATTTATCAAAAAAATTCAAAAATTACAATGCCTAGATTGCATATGACCTATAGAGATTGCATTCAACTGGGATCATAAATACAGTTAGTTGACTAGTACTTCATGGAGGAATATAATGTGCAAAGGTTTTATGTATTAGGAGTATAACCTTACAAATTTCCAATACATGTGACAGAGAGGTTTTTTTCCTTTGAATATATACGATAAATAGAAAGCACAAATAAACTGTATTTTGTTACTCAACTAAAGAGGAACATATTTCCTTCCTTGCCATTTTCATGTGGAGGGTTCACATTTCAGAGAAAAGCATTCAATGTGGCACATGAAATTTTACAAATTATTAAGTTTGATGTTGACTCTCACTAGGTGTATGACCCATGTGAGATGATTAAAGCAATGGTAGTGGCAAATAAGAAATATGCCACTAAAATTCAACATGAAAGCAAACCCCTGCTAGAAAAATTGAAAAACAAGAACTCTTTGGATGAAGTAAAAATAGTAATGGATGGAATTTTTATTGAGAAAAGAATTAGTTTTCAAGAGTTGTCGACACAAATTATGGAATTGCCTCCACAAAAACAGGCAGAGGATTTTCAATCTGCCAAATTGTATGCAAAATATGATAAAAAGTCCTCTAGAAACATGCCAAATAATATAAATAATGAATTGCAAGATAAAAATTGGAGAAGCTCAAAAAATACTACTTTTTGGTCTATGAGGCAGGACCTATGCAATCCAAAATCTGTTTTAGAGTACGGTTCTATTATAGAAGATGCAAATTTCAGCAAATTATGGAATGAAGCACATCCTGTAGAGGAAATTAGTGATGATGAGACTGACTCTAAGGAATTACGCATTCCCCTTAGCACATATAAACCAAGTCTCGATGAAAGCTTGAAACAAAAAATATTCTACAGGAGCAGTTAGAGCTGAAAATATGGGTTTTAGTGGTGGTGGTTTGGGTTCAACAAGACAAGGCATTTGTCTTCCACCAAAGGTACATCCTAGAAGAGGTTCTGATAGGTCAGGCCTTGGAAATTTTCCTTCAGAGAAAGGACCAGTACATACAACAAATACAAGTGTAATCCAATGCATTTTTCTCTAGATGCAAATCCTCAGCAATTGTTTCATCCACACGTTTAAAATCCAAGAGGAGAAGTTGGAAATGAATTTGTTAGTATTGCTATTGTTGGTGGTTCTAGTGATGATGGTAGTAGTGGTCAAAATTTACCATAACAACAAATTATTCTAAAGAGGCCAATGCAGAT
The DNA here is from genome assembly GCA_019776745.2 of Taxus chinensis. Classification (NCBI taxonomy): domain Eukaryota; kingdom Viridiplantae; phylum Streptophyta; class Pinopsida; order Cupressales; family Taxaceae; genus Taxus; species Taxus chinensis. The sequence continues at coordinate 318,224,837 of CM034151.1, read as the reverse complement.
AGTTGAAGTTCTTATTATTTAAAAAGGACCCGAGAGGAGGAAAAAGATAGAGTAAGACATAGATAGAGTTACTCTTGCAGAAGTTAGAATTTCCTCAAGGAAACTAATTACAGAAGGCGGTGCCAATCCTCAAAAATTGATAATCCATAGGGAAATTCTCCCCAAACTTCAATTACTCCTGCATTCAAGGTGAAGTATTTTATTCCTACAAATACCTCAGGTTTTGATTACCGAGATGAGTTTTCCCATAAATCAGAAATATATAAAAGAAACAAGAAGCAAATGTTACAGGCTACTGTAAGTTAAGATCCTTCTACAATGAGGGTATTTCCTACATATAACCCAGTCACATATACCATGGAATACATGTATGATGTGCCCAAAGTTATAAAACCAAATAATCAAATGGTTTCCAGTGACTAAGATGTAACCTCTTTTCAAATGGATTTTACCAGAATGAAACCTTGTAACAAAATAAATGTATCAAAAAGGAACAATGATGTGGTATACACAATATTTCTAAATTCAAAGAGAGAGAGAGAGAGCAATAATTTGAATAATAAAATTCAAAAGTTAGAGGAAAACCTAGTAAATGAGAAAGCAAAAGGAAAAACATAATAAGACAAGTGAGTTTGAGAGGAAGATAAAATCATCGGCCTCTATGATTGCAGTCACTATGAATGAACAGGCACAAGTGGAACTAGAATAAGTGAAGAAAAGGTTACAGGGGTCGACAAGTAAGAATAATATATCAGAACAAACACTGGGAGAAGTGCAAGAGGTTCTGAAGGCATAGAAAGAAAAGGCCAAAAAATGGGAACATATCCTAGATGAAGAGAGAAAAGTTAGGGGAAGATTACAGAAGGAAGAGAAAAAAATGAAATATTGCAACAAGAGTTGGCAAAAGCACAAAAGGAAATATAGTCTTCTAACATCAAACTATTTGAATTTAAAAAAGGCATTGATTAATATGACGGATAATGTGTGGGGGGAAATAAACCAAAAAATTGATGATTTGATTAGATTGTTTGAATTCATGGCTGATATACAAAGAATCTATGATAAGTTAACGCGAATACGTAATTGGTAGCAAAAAATTGATGGCTTTAAGAGAGGATAAAACAAGGAAAATTTTGGAAGTTATCTACAAATTCAGTGACACAGAACTGACATCCAGAGGAATTCAAAACCGGTTTGATGCCTTAATAAAGGTACAATCTATCATTCAGAAGTGTGTGATGTTAGGAAAAGCATAGGAATTTCTAAATAATGTCAAAGAGTGGTACAGGAGATGCATGAAAAGGTACAGGAGTTCACAAAGCTTGGTTTGCTAATACCTTTTTACAAAACACACCAATTCATTAAGAAGGATGCATTCTAGAAGAACATGAAAGAAAAATGATGCAAGAGAAGAACCGAATTCCTAAGAAGGTAGATGGGACCAAAAAAAATAGGCTTTGTTAAACCATTGATAATCTTGTCAGTAAGTTTGCATACAATAATAAAGGAAATCTCCACTCTCAGTTATGAATTGCTAACAAATTTACATGCCATTCATTCTGATTTACAAAAAATTGTAATTCCAACAGATGAAGAGTGGAGCATGTTACAGAAGATGATATAATTAAGAGTATTTTAATTTTGAAAATTGTTCCATTTGTTGCAATCTTCATTTTTTTCATACAAGGCATGTCTCAAGCAAGTTGAATGAGGAATAGTGTTATTTTTAAATTTTCATTTCAATACATAATAGTTCACAAAACTGAAAAACCTTTTATGTTAATGCTTTGTAATTGTATGTGTATGAGAAACATAAGTTTTTTTTAATATATATATATGATATATATATATATATATATATGTTATCAGCGAATTTTGACTCCGCAAAATTAATAAAAATGAAAATTTTAATTTTTTTTAAAGGTGTTACTTTGTGTGATCTATTACTCTCATTGCGATCGTCTCATTTTTGTGATCGTTCTGGTCTTCGTTTCGTCCATTTCGGGTGAGAACTCCGCCCGCCAAGTCTTAAAATGCAATAATAATTAATTAATTAATTAATATTTAATTAATTTATTATCCTTTATTTGATAAAATCATTTTTTATTACGATTTGGGGTTTTTAATTAAATAACTAATAATATAATAATGTATCTAAAATTCATTCGACAATTTTTTTATTTTATTGTCGGGTGAAGTAAGCTTGTGCTTCCAATTGCTGGGAATGCCAAATAGGTCTTCCCGAACCCGGATTTCCCCTTTCCTGGATAAATTAATAGTTTAATTTCCCGGTTGTGGGATTTTAACCACCAATTGCCAAATCAATGACTTGGCAAACGGGCAAAAAACATCCCGATTTCCCTCATGGGGAAATAAAATGGGGATTGTCAGCCAAGCTTGCCATTTCCGTTGGCAATTGGCAATTTATTTCCCCACTTCCCCCTAGCAATTGATGCCACTACCTGGGAAAGAGGGAAGTTGTTTTAATAGGATGAATTAATCCTCATAAAAATTCTTCCATCAAACCCGTTGGAAGAAGTGGTACGAAGCTTTCCAAAAGTAATATTTTATCACATCCCTCAATAACTTCCCCAAAGCTCTCCACACATTCTACCAGAGATCCAGTTTCAATGCCTAGGAAGGGGGGAACAACAAGTTGAAAAAGATAAATAAAACAAGCTCCACGCAGGAAGAGAAGAAATAGCCAAAAAGGAGGCCACACAGTCATCCGGGAGAAAATGCCATGCACAACCCAAATAAGAATCATTCTACACAAGCATACAAAAGTAAAGAAACAATTTCAACGCAGCCAAAGGGAATAAGACAAAAAGAAAGATTTCCCATGCATAGGTAAATAAAAAGAAAGATTGCCCACACAGCAAGGAGAGGAGAAAAGCAGGTTTCAACGCCTAAGCATAAGACAAGTTTAATGCAAATAACAAGGAAATTCAAACAACAAAGAAGAGGGGAGTCCACGTGATCCATTACAAGCAAATATTCCAACCACATGCCAAATAAAACAAATACTTCCACGTCCAAAGGAGATTCCACACAGGTTTTAGAAACCTTTATTCATCATGCAACCCACATGGAAGGAGATTCCACGCAAATGTGAATAAAGGATTGTTGCCCACGTTATGAGCAGAAGAAAAATACACACAGCTCAGGTATTTTCATGGACAATCACTGTTTTCCAAATAGGAAGAATAAAAAAAAAGGATTTCAACGCATAGTCCAAATGAAAAGTTGTCCACGCCAAAGAAAGGAAAGACCAGATCCACGTATGGCTGGAAAAAGAAAGGTAAGCACAACTCTCCAAAGCAAAACAATACCACGCATCCACATGTCACGCATGCATCATAGGCTCAAACATTTACCAGGCATGTCAAAGCCATGCAATTGCAAGAAGAGGACTGTGCGTGAAGAGAAATCACGTGAACCATTTGAAAAAATGTCAAACAAGATATATATATATATCAACACAAGAAAATGAAATTAATGAAGAAAACGATATATGTGGAATGAAGGCTGCCGCGGGTTGTATCAGTCAAAGTAATCGACTTTGGAGTTTGAAATCTTGAAGCTGAGTGATTTTCAAGAAGAATGGTTTGCTTCATTGAATTCTTCCCATCTTCGCATACTAATTTTACAAAATTAAAATATACATCACTTCGTTTGATATTTTTCACAAAGTCAAATAAAACATAGTTCACTTAATTTTGCCGCACGTACAAATTCAACTTGGCGGATGGCCTACTTTGAGAATTTATATCTCAAGCCCAGATGATTTTCAAGGGGAACGGTTTAGTTCATTTAATTATTCCTAACTTCATGTACTCCTTTTACAAATTTCAAATGCGTGGCACATCGTTTGATATTTTTCACAAAGCCAAATAAAACACGATTTATTTGATTTCACCGGGTGTGCAGTTTTCAGCCTTTCAAAGTGACTCACGTTGAGAGTTAATATTTTGAACTCAAATGATCATCAAAAGAAAATAATTGTTTCGTTCATTTCTCCCCACCTTCATATGCTCCCTTGCAAAATTTTAGATTCCCGAGGTGACGTTTGGTATTTTTCCAAGGCTAAAACTAAACGGGATTTTTGGAGTTTTACACTTACATTTTCCTAGCAGTTTCAGAAGAGTCAACTTTGACCTTTAATATGTAACTGAAGAATTTGATTGGGAAAAAAACCTCTGACACACAAAATTTTGATACCTTAATATACTTCCTCATCTAGTGAAAGTTTCTCATAACAAGATTTACTATTTTTCCTAGGGTAGTTTCAGAGGGGATTTGTGAACTTTTGTAAGAAGAAAGTAATAACCTGAAATAACACTTCTTTCACAATCATTTCATCTTCAAACAAAATATTGTTGCGGTATGGATTTCAGGGAATTCTACTCACTTCAACGCTCCATTCAGAGTATGAGAACATCGCTGATACTAACTTGGGACACGTCAACATAGGTCGATTTTGCGATTGCATATCAACTGAAGGCAAGTTACCATTTTCCCAACACTTGTTCTGAATTGGTAATCAATTACATCGATGAACCAAGACACCTACACAATATGGCGATTCAAATCTAATGGCTCCGAAGCGGAAACAACCTTTAACTTCCTCATTATGCGGTATAAGTCGTAGCTATTAGACATTGGTCTCTTTAGAGTCAAAAGCCATTGTTATCGATAGAGATCGATAATGGGAGAATCTTGTCTACATCAATTTTTCACTTAATCATTGTGGTGAGATCTATTCATCGAAAAACCAAGACCAACGACAAGTGCAATCGTGCAGATCATCAAGCAAGGCCACATCATTCAAGCGTGTCCCTATCAGCTCTCAGTTAGCAGCATGCACAATACTTCATCAGCCAGTCTTTAAGTTGTTTTGTTCTCGAATTGGACATGATCGTGATTGAATCAGAATGCCAACACTTTGGGATGGTGACAAAGACAAAAGACATAACTTTAGGAGGTGAATTGCAATTTTGGCTCTTGGAGATCTTCTCAATGGCAAAAGACTAGAAGCTGGATTCTGACAAACCAAGGTCATGTAACGACTACGGTCTCGTGAAAAATGAAAAATTGACAATGGAAAGGTATTCAAAGCATGTGGAGAATTGTGTGTAATTGTGAATGTGAATATGAATGAAGACAAACTTTCTCACACCAAGATATTGCTCAAACGGAGGGGTGGATGAATTGCTCAAGTTTCAAGCTCGACACTCTTGTCATTTGGAGGATTACAGAGCACGGTCAATGAGTTCATTCCCGTACGACCGGGATAGGTGGACTCTTGGCCCAATGGATAAGGCACTGACCCTAGGTGTTTTAATCTAGGTGTGAATCCAAGTCATTTAAGTGGGGTCCACATGTACCCATTTCTTTTATTTATGTATTTTTCCTTAAATGACTTTTTAAATTAAGTGGTTTATATTTTTAGTCACTTTTAATAAAGTTGGTTGAAAAATTCAAAGTCACTTAAGCTCCTTATTTAATGATCATGTAAACCCTAACTACTTTGTAACCAAATTTTGGGTTATAAAAGGAAGTGAGGGGCTCATTTGTAAGGGGTAACTTTGAGAGATGAGAAGAAAATACTTTTGTCCGCAAGCTTTGTTTCAGGAAGAAACTTTGTGTTCTTTTGTGAAAACATTTTGGAGTTAATGAAATACGAACTTTGTGTCTCATTCATTGTCTCTTGTAACATTTGATGTTCTTATGTTCATTAGATGTTCGATGTTTAAATCTTGCATGTGAATATTGTCTTGGATCTTATTGTCAACGCTATTAATTTGTTGTTCTTGTTCACAGTGATCAAGCTATGATATTTACTTGCTCATGTGTGTTCCCTTTACTCATTCTTGTTTAGCTAACTCAAACTTCATTTTATTTTTGTTAGTTATTGTTTGTTCTTCTCCATGCAATATTAGGCTTTGCTTTTACCTAACTCTTGCATGTTCCTTCCATTCATTCCTTTCCATTCCTTTCCTTTATTCCATTACATCTCCCTCATTCACTTTTCTTTCCATTGATGTTCCAAAACACCCCCCACATACAATTTTGAATGTACATACAGTTTTGTTTTTCAATAAAGGTAGCCTCACCTTCATTGAGGAGGGATTTCGTTCCCACACTGTTGCACATCATTTACATACATGCAAATCCACATGCTAACGGTTTTTGGTGACTCTGCTGGGGATTCAGGAATTGTTAACAAGTGCTTGGTTAAATATTTATGACTATCCCCTCTGCACAAGCTCCAGTTCTTCAACTGAACCTTGTGCCCGACGAAGATTTTCAAGGAGACATTGCTGCCAACCTTCAAACAATAGCTTGGGAAAACCGCACAAGCTTACAGCAGTTTGTGGTAGTTGATAGAGTCATTGACAGAGAAATCTATGTCGAAGACCTTAGAAGAAGAGCACCCGCACTTGTGGCCAAAAGACCTCCTGGACACGTGTTGATCATTGTTCACTGATGCGGTCCTCTTCCACCAAGGCAATAATCTGTATGACTATTATAGGTAAACCACCTATCTTGCAACCAAATCTTATTTTTTTACAGATACTAAAGAAGATATATCATTATATTTGAGGCAAGCTATTTAGGAAAAATGCTTGAACAACTATCATTTTCATCTCGCCGCATCAATACTAGATAACAAAGAAGATCAAACCGCGAGAGTTGCTAGAGTTATTCAGGCTCAAATAACTCAAGAAAGAAAGCAAAGAGAAAAGAATAGAGCTGATCAGAACATGCCAGTGATCCCTTCATAGTAAAGATTTCAAACTGGAAGCAAAGAGGTTTACGCGAGGAGAAAAATCTAAAGGTTGATCAGATCCCATTTTTGAATTTCAAGGAAATTCTGGTTATAAGTTATCTCCTCCCAAGAAGAAATCAACCTCATAGATTTGTAAGCCTTGCATCAAGCCCTAAAAGAGAAAGGAAGGAAGGAATCATTACCAGTCAAGCACTTGTCTTTGCTCACGTTGTTTTACCTTTGCATACCAACTTTCCCAAAATGACAGTCAACGTACCATGGGTAAATGTCATAGGCCCATTGGCCTTACCAACTTGACATGACCTCCTAAGAGGATTGAGGAAGATTCTTCCCAAGTTCGACGAAGATGGGAAGATGTCACCAGATGACCATATTTCTACCTTCTTCATTGCATGTGTTATTTTTTCGGTAGAATATGAATATGTTGCTATTTGCCTCTTCATCGACACATTGCATAATGTTGCTACAGATTGATTTCATCATTTTCTCAAATGGATGCATTACAAATTAGAATGATATGAAAACTAAGTTTGAAGATCAATTCAAGATGGATAGAAGATGAACATGCTCTTCTTGCCCAACTATCTCAAGCAAAGAAAGAGCCAACAAAATCCTATGAGGAATTTTGTGGCCAAGTTCAACAAAATGGTGAACAAATTTCCTGTCGGGATTCGTCCAAACCCTTGATGGACAAAAATGTTTCTTTATTAACACACATCAACCATAAGTGTGCTATCAGCTGAGAAGGGCTAGAGTGGCTACTTTGGAACTTACTCAATCCTTAGTCATAGAAATTAAGGATGACTTAATCATGGTAGAAAAATTCAAGAAAAAATCCCTCAAAGGAAAGAGTCAAGAAACCCCCAATACTTAAAAAGCTATACTCACTAAGTTGGCTAATGATGTGTTGGCTTTGAAAAAGCAAGTTGCTCAAAGTAGTAAACCTTCTCCTTACAAAGACATCCCAAGAAAATGTCTACGTTCCTAACAGATCCAAGATTGTAGGTGCTACGACAAGGCTTGCTATTGAAGAAGCTCCCGCAACTAACTCAAAATGTGATGTCATTGAAGAAAGTGATGATGAAGTTGAAGTTGTCGAGGTTGATGAGGAAGAGCTAGATTCTAGAACATCTAAACCTGAAGTTGAAGATCCTGAGGGAGAAATTAATAACCATTTCTTTGAGTATCATTCAGAAGAAGAAGATGAATACGAAGAAATTATAGAAGATATGAATAGTCAATCCTTCGTTGTCTTCACACACTCTCAGAAAAAGGAGAAGAATACCAATAAGGTGGGACATAAAGAAGTTTCCAAGGAACTTCCCAAAGAATCTAAGACTAAGGAAACTTCCAAAGAATCCAAGACAAATGAGACTCCTAAAGAGTCCAAGGTGACTGAGGTTTCCAAGGTCAAAACTATCTTACAGAAAGGAGGGCCATTTTCAAGTCAATCAATTGATAAATCAACTACGAAGAAAGTTTCTTCTTCCACATCCGTATCAACCAAGCCCGAAGCAAAGTTCAAAAGTGTGCCATCATCAAGTTTGAAAGAACTAGTATATGAGACATCAAGTATGGTTACTTTTCCCAAATTTTATATCATTGATCATATCAATAAAACAAAAATTTCCATGCCACAGGTAGAGTACTTGAAGTCCAATAAGGTTCATGCACCTGAGGTCGCTTGCCAAGACTCTAATGAGATATGGACTCTTGAGTTCGATGGAAGTTGTTGCTCGATGGGTTCTGGTGCAGGAATGGTGCTCATATCTCTGAATGGTAAAATATCTCCTTTTTCTTACAAACTCCAATTTTCAAATACTAACAACACTACATAGTATGAGGCATTAATCCTTGGCCTTCAAGCTACAGAAGAGAAAGGGATCAAAAATTTGAAAGTCTTTAGAGATGCGGAATTGATCGTGAAACAAGTAAGAAATCAGTTCCAAGTAAAGAATGATTGTTTGAGACACTACAAAAATAAAGTGTGGGACATGATAGAAGTCTTTGATGCTTTTTCCATAAAATTTGTCCCTCATGAAAAGAATGACAAAGCAGATTCTCTAGTAGTCTCAGCTTCATTAATGATTCCTCATTCATAGTTTGATTAAGACAAATACACCATTGAAATGGTTTTTAGGCCAAGTGTTCCTCGACAATGCATAAAATTGACAAGTATTCAATGATGATCAACAAAATATTTCTTTCTTGGAAAAAAGGGATAATTTTGAACAATTGTACTTTAAAGGAAGTGATTCTGCATTTTGTGAATTGACGACCTCACCCATTCAAGAAGGAGTTGAGAACAAATATCCTAGCGATGACATCATTCAACTCAAAGGGAATAAAATTCCAAAAGGATTGGTTTCACTTGAAGAACTTTTGGATAAACATGACAGGTTTATCAAAGAGAAAGAGCAGGAATGACTTGTGACATTTACCTTCTCAACCTTACCGGCTACTACTTTAAACATGTAAATCAATATCTCATATCCACGTATAGAAGCACATACTTCCCCAAAAATTTGAGATTCATAAAGCTACTTGCAATTCCAATATTTATCAAATCATTCCAACCATCAAACTTTAGACCTGTAAAAGTAGTTACATTGACAAACAAACTCGTTTCCTCAAACTAGAAAAGTCAACAATATAGATAGTTCTTTCTTATGATTGTTTAATTAAAATTATGTATTTCATCCAACATGGGAAGGATACCACACAACATCAGTAATAAATCTATATCAGTCAATTGATGTATCAAATCCAGGGCCTTGTCCACTTCCATGTGATTCTGCCACATCACGCCTAATAAGGATTGATACTATGAACCAGTTTGTACAATGAGATCCACCTTGGGTCAACATCTTTTAATAGTTTACACCCATTTTTTATTCCTCCTTCAAATATTTCAAATCCCATTAACCTTTTAAGACTATGGAAGAAATAAGCATGCACCTATCGAATAAGGTCTTCAACTTTTGCTCTAAGTTTAAATTTTCCAACTATTTTGTAAGCTAGGTTCATTCTATGATCCATAAAATTAATGTTAATCATATATAGGAAATGAGATGTTTGGAGTCTTACACATAGGCCATTACGATGACCTTACATAATAGATGGCCAATCTTCCCCGACACATACTAGCGTTGATGCAATTCAGCATCATCCATGTCACCGATCTCCTTCAAAAAATTTATCACCACCTCACAAAAAATTTCAGCATTGGATTTCTCTCTCATATTTTGAATGGTGAGTAAGTTAGGTTATCTCACATGATTCTCAAAAGTATACACATACATATAGACCCAAGCAGTATTATCTACTGTTGTAACCTCATCAATAGATAAAGATATATATCATGTAGACTTCAGCTTCTCTTTCAATTATTCTTTCTCAACCATAGCTAGGCATTTTTCACAATCCCAACCACTAATTTCTGACTAGTGAGAATGAGGAAAGTGTGGGACACCAAGAAAAGACAACATCTTATTTTGTTCAAGAAATTTTTTTATAGGACGACCTCATTTCAAAATGTGAAAAACAATAGCTAACTGGACTATTTTACCTAAAAGAATGCTTTGAATGATATTTTTGAATTGAGAGGTAATTATCCCTCCATTCATTGAAACTATTATTTCAGTTCTCTTTTTCTCTTAAAATTATTTTTCATACCTAATATGCAAACAATAATCCGTAGTTTTCCATCTGGAAATATTCTTCTCAACGCCATCTACAATTATCTTTTCATATATCTTTCCTACATGATTCTTAAGAGTATCCAACTTAAGTTGCATTGTCTTTTCCCTACCCAATTTCCAGCTACAGATTGTACATTTTCATTCTTTGGGGGTTCAATTTTCTTCTCATTTTCAATAGGTTCAGTAAATGAAAACCTAGAAACCCACTCTAACCTGAAACTCCTTCCCAAGTCCCATTTTCTTTCCTTTCTCTTTCTTCCAGAAATAGGTGTTCGTTGAGTATTTTCCATGGTGGAATTTAAATTTTGTTGAATGTTATAAGTTTCACCTCCAACATTCGCTAAGGCATGTGATGAAGTGTCATATTCATTCAATTGGGAAGGTGGTGCAGTGTTAAACTCAACATCATTTAATGAATGTATTCAATGGGAGACATTTCGTTGTTGTCATCATTGACAACATCAAGTATCAAATCAAAAATGAACTCATTCTAAGTTTCATTTTGAATGTAATCATTATCCCTTGATTGTGATGGTCTTGCTGGAGAAGGATGTGTTTCCTTAGATGGTTTCTCAAAATAAGATGTTATTTTTCAAATGCTACTACCACTACCAAGAGGGGTTGGAATAGCTTTTTTTCCTGAACTTCCCTTTTTAGTTATCATTTTCCTGAATCAGTGAATCCTATAGAATTGAAATAAAAAAGATACATGTTAGATTAAATGATATTGATATGTTCACACACATCTCAACATGAGAAATATGTATAAAGAAAAATATTACACATGTGATTAACTAAAATGTGGAAATATCCTATAGTTAATCTAATCTAGAACAACATATAAATACAATAAATAAATGCAGTAAAGAAGTATGTAAATGACCCAAACAACTATGCAAAAGGAAATGCTAACCTTAATGTGCAAGAGAGAAGAGGAAATAAATCAAATGATTTGATGATGTTCTAGGACTGTGTCACATAAATGATTGGAGGAACAAGAAATAGGAACAACTATGTAGAGGTCTTGCAAAGGATGGATCTAGGCTAATTAGCTAGTTTGGAGTGCTTGGAGAAAGACTGGGGCACCTACGGGTTCTATGGTCTATAGAATGGTCACCTTGGTCTGTGCAATAGGTTCTGAACTGAGTTTCACATGTTTAGCAGGTGGTCTAAAACCCTCACTGTGTGTCGCATCAGATTCATTGTACTGCGTCAGGTGTCTCTTCTTATCCAAGATGCCAGAAAGACCTGTAAGAGACCACAAGAAGTATCTAAATCCTAAAAAAAATAAGAATGTAAATGAATGGGTAAGACAGACCTCAGCTACTATAATAGTGGGCGTACTTACTGAGCGTTACACTACATTTTGGACCCAAATGTAGTTCTGGTGTGTGTGTGTGTGTGTGTGTGTGTGTGTGTGTGTGTGTGTGTGTGTGTGTGTGTGTGTGTGTGTGTGTGTGTGTGTGTGTGCATAATGTGCCCTAAGTGCTCTTGTGTTAGTCGCACTTTGTGAAGTAACGACAAATATCTAAATGTAGAAAATGTAATAGAATATGTGCATGAAATGGAATAGAATCCCTTCCCCTATGCTTTTGTAATGAAAATGAACCATCCTTGTCCTTTTAATGGAGATCATGGATACAAATGATCTCCAAATGGATGTAAATCTAGGTGGATGATAGTACTGACTAGTTCTTGGTCCCTCATTATGGTCTCATAACTTTATATTTATAAGGTTCTCTTGATCTAATTTCATAATTAACCCCAAAAATGGCTAACCACCAAAAAGATAAAGATCTCAAATGGATAGAAAGAGCCCAAAAAGTGGTAGGAAAGTGCAAAAAGGATTGAGGCACCCAAGGCGCCCCAGTTGAGGCTAAAATAATGCAAAGTGAAGAAATTTGACTGGGAACGTAGGTGTAAAAGGACAGGAATGATGAAATAAAATAAGAGAAAATGGCCAAAAGACGGGGGTTAATTTGTACATTCTTCATTAAAAAACCTTTTAAATAGTAGTATGAGATTGGGACTAAATAATGTCTAAAGTGCTTGATTTTGTATCTACATTTGCCCCCACTTTGTGTTGGTGAGAGGAAATATCGGTTACTTAAAGTAGATATTGATGTGTACACGATGTCCATGAATATTATAGTATAAAACACACCGAAGTACTAGAAAAAGCATGGAATGACAAAAATATGATGGACCATGGAAAATATAGATGAAAATACGCAAAAAAAGTGATGAGAGTGAACCTAGGGTAGAAACGCGTGTGTAGTTGTTGATGTGTGTAATTCACATGCATGGTTAGTATAGTGTGTAATGTCGTGAAGTGTTTTTCTTGACACTGTTGTTGTTATTGCACCCATTTGACTGTTTGTTTCTCATACGGTCAAACTTGCAAGGAGATAATGATTAAGTAGTCAAATATGTATGTATGTTTGTGTAAAAATGCAATGTAAAAGACTCATGTAAATGCAAATGAAAAATGTAAATAGAACATGTGCACTTGATCCATGTTGAGAAAGAGAGTGTAGAAGCATATCCTATACTACGAGTTTTTTTGGGCGATCTCACACCACCCTAGCCGAAGAATTGTAGGGAGAAATCTATGTTATTCTCCTTCCTATAACTACTTCCATTAATGTGTGTGAAGATATATCTATACGTCCTAGTTTTTTTGGGGTGATCTGACGCCACTGGCCAAAGTAGTGTAGGGAGGTACACCCACTATAACCTCCAAGCCTGTAACTACTTCCCAGAATGCTAAGGAAAACCATGTCCTATAAAAGCCAATGTGTATGGGGTTCGTGGATTGGTCTGAACCCACTCGTTGTATATAACTAAACCAAACCGGTGTAGAATCTCTGTGTAGGGTGTAGAAAAACCCCAAATGATGGCCCCCTCTTTAGGGGCATATCTGACGTCGTTGATAGGAGAATGCGTCCCCAAAAGAGGATGAACTGCATGAAATTTGTAACTCTGCCTCGCAAGGGGAAAGGAATGCACTTGGTATAGACCAAGATGCGCACAAACAAGAAGGCTAGCCAAAGAAAAATATTAGTATAAACAAACATGCATGTAGAAATCAGTGTATCAACTATGCAAACAGTGTGTTAGCTACCAAGCAAAGTAATGTAAACACACAAGAAGACAAAGTAAGTCACACCAAGTGGGTTGCAAACATGGAACATCACTCACGATATTGCAAGACATGTAAGGCCATAATGGCTACATAAAATAAACAAGTGTGCACACAAAACATAGGGAAAGGCCCGCAAACAAGAACAACAATAACAGACAATGTAACAAACAAGTATGGAAGTAAATATGCCTACATAACAAATGTTGCACATGAAGCACCCGTTAGCATGTTAGAAAGATAAATAGTATGTCAAAAGTGTGTATAAGCAAGGAACGTAAAGTGTTAAGTACAAAATGAAATGATAGCACCTGTGAGTGACGAATTTGGATGCCCCTGGTGACCAGTGTAGGAAGGGTAGAAGATGAGAATCCATACTGGATATAAGAGACTTGTATCTGTGATCACAACTAGAAATGAACGTGAATGTTCATGTGTGGATGATATAGATAAATGACATATAAGTAATCTAACTATCATGTGTAATAAAGTGACCATGAACAAGAAAAAGTAAGAAAGAGTAAAAGCAACCATAATATGCAGTATGTTGTCGATGGATGGAATGGAATGCGAAATGGAGTAATATGGGCCGTGTACCCCCTAAGTGAATGGAAATGTATGGAGTGAGTTTCATTTATCTTTCCCCCCTCATCAGTCAAGAATGAACCATAAATGATAGTGCGTCATTGAGAAATGGTTAAAGTGTGGGTTGTGTCTAATGCGCTATGATGAATGTGTAGGTGTAATAAAGAGATGTGACCTAGCGATGATGTGAGTGTGAACCTTCTAGCTTAACCGTATATCATGACCAAATGAAGATATAAGTGATGATTTATCCGAAGTGTATATCACTATAAGATGAGTAGATGAGTGATTATTTATCCCTAAGCGTATATCACAATGAGATGAAAAGGGGGAGTGGTGATGTAACCTAAGGTGTATACCACTACAAAAATGATAGAATGGGTGACTATTTATCCTAAATCCTATGGCACTAACCTATTAATATCTCCTGAGGAAAGGTCGAATGGAAAATGTGTGATGAAGAAAAGATCCATTTGATTAGTAAACCCTCGGCAGTTGAGTATGGACCAAGGAACTAAAGTGCATCATAGGGTAGTGAGTGCAGCGTGTAGAAGACAATGTAGCATAATAGACAACCATGTGATTTGTAGGATGTCTGATATGTAATGTATAAGATGTAATGCAAAAATCCATAGATAGACTAATAGTGTGTGTTATGTGATGTTTATGATACATAGTATGTAATGTTAGATGCAAGTGTGACACGTGTATGATGAGGACAAGTATGATGCATGATGTAAATATATGTAAAGATGGAAATGATGTAGAATGTATGATGTATGATACAAGATGTGTGATGAAATTCCATGTGTAATTCCTATAGTGTAGCGTGTGGGGTTCATGTGTAGTAAGCCCTCAACAGTCAAGTGTGAACCAAAGCACAAGAGTATGTCATTGGGTAATGAAAATGTTAAAGTAGAAATGCATATGCATATGTTAGAAAATGGCTGCATGAGGATGCAAATATGAGATATGATGTAGATGTTATGTCTGTGATGTAATACTATGTAATTATTCTAGAATGAATGGGGGTGTTAGATGTTATGCCCCCCAAGTGTGTACCTAGGAATGAACTATCCGATGACAGTGAAGGATGAAGGTCCTTCATCCGATGTATGTGATGGTGAAAGCGTATAAATTTAGGCTAATAGTGGTGGTATAGTAGACAAACGTGGTAATGGTGAATGAATTCTATGTACATATTAGGGATGAACATATAATGAAACTCATGGTGTAGTAAAATGTGTCGGTGATGGAGATCTACGCGATGCTGAGTGTGAAAGTGATGAAGACCTGCGTGGGATAAACTAAGGTGGTGATCTACGTCGAGATGCAATAACTCTCCTAGGAATGGGCCTATACCTATGTGTAAGACTAACAGAGTGATGAGGTCATGTATGTAATGTGTGAGTAGGTTAACTAGGCGTAGATTGTGCTTTAAGTAACATAGAGTTTGATGCACTAGATGAAGTAGGTGGTGTGCTAGCCAATGTGCGAGAAGATGACGACTGTGGAGTAGATGGAGGGACGCCGTCAATAGAAATAACCTGACTGTATTAAATAAATTTGAGTCGCAAATGATTCATAGAAATAATAGATTGAGAGTGAAGAATCCAATTGAGATTGACAAGCATGTCGCAACCGTTAACTGTGTTTCCTACGAGGAAATGCAAAAGCATTGTAAGAGGACCAAATATAACATGTAGTTCGACAACACCAAAGGGTTTCTTGAAAGGGAACTCAATTTTTTATAGAAGATAAATGATATCCTTGTGATTTATCATGCACTAACAGGCTATGATGGGTCAAATTTAGAGTTGTTAATGGAGTTCGAACCAATAGATGCATCGATATACAAATTATTAGATGAGAAGGTTGCATGATAATCGAGGGCGGAAAAAAAATTACATGTGGCGAAGGGTTAATGTTGGAAACTAAGAAATCAAGAGTTCCTGACGCAGGAGGAGGCACTACGTGATAGACATAATTAGCAGAGGAATCGATCATTTTTGTATTGTGATTTAGTAAGGGGTTATTAAAGATTTTAAGTTTATGATTTCCATTAATAGGTTTAGGGGTTGTAGATTTTGAAAGCTGAATTTGACCATTGTCAAAAAAATCCTAAATGACATGTCATAACCAGAAACAATGATTAGTGGAATGTCTTATGCATTGATGGTAATCACAATAAGAACTATCATCAAAATTATGCCCTTTGGATTGATATCGATTGAGTTGTAGAGGTTATGGTAGGGTAATACAATTACTATCGATCAGTTGTGGTAGCAAAACACTTAGAGGTGTACTAATCTTAGTAAAAGTACGTTTGTATGGTTGCGGTCGTCGCTCCCTAGGAGTAGAAACTATGTTTACTTTGGTTTTTCATCCATGGGTTTAGCTGTAGAAGGCTTAAAAGATGGCTTATTCTAAAAACATGTGGATGATGATGCTTTCTCCTGATATTTTTAAGTTTTCCTATTTCCAGGAGTTTTGTCTCACGAATCTCGAGAGTTTGACAAAGGTGATCAAACGAGGAAGAGGTTTCAAAGAGAACACTCTCCTAAATCGGTGGTAATAGACTCTAAATACATAAGTCCTAAAGCTCAGAATTCATAAGTACGTTAGTCATCTTAGCTTACAAAAATGGTATCGCAAGACATATTCAGATAAGTGTTCATTAGACCCTTGCTTGAGATTTGCAAGTTCAACATAGGAGAGCTTAGAGCCAATGTTGATAGAGAAATGTGTGAGAAAGGCGTTGGCTAGATACATGAAAGAGACTACTGAATGGACAAGTAGGTCATAGAATCAACACATCGCATAGTCTTGTAAACTATGAGGAAAAAGCTTAGTAGGTATGGTGTGATCATCCATATAATCGAGACATGCTATGTGGAAATCTCATAGATGTTATTATAGGTCACTATGGCCTTTAAAAATGGGAAATTTTGGAGAGATGAGATTAGGTGGAAATGAATAAGCAAAGATAACTAGCGTGAAATGGGTATGCAGCAATAAAGTAGAATCTAAAGATGGTGTTCCTGGAGAAGTAGTGAATTGGAGCTAGAGAATTTGATTTTGTAAATCCTGATATAAATATGTTTAATTAGGAGTGTTTGAGGAAGATCCAAAATACATATTAGAAGCATCAAGATGGGTGATGGGAGTGGTATTTTTAATAATAGGGGCAGAAACATAAATGGGTGGGGTACAGACCATGGGAGTCAAAGAATCCATGATAGAAGTGGAAGCATCACGAGTTCATTTAGCGAAAATTAAAGCATGCAATACATGAGGAAGATGAGTAGGGTTTTTGCACAAAGCTTTCCGTAAGTCAGTAATAAAATTAAGTTATTCTTGGTCAACATTGGTGTCTTCATTGTAGCAATTTTCACTATCAGATGCTTCGATTTCCTGGAGAGGAACGTGGTTGGAATTATCTAAAGGGTTTTCAGCCATAGATGTAGTTGTATCAGCCATGAACTTAGAAATACGATGGGTAAATGAAGGGAGCTCACAATATTGAAGAGACCCAAAATGACCGATACGGGTAACGAGCATAAAATGAAATAAGTGGAAAAAATTCGCATGTCGAGTTCACCAAAAATGATTAACTAGAATGTGGAAATATCCTATAGTAAATCTAATCTAGAACGACATATAAATACAATAAAGAAGTATGTAAATTTCCTAAGAAACTATACAAAAGGAAATGCTAACTTTAATGTGTAAGAGAGAAGAGGAAATAACTCATTTGATTTTATGATCTTGCGGGACTATGTCACAGAAATGACTAAAGGAACAAGAAACATGAACGACTATGTACAGGTCATGAAATGGATGGATCTAGGCTAATTATCTAGACTGGAACACCTAGAGAAGGACTGGGGCACCTACGGGAGCTCTAGTCTACAGAATGGGTGCCCTTGTCTGTGAAACAGGTTTGGAACTGAGTTTCACAGGTTCAGCAGGTGGTTTGAAACCCTCGTTGTGTATCGCATCATATTCGTTGTACTGCACCAGGTATCGTTACTAATCCAAGATGATAGAAAGACCCGTAAAAGACCATAAGAAGTATCAAAACCCTAAAAAATAATGATAATGAATGGGTTGGAATGACCTTAGCTACCACAACAATAGGCTTACTAACTGGGTGTTGCACTACATTTCAAACCCAAATGTAGTTTTGATGTGTGTTTTCATAATGTGCTCTAGGTGCTCTTGTGCCAATCGCACTTTGTGAAGTAGTGAGCAATAACTAGATGTAGAAAATGTAATAAATTTTTTACATGGAATAGAATAGAATCCCCCCCCTATGCTTTTGTGATGTAGATGAACCAACCTTGTCCTTGTGATGGAGCTATTAGATGCAAATGATCTCCAAGTGGATGCAACTCTAGGTGGATGATAGTAGTGACAAGTTTTTAGTCCCTCATTATGGTCTCATAACTTTATATTTATAGGGTTCTCTTGATCTAATTTCCTAACTAACCCTGAAAATGGTTGACCACCAAAAAGATAAAGATCTCAAATGGCTAGAAAGAGCATAAAAATTGGCGGGAAAGTGTAAAAAGGATCAGGGTGCCCCTGGTGGGACTAGGGCACCCATGGGCACCCTAGTCGAGGCTAAAATAACGTAAAGTGATGAAATATGATTGGGCATGTAGGTGTAAAAGGTTGGGAATGACAAAATAAAATAAGAGAAAATGGCCAAAAGATGACGGTTAACTAGTACTTTCTTCACTCAAAAACCTTCTAAATTGTAGTATGAGACCAAGACTAAATAATGTCTAAAGTGCATGATTTTGTGTCTACAACATGCAAATGCATTCAGATGAATTGATTCTGGTAGAAAGACAACATAGAGAATAAATTCATCATGAAGCATCTCAAATGCACTCTCATTGATTGATTGTTAATGTTAACATTGATTACAAAGAAGTGATTTCAATATCTATATATTATGTTCTCAATACACTAGATGGTGCATCTCAAGATGTAATGGATGTCAATTCACAAAAAATGCACAAAATAATGACATATGAGAGGAGACAACAATCAACATTACATTGTACTAGAAACAAAAAAATACAAAATAATAATTCAAAAGAAGAGTCATCATGGAAACCTAGAAGAAGTTTAGATGTAAAATTAAGAAATTTAAGGAGAACTAAATGTAACTAATTCCAATGGAATTATACAAAGATATTTGAATGTTTTTCAAATGATTGTTTACATGGTCTATATAATATTGTGTCACTTAACATGTACTACTTTTTGCAAGAGTGTTACATTATTATAAATGTGTCTCAGCCATCTAAAGGTCCTATAAGTGATAGATGTCAACAAGAGTAATGTCATCATTAATTTTCAAAATCTAACAATGTAGATCTTGAGAAAAAACACCAAAACTTCTAAACTAAACATAAGGCATGGGAATGAACTGCCTATTTCAAAATGAATTAACAACTTGGAGCTCAAATTTAGAGTTAAGGTGGACCTACAAATAGTGGAGGTCAATAAAAACATAGAGGATACACAATAAATTTTTCATCTAGCAGAAGAAGAAATTACAAAAAAAAAATCACAATTTTTCATGGTGGTTTGATTGACATGTTACATCAAATTGGATAAGGATTGCCTACCATTTATTCAATTTCAATGTAATTGATCTATATTGGTTTGATCTACATGTTTTAGTGCAAAAATCACAAGGTTTGACTCTTTTGAAATAAAAATTTGATATAGAAAAAAGTGAAAGGATGAGGTGATATTTTTAGCTATCTCTCATATTACTTAGTTGGAAGGAATAATAATATTACTACAATCAGAATTAGAGCATACATCAAGTAAATTGAATATGTATCAAAGGTTTGAGAAGAGAACAAGAACCTTAGATGATTTTTTTAGCAGCCAAAGACACTCTAATGATAAGAAGTCTATTTTGTAGCTAATAAAACATGAAATAGGTGATCTCAAGGTTTGTGCTTAGTTTGAAATCAAACTATATTATGTATCTTCTCGTGAATGAATCTGAGTTCATTGATTCATCCAAGGTATGATCTATCTTTAGGTGATTAATGAAGGATTCTTGATGACCGAGCTCTGTCATAATGGCATAAATAAGAAGGTTGTGTATACATGAAAGTTGTCTTTAGTATCCCAGTGGTTTTTCTTGTTGTATAGAGTTTATAAATGTTTTCAATGTGCCAAATAAGGTGTGAATCTACTCATGAAGAGATTATTAATTCATCAGAGGTATGAGGTATGTCATAAGAGTATCCAATTACCAAGAGTGTTCATCATTTCAAAGGAGTTGAGACACAATATATGGTATTCCATCTAGGACTCATTGTGGTATGGGACTGTGAATTCAAGTTTGAGAATGTGTGCAAGGTTCTTTGGCTTGACAATGAAATGTTAATGTGTCAAAACTAGCTAAATTATCATTAATATTGAGAGAAGCTTGAATGCTTTGATATGATGTTTCACCTATGATACAACTATGGTAAGGGCATTATTTGTATACTGTCGTGTTACTACTTGGAGAATGTGTTCAATAAACTTGAAGGATATTGTCATAAATTAACTATGATAGTAACAGGTGCAAGTTGATTGCAATATTTTGAAGAGCATAGTCTAGACTGCAGGTAAGGAATCAAGGCTTTAATATACTCACAAGCCAGGAAGTCATGTCTATACCAAGGAATAATGCTACACTTTTATAAATATCTTACAAGCTTGTATGCCCTTGAGTAAGTAAAATTAACAGTTTGTCTAAGGATTGATTCATTCATAAGGATCATCAAAAGAAATATGTTGACTGAATGATCAGGGCACTTTGTGTATTAAGTCTGAGTATGAGAGGCTTTGTGAAGTCAATAAGGTGAGAAAAACCCTTTTTAAATTCACAATTTTATTATTTAAAGATTGGCACAATCAAAAGGAATAGTCAAGAAGCATATCATGTGGCCAGTAATCAAGTTGACAAGGTTGACTCCAATTTCATGACAATAGTTCAGGGTTTTATTACCATCTAGGAAAGAACACAATGTTTAGAGACATATTGATGAATATCTACAAGAAAGTATCTACAATATGAAGGCATGATCATAAAACTAACAACAATGGACAAAGTTTCAGGGTTTTAAGGAGATTCAGTCACCTTCATGAAACTTTGTTGAGACTAGGCCATGATCAAGGTCTGTGAGGATCTTAAGAAACAAAGAAAAGTAATGTATCAATAAGAAAGTTGTCATGAAAATGTAGTGACAAGATAAGAGGTACAGTATGATTCTTTTAGAAGTTTATAAGTCTGGTTTCTCAAAAGTACTCGTAGATAAAGGAACAAAGTAATCATCTCAATATTAATACCATTTACATTTTAACACTATGAAAATATTATGAAAGGAAAAATAATTTCATTTAACAAAAGGCTAAGTGAGACTAAAGTACTTAAGAAGAAAAATAGTGTCATCTACTTATTACAAATTTCATTGTATGAATTTTTATTTTGTGGAATAAACATAACATTTTTTGATTAATATTAAATAATTATTGATTTTTCATATTATCTTATTTATATTGCACATTTTGATTATTTTTAAATGATTCTCTTCCTATCATATAATGACATCTCTATCATTAGCACTATTTGTAGAAACTCTTCTTTTTGAGCTGGATTATCAAAATGATGTCGATTATGCTCTTCTATCAAAAATTTATGCAAAAGGAAGCATGTGGGAAAAGTTTCACATGATGAGGAGATCAATAAAAGATGTAGGAATTAAAAATATCCTCAGATCTAGTTGGATTGAATACCATAAAATGGTACATGATTTTTGTGCAGGAAATGGATCCCACTCAAAGACAAAGTAAATCTATGAAAAGTTACAGAAATTCTCATCAAAGATGAAGGAAACAAAGTACTTCCACTAAATTTATTATTTTAAAATCAATAAGGATAAATTTAAGCGATGTTGAAATTAATGGATCTGTAATCTTGTTGAAATTAATAGTTCTGTAATCTTAATCCATGTGTCAACATTTTGTTAACCTCCCATTCCCAGCCAAATCCTCCCAATGAACGTGAACCCCACGGAATGAGACGTAGTTGATAATTTTTCAAGTCTGGAGTGGGAGGTCTATGCCACGTGTAACCATTCCATCAGTATCCCAAGGAAATTCCTCTGACGGACGTGAAACCTACAGAATGTGTTGCTTTTTATATATCCTTTTGATCTGTTCTGGAACGAGGAAATGTCACTGGACAGTGATCAATAGTCCAAGGTAGGACATGTGGTATCATTCTGCCACACTTCACAGCGATGGACTCCAGCGGACGTGATGGTTGTGGAATAAACAAAAACCACAATATATATATAACATAGATGTATCTAAGATAGGAAAACTAGTTATGATTCTCAGCATGTGAAGGACTATTCTAGACGACATTAATAATAATAGTGGTTATGAGGATGAGGATGTCTAGGCTTTGTAATAAAATGAACTGGAACATGATTTAGAAATCATATGTAGGATACATTTTATGCGAATTATAGCATTGAAATATATACTGAGTGCATTATAAGGACAATTTTTAAGTTAATAGAGCTATGGGATGAAAATCAAATAAGGAATTGCAGTGTCATGACATTCACGATACCATAAAATAAAAAAAGACATAAATAACTTACAAGGGAAGAATCGTAGATAAAACAATGTGACATGAAAGAAAATAGGTCTCAAATAAACTCACCTGCATTAAGTGCTTCTAGGATGTAAATTGTAATGCAATAGATGAGCCCCAACAAGACCTTGATTTATTTGAAATTTTGCAAGCAGATTGCAATATTCTAATTCGCTAAATCCCTTTCTACTACTTCACAAATTCAAAAATTGTGGAAAAACATCTACATCTATGTGTGTATATATATATGGAAAATTTAATCAAATTCGTACAAAAACACTCCCTTACATGTCAAAAAATGACCCCAAATGACCAATAAGATTTCATAGATTTCTTGGAGAAAAAATATTTATTTTTTTAATTCTCAGTCTGACGATCACGCGACGATTCAATATAAAAATATACATTGGGATTAGAGATTCATTGGCTATTCGCATGGGACAAATTATTATTTTTGGAATTTTTAGGCAAAACCTAGGCACTGTCGTGGCCATAAAAATTGCCAAAATCAATTTCCTGAAATCCTACTATTCTCCAAATTATGAATATTTGCTGCTAAAATTTTCCATGTAATAAAGGACTGAGTGATGTATGAGAGGACATAGTGTCTATGAATTTATTCGATGATTGAGGAACGGTTTGGATGGTGTACTGATCAAAGACTTCTAAGAGGAATTCTACAATTCTTTTGTATTTTTTTAAAATTTCATTTTTAAATTGATAAGTTCCTTTGATTTGATTGATAATGATTTGAGAGTCTCTGTAGATGTCCATAATTTGAACATCAAGCATGACCATTTTTTGAAGACCCTTGATGAGATCTTCATACTCTATCATGTTATTAGTGCATTCGAAATTCAGTTTTAAAATAGAGAGGGATAAGAGTTCCCCAAGGAGGTATATTGATAATATTTGCACTTCCCCCTGCCGACACTTTAAACCATCAAAGAATAGTGTCATTTTGATAGGATTATATTATTGATCGATGGTGTTGATGGATTCGTCGGGGAATTGTTCATGAGGTAGTTGATTGCTGGGAAGAGGGTCTTCTTCTAGTTTGTCAATGATGGTTTTCTCTTTGATATATGTTTGTGACATGAATTATAGGTCAAACTAAGTCATAAGCATGAGCCATCGAGTGATATGATCATTGTGGTATTATTTAGAATGCATATATTTGAGAGGATTAAAACTAGTAACAACATAAGTTTTGTGATTAATAATGTAGTGAGGAAGTTTGGAAGTTACAAAGTACAAGGGCCAACACAACTTTTCGTCTTCAGTGTAACAAGTTTCATAGTCATGAAGAGTGTGGCTAATGTAATAAATGGCATGTTATCTACCTTTCATCTCAATGAGTAAGCATAGCACCTAAGGCATGGTCAATAGCAGATATATATAGGTAAAATGGCTCCCCCTCATGTGGAGGTGTAAGCACGTGTGGTGATAGAATATATTGCTTGAGGTCATCAAAGGAATTTCGACAATTGTTATCCCATTTGAAGTGTATGTCCTTTCAAATGAGATGGTGAAAGGGGTGATAGTGGTGTGGAAGTTGTGAAATGAAATGATAGACTGATTGGAGTCTTCCTTAGATACTATGAAGTTGTTTGATGTTATAAGGAGGAGGCATCTCGATGATGGATTTGATATTTGTTGATTCTACTTCAATGCCCCTGATAAAAACAATGAACCTTAAAAGCTTACTGGTGAGTACGCACCAAATACACATTTAACGAGGTTAAGGCGGAGAAAGTATTGGAAAATACGAGCAAATATTAGGTCAAGGATGATGAGATGGTCTCTACGTTGTTTATATTTTCATAAGAGGTCATCAACATAATCCTCTATAGTTTTATGGAAGATGTATGTCATATCTCGATGATAAGTGGCTCCTGCATTTTTTAGCCTAAAGGGCATGACATGGTAGATAATCGTGCCCCTAGGAGTAATGAAGGAGGTTTTATGTTCATCATCGATTGTAATGAGAATTTTATTGTAACTAGAGAAACCATCCATAAGAGAAATTATTTCATGGCCAATAGTGAGGTCGATGTTAGGAAGAGGAAATCCATCTTTGGGATAAGCAAGATTGAGGTGTCAGAAGTCTATGCAGATGCATATCTTTGTAAAGGCCTTGGTTACGGGTACAATGTTAGGAACCCAATGTGGATAATCAATGGGAGAAATAAATTTGCCGAAAATAAGGCGTTGTAATTCTTCATTAATGAGTTGGGATACATAAGGATTCATCCTACGAAGATTTTTTTTTATACACTTAGCATTAGGTATTGTAATGATATTGTGAATGATGATGTTAGGTCAATACCTAGAATGTCACTCTATGACCATGCGAAGGCTTGACTATGTTTGGAGAGGAAGGTGGTAAAATCCTTTAATTCTTTTGAATCTAAAGACTGGCCAACTTTAACTATGTGAGGGTCTCGTGAAGTCCCTATGTTGACATCGATAGTGTACTTGTTAAGGAGTGTCCATGTGTCAGGTGGTATATTATTTTGAAGGTAATGGTCCTCTTCTCCCATATAGGATAGGATATATTGATCATCGTGGCATTGGAGGATGTTGATGGTAGGGGAATCCTGCTCTATCATTTTAAGTAATACAAGTGGAAGGGTATTAGTGTCAGCATTAGTTTGATAAGTAAGTGGTCTTCAGGTGATCATATCGACTAAAAAAAGTTAGGAGGGATGGAAATGGTGTCACCTTTATTAGTATTGTTGTTAGGTGATGGTGGAGAAGATGGATTTGGTTCTATCATGGATCCATATGTGGTGATCATAGAGGTATCTGAGGAAGGTTTTTTGAAACCTAACCCATATTTCTCATGAGGCTTGCGAGACTGATCAAAGTGCAAGTCATGTATTCCTTTTTCATAACATCATAAGTCAAATCCTTTTCTAGGCACAACGATGAAGGTACATTCGTGTAAAGGATTAGTTATATAAGAATGAAAAATCAGATATAAAAGGCTTAGTGTGGTGTAGGTTATTCTGACATAGGGAAGGACGGTCGGTCCCTCCACACAAGAGGTTAGTTTTTAGATGAAGAGGGATGAAGGGGATAATATCTCCAACTTTGGGTTCGTAAATCAATTGTTTTTCAAGCCTCCCATATGTTTTCACCGTAGGGAGTGAGTTAAGGGCAGGGAGGTGATACTCCCTCAACGAAAGGTGTTGCATACACTTTTGAAGGAGCTATCATCTGGTAATTTTGAATGCAACAATGGATAAACTAGTAGAGGCTTCATTAGAGGATCCTGCGTTTGTCTTTAGAATGAGCATTTCATTAGGTCAATATGTCATATGGAATGATTTTAAAATGGTTTGGATCAGTTGGAACAATGAGGGGTTTACCTTCATGTTCATGTTCTAGAAAACTATGCAGAGTGGATGGGATTCAAGGCATAGAGCATATCCAAGGTCGACCTAATAGTATGTTGTACTGAAATTCTCGCTCTACAAGATGAAATATTTCATGAAGGATATTGGTGTCAAATTTGATAGGTAACATGACCAGTCCCAATGTGGGAGTAAAGATGTCATTAAAGGTATGCACTAGTGTAGGTGAGTGTGTGACAATGGTGTTAGGTAGTTGAAGATGATTAAAAGTGTGGGATGATATGATATTGATATTGGTGTCATTATTGATCTTAACTCTCTTAACAAGAGTATCATCAATTTGGGTGGTGATGAAGAGTGAGAGATCATGATCTTCGGGTTGTAAAGATGGGATTTTAGAGTCATCAAAAGAAATAGTGATGAACATTTTAATGTGCCAACTAGATTTTTGAATGGTTGTGGATTATTTGATGGTACTGATATAGATTAAAGGGCCTTAATCATTTATTATGGATGTTTTGGTGAGTTTTTGATAAGTTTGTAAAATGAAATTTTCATGGGTGCTTGATGAAGTTGTTTGATGATGGTATTTTTTATAGAAATGGTGGATTGGGTATGTAAAGTGGCGAGGATGGATACCTTAGCCTTAGAGGATGGAGGATTAGTGGATTTGAGATCAATATGGATGGATACCTTGGACTTGTTTTTATCTGAAACCTTAGGGTCTTGTGCATGAGCCTTTTTCTTATACGAAAAAATGTCAATTTGATGGAGCGGGGTCTTTCTGGAAGAGGCCTTTCCTTTGTTAGATGTAGATGCAGTGTCAAATGATGGTTTAGGTGTTGTCATTTTAGGGATCTAATGGGTTTTTTTTACTTGATATGGAGGTTCTAGATCTGCGGGGAGAAGTCCTTTGCTAGGAAGGATTCTAATAGTAGTGTGGAGGGATTTATAGTTCTTGGTGGAATGTCCCGGTGTTCAATGATAATCACATAATGCTTCAAAGTTATACCAGGATGGCTTTTACCCTCAAGAGCCAGATGGCTTAAGAGGAGGTAATGTTAGGATAGATGGTTGGATGATCCTTTCAAGGGTGCTAGTGTAGTACCTTTTCGAGGATGAAGTTGAGGAGGTTTTTGCTTCATTTAATGGTCTGGGAGTTAGAGTTGATGGGATTACTTTTGGTGCGACTCTTTTTGGTGCCAGACGAGGAACGGTCTTGGATTCTATGACAGTGAATATAAATTGGTATGAAGGATGAGTCTCTAATATAGAAGGAAAGGGCTTTAGATTTTGTGTTGAGGTTATTGGACGATTGTGTGTTTTGATTTCTACTTTATTGGATGGACGAATTGGAGGTTATGTGGTGGAGTTTTAAATATTCTGGATGTAGTGTTGGATAACATGATCTTCAAAAGAGTTAATAATGAGCTTATTTTTTATGGATTTCAAAGAGGTCACGGGTAAGTTTGAAGTAGATGTTGTGGATGTGGAGGGATATGTGGTCTTGTTAGAGGAAAGACTAGAGAAGTTGTGTGATTCAAAAGGTGATTTTATGGTAGAAGCACTAGGTGTTGAAGGTGTGGATGATTTGGTTGTGTTAGCATATGGATTTGCATGCATACAAATGACAAGCAACAGTGTGGGAATGAAGTCCCTCCTCAATGAAGGTGAGGCTTCCTTTATTGAAAACCAAAATTTTATTTACATCTATACATTCAAAATTGTATGTGGGGGGGCGGGGGGGTGGGTGGGGGGGGGGGGGGCGTTTAGAACATCAATGGAAAGAAAAGTGAATGAGGGAGATGGAATGTAATGAAGGAAAGGAGTGGAATGGAATGAAATGAAAGCGCATGCAAGAGTTAGGTAAACACAGAGCCTAATATTGCATGAAGAGGAAAGATGAATAACCAACACAAATAAAATGGAGTTTGAGTTAGCCAAACAATAACGTGTAAAAGGGAACACACATGAGCAAGTAGATAATCAGAGCTTGATCACTGTGAACTAGAACAATTGATAAATAATGTTGAAAATAAGATCAAAGATAATATTTGCATGCAAGATTCAAAACACCTAACATATAATTAACATAAGAACATAAGATGTTACATGAGACACAAAGTTCGTATTCCATTAACTCCAAAATGTTTTTCACAAAAGAACACAAAGTTTCTTCCTGAAACAAAGCTTGCACAAAATTATTTTCTTATCCACTCTCAAATTCACCATTACAAATGAGCCCCTCACTTCCTTTTATAACCCAAAAGTTGGTTACAAATTAGTTAGGGTTTTACATGATCATTAAATAGGGCACTTAAGTGACTTTGATTTTTTCAACCAAATTTATTAAAAAGTGACTAAAAATAGAAACCACTTAAGTTAAAAATTCAATTAAGGAAAAATACATAAATAAAAGAAATGGGTACATGTGGACCCCACTTAAATGACTTGGACACACACATAAACATCCTAGTCAACAATGCGCCAATTAGATCAAAACACCTATGGTCAGTGTCTTATCCATTGGGCCAAGAGTCCGCCTATCCCGATCGTACAAGAATGAACTCATTGACCGTGCTCCGCAATCCTCCAGATGACAAGAGTGTTGAGCTTGAAACTTGAGCAATTCATCCACCCCTCCGTCTGAGCAATATTCTGGTGTGAGAAAATTTGTCTTCATTCGTATTCACATTCACAATTCTCCACATGCTCCGAGTACCTTTCCATGGTGAATTATTCATTTTTCATGAGACCGTAGTCATTACGCCACCTTGGTTTGTCATAATCCAACTTCTGGTCTTTCGCCATTGAGAAGATCTCCAAGGGCCAAAATTTGAATTCACCTCCTGGAGTTATGTCTTTTGTCTTTGTCACCATCCCGAAGTGTTGGCATTCTGATTCACTCATGATAGTCCAATTCAAGAAAAGAACAATTTAAAGACTGGACGATGAAGTATTGTGCACGGTGCTAACTAAGAGCTGACAGGGACACACCTTCTGAAACTGCTAGGAAAATGCAAGTGTAAAACTGTGAAAATCTCGTTTGGTTTGAGCTTGGGAAAAATAAAAAACGTCACCCCGAGCATCTACAACTTGGCAAGGAAGCATATGAAGGTGGGAAAAACTGAACGAAATAATTATTTTTTCTTGACGATTATCTGGGTTCAAAATATCAACTCTCAAAGTGAGTCACCTTGACAGGCTGAAAACTATGCGCGCAACAAAATCATGCAAACTGTATTTTATTTGGCTCTGTGAAAAATATCAAACGAAGTGTTGTATATTTGAATTTTTGCAAATAATTACATGAATGTGGTACGAATTCAAAAAATCAAACTGTTTCTCTTGACGATTGTCTGGGATCAAAATACAAATTCTGAAAGTAGGCCTTCCGCCAAGCTGAAACTACGCGCGCAGCAAAATCGAGCAAACTGGGTTTTTCTTGGGTGCATGAAAAATATCAAATGAGGTGCTACGTATTTGAAATTTGGAAAAGGAGTACATGAAGTTGGGAATAATTCAATGAATCAAACCTTTCTTCCCGACAATCACTCAGCTTCAAGATATTGAGCTCCGAAATCGATTACTTCGGCGGATAGAATCCACGTCACATTCTTTGTGCATCTATCGTTTTCTTTATTAAATTCATTTTTTTTGTGCTGATATCAATTGGTAATGCGTTTGAATACGTGACATTTTTTGTCTGAATGCCTGCAACGTGGATGGAGCTGCAACGTTAGATTTCTTCTTGATTGATGCGTGTTTTGCTGATAGTGGCCCTTCCTTCTCCTTTGCGTGGGAATCAAACTTGCAATGAAGACAAAACAAATGTCTTCTCACTTCTGTGTTGGAAATTTTCTCTCTAAACGTGCATGGACAATATGTTTTTGCTTTTAAAAATGCATTCGAAATTAGCTTGGAGCAAGGCGTTTAACAGTTTCTCCTTTCCTCTGTTTGGCATGGAGAATTTTCCAAAGATTAATGCATTGAAAACAATATCTCTTAAACACTTGCGTGGTAATTGTTAGTGCAAAAT
Source organism: Taxus chinensis (assembly GCA_019776745.2). Lineage (NCBI taxonomy): Eukaryota > Viridiplantae > Streptophyta > Pinopsida > Cupressales > Taxaceae > Taxus > Taxus chinensis. The sequence continues at coordinate 318,194,529 of CM034151.1, read as the reverse complement.
CACAGCACCCCTGGATGTTGATTAGATTTCTAGGTTGATCATACTAACATCCAGTGTGATTGCATAACATTGAATCCTAACAGTTTTGGCACGCCCGGTGGGACCAGACGTCTCAATTTTATTGCAGCTAAGTTGATGTGCATCTGCTACAAGTTTCTTGCTTGAAAAGAGCTATTAATTGCATATCTGGCGACTCCAAGGGGAAGAATCAACTAGTTTCAGCAGTCAGGCCTAAAAGCTTATGAGAAGAATCACAAGGTCAAGAGCTGGAGAAGAGGAAGTGCTGTTTGAATTCCTGCAACTATCTCCAAGAAGAAGGCAAAGAGGAACAAGGATTCAAAGGTCTCCATCTCCACCAAGCAGAACTCTCTCAACTCCTCCACCTGAGCGGCCTTTCTTTCAGTATACAAGGGCTTTAAGACCAATCAGAATGGCGCAACCAGTAAACCCCTATGTCAACTTCACAGGCAGCAGCCCACTTACTCTCAATGCACAAAATCCAATCCCAGTAGCAGCATTGAAGAACATTCCATATTTTACTGGAGAAAACCAGACCACTCATGGTGATCATGTCAAGGCCATTGCTAACATTTGTGCAATCCATGAGATTAATGAGATGCAAGTAGCTGTCAAATTGCTGGTGTCTTCATTCAAGGGGAAAGCATTGCAATGGTTTAGGAGCCTTGGAGCTGGTTCTATCACAAACTGGAATTAGCTGTGTATTGCACTTCATGATCAATTTGGAGAGAAGGGAGACAACTTGTCTCTTTTGGAGCAGCTGACAACCATCAAGAGAGCTCCCAAAGAGCAGCTAACCGACTTCAACTTCAGGTTTCAAAGATCTTGGGATAGAATTCCGGTGGTAGTCAGGCCAACAGCAGAAGGTGCTTTTCTATACTACCTTAAAGCTTTAAATTCTGATATTTCTATGTTGGTTCAATCTATGGGAGGCACAACTATCCCTGCTGCTTATAGTATTGCCATTAGAGCTGAAAATTGTCTGATTCAAGCTGGCAAGCTAGCTCCTAGGCCTCCAATGCCATTATATCCAAGTTTAGAGAGCCCAAGTACTGGTCAAGCACCTGTCTTAACTCCTATTCCCACTCCTAGAAATCAAAGTTCAAACGGAGCTTCCACTTCATCTCCAAGTGCCCCAAATGAGCTTCAGGAGGTCATGAAGCAATTGCAAAATCTAGGCAATGAGCTGGTTACTCTAAAAAGACAGCAAGCTCAAGGTTTTAGACCTTCGTATCAGCCTCAAGCTCAACCTAATAGGCAGCCATATCAGCCTCAAAGGCCACCTAATCCAGCTGCAAATATGAATCAAACAAGGCCTCCTGCCAATAGACCATTCCAGCCCTATAATCCAAATGCCATATCTGCCTCTAAGGCATTAGTACCAGCACAAAACAACATTGCCCAAGAGTATGATTGGTGTTTTCCATGTAATGAACCCCATAACCAATCCATGTGCTACAATGGTGCTTTAACTCAAGCTTTAATGGTAACAACTACTGGTGTGGAGGGTGAAAGCAATCAAGAAAACGGCCAACAACAAGAAACATTCCAGCAGTAATCTGCCCCAAATGACACCACATTGGTAAATTGGCAGGCAGAGGATTTCTGTGGTATGAATCAGGCAGTCTCTCAAGGTGTTGCAGCCAATACAAGGTCAAAAAGGAGAAATTTGGGTGAAGAACAGCCATTAGCCCCAGCCAATCCACAACCTTCCACAGCTCCACAAATGATTGGCAAGCAAAACCCAGTTTCAAATGCACAAGGGCAGCCAAGAACAGCCCCTAGGCCAACTCAAATGCCAGCTGTTGCTGCCCACATACAAGGAATAAATGTGCAAACCAAAGGACAACAGAGAGATCCTTCATCACCATTCAATATCATTGATCAGATGAAGAAGACAAACGTCAATATATCTATGTGGGAATCCCTATCCATCCCAGGCCAAAGAGATCTGCTACAAGCTACTATGAAGGATTGGCCAACTTCGAATCAACAGGTTCAGAGGCAAGACAAAGTGCTTACAAATGCTGCCCAGCCTGAAGGAAATCATGGAGCACAACAAGGTAGAATGTTGAAACCTTCCCCTTTCTATGTTTCGTTAATCATTGGAAATCAGCTAGTACATAATTGCATGATAGATTCCGGGGCAAGTAGCTCAGTAATGCCTAAACAGATAGCTGATCAGTTAGGGCTCCAGTATGAAATAACATCTAAGGGAGTAGTGCAGCTGGATGGGACAGCAATAGCAACAGTTGGAGTGATTAGAAATTTGAGTCTTACATTGCATGCATGTCCAAATGTTGTTGTCTTACAAGATATATCAGTCATAGACCTTCCACCACTCTTTGCCCTCTGTTTGTCAAGGGACTTTACTACCAAGATTGGGGGATATTTGTCCGCTGATTGGTCACACATGCTGTTCAGAACGAGGTATGGAACTAAAGCTACAATTAGGTCAGAACCTATTGCAGATTTCCACATTGAGCCCTATACTCCAAGTCATATTAATACCAATTGCTCAGCATTTGATCAAGAAGATCACCTTGGCACTGATGAAGCCGACACTAAGGTTGGAAGTATCCCAGATTTGACTCTTGATGAATGGGCAAGCAAGGTGCATGCTTTTGATCCTTATCAAGAAGTAGAAGAATCTGAGCTAGGGGTCTATTGTATACACGAAGAAAGTCAACCTATTCCTAGCATCACCAAGCCAAGCCACAAGGATGACAACGAGGTATGGCAACTGTTTTTTGATGGATCAAGGAGTAGACAAGGCGCAGGAGGTGGAGCCGTGCTTATTTCACCTCAAGGAGTAAAGTATTATTCAGCTTTTAGATTTCAATTTGCATGCTCCAATAACACTGCTGAATATGAAGCCTTGGTGCAAGGGATGCATTGGGCAATAAAGAGAAAAATAAATAACTTGCAAGTTTTTGGGGACAGTGAGCTGATTGTAAATCAGGTCAAGGGACAGCATGCCGCCAAAAATGATCTACTCAGATGCTACAAGAATAGGGTGTGGGACCTCATGGAAGATTTTGAGGGTTTCGGCATCAAGGCCATTCCCAGGAAAGAGAATCAAGCTGCTGACAGGCTTGCAGCAGTAGGGGCAGCCTTTGACATTGTAGAAAACATTCAACAAAACAAGGTACAGCCAAACATCCACGTGATTGTGAGGCCTTCAGTGCCGGATAACGATGTCAATTGGCAAGTATTTGAGAATGACCAGCAAATCATCCACTTCTTGCAGGAAGAGGCTGAGTTCTCAGCTAAGAATCAAGAGAAGTTGGAACAGCAATATGGTGACCAAGTGATACAGCTGAGAACTGACAAGCTGCCCAAGGGACTCATCACTTTGGAGTCCATTTTTAACCCCAATGATCAGTTTAGAAAGGAGAAAGAAAATATTCAGGTCAAGAGGGAGGATTCGGCATCCATCTTGGTAGAAGAGAACAAGCCACTGCAAATTGGAAAGATGACAACTGAACAGGAAAGGTATGAGTTCATACAGCTATGTCAAGAATTCCCTGATGTGTTTGCTTGGAGCTATGAAGACTTGAAAGGGTTCAATCCCAACTTAGCTCAGCATACAATCGAGTTGGATCCAAATACTAAGCCTGTCAGGCAGAAACAGAGACCAGTCAATCCACACATGGAGCCTCTCATGAGGAAGGAGCTGGACAAGCTGATTGAGTCAGCAATTATATTCCCTATCAAGCACTCAAGCTGGGTTGCGAACTTGGTTCCGGTCAGAAAGAAAAGTGGAGAGATCAGGCTATGTGTTGACTTCAGAGATTTGAATAGAGCCTCTCTCAAGGACCATTATCCACTCCCCTCCATGGAGCAAATATTGCAGGTCGTAGCTGGTTCAGAAAGGTTTTCACTACTTGATGGATACTCAGGCTTCAATCAAATTATGGTAAAGGAGGAAGACCAGTTCAAGACAGCCTTCACAACCAAATGGGGCACATATGCTTACAAGAAGATGCCATTTGGACTGTCGAACGCCGGAGCAACATTCCAGCGAGCCATGGATATGGCATTCAAAGGCTTGATCAACAAGATAGTGCTGATATACCTAGATGATATCACTGTCTTCTCAAAGAATGCTGCAGACCATCTCTTTCACCTCAGGCAAGTGTTTCAGAGGTGTAGAAAGTTTGGAGTGTCTTTGAATCCTAAGAAGTGCATCTTTCTTGCACATGAAGGGAAACTCCTTGGCCACATTGTCTCCAGGGAAGGATTAGCAATTGATCCAGAGAGGGTTGAAGCCATAAGAGCTCTACCATTGCCAAGTCACAAGAAAGCTCTTCAGAGTTTCCTGGGAAGGATAAACTTTGTTCGGAGGTTTGTCCCAAATTTTGCAGCCCTTGTCAAGCCCATCACCAAAATGTTAAGGAAAAGCATGGCTTTCAAATGGACGGCAGAAGGCAAGGAGAGTTTTGAAGCAATCAAAGAAGCCATCTCCCAGGCACCCACTCTCATCAACCCGGACTTTTCCAAGGATTTCATCCTCTATGCATTTGGAGGTGATGACACTATTTCTGCCATTCTGGTGCAACAGAACAAAGATAATGAGGAGCATCTGATTTCTTTCTTCAGCCAAAGCCTAAATGACTGCGAATTAAGGTACTCTTTTATTGAAAAACATGTGCTTGCAGTAATCAGGAGCTTGAAGAAATTCAAGCATTTAGTCTCAAACAACAAGGTCCAGTTGCTGGTCTCACATGCTGGGGTTAAAGACTTCCTCCTCAACAAGGATTTAAATGAGAAAAGGGCAGGTTGGATCACCCGTGTCATGGAGTATGACATTGAGATCAAGATCACCAAGCTGGTAAGAGGCAAAGGTTTGTGTGAGCAGCTCGCTTCCAAACAACTAAACAACCCAGAAGATAAAGAAGACGCTGTCCTGCTATTACAAGATGATCAAAAACAGGAAAATGATGATGTGTCCACTCCCTGTTGGACTCAGAATATGATACATTTCCTACAGACGGGTATGTGCCCTCTAGAAATGAGCAAAGCAAGAAGAAGACACTTCAGGTTGCAGGCTATTCCATATACCATCATTGATGGAGTTTTGTTCAAGAAGGACGTGAATGGAGTGCTGCTGAGATGCATTAACACAGGTCAGATTCAAAGGGTATTAAAGGAGTTTCATGATGGACCAGCTGGTGGCCATTTTGCACCAAGAGTGACAGCTCTGAAAATCATGAAGGCTGGTTATTATTGGCCTAAAATCTTTAGTGATTGCTATGCATGGATCAAGAAATGTAAGAATTGTGCATTCTTCACAGGAAAAGAGAGACTTGCAGCCCTCCCATTACATCCAATCTCAGTTGACCAGCCATTCATGCAATGGGGTTTGGACTTCATTGGAATCATCAATCCCAATTCGAGCCAAGGGCACAAATGGATTTTGACAGCCACAGACTACTTCACCAGATGGACAGAAGCAGTAGCACTCAAAGAGGTGAATGAGTCTAGCATCTTGGACTTTTACGAGGGGATAACTACCAGATTTGGTGTACCTGCTACAATAGTCTCTGATAATGCATTGGCATTCATTGGATCTAAAGTTACTGAGTGGGCTGTCAAGAACGGGATTTACCTGAGCACTTCATCAAACTACTACCCTCAAGGTAATGGCCAGGCCGAGTCTACAAACAAAAACTTGCTGAGGATCATTAGGAGGACTCTTGATGAGAATCAGAAGGCTTGGCATACCAAACTGAAATCAGCCTTATGGGCAGATAGGATAACTCCCAAAAGATCCACAGGTAACTCTCCATTTAGGCTTGTCTACGGAAGAGAGGCAGTCTTGCCCATGTCACTTGAGCTGCCAACGTTGGAACTCATGAAACAGCTGGAGTTGCTAGAGTTTGGGCCCATGGAGGTGAGATATGTAGAATTGATGGAGCTGCAAGAAATCAGAGATCAGGCATTCCAAGCAATGGAAAAGGATCAGGCTTTGATCAAGAAGACCTTTGATAGGAAGGCCAAAGATAGATCTTTTCAAGTAGGAGATCTAGTATTGAAATGGGATGTGGACAGAGCAAAACCAGGAAGGCATTCAAAATTTGATGCCATTTGGAGTGGCCCATACATGGTCACAAAGTGCAAGAACAACAATGCTTTCCAATTGGCCTCATTGGATGGTGAAGAACTGCAGATTCCAGTAAATGGAATCTATCTCAAGCGTTGCTTCTAGAGGGAGGTTCACTACATCTGTAAATACTAGATTAGTTTTTCTTTCCTCCAAGTGCTTGTGCACATTGTTTTGCTGTAGATTAGTTTTGTTTTCCCTAAGTGCCTTGGCACAGCTTGCTGTCCATGGAGATGATGCATGTCTTTGCTAAAGTCAAGTCTCTTTCCATCTTCCTCCTCGCACATTCTGAGTCAGTTTGGATTCTAACAGAATATTTGATGACTCCATGCCCAATGGATTGCTTCAGGCAACTGGTCTTTTCATCTAGCAGGCAGATGATCCCGCTGAGTCGCCAAATTGTTATCCAAAATTCACCCCCCCAGGGTAATTTTGATAACATGCATCAGAATATCCAAATCCCAAGAAAATTGATTGATTCAGAGCAAAAATCAGGTTTCTAGGGTCCCTTCAGGAAATTTTCTAACTCCCCAGGCCGAAGAAGGAGGGAGTAAGCTCTGAGAAAATGCGAAAAAGTTACAGAAAGGCAAATAGGTTGATCCAGGAAAAAGTGTAAGAATTGGCTAAGTCCTGCTCAAGGGAGCAACTGGGACATTTGGGACGTCAAGGCGCGGATCGGCCGAAAAGCCTCCAGGTGGCCCAAATTGCATTTGGGACAATCGGGCCAGAAGTACGCGGCGGGCGCGAAAAGCCGATCCGGCTGAAAGAAGAAAAATTGGCTGTGTTGCTCAGGACGTTTGGGACAAAAGACCCGAACCGGCCGGATCGGCCAAAATGAGCACAGGCAGTCAAAAAGCAATTGGGACATCTGGGCCGCAAAGGCGCGAATCGGCCGAACCGGTCGAAAAGAGTCAAGTCAGTCCGAAGCAGAGTGGGACAAGCGGGCCAAAAATGCCCGAATCGGCCGAAATGAGTCCAGAGGGTCCAAAGTCAGATGGGACATCTGGGACAAATGGACGTGAAATGCCCGAACCGGCCGAAATGAGCACAAAGGGCCCAAAATCAAATGGGACATCCGGGACAAATGGAAGCGAAGTACGCGAAGGAGCCGAAGGAGCCGAAGACCAATCAGAAACTGCCACGTGTCCTCACAGGAGAAAAAGTCAAAGGTCAAAGGGACGAGTTATCGAGCGCTGAACCGAACCAATAAAATGGCGCCACATGTCCAAGCTGGGGCCCACAAGGAAATTTCAAAGGAAAGCCCGCCAAAAGGCAGAGGAGAGAAAATTATTCAGCGAATCAGAGCTTGCCACGTGTCATCCAAGTGGCAGAGCGCGGGGAAGAATTTCAAAAAATCCGTTTTCGTCTGTTCCGTGCCCTAAATCTTCAGATCGCCATAACTTTTGATCCAGAGCTCGGATTTGCGCGCTCTTTATATCAACGGAAAGCTGGTAAAATTCTCTACACGTTTCCAAGGTCAATCTTGCATTTTGGTTCAGTTTGGAGGATGAAAATCAAGAAACACCTCCAGCGCGAATAACCAAACAGAAGTGATGCGTCAACAAACAATTTTAATGCAGCAGACAGTTCGCCGCTCTTGTTAGGCAGCCCGCTGTTTCGCTAGGATCCACTGCTTCTACCATAATGAGATGAGTTAAATGCATTCAGGAGGTGGTTGGGGTAGATTTCGAATTCCTCTCTCTTTTCTCTCTCATTCTTCCTATAAATTGTAAGGAGGGGCTTCTTTCTAACGGTTGGACATTCTTGTTTTGCAATTCCTCCCTTCTCTCCTGCTTGCAAGAGAATTCGTGGAGTTTTCGAGCCTCCCACATGGACTGTAATGCCACTGTTGCCTCTTAGCCACTGCAATGTATTGAATCGATTCTCTGAGCAATATATATGTCTGTGATTAAGTTTAAATCCTCTCATGTATTCATTGTTGTCATTTTGATCTCTCATTACATTTCGGTTACCTGTGCGTGGTGTGGTATTGCGTCTATATGGTCTGTGTTTATTTTTGCAAAACTTATGTTCTTCATTCCTCGGTGCATCACCTCCCTAGCTTAGGTTTATTTTTATGCATTTCTCTCTCCCTGTCTCCTTGGTAGTTAGATTAGTTTTTGGGGTAAACCTCTGCGTTTCATTGGTGCATCTGAACAGAGGAATAGGAACCAGCCTTCTCTGGAGATTCCTTTCTCACTCTTCAAGTCCCACACTTGGAGAAAGGATTCAATGTTATGCAATCACACTGGATGTTAGTATGATCAACCTAGAAATCTAATCAACATCCAGGGGTGCTGTGATTTTGCACTAACAGTAATTTCCTTTCCCTTTCCTGGTGTTTAGCATATTTCTGGTGAATACTCCCTTGTGTGTGGTGTTTGACTTCCCCCTGGCATGGCATGAGCTGCAGCTTTGTTTTTGGGCTTCTCTACTACGATAGCCTAGGTTGTGAGAACCATGCCAGCAACGGATGCCGCATTTTGCAATGCACACCTTGTAACCTTTGTAGGGTCTATCACACCGGCCTTGAGAAGGTTTTCATAAGTGTCTATCATTGCATTGTATCCTATCTCCCAATCACTTGTCAAAAGTTTCTCTACCACAACATCACCCTCTACACCTGCATTATTTGTAATTAATGCAGCTGGAGCCAAAAGCACCTTCTGTATAATGTCAGCACCAAGTCTTTCCTCCGAGTCTTCCATGGATTGTTTTATTGTTGTTACACACAAGGATAAATGAACATATGTTGTTCCTCCTCCTAGCACAATTCCTTCCTCAATGGCAGCAAAATAAGCATTTTTCGCATCCTCTATTTTGCGCTTTTTATCTTCAAGTTCTGTTTCTGTGGCTGCTCCAACCTTGATAACAGAAACCCCTCCAGATAAATTTGTGATTCTTTCAGATAATTTTTCTGTATCATAGACAGAGTCCGTCTCAGACATTTCTTTCTTAATTTGAGCAATTCTTGCTTGGATTTCATCTTTGGAAGCAGCATCAGCTATAATAGTAGTTGAATCTTTGGTTATTGTAATTTTTCTTGTAGTACCAAGATACTCCTCTGAAGCATCCTCAACCTTCATACTCAAATCAGCAGCTATGAACTCCGAACCTGTAAGAATAGCAATATTCTGTAGTACAGCCTTCTGTCTCTCCCCAAAACTTGGTGCCTTGATAGTAGCAACATTAATTACCCCCCTCATTTTATTGACAACCAGTGTAGCCAATGCCTCTCCTGTAAGATCTTCTGCTACTATAAGCAATGGTGCTCTTAGCTGGGTTGTTTTTTCCAGTATAGGTGCAATATCCTTTATGGTTGAAATCTTTTGATCAGTGACCAAAACTCGAGCATTCTCAAATTCTACTATCAACTTTTCTGGATTTGTGACAAATTGGGGAGATATGTAACCTCTGTCAATCTCCATCCCTTCCTCAACTTCAACAGAGGCCTCAAACGATGATGAAGACTCAATAGATAGAAATCCATTTGGCCCAACCTTGTCAATTGCATCGGCCATCATAGTTCCCACAAATTCATCATTCCCAACAGAGATTGATGCAATAGCTTTGATGTCTTCTCGTCCTTTTACAAGTCTGGCCTTCTTCTCCAGCTCCTGAACAATTCCCTATACTATTTTCCTTTCTCCTGGCACCTCCTCCAATGCTTGAGAAGGAATGTTTTTTCTTCTTGCTGTGAGCTGTTCCAAAATTTCTACGTGGAGTGTTGCTTCTTCTCTCTTGGCGTGGAAAAGTACTTCCTCTGCCCAATGCATGGTATCCTTTCTTTGCTAGGCGCATGGAATTCTTTTGTTTTTTAACTTTTTTGGACTGTTCCCCAAAAACGTGGTGAATGTTTATTTGGCTGTTCCTTCTCTCTCCTAGGCGTGGATAAAAACTGTCCTATAGAATGCGTGGAAGCTGCAAAAACGTGGCTTTGTTCTTCCTTTTCTGGTGTTTGTTTGGATTTTGATAAAACCTCCTTGCATGCACGACTGATATATCTTCTTTCACAATGGCGTGAGTTTCTCTTGCATTATGGGATGTTGATAAAATATTATGTCCTCCAGAAGAAATAAGAAGCAATCAGAAATCTTCGTACGACTTTTTCCAATGAGTTTGATGGAGGAAGTTATGGGATTAATCTAAATTCCTCTCTTCCTGGGTAGTGGGCTTAAGTGCCATGGGGAAATGGGGAAAGCAACGGCTAATTGCCAACAGGAATGGCGAAGTGGGCTAGCAATCCCCGTTCAATTTCGCCATGTGGGAAATTGGGGAATTTCTTGTCCATTAGCCAATCCATGATTTGACAATTGGTGGAGAAAATCCCATAAGCAGGAAATTTGAAGAAAATTGCCAAGGAAAGGGAAATTTGGGTTCGGGAAGCCAAATTGGCATTCCCGGCAGTTGGAAGCGTAAGCTTACTTCCCCGGCAATAAAAATTTGTCGAATCAACTTTTAATTTATATTTATTTAATTAAATACTCTCAAGTTATTTAAAAATTAATTTAATCAAACAAGGAGCAATTAATTAATTATATATTAATTAATTAATTTTCATGTATTTTAATGCGTTTTAAAGCTTAGTGGGAAGAGTTCTTGCCCGAAAGGGATGAAAGGAAGACCGAAACGATCACAAAAATGAGATGATCGCAATGAGGGCAATGAACCACACAAAGTAACACTTTTCAAAATTTTCAAAATTATCAATTTTTTATTATAATTTTGCAAAGTCAAAATTAGATGATAACAGGTTGATGCTTCTATGATATAAACATTATATTTTGAGGGTATGGATGAGATATCTTTAATGGTATTTATACTTTGATTAGAGTTAATGACATTAGACCGGAGTTGACTAGTGGATGGAGCACGGTTTAGAAAGGGTTGTTTAAATATGTTTAAGTTCATATTTGGAGGTACATTTGGATTATCCAATTGTAACTCACCTTTTTCGATAAGATCTTGGAGGACATTTCTAAACAAATGACACCTTTCAATGTTGTGACCTCAAACCTGATGGTATTTACAGTAGTCATTTCTCAATACCAAGAGGGATTTGAAACAGATGTGTCAATAGGGAGAATGGGAGGAAGTGTGATCATACACATGGCCAGGATATTTTTGAAGACTATGTTATAGGATTATCTTATGGGTGCATAGCTGCATTGGTAATGGGTGCGTTCATAGTCAAAATGACCCTTGGAAGCAGCTTTTACGACAACCACGTTTGCTGAAGTTTTAGATTTATCATGACTAGAAGAAGGTTTGAATGAGGACTCAAACTTATATTTCTTTTATCTAAGTTTGACTCTACTATCCTTGAGGGCGCAGAGTTATAGTTTGTGAGCCATAGTAATGGTTTCGTCAAACATTTGGAAAGATTGTATTTGAAGTGTTGATGATATGTTTTTTATACAGGATCAACAAAATAAATCGATCAATTCAATTTGTGGGAGGGAGAAGGATAATTGATTAATAATACTTCTCCAATGAGTGACAAAGTCTACAATAGATTTGTTTTCAAATTTTGATGGCATAGAGGTTGGTAATAGTAACTTTACGGGTGATGTTAATCGAGAAATGTTCTAAGAATAGCTGTGTAAGTTATGCGAAGAAAAAATTTAATATTGTGAGATACTGTTATACAAATCTAATGTGGGCCTTATTAAGGACATAGGAAATGTCCTCAACATAAGGTCTTGATCATGTGCGATAAGGTAGCATGCGTAACGAAAAAGCTCAGATGTGTTGTTGTGGGTCCTCTTTACTATAAAATTTAAGGAACTTTATGATTTCCTAATGTGGAGGATAGGATTTGTATGGTACTGATGGGTGAATGGGTTCATTTCAACTATGTTCATATGATAGGGTGCTTTTTGGACCCATTGATGCAGTTTCAAGACTTGAGATCGTGTTCATCAATACTTGTAAAGGATAATTTTATGATGACTGTTGGGGGTTGAATGATGATGGGTCAGGTTGATTATGGACATGTGGGTTTGGTTGTTGGTACAGTTGATAGGGTAATGAGACATTATGCTGAAGGGGAATGCTCATGGGGATATATAGGCTTCAAAACTAAATATTGTGATGGTTTAATGTACTAGTATTGGATAGGAATGGACATGTTGATAAGAAGTTGCAACAGTTGTGGTATATACTGGGATGGGATAGAGGTTTGGCTAAAATGTTGAGATGGTTGCGGCATGCTCTGAGATGGAATGGAAATGTTGAAAAATGGCTAGGATGGTTGTGGTATATAATGGGAATGGACTTACGAGATAGGGGTAGTCGATGTCTGTTGTAAAGAAGGGTGAGTACTAGTGATGGAACTTGTATTGATGAAGTGAACAAATATGGGGATGGACATGACCACATTATGAATAGAGAATGTGGGTTGTTGAGAAGGGATAGGTTGAGACACACTAAGTGGGATGGCTACTAAGCTCACTAGAGGCATATGAGAGAGACAGTGGAAGTTGTGGGGCTACATGTGGAAGGAGATGAGTTAGTATTGTTTTGTGAGGATGAAGAACCCGATGAAGGATCTGGTGATAAGGATGGATTTTGATTGGTTGTGTCTTGTGAAAAAATAGTGTTGAGGTCAAAATTTATGACTTGAACTAATGAAGTAGGGGCTAAACCCCCGACTCACCAATGGTGGAATAGGGATGAAGTTGTTGGATGACCAGATCATGATTAGGGTCAATAATATGGGAAGTGTCGAAGGTGACCGTAGTGATAGGAGGTATTTTTTCAAGTGTAGATTACTAGAGGAAAACACCTCAAGAGGTAAGATAGGAATTTAGGGCCATGGGCTTTGAATCTAGAATTTGTTTAGAAATTTGATCACCACTATTGAAAAAACCTGGATGGATCTGGGATTTTTGACGTGGCCGAATGATTGCTAGGATAATGTGGGGATCTTGATTGGTCGTAGAAGGTGATCAAAGTTGGTTCATTACTCTTGGAATTTCTCCAATGTGGGTTTCAAGATTGTCCAAGGATTGTTGAAGATGGCTAGACATATTATTGAATTTTTGTATATGGGACTATTGTTTTGTTAGAACCTTGAACTAACACACAATCAAAAAGAAATAAACAAAAGAGGGTTGATTACAACAAACACAAAAAAATCATGCAAGATTTTTTTTCATTAACTTAAAAAAAGTGTGAAATGTGAAAAATAGATAAATGTGGTACTAGGAGACAACAGTTTAAGGCTATTTTTAGGTAAGTTAAAGGATGGAGTCCTTGGTATAGCGGTATACCCAAAGGTGCGTGATTCCCGAATCTGTGTTGGTGTTAGTACAATGCGTGGTATTGAGGCCTACCCCCTTACTTCATGGTCCTGCGGTGATAAGGTTGTCAGGTGCTTAGCCAATATATTGCCCATCAACTTATTTATACTCATCCAGAACACGTAGTCAGCTTATCCTCTTGGTGATGAAATCCAATTAGGTCCACTTGGGAAGGATTGTTTAGATGTGAATTAAGTTTTATGTGGTTTCATTGTATATAAAGGGACTTTGTGAATGTAATTCTTTAACTCCTAATTAAGCTATATGAGCAAGCAAGTATGAATGTTCATTTTAAGATCCCAAAGGAAATGTAAATTTGATGAGAGCAAACAAACAAGATGTAGTGTTAATGAAAAATTATGGAAGAGAAGAGCATACATGTAATCAATTTTCCTTTTTAATTTTTTATTTCAAAATTTTAAGCAATAAGAATAGCAATGCACTCCAAGATGAAAGGTTAGATGAAATAGAGAACAAAATAAATGAAATCTAAAAATAAAATCTAAATTAAAAAGGAACTAAGAGGTTCTATCGGGCGTGCCAGGATGTTTAAGGTAGTTTTTGGTTAGGAGGGTATTAAATGTTTAAAATACTAAAAACTCAAATAAACAGGGTTTATCGATACCTACACTGACAATGGCAATGTCTGGATGATCGTGGTATGAAAGCAATGTGAAGAGTCCCTCTTTTCGCTAAGTAAAGAGACCTATGTAGAGAGAAAACTAAAAGAAGGAATATTAGATAAATAGATAACTGGTTTCTCGGTAAATGTCGATCCCCGGAATCTAATGGACTTCCTTGAAGGGTATCAACTCGTGTTGATACAATTAAGTTGTTTTGATAATGATAAGATAAATGATAATAAATAATTTAGGGCTCAAGGGGGATAGTGATAACCTGTCTAGCTTCATAAGCGGCCTAGGCTAGGGAAGTGGCAAGATCGAAGTCCTCAAAGTAGTCGTACTATAACTCTTCAGTAGCTTTGCAATCTTCTTACTATATTTCGATATGATCTTCAATGTCTTCAATGTTTGGTGTGAATGTGATGGCACACAGATTGAGTTTGTGGATGATATCAGAATATTCCCACACAAATGGTTGTTGGATGATTGAAATATTGTATATGTTGGTAATTGGGTGTGACAGACATGGAGCAGTCATCTACAGAAGATTCATCTTTCAAATGAATTGGTAGACCAAAATTAGATTAATATAAATATGATAATGCTAAAAAATATTAAAAGTGACAGGGATCGATAGTGATCAAAGACAAAATGCTTCTTTTTATAAAGGATTTGTTGGTGAAATTATTTGTCGAAGTAGCAAATTAGGTGTTTCCACCAACGATTTTTTAGTGACTCCGTTGGGGAGATATTTTTCCATGTGCACCCGTAAAGATCTCTGCAAAATAAAGTATTAAAAACAAAAAAATAGATTTCAAAGAAAATAAAATTTTCAAGGTGATCCTATTAAGGAACAAATCCGTGTCACATTCGTTTCTAGCACCATAATGACAAAGTTTCAAGAATGGGTTTTGGTACCAATGAGTGACAGTGAAGAAGAAGAAGATTACCACAAGGAAATGTAATTTTTTTATCATCCATCATTCTTAAACATCTCTTGCAAAGCCAAGAAAATTAAAGGAAAAAAGGTCCATACCATCTTTACAGTATCCAAAAAAAAACTTTCCAAAATGGAGAAAATTATTGTTTGTAAATACTCTATCGTCAATTCATAGTAGTTACAATTCAAGAAAAGTATTGTTATAGGAAAGAAAATGGGAATTTTTTCTTCTAATAATCGAGAATCCAAGAGATGGATGAATAAGATCCATAAGAGATATGAAATGTTGTATGAAGGACATGATTGTGTAGAATCCACTGAAGGTAACTTTTTCAACTTCACACATCTGAGTAACAAATTGAGAACATTTTCCTTCATCTCCCTTCCTCTAGATGATTTTCTTGTATACGTGGATGAAGAAATGGATGCTTTAAGAAGATAGGATGTGCAAATACTTTTGAGTATATAAGAAGGATATTTTGATATGGAAGCCTATCATAAAGTTTTGAAGTATGCAATGGCCTTACAAAGAAGATATGAACATATTTAGGCACTTCGTAATGTTGAGGAAGAAAAAACTCAAGAAAATCCTTATGATCATCTGCACTATGAGGTGTTCATCCCTAGAATATTATTTTGCAATTCCGATGAGTTCCATATCCTCGAACCTTCTCAATCAAATTAAATCAGCACCTTGGAAGATGATGAAGAAGACATGATACTTGAACCTCTGTTGATCAACTCATTTTGGATCTAGGCACAACCCATTGACAAAACAATGAATTCAAGTGAGGAGGATTCTTGTTATACAACAGAAGACCCAATGCTTATTGAAATTTCCATCAATCATGAAAATTTATGAGAAAGCAATCCTTCATCCTGGACTCAAGATGATAAGTTCGAGGTAATCATGGATAATCTCATTTCCAATTTTGATTCTTTAAGTGATGTATAAATGTTGAATGATGAAACAGAGAGAGTTGAAGAATAAAATTCTCTTCCTGATTCAATCATGGATGAAAAAATGGAATATTTCAATTTCTTTCTTGAAACAAAGGAGGATGAATAACTTGAGCATGACCTCTTCGAAGATCTGATTTCACCACCCTCACTAGAGGAGCATAATGATGATCATCATAGTAAGTACAAAATCTCTCCTTTTCCTTGTGAACCAAAAGATGCTACAAGAAATAATCAAGATGATATTGAATGTTTTTCTTCCCCAACATGGTTATCCACTTTCCATCATCAAGATGATGAAATGGGTCTTGATCTCAAAGGTGTTCCCTTCCCGCATAGCTTGGATCTCTTCTCCTTATCGGAGAGTGTCAAAAATCAAGTATGCCCATTCTTGAAATAAGGTGAGATTTGGTTGACAAGAAGTGCGAAACGGGAGAAAAAATATGTTTCAAATTAATTTTGGCCACATATGGATCATATTTTCAACCAACTCCTTGAAACCCAATACAATTTCTCTTCTGACAAAGATGAAAATGAGTGTATGGAAGAATTGGAAGAGTTATCTCTACAAGATATCTTGAGGACTGTAGAAGAAATTGAATACCCTCGTATCAGTCTCAATATCCTAAGTTTGGCCATGGAAATACAAGATAGGCATGAGGAAATTTCTTCTTCTTCTTTCCATGCACCAATGTTTGATGACAATATGGAGCAAATGAATGAGCTTGATGTTTTCCTCAATGCAAAGATGGATGAGAGTAAATGTGAAAGTAAGTTTTCCGCTCCCTTTTTTTGTGAAGAATATCATGAATGAAAAATAAAGGAGACTCTTGAACCTCCTGTGAACATTCTCAATCTTGAAGACAAAATATCTGCCAACGAGGATGATAATAAGAAAAATGTTGAGCTAATTTTTATTAAATAAAATTGTTCAAAACAAATACATGAGTCTTGTAAGTGTAGTCAAGATCAACTTGTTCTCACCACCTTTGAATGCTCTACTGATGCGGAACAAAAATTCATACTACAAAATTCATTCAAGGGTGATGAATTCTTCTATGAAAAAACCGAGGGTCTCTACTTTCAAAATTATGTCAAGATCAATTTTGAGATGGTAGGTATTGACAACCATTGATTTGGATAACAAAGTAAGAATTTTCATGAATCTTGTGAAAGGATTCAAAAGCATATTGCACTCACCATTTCCCAAGTTCCAATTTGTCTTGAAAATATTTCCATATTGAGATAGTTTCTCAAGGATAATGAATACCTCTACGCTAATGACATGTCCTCTATTTTTGAAAGCACTTTCTCAAAAAAACAAAGTTCGAAGAAATTTTTGATCAAGAAGTGAATCAACTTGTTCTCAACTCCTCTAAGTGTCTCACTTATTCAAGAAATGATTTCATGTTGCAATTCAGGGATGATGAATGCTTCCAGGATAAATGCAATGTTCCCACTTTTGAGAACATGGAGGATTGGCTTCTCATTTCCACAAAGCATCTAGTCGGAGCTGCAAGATACAATAATTCCAAACAGCTAACAAATTTTTCATTAGATGTAAGAACGTTTTTAGTGAATTTTGAATATGAAGATGGGATCTTCCTTGGTATCCTTCTTTTCAAGCCATGCAGAGCCCTCACATGAGCATGGTATGATCAAATAGTGACCTTCAAACTTTGGAGGCCATATTTCAGTCTGTTGTTCAACACATTTCTGGGTATGTAGATATTCTTTCCCCACCTCCGTAAATATCCCTTCTCTTTAATATAATTTTCATTTTCTGTAGTGTATTGTGTTTCACTTTTACTGTGATTCCCTTCCGTGTGTTTGTTCATGTGTGTGTGTGTGTGTTTGGAAGAAATGACTCTAATCCCAATGGATAAGGAACTTGTCGATGTTGCATATTGATATTTTGGGATTCTTTATTGCTCTATCCTCACTATGTTTGATCCAAAACATGTCCCCAAGCTACATCTAGCTAATTTCATGTGGTTTTGTAAGGGAAAATTTCAGTGATTAAAAGATGACAACTATACCCTAGCGTCAAAAAAATTCTCCAATCCCCTGCTAAGTCATCCTTTGGATCATCCTACCTTTTTTGTCACGACCCCTACATCTTTAAAGATATTCATAATATGATTATCATACTTCCCAAGTGTCTAAAATGTGTTCATGAGGTCACTCAACCCATTCATTGTAATGTTGTTAAAAGAGGAAATTTGTACTAAGCCTAGAAAGGTTATTCCCTAGCCTTTTCGGGACAGGTGTGCATCCTTCAGTGTTAATAAAGAAGCCTAAAATATTATAGAGATGTTCTTGAATGTTTTTAAAATTCAATGGAGTATGTTTAGGGAGATTTGGGAAATTTTCAGAGGTTTTGAAGCAACAACAACGAAAGTAGGTTTGGGAGGCCTAAGGAGATCACAGTGAAAAAAGATACATGAACTTCAAAGGAAGATTCTGGGAGCTCTAGGATGAGTCAAGATAAAAACAAGATACCTTTGGAAATATTATAGGATCCTCAACATGATGAACTTTTCACATCTTTGAAAAGACCTAAGAACTTCTCTATGTAGACCAATCTCAACAAACTCACCTTGTAGTCCAGAATAAAAAAAGTTGTATTTTTTTGTAAGGAGGCAGAATCATGTCTTGAAAACCCTCCCATTGATCTAAAAATTGTCTTGGGATTCAAATTGATATAATTTTTTTCCCAAAAATACCTCTTACCTCCGAGAAAGTTGGTTTCGTGATTTGAAGAGTTAGTCAATTTCACAATTAGAAGGTTAGTGCATTTTGGTGTCCCAACTATCTGGGAAAATGGGGACAGTGGGGATAATAGGGAAAAAAATTCCCTACTCCCTATTTTAAGCCTCTGGATCCTTGTGTGACCCTGTACCTTCCCAACAGGTGCTAAATGATCATAGTTGAAGATTTGGTTAAGTGTTTTGCACACTATCCCTTGGGCACATTTTTTTGCCCCTACTGTCATTTTTATTACCCTACTGTCCCAAGTGTTTGAGATAGTGGGGAAATTTGGGATACAAAAATTCTTCCCACCCTAGCTCCTTTTCAAGTTCGCCATATGACTAGAACTTTCACCCTCATGTGCTAAAGTTGTTTTTCTCTCACCTCCCTATCTCCCTGAATCATCTCCTGTCACTTGTCAAGCACGGGGAAAGGAGTGCATTTTCTTGCCCCAAATGTCCCAACTATCCCAAGACATTAGGGATGGTTGGGAAAATAAAATACTCCCCACCCCCAAGTTGGTTGAAAACTCAAAAATAAACTAATTGTTTATACATTGCTTCTTCTTACCTCTTATTCCCGTGAAGTGAAAATACTACCAAAAAGTTTTTAACATAAAATAAAATTATACCCACTTCATTTATTCTCAAAAAATACATGATTTCTATGTATTCCCTCCATTAAATCTGAAAATTATTCAAATACCCTGTCAAAATTTTTCCAGAGCCATTATATGCACTGAAATTTAAAAAATTCATATCTTACAAACTGGTGAATGAAATCGGTGGAAATTGTTTTAGTTGTTATTAAATATAGGGACACCAAGAACACTATAGCAATATATCATAGGATGACCTAGTAAATTAATGGCATCAAACCCTATTTTTATTTCCTAATGTCTTCTTTTTCAATTTCTAGCCATTCCAGCAGGCAGATTGAGCTAAAATTTGGAGCACAAGATCGTAACGAGGAGCCTAATCCAGTGATGTAATTTTCATCACAATCATAGGTGGAGAAATGAATTTCCCAAAAAAAATAAGTAACTTTTCCCTCATTTACTAAAAATAGCAACTCCCCTCAGAATAGTGCACTCAGTGAATGGTGAAAAGGATAAACTAGGCAATTTTGGTTAAAAAAGGCAAAAAAACTAAATAAAGCAAAAAACAAAGGAAACTGTCTAAAAAATAGAAAGCTTCCAAAATGAGAAAATTATCATCAACAGGTTTGAATTGAATATTTAATAGGCTCAATAAGTTAAAATTTGAGTAAAACATGTGAAATATACCAAAAATAACAGATCTTGGTTCCACGTGCTAAAAATAGAAAGTCTTCGTTTTGAGTGCAGAAAGTTGCAGTAGGATCCATTTTCAGTCATCTCTCTACTTTTTGACATCCCCATAGGGTTGAATGATGGTTTCATAGATAAAACATGGTAACCCATCCTTCAAAAAGGTCTCGAGGCATCATATTGATCATAGTTGTGTCTGAGAACAAAGGCAGAACATCATAGGGTGCGACAGTTAAAAACCTAGTGATATTGTGCATTGAAAAAAGACTCAAAAAGAGTCAAAGCTTCATTAAAATTCAAAATAAGTGGGTCATTGTAACTTTTCAATCAGGTTAGATCCACTTGCACCTCTTTAGAGAGTTGGTGTAGTGAGCTCAATGAACTAAGTAAACCGAGGTGAGTTGGGGGAGTTTTCCAAAGTGAGGTGAGTTGTTTGAGTGAGCTCATTGTGCTTAGTGTGTTATTCAAAGTGAGTTGGAATTGCAAGAGTGATTTAGTGTAGCACCTTTTTCTTTAAGGGAATCAATGCATTTCTTCCCCAATGGAAAATCCTCACGATGATCAAGAGTTAGTTCCACATCAAGCTATTGAAGGTGATCTAGTGACGGGAATCATGTCAATTCCTGAAGAACCTTTTCCATGGATTTAATAAATGCTCAAGAACGAACCAAGTACAACGCAACTTTTTATCATGTCTAGTCTCGCCATAATCTCAGGGACACTAAAGTCTAATAAAAGAAATAAATCTCAGACAACATCCTACTTCTTTAGTGACACTTCATGTAATCATTATGTTAAAATTGCAAGGCCTATGAATGAAAATCCCATCAAAGAAATGGTCCCATCAAACTATGAGTTGACCTACATCTTATTAGGTCAAGCTTCACATGACGGTGACTCTCATTTGTTTAAGGAATTTTCCTCTCGCCTCCTTTCTCAGAATGAAGAATACAAGTAAACAATTATGTAAATGGAGGAATAGATAAAAGCTCTTAGTGCTCACATTCAACCCTTATTGGAACCTGGCTCAAAATCTCCTCTTATAGTCGAGGAAATTCCTCTGATCAGTATTTTTAATCCCAATGAAGGTAAGAAAGCACAAGGATACATAATGTAGGGAATTCCAACTAGTATTGGATTCAGAAAATCATTTAACAAGGCAAGGCATTATTTTTGGATGTCATTTCTCTCATCAAGTATGTTTTTGCAAGCTTATCAGAAGTAAAGAAAGGAAGGGAGGAGTTTGCAAAAGAGGTAAATCACTTAGACGAAATTTTCCCATTAGTTTCATAGATGATTTGATGCAGCCTAGAATTCAGTGATACAAATCCAATGAAACCCTATGCACATTGGCACATCACTCGGCCTAGGCTGAGCGCTCACCCGAAGCACATAAAAGTACCAGGTCCCTCCTTAGGATTATTGTAGCAGGATGTTAGGATGATGGAGACTTAACATATATAGTTCTATTACTAGCTCATCATTCTACAGAGCATACTAGATCTATATCTAAGGAAAATTGGAATTAAGTACTAACCATGATGAGATCCAAAACATACTAGATTCAGATACACACAAAAAATAACACTTAGATTCAGCCAATATCCTCCTTTATATTCAATGCAATAAGTATATAGAAGCTTCACTACAATAATAGTAGCGTGCACGTAACAACATAATTCTGTATATACCTCCTTTCTGTATGTCTCTATATATCTATTACACAATGTACTACATATTTATAAGGGTGGGGAATTTCCCTTCACCACTTATCCATTCCCAAAATATGTCACATGCTCTTCTTAGCCACACACCTTTACAAAACTAGCCACACATGCAAGTGCACTAACAATAGACTACTACTAGCTAACTGAAAGTAGCAGATCTATTTCTAGCATGTGTCCATGCAAAGTGCCTCGTATCCAATCCTCCAAAAATATCCAATGTCTGGTGCATACGTTTCTACCTCGTTTGTGTGCTCTACACGCCATCTCTAAAAATAGACCTTTATGAGTGAAAATGGCTAAGTCCTAAAAAGCTGAACTTTTGTTCCGTGCGCGTGTTCTCCTTATTCATTCATGCCTTTGAATATGAATCATGTTCCCACGTGGACTTCTGGTGTGCTTTCTGTCAAGTGTTCTCTGATCAACATTACCCCACACTAATCTCATTTTTGCCATGAGAATGGTCATCCCCAAAACCTGAAGTAAAGAATAGAAGAATGGAAAGAAGTAAAGAATAGAAGAATGGAAAGAATGGAAGAATGTTTTTACTCTGCAGTCTCTTCTTCAGTCTAAACAACTAATTCAAGATATTCTTGTTTTATTTCAGCCTCCAAGGTCTACCACTCAGTGAGTGCTTCCTCTTATTTTTCTAGAATTTCCATAGCAATGGAATCCAATTCATCCCTCATAATCTCCCCTTTTTCATTTTGCAAGACCAACACAATGCTGGACATTGAAATCATCCTCCCCTCTAGTAAATCCATCTTCTGCGCAATGAGCTTCCCAAGCTCTTCTAACCGAGTCTTATGTGGTTCTTGTGTTGCTGTCAAGGGCCTCGCGCTTCTATTTAACCATTGATAATCTTTCTGCATGGCCCAATGTTTTGTCCTTCATTTCTTTATGGACCTCATTGTTCTCCTCCAGGGTTTTTATGTTGATGAGCAACCTCTGGAGTTGTGCAGATATTCAAGGCTTGGTCTACTTTCTTTAGTTCTTCTTGTAGTGCTTTGCTAGCAGCAGTCCTTCATAGGATGCAATCTTCCACATCACTAAAGCCTTCTCTCGTTCTGCCTCTTGTGTTGGATCCTTTGGTGCTGGCATGCACAGAGGCTCATCTTCAAGCACTAGGTCCACCAATTTCCTACATAGTGTATTATTGAAGGAAATGTCTGTGGTACCTTTGGCTCCAAGTGTGGCCTAGCTCTTATGACATTATCACCAATTTCCTCTATGATGCTGATAAATACAACGTTCTTTTTCTGTGCTAAGTCTCTCTCCTGCATTAGGCACACTATTTCCCCATCCTTAGTTTTAATCTCTTCCATGAGTGCCCTAATTGTGGCAGCCTTGTCCATATTCATCCTCACCACCTCTATTGAGAATTTCACCAATGCATTGCTCACTTGTTCATCTGACATGATAGTAGGCTTTACTGTCATGTGTCTAGCCTGAGGTGTCTTTTTCAACCTCCGTGATATGCATGACTCCTCACATACATAAAAATATGGCTCATCCATGTGTGTGTGCATGGACCATGATAACTGCTTCCTCATGGGCACTGTAGCCATATCTTCATCCATCAATTCCCAGCCATATAAGTCCTTTTGTGACAGTGTGCTCTGGAAACGGGTGCGAACAATTTTACCTACATCCTCTGCATAACCCATGGTTAGTGGAATGTGCTCTCCACTTGTTCTTCTAGACTAAGGCTGCTTAGGAACTTGAGCTTCCATATTTGGGTCTTGTGTTTCCATGTCTTGTGTAGTCTCTGTAGTAGTCTCATTGGTTCCCTTTTCCTCCCCTTCCTTCATTTCTTCATATTTTTGTTCTAAATTCTCTAGAGGTGTAGGAGAATTAGGTGCACTTTCCTCTAATTCTTCCACCTCCTCATTCAACTTCAGTTTCCTTCTCCTTTTTTGCAGGTTATCTCTTTCTGTGGAGAGAGTCTGGGTGATTTGCACACTATTTTCAGAGTAGCATCTTGAGTCCTTGTTCTCCTGAACACCCGCTTAAATTTGTGCTCTCCTTGGACTGCATCCAAATCCTCATCATTCCCCTCTTGTGGTTGTGGTGGTGTAGTGGCGCACTCAGCTTCATCCTTGTTTGTAGGATGTCTTCTACCTCTATGCTCCAAACCACCACTATCCTCACACTCATCCTCCTCATCCTCCACTTCAATTGGCTATGTGGGCTTAGGCACTGGGATGTTCTCCATCGTGTGCTTACCCTTTGGTGGTGCTGGAAGTGCAAACTCATCTTCCACATACTTGTTATTCTCCATCCTGGGCTTCAGTTGAAGATACACCAATGCTGCTCCAATATCTCCCACAACCAAACTTATTGGTTTAATGCTCAATACATCTGAAATGAGCCTTTCAATATATGCACCCCACCCTGGATACACATATTTATTCCTTAGTGTGTGGTAGTCACAATCTACCTTATCCGCATTGAATGTCAGTCACTGCGCGTCTGAGAATCTGTGTACTGATGCCTAGAAGTACCTTACTGTGAAGGCATATGGTAACTTACACCAAGGGCTCCATTCTCCATCCTTCATGGTGAACCGCGCTATACAGAAATGTTGGTATACAGTGAACTGAACTACCTTTCCAACCACTGAAGGAAAGTCCTTGGGGATGCGCCACTCTTCTTCAAAGGCCGTGAAGCCTATCATACCATTCTCATCCCTTTTCTTGACCTGTTCTTTCATGGGTCCCTCACACAAGTACTTTTTGAAGCATTCTACAGGTGACTTGTGCTCCATGGGATACTCCCATATCTTCTCCTTCGGTCCATCAGGTACTCCGATCTCCATGAACACTAGTGATAACAGAACAGCTCCAAAGTTGATCTTTCCTCTTGTGCATGCTTCCTCAATGATAGTTTCTACAATATACCATGAAATGTTGTAGACTACCCCTTCAGACATCTTTTTGGAAATGTGCAGCCACATGGTGTTCACTTGTGACCACCTTTCCTGGTCATTTAGCTTTATAACTAGATGTGTGGTTGTTTGCACCACTAGATACTTCTTCAGTTTATCAATGTCCATGTCACGTGGACCCTTTGTGTACCCAAAATCCTTTCTAGTCTCCAACATTATGGCCTTTTCTATTAAATCATCTCACAAATATTCTCCTGTACCTTTTAACCCTGTTATCATGGAGATGAGTGCGGATGAAATTCTGGCTTGGTGTCCTGTAAAGTAGAAAAAATCTTCGTGCACTCTGCTCATGAGCCATTAGTACAAGGGATCATATTTCTCAAAGTAAGGGATCTCATATAGCTGGTAAACTCCTATCTTCTACAAGAGATTCTCGCCAGCATTGTCATACATTGGCATGTCTTCCATCGTGCCTTTATTTGTGTTTGTGTTTAGCAAGGCATCAAGATCCTTCTTATTCTCTATGGTATAATAGTTATACTCACTCACCTTGCTTTTCCTTATGTGAGAATCCCACTCCTGGCCTACGATAACCCCCTCTAGATATTGCATCTCTAAAAAATTACTTTCGGGAGCCATCTCCTCTTCTTCTTTGACCACCTTCTTCTTTCCCTTCACTCCTGCTATAACTACTTTCTTGGGTGCCATTTCTACCTTGCAATCCTTTGTAGATCCTCACCTCTTGAATTCTGTAATGTGTGAATCAAACCCTAGCTCAATTCAGCATGCCCTAGGTGAAATCACGTGCCCTTGCTCCTCTCTGTCACCTTACTTCTGCTCAAACCCTTCACCACCAGGGACATAAGCTCTTTCTGCGCACATATCTCTTCGTCACGACTGGTTACACACCTCTCACACCTCAATTTGATTACTAAGCTCTTCGAACTTAAATCTTTTTCAAATACTCTTAATTGCAATGGTAAAAATGAATTCGCATCCCATCCTTATATATATTTTCAAATTTTGGATGCATTCATTACTCCTTCACCTACCAAATATCCTCTCATTAATTGACCAATTCCATCCTTTCCATGTGTTACATCTTCGTGCGCCTCAGCTATAACCTTCTAGTGTACCTTTCTACCCTTTGGTCACATACTTATCTTTAGCGCACTTCCTTGCACCTGAGTACCTCATCACTACACATTCTAATGGTAGTTGTTATGGCCTCTTCTCACCTCGCATTATATTGTCCCTTCATTCATTTCCATATTTTTTCACTTTTTAGAGGCAATGCTTTAAATTGTAGAGCACCCATAGTAAATTATTCTTTTCACCTTTTAATTCCCACAATCTTGTACCTATATATCGACAACCATCCCACACTAAGATTATGTGCAGTACTCTGTGCATAAACATGCTTCATGGAGTAATTAGCTTCATGCGCGCAAGCGCGCTTATTTCACAACACACCAAATAAATTGAAAAACCATAGCAACAAAGAAGGAAATATTAAGGAAATACATAATTGAAAACCTAATCTAAATGGTAATACAACCTTATTACAAACACCAAGAAGACTTATTTATAGTAGGGATTTAGCCTACTTCTGTTGAAGTAATTGGGTAACCATGTTCCATCAAGTGCTTCTAATTGGAAAGCACATGTTTCAAGGATGTAAGTGATAACATACGGACCCAACCAATGTACCTTAAGTTTTCTTGGATGGTGCAAGAACTTAGAGTCATAGAGAAGTACCATTTGTCCAATCTCAAACTTCTTATCCCTTATGTTTCTATCATGCCATGCTTTCTGCCTGGCCTTTTCTTTCTTCTAACTCCAACATGTTATGGCTCATCGCTCATCCAACTGAGTTATCTTTTCAATCCATTCTTCTAAAGCTTTCTCATACACTAGACCTCCAACGTGTGCACAATACACAAAGAAGGCAACATAAATTCCATAGGAAGAATGACTTCTACACCAAACACTACCTAAAATGGTGTGGCTTTGTTCAAACTTTTATTTGTTGTTCTATATGCCCAAAGTACTATGGATACTTTATCATCCCAATCCTTTCTTCCAATATCACAAATTTTTGCCAATGCGTGGCCCAAATTTTTTTTGAAAGCCTCAACAGTTCCATTTTCCTAAGGATGATAGGTTGTAGTCTTATGGTGTGCAATCATGAACTCATCCAAGAAAATTCTCATTGTCTCATTAAGAAAATGTGTACCCCTATCACTAGTCAAACTCAAAGGACATCCATACCTAATAATATGTTCTCATAGAGACTGAGCTATTGTAGTTATTGTACAGTCCTTGGTAGGTGTTACTTTTTCCCACCTTGTTAGATAGTCTATACAAGTTATAATGTAGCGTGATCAAGTTCTGTGTGCAACTAATGAAATAGGACCCACACAATCTATAGCCTATTTCTCAAACAGCTATGCACTAGAAATAGATCTCATAGGCATTTCATCTCATTGACCTAGTCTTATAAGACATTGAAAATGATCACATGCCTTGACAAAATTCCTTACAACTTTTATAGAGGGTCTCCCACCATAATCCAATGAGTAAAATCTTACACGTTGTGGCATCACCTGCATAGTGGCCTCCTCCAATTCCACCATAAGCTTCTTCCATAATGACCATGCACTCATGTTCCAATACACAACGGCACAATACTTCATCTTGGCCCATTTTGTATAAGTCACCACTAATTAACATATAAGGTGCAACACATATAGCAAGTTGTTTCTTCTCCAAGGATTTCATTCCTTCTGGTGCCATCCTTGTGTGTAGAAAGACAACAATGTCCTCTAGGTTTAGATGGCACGTGTTGTAACCTATATAAATATGCATGTGGCATGGTATCCTCAATTACCTGTGCTTCTTCCCCTGACTGTATTCTTGATAAATGGTCTGATCCAGAATTACTTTTTCCTAGTTTTACCACAACTGTGAAATCACACTCTTGAAAGAGGAGCACCCATCGACATATGCACCCTTATAAAATAGCCTTATTTACCAA
This sequence comes from Taxus chinensis, assembly GCA_019776745.2. NCBI lineage: Eukaryota > Viridiplantae > Streptophyta > Pinopsida > Cupressales > Taxaceae > Taxus > Taxus chinensis. Next base: position 318,166,891 of record CM034151.1, on the reverse strand, counting down.
ATGCTTAAATTCCATGGGATCTGTATAAAATATGAATGGTGTAGCTAGTAGGTACTGGTAAAAATTTATGCAATGCATAGATGATTAACATAGATTTGCACTCTGTAGTTGTGTAATTCTATTATGGAGGAGTGTCAGCTTTGTACTAGCAAAATAGATAGGATGATCTGCAATACCTTCTCCAGGTTGAGCCAACACCATGCCAATGGCCATGCCATAAGCATCAACATGTACATGAAATGGCTTGTCCCATGAAGGAAAACATAGAATAGGTGCGGTAGTAAGTTTCTCCTTCAATGAATTGAATGTGTGTTGCTGTTGTTCTCCCTAGTAGAAAATTCCTTTCCCTCTCAGTAACTCTTCTAAGGGTGCGGAAACTTTGGCATAGCCTTTGATAAATTTTTTGTAATATCCTGTATGTCCCAAAAATCTGCGCACCTCACTTTGATTGGTAGGCTCCCCTAGGCCTATAATGACTGTAACCTTTGCTGGATCAATGAAAAAACCCTCATTACAGATTATGTGTCCTAAAAGTATCCCAAATGGTGTAGCAAATATACACTTCTTGATGTTTAAAGATATACTCAAATTCCTACACCATTCAAACATGAGACGCATATTGTCATAATGGTCCTTAACTAATCGATACATCATCTAATCGTCTAAATATACATGTAAGAAGTTGTGAATAAATTCCTTGAACGCTTGGACAACTATGCATGAAAATACAGTAGATGCATTTTTCAGACCAAAGGGCATTACAGTATAGGAAAAAGCTACCCCATTCAGTAGTAAATGTAGTCTTCTCTTGATCCTCCTGGGCAATCCTAACCTGATGATACCCAGAGAACCCATCTGTAAAGGAATAGATTTTTGCACCTTGCAACTCCTAGTATTTCCTCAGTAAATGGCATAGGGAATGGATCTGTTACACATGCAACATTCAGCTCCCTGTATTCCATGCATATTCTAATCCATCCATCCTTCTTGATACTGATCACCATTGGACTAACCCATTCTGACTCATCAAGGGGCTTGATAATTCCAGACTTCAACATGTTATCAATCTCTTCTTTGACCTTTTCACACAAATTGGGGTTCATTCTATAAGGCCTCTTTCTAACTGGGCATGCACCCTCTTTAAGCTCTATCCTCATCTCCCCTAATGATTCATGCACACCTTTAAGTTCATGGTACCCCCCAGAAAATAGGTCCTGGTAGTCCCTTAGTAACTCTATGATTTTTACCACTTCAGAGTCTAACCAATAGTCTCCAATTATGGCTTCCTTAGGCTCAATATTTGTTCCAATATTCACCTGCTTTGTCTTCATAGGTTCATGATAGGTGCACGTGGTCCTATCTATATCCGCATTGTCCAATACCTCACACCTTCCTGTTGAATGGTTTACATCCAGATTATCTACTTCTTCGTCATCCACTAGGTAGACCATTTTTCCTTTCTCTTTCTCAAGGAAAGTGCGTTGAAGTAATGTTGCATCGGCCTCTGGTTCATTATCAAGATGCACTCCTGAGTCTTCTTTATCTAATAACTCCTGAAGGAGTTCTTCAGCCTTGGCACTATTCCCCATAGTTAAGCACTTGATAAATTTCAATGCTTCTTCTACCAGAGGTTTTGTAGAGAAGAAGTCAAATTTCTGGGTCACTCCTGCAATTAAATTATGCCAATTTCCAGTTTCTCTATGGATTTCTTCATATACATAACAATCATGCACATAACCTTGTAAAGTGGAATAAAACTGGTGCACCCATAGTGAAGGTGGTAAAGCTTTCTGCCCTTATGTCCAGACTCTCTTACACTTCTGAATGTGGTGTTGAATAGGTTGATTACCATGATAAATACCGATTTGAGTAGGTGCATTTCTCCTAAAGAACCTATTAGTAAGAGTAATCCCAATTTCATCCCATCCGACAATATTATCCATGTGGACCACCCACCAGTGTGTTTTTGTCCCACATAGTGTATATGCTAGCATATTTCTCCTCTCTAGTGGGTCTATCCATTTTTCTTCCATGGCATGTAGGAATACCATGGGATCCCCTTCTCCTATGTAACAAGGTACCGAGTTGTTACCTATCCTCCTGACATAACACGATTTTGTGCCTCAAGGGAATATGCTCTTTACTTCATGCCCTACCAACTCATAAGTGTTGTGAGCCTAATTATCACAAGAAACACTTGTAGTATCGCTAATAGACTGTGCATCCTCCCACTGAATTAGTCCTTCTTTGGTTGGTTCAATCATCTCTAGATCTCGGATGGCACGTACATAAATCCTATTTAGATATTCTTCACTTAAGGGCTCAACATAGGGTGTAGACTTTCCATCTGTTAAAGGGATGATGACCCTTTCCTCTTTATTTTCAAAACTAATATAGCCCTTGTTGAACCAAAGATCAGCATTATTTGCATAGCACCAAGGACACCCTAAAATAACTGGGAAGCTATCTGATTCTGCCAACGCTAAAACTTCAAAGTCTCTAGTGAACTTGGCTCCTTGTATGGTAATGGATGCATATTTTAAAAATCCTATGGGAGTGGCCTTAGTCTAATTAGCCATGAATAATACATTATAGGATGGCTTTAATGGGGGTCTCCCCATTTATACCCATGCATCCAAGGTAAGAACATTGACTTTCACACCTGTATCAATCAGTATATTACTCAAAAGCCACCCATCCACAACACCATTCAGAGTGATTTCCTTGTCATAATCTAGGTTATGAGGAGGGAGATTTACATGTAGGATCTATCCATCCAGTCTCAGTACTTGTGCACAGAGTGTTCCCTTTTAACCAATTCCCTAACAGTGGAATGATTTTCTCTTGGCGCAACATTTTGCACACTTCTCTCAAGTCATCTATATTAGTATGGACCATCTCTGATGCTTTCTTCTTCTCCTTTAAATATTGTATCTCACCCTGAACATTCCTTAGAACTTCCATGGTATCGTGATAAACCTCCTTCTAATAGGTAGGATTTGGGTACCATGCATGAAGAACCTCATCTTTAGTGATAGTAGTTTTCTGATCTAATGCCTCCTTTGCATGTGTTGCCTCAGAACGGTTCGTGATCCTCACTTGTAGTGCCTCTGACTCTACTTCTATTTTGGGCATCCATTGATTGTCCACAGCATGTTGTATCTTAACCATCGGTGGCACCTTTGTTTTCTTATTTATGTTGCTTACTTAGATGCTCATATAAGTCTAGGCACTCTTCATAGCTATGGTTCTTTCCGCATAAAGAACATGCCATATTCTGAGGGCACTCACACCTATAGTGGTCAGGAGATCTGCATGTATAATACATTATGCGAGGGAACTCACTTCTTCAACCACCACAACCTTGTCCTCCGAATCCACCATGGTATCCTCGACCTCTGCCACAGTGGCCTTCAAAACACCCCTCATTCCGATCATAACATGCCTGATTGTGCTCCCAATCCTAATGCTCATTCTTTCCCTTAGAGTTATCTGAAACTCCTATGTTTGTCATACACCAATATATGTAGCATCATGGATCTATCCAATTAGTTGGTAGTCCTCTGTGTCATGAGTCATGGACCTGCAAATTTTACAGTAGCTTGAAACATTCTTCCTTATCATGCATTGTAATAATGGGAAGCGGCTAGCATCATGGTTTAAGTGGTATATCTCACAATCTATTAGCAATGAGCATATTGTTCTGTGAGAAAAACTATCCTTTGTGTGACCCTCTACTTCACAATTTGTACACTAAATTCTTGAATGCTTTTCATAGGCTGAATTCACCGATAATTTCTCTAGTTGTTTCAGCCATAGGCTACAATTTTGTGCCTCTAAGAATGGGCTAACATCCTAGTGTCAATACTCCCAACTACCTCATCCCATAGGGATACTTCAAATGCCTTATGTGCAGATCAATATATGTCTTATGTGACAATGCCCTCCTAAATATGTGTAATCAATCCCCCAACAAACCATTGTGCATGTTAGTCTTGCATGAATATCATAGGAAATCTTTAGACAGAAGCATTTTAAAATGGGCATCATACTCGTACGCACACTCTCAGTAGTGCCTTGCTTAATATCCTTGAGTGCACTTAAACTCTTTTGCTAAAATTTAGGGGTATAAAACTCTTTTAAGAACGCATCCTTCAATATTGCATAATCCACACAAGTATATTCCAGGTCAAACTTTCTATACCATTTGTGCACACGCCATTGTAATGTAGTAGAAAATTGGCTTGCCTTACGCTCAGAAGTTGTGATTCCTTTTGCACGTGCCACAATATTTCACACATATGCACATGTTCAGCAACATATTCTATGCCCCTATACTCTGGAAGACGAAGAGACATTTCCATATAAATATTCTGGGGTTGGTGCGTAGACCTTGCCCACCTGATCCAGAACCTCCAGTGTTCCCCCTACCTCCAAAACCTCTAGATCCACCTGAACTAGAACTTCCTATGCCTCTTGATCTTGAACCTGTAGCTAGAATGGGTCCTGTAGATGTAATCCCCTATGCTCCGAAAATAGTAATAAACTAAACCCCTACAGTTTCTGAAGTAGTTCCACTTCCAAAAGTGAATCCAACATTTGGCGCGCTCATATTTATTGTGGATGATGATGCACTTAAAAACACACCTCAAAATAAAAATGAAGTCATCTCTTACCCTGTGCATTCTTATGTGCTTTGATCTCTTACTTCCCACACTTACTTGTTGATTACTTGTCATACTAGATACTAGAAAAATAAGCGCAAGGGCTAGGTTATTAATTGGATTCAGATGCGTGTCTACGGCTTAGGTAGTCTCTACTAGTGCGCTTCATTGTGAGGCCAAGGGGGATCCCTATCATGATTTCCAAGATGGGGGAGTTCTTGATGCTCTAGCTCCACGTCTTCCATTTAAGCTTCAAATCCTTCACGAGTCATCTCTCTCCTCAATGTCATACTTTCTACAATGGTATGTTTCTTCTCTATCTCCCTCTCACGCATGCCTCATTATACTTAAGCCAACTTTCATCTCTTTGCCTTTCTACCACTAGGTATGCCATCTTTCACGAATCTTATTCCTTCCCCCATGTGTGGTGGGGTTTAGTGAGCTATCAATTTACTCTTTAGTATTCAAAGTTACCATCAGGATCTTGATCACCAGTGGAATTCCTTGTAGGTAACCTCCCTGTGGCATTTCGTAAGAACTGGAATTCAGCTATCTCTGGACACGAATAAGTGGAAATTGAGTATTCCAAGATATAACTGTTCAAGACACCATGAAACCATGTATCCACAACTCGAGTCCAAATCATATCAGCATCATAAAGGGCCTGGAATTCTTCTTGCATCTAGACAAGTGCGTGATACCTCCAATTCCATTTAGATGCATAAGCAACCAGCTACTTGTACAATTCTACTGGAAAGATAGCAAAAAATATCTCATATAAACTTTCATACAGATTATGTTCCACCCAAGGGTGCATGTGTTAAACTTATATCTAGAGTTGAACCATCATGTGCATATTCTTCTTTCTATATCAGTGTATCCATTCTTCAATACTTGTTAAGGTCAGCCAGTATGTCTTCATCACAAACCATCCTGAAAACAACCAAAAATGAGGTTCTGGTAATGGAACCAATGATGCAGCCTAGAATTCAGTGATACAAACCCAATGAAACCCTATGCACATTAGCACATCACTCAGCCTAGACTGAGTGCTCACCCGAAGCTTGTAAAGGTACTAGGTCCCTCTTTAGGGTTGTTGTAGTAGGATGTTAGCATGATGGAGACTTAACATGTATAGTTCTATTAATAGCTCATCATTCTACAGAGCATACTAGATCTATATCTAAGGAAAAGCATAATTAAGTACTAACCATGATGAAATCAAAAACATACTAGATTCAGATACACACAAAAACTAACACTTAGATTCAACCAATATCCTCCTTTATATTCAATGCAATAAGTATACATAAGCTTTACTACAATTATAGTAACATGCGCGTAACAACATAACTCTATATATACCTTCTATATGTATGTCTCTCTCTCTCTCTCTCTCTCTCTCTCTCTCTCTCTCTCTCTCTCTCTCTCTCTCTCTCTCTCTCTCTCTCTCTCTCTCTCTCTCTCTCTCTCTCTCTCTCTCCTCTCTCTCTCTCTCTCTCTATATATATATATATATATATATATATATTACATAGTGTACTATATATTTATAAGGGTGGGGACTTCCCTCACCACTTATCCATTCCCAAACCTACATCATCCCATAGGGTTATTCCAATGACTGTCACCTGATCAATATATTGTCTTAGTGAATAGCCACACCCCCTCCCTAAAGGTTAATCAATCCCCCAACAAACCATTGTACATGCTGAATTGTGTGAATATCATAGGAAAGTTTAGACAGAAGCATTTTAAAATGGGCATCATACTTGTGCACACTCTCAGTAGTGCATTGCTTAATATCCTTGAGTGCACTTATACTCTTTTGCCTCTCAGCAGTCTATTCAGGGTTAAACTTTCTATACCATTTGTGCACACGCCATTGTAATGTAGTAGAAAATTGGCTTGCCTTACGCTCAGAGGATGTGATTCCTTTTGTGCGCCATAATATTTCACACATGCACATGTTCAGCAACATATTTTATGCCCCTATACTCTAGAAGAAAAAGATACATTTTCCATATAAATATTTTGGGGTTGGTGCGGACCTTGCCCACCTGATCCAGAACCTCCAGTGTTCCCCCTGCCCCCAGAACTTCTAGATCCACCTGAACCAAAACTTCCCATGCCTCCTGATCCCAAACCTGTAGATGGAATAGGTCCTATAAATGTACTACCCTATACTCTGATAGTAGTACTATACTGAACCCCTATGGTCTGTGAAGTAGTTCCACTTCCAGAAGTGAATCCAACATTCAGCGCACTCATATTCTGGTGCGGACGATGTGCCTAAAAACACATCTCCAAATAACAATGAAGTCGTATGCCCTACCATTGATGTGCATGCTCTCTTACTTCCCACACTTAATTATTGATTACTTTTCATACTAGATACTAGAAAACTAAGAGCAAGGGCTAGGTTACCAAGTGGATTCAGATGCACACCTATGGCCTAGGTAGTCTCTGCTGGCGTGCTTCGTTATGAGGCCGAGGGGGATCTCTGTCATGCTTTCCAAGATGGGGGAGTTCTTGATGCTCTGGCTCAACTTCTTCCATTTGAGCTTCAAATCCTTCACGAGCCATCTCTCTCCTCAACATCATACTTTCTACAACGGTATGTTGCTTCTCTATCTCCCTCTCACGTACCTTATTATACTTAAGCCACCTTTCCTCTCTTTTCCTTTATGCCTCTAGATCTTCCATCTTTCACCAAACCTGATTTTGCCCCCATGTGTGGTGGGGTTTAGTTACCATCAGTTTACTCTTTAGATTCAAAGTTACCATCAGGATCTTGATCACCAGTGGAATGCCTTATAAGTAAGCTCCCCATGGATGTAGTAAGAACTAGAATTCAGCTACCTTTGGGCACGAATAAGTGGAAATTGAATATTACAAGATATAATTGTTCAATATTCCATGGAACCACGTATCCACAGCTCGATTCCAAATAAAATCAGCATCATAAAGGGCCTAGAATTCTTCCTACATCCAGACAAGTGCGTGATACCTCTAATTCCATTGAGATGCATAAGTAACCAACTACTTGTACAAGTCTACTAGAAAGATAGCAAAAAATGATCTCATATAAGTTTTCATACATATTCTGTTATACCCAAGTGCATGTGTTAAACTCATATCCATTGTTGAACTGCCATGTGTATTCTTCTTTCAGATCACATATCCATTCTTCAACACTTGATAAGGTCAACCAATATTTCTTCATCACAAACCATCCTAAAAATAACCAAAAACAAGGTTCCGGAAACAGAACCAATGATGCAGCCTAGAATTCAGAGATACAAACCCAATGAAACCCTATACGCATTGGCACATCACTTAGCCTAGACTGAGTGCTCACCAAAAGCTTGTAAAGGTACCAAGTCCCTCTTTAGGGTTGTTGTAACATGATGTTAGCATGATGGAGACTTAACATATATAGTTCTATTACTAGCTCATCATTCTACAGAGCATACCAGATCTAGATCTAAGGAAAAGCATAATTAAGAACTAACCATGATGAGATAAAAAACATACTAGATTCAGATACACACAAAAACTAACACTTAGATTCAGCCAATATCCTCCTTTATATTCAATGCAGTAAGTATACATAAGTTTTACTATAATGATAGTAGCATGTGCGTAACAACATAACTCTATATATACCTCCTCTATGTATGTCTCTATACATATATTACATATTGTACTACATATTTATAAGGGTGGGGACTTGCCCTTCACCACTTATCCATTCCCAAAATAGGTTGCATGCTCTTTTTAGCCACGCACCTTTACAAAACTATCCACGCATGCAAGTGTGCTAACAATAGACTACTACTAGCTAACTAAAAGTAGTAGATCTATTTTCAGCCTGTTTCCATGCAAAGTGCCTCATATTGAATCCTCCAAAAATAGCCAATGTGTGACACACACATCTCTACGTCGTTTGTGTGCTCTACATGACATCTCTAAAAATAGACCTTTATGAGCAAAAACGGCTAAGTCCCTGAAAAGCTAAACTTTTGTTTCGTGCGCGTGATCTCCTTATTCATTCATGCCTTTGAATATGACTCACTTTCCCACGTATACTCTTGGTGTGCTTTCTTCCAAGTGTTCTCTAATCAACATGATCTCATTTGACTCTCATACTCTCTTCATTGAGAATGTGTTTACATTAGATACTGATAATTTGTCTCAAGTTTAGATCCAAATCATGGATGCGAGATATACGATGCTCAAGAATGCAATCTATGAATTGGATTTTTGTGGACACCATGCATAGTAATGTTTTCAAAAACTTGATTTCCCTTCACTCACTGAAGACTCATCATCCGAAGAAATCATTGTTTCCTTCTAGGATCTAGTCAAGAAAGAGGTAGGTGACTCCCTCTCCTTCAATGAAGATAACTTAGAGTCCCTAACCAATATCAGAAATTGCATTGTTGCAACTGCAATTGATCATGAAGCATGGCTTGGTCAATGCAAAAATATCAATGATTTTCCCATGGTATGGATCAAGGTGTTGAGTTGTGTTTGTATTCCAAAGGAAGAGAAATTGGTACTTGTAGTAGCTCAATTCAGCAAGGAATTCAAGGAACAGGAGCCATCTCCAGAGACTCGTCATTAGGAGGCATAACTCAACAAAATTATTCATCGCAGGGAATTTTTTCATCAGATATGATAATTTCTCCCTTTTTTCTCTCCCCTTTCTAATTCTTCATTGAGCGTAATCATTGTATTTTGTCTCATTCAATTAAGTGACTTTATAAAGTTGTATTGTAAAAGTTCATTTCATTTATAAAAAGAGAACTTATTTCTCATGTCCTAGGAAGATGAAAAGTCTCAAGTTGAATGAGAACATTAAGAGTCATGTGGGAGGTAGATGAAAGGTCAATTCACATTGCTATAAATTTGGATGTCTTCTCCATTCCAAAGGATAGGGAAATCTTGAATTCTAGTTATTGGTAACAATTGTGAATTATGTTTTGGATATTGAGATTTGTATCACCAACACATGAAATAAAATATACTTTTCTTCCATTTCCCTTTCTCATATGTTCCTTGATTTTCTCTCTTATATGCACTTTGTAAGTATGGTGATCAAGAAATATCTTTGTATCTTTGATAAATGAATCTTAGAACTTTGTGTCTGGGTTTGTTATTCTCACTAAATGGCTTCATTGTTGTTTCCTTCAACTAAATGTTGAATTACTCTTGTTATTGGGTGTGAACTCTATAATTTTCCTACTCGCAACAATGACATTACCTTTTTCTAATTTCTCTCCTTCACCCCCCCCATCACTGCAATTTCCTCCTTGAACCCCATATAACCACTTTTCGTAGGTTTAGTGAAGTGTGCTTGTTGGATCCCTAGCCTATTCCCCCCCCCCCCCCCCACAATAATATATAGGAGTAGATTAGTTTACATTCAATAATGGGAACCTTCCCATACAAAAGGAGGAGCGTAGCCCCGTGACCATTGGTGAAAACACCTAATTTTCCACATCGATAAATTATTTCACCAAAAGGATGAATAAAACCGATAATGATAAGTGCCAGAGAAATAATAATGATACTAAGACAGACTATAGGGATTCTAGAAGTCTATAAAACTCAGAAAATAGATATTCATATGTGTCTGCAAGGTTAATGATAAAACAAGAGGTTATGGATACTAATTGGTAACCATCAAGAATCCACGCTGATTGGGGAGAAAAAAAATTATTTTTACACACGACTTGATAAAATAGACATTGATTGGTGACAGACAGGCTTAACAATGATGAGGTAAACTAGAAGGAATATAGGAACCTATAGGATTCTTAAAATGGGGATTTGGAAGTGTTTAGGAAGTTAATGAAAGCAATAAAGGTCAAAGGACTAATTAACGAAAATCAAGTATCAACAGCGATTTCTTTGGATATTGCATGTTTTGTAAATTTGATCTAAATTATTGAATAATAAGCAGAATTTTAGAAGGTTAAGCAAGATGGTGTAGACGACGAGATATGAACTGAAAATTATGTAAGACTAATTGATAAAATGAAAAACAAAGGGTACAAATCTTGATGGATAATCTGAAGGTGATGAAGCTCTCCAACATCTACTTTACACTCTAATGAGGCTCTTGATAGCTCTAGCAGGGGTCTGTTGATGATCTTAAACATAGTGATGTTGTTTATGGGTGTAATAATTCCTCCTCACATGCAGGTTATGACTAACTAGGCAAAGTAGACAGAGGTTGACTGGATAGGATTGATGACATCTATAATGATCACTAGTGATTGTGGGTCATCATTGATTTATTCCAAGACATTACAAACCAACGTGGAAAAGATGTAAAATGGTTAAAGCCACTTGCCATCCGAGATGTTAGGTTGTTTAGTAGACAGTGGGAGATTAGGGATTCAGGTAGTAAGAGGTTAGGGGGTTAGGATAGGTGGGGTAAATAGATTAATTTGGTTTTGAGTGGTTATGTAAGGGTAAATAAGATTTATACGGGTGATTTAGCTTTTATGACATTGATTTTGAAGTGTACTTAGGACAGTGATAGTAATAATGTTTATGATAATGTGTTTTAATGTTTTTCGGGTCACCTAGGGGTGAAGAAGCAATGTTTACATGGGTTTTTCCTTCAATCAAATTCATGTTCTGGTTTTTGTATGATGCATGTTGGGTAACTTCCTTCTTCAACATGATCAAATCATTGGCCAAATTCTGCAATAATGGATTGGTTCTTTCATCTTTAGAACTCTAGGATTTATCCTTCATTTAAGGATTCTTGATCTTTCCTGACATGATCAAGTCATCTTCCACTCCAATGGAAATTCTTGAGCATTGTAAAAAAATTAATTAAACTCTCCGTAGTATGAAACTAACTTCAAGCAGTTGGGCATTCACAAATAACCTTTTTCTGATTATCTGCAGTGGGACAGGCATTATCAGGAATCTTATTGATCAACTTAATAAATTTTTCCATAAAATCCCTCGTGGATTTTTGCGGTTTTTTCTTCATCTGAATAATTTGAGTGAGTGCATGTGCATCTTCTATAGTCTTAAATCTTTACTTTTATATCCTACCAATTATTAATTGATTGTGATGGAAAGTAGTAGAACCAGTCCATAGTGGTATCTTGTAATGTTTCCATGAACAACCACATTGCAACATATTCGTGTTGCACTATAAAAATGCCACATGCTATGATGAAATATGTGATATTATCATCATGTTGTTGCTTTCCATCTCTATAGAATTTCAAAAATTTATTTCTTGATCCTTTTCGAAGTTCATGAATTGGTGGAGCTAAGGCTAACTGACTAGTATTATGTCTCCATGGTACAGGTGCATCCATTTCCTCCTCTTCAATTTCTTCAGGTGGAATAAGGACTAGTGGTTCTACAACTTGTTCTTCAATATGACCTTCAAGAGGATTTTCAAAAAAAAATCTTCTTACCTATATAATGGGAAGTCTGAAATCCTCTTGCAAATTTATCTTCAAATGTTGGATCAACAACACCACCTGCATGATCATCTCGGTTATATCTTCTCTCTTCTAGTTCATCTCAAAGTAATAAAAAGGAATGAAACTTGAAAAAGTGCCTATTTTTCAATTGGATTGCAACTAGGATTTTTTAACATTCAAAATAAATATTTTGGTATTTTTCAACTGTTCAATATTTATAGATTTTTTAAAATATTATTTTTTTTATATTCAGAGATCTTCATGGGTACACGAGAGTATATCTCTCCCCGGTACAGTCACCAAAAACTGTTGGTGAAATAATTTGTCTTATTACAAATTATGTGTTTCCACCAACGGTCACGGGGCTAAGCCCCTCCTTCTTGGGTATGGGGAGGCTCCCATTATTAAATGTAAAGTCCCTAATTTTTTGGGGTGGCCAATAGGTCAAGGATCACATAAGAATACTCCACTAAACCTATGGAAAAGTTATTGTATGGAGTAAAAGGGAGGAAATTACAGTGAAGTGAGGTGAAGGGGAGTTAGAGAAACAAGGAGAGGGGGTTAATGTTGTGAGTAGGCACTATCATATTCTCACCAAAAATAACCAAAGTAGGTCCACATTCAATTAGAAGAACACAACAATGAAAATAATGATAAGACTAATAAATCATAGACAAATAATTTTATCGATTCAGTTATCAAAGGCACTGTCACCTTTCTTGGTCTTGCAAGATCATCATGTTTACAAAGTTGGAAATTAGAGAGAGTGGAGAAGCATAGACAAAGAAAATAGAATAAATGTAGCTTTCATTTCTTTATGTAGTAGTGGTAAATCTCAACAACATATATTTAATCACAATTGATAACCCCTTGGAATGGAGAAGACATTCCAATTTATAGCATTGTAAATTGTATTCTCATCTACCCCCTACATGAATTTTCACTTACCCTTACAAATCTTGACCTTTCATATTCTTAAGAAAGAAAAGTGATTCCTTTTTTATTAATTAAAGGGAACTCATTACAATGTTTTATTATAGGTCACATTTTAATGAATAAGACAAAAAGTGAAAATTCCCTTCCCAACAGAGAATTGGAACATGAGAGAGCAAGGAAGGAGGAGGAAGGGGGGGAAAAGAAGGTCATGAGCATGGAGATGTAGCATTGTTGATAGACCTTTGAGGAAATTCTTCATGGATGAGGACCTTAACCTTGACCACTAGTTGATCTGAAACACTGAAATTACAAATGCTTGCTCATGGAATGAGGTGATGGAGATGCCATCCCTTCTTATCTTTCCTGGATCCAAAATATTCTGTGAATGGTATCAACTCATACACCCTCTTACTCATATGCTTTTCATGAGAATAGATTTTTTCTTTCTGATAGAAGGAACTTAAAGGAATATCTTGGAATGAGCTCCACGTTACCTGACTTCCACACCCAAAACCCAAAACCTTCTTATCTTGATATGGATGAAGGTAGGAGAGAGATATTAAATGAAATTCCATTCACCTTATGATAAAATCATCGGGTGGTGTGAAGTGAAATGTCCTATGGAACTAGAATGCATTCTAAGAGCAAAATGGGGAACCTAGCGGGCTTCCCTTCTACCTGAGTCACAATTCATCTTTTCCTCCTCTGCAAGCATTAATTTTTCATTACCATTCACATGAGGAAATATTCATATATATCTTCACCACTTAGTAATATTTGGATTTTTTCAAATACTTCAAAATTTGGAATGCTCACTCAAAGACACCTTATGCTCACCACATCCAAGTATGTGGGGATTTTATTACAAATTGAAGATTTGACCTCCATGAATATTAGAACCAGCAAGGAATGAAGAGGATGTAAAATATATTACCATCTTGAGCTCATATTTACCATTTACTATTTTTATCAAGTCACACATGCGTGTACATTTCTAGAAAAAATTTCCAATCTTGTCAATTGTGAGTGTTTTACACTTTAAGGAATGGCTTGAGGTACCAGAAACCAAATTTTCCTCGGACTTACTATATTTAGTAATCTATATGATAGAGGCTTACTAAAAATATGAAGTGTTCTTCTGGGTTTCGGATAGGAATGAAACCAATTGTAGAAGTTTCCATTTTTCATTTCAAGACTTTGCTCCAATTTTTGAGAAATTCCAATCGTCAGATTTTTGTCGATCTGAGAAAAGGTGATTTTATCTTGAAATATTCATTTGGCTGTAAAAAATTAATGAATACATATATTGGGTTGTGTAAACACTCTTCTTAAAGGTGTTTTCATAAATAATCTATGGTTAAAACATTGAGGAAAACAAAGCTTGGAAACATGAGTAATGAACAAAACTAGATTTGGATATTTAGGGCACAAAAGGGATTTTTTTGGTGTTTGAACGTAGTGAGCTAGCTCTTGAGACCTATTTAATTCCTTCCAAGGAGTTAATTAATGTTTTTAATCTCATGCCTTATGATTTTGAGTTGTGGTGAGTGAGGGTGAGTGTATTTATGTTTCTTAACTCACCTGTAGCTGCACTACTCAACCCAGAGAGAGGTAGTTGCAAAAGTTTGAAATGTTTCAAGAAGCATTTGAACCTCATACCAAATTTGATATTTCCAAATTGTAGAGAATTTAAATATCTTTCCAATTCATTTTTTTTCCTCTTAAAACAATCGATAATTCCTGTAATCGTCCAGATAAGTTAGGTTTCATCAAGGAGCCTTCATTTCCCGCACCTTAAAAACTTGGTCTTGCACAGATTGTTCGTGAATCTGATTTTATTTCATAAAATTTCATAATTACTTCAAACCTACTCAATACTCTATTACACCATCCTTATATACTTTATAATTTCCTTGAACGTTCTCGAAGGGTGTTTACCAACTTCAAAATGACCAAAATTGGCCTTTTTAGCGCCAGGAGACTGTCTTCACAAAACTTCACTGAATTCAGCACAAACTTGTGTATTGTAATCATACCTGCACATTGAAAAAATTTATATTATATTATTAGGACTTTCCTCTTAGCTTAAATGATGGGTGAACTGAATATAGGTTGGCCAGAGGAAGGATGCACGATGACTGGGAAGCCTAATTTTCAATTAGGGGCTTAGTTGTATGCTTCAAAATCTTCAATTTTCATGTTATTTATTTTGCATGACAACATGCCTTAATTACAAAAATCACATGTAATGACCTCACAATTAAAATTTCTCCCAAACCCATAGAGATATCGGCGTTCTGGTTCTATCAGGGTTCAAGGCGTATTGTTCGTTGGTGTGGTTGTGTGGGTGGGGGTTGGGGGGGGGGGGGGGGGGGGGGGGGTGGTCTCTTTGGACATTGGTGGGGTTCGGCTGGTGGTTGGGGGGTTTGTGTTTGGGGTGGGGGGGTGGGGTGGGGGGCACTAGGGGGGCTGGTGTGTTTGTGGTATCGGGTTGTGGTGGGTTGGGGGTGCGTCGGGGTGTAGGGGTGGGGGGGGTGGGGGGGTGGGTGTATTTTCTTTTTTTTTTTTCCCTTTTTCTCCTATCCACCCATTCCCAATTCAAAAACAACACCTATAATGGGATTTGCACCACCATGTGCCTTGTTTTGGACACCTCATCAATCGCCTCATACTCTCACCATCGTCACTAAAATAACTCAATTTGGGATATTTCAAAACTTAGTTTCTCTTAATCTCAAATTAGTAAAGTGACATATGACTTCCAACCTTTACTATTTATAGTAATTTTTATAACTTGGTTTCATCGTGGATTTCCTTTCTCTATTTCCTACTACCCGTCCACCGTCATATATTTCACATTAAAAACCCTAGAAACATTATGTAACATTTGTGAAATTCATGGTGTGGGTTCTCGGTTGTCTTTTTGACATATCCACTCTGCCTACAAACACCCCTTTTTATAGAATCCTCATTTTTCCATCATTTCAATGTTAGATATCATCCCTCCCATGGCCCTCATAGCTAGGTGATTTATGTATTATTTTACTTATTATCTTCTAGTGTTTATTTTTTAGTATTGCTTATATAGGGTTTAAGTAGCTATTTGCACCCTGCCACATTAAGGGGGCTAGGTGTGGGGAGTGACGTGGGTGGGGAAGGACGGGAAGTTTGCTATATTAGGTGGGTGAGGGTAGTATAGTGGGGGGGTGGTTCAGTGTGGTATTGCATTTATTGTGGGACTGGGGGGGTGGTGCTGTGGGTGACTATTGGACACGGGTGGTGTGGGGTTTACTTTCAGCACATGGTGGTGGGGGTGGGCGCGGTGCAGTTTCTATTGGGGCGTAAACTAATAAAAGTGATCGAGAGTGTGTGCACCGGGTTGTGCCGGGTTAACGTGATAGCCATCGGGTGGGGGGAGGTGGAGTGCAGGGTGTTGTCAGGAAACGTGCTTAGGATTTTCTGTTGAGACAAGGAATTGATCAGGTGGCGATTGAGTGTGGGGTGCGAATTCGTCTGCAGTATCGATAGGGGGCTACCCTGGTATAGTTTGTATGCTTGAAAGAACCAGGTAGTGGGGCAGGGGTGGTTATATGGGGGGGGGGGGCGGGGGTTGGGGTGCCGGGCGCTAAGGGGGGTGATTTTTAAGGTTGGGGGTGGGGCTCGGGGTCTCAGGGGGGGGGGGGTTGGGTTGGGGGAGTTAGGTGCGATGGGGAGGGGTGGTGGGTGGGGTGGTGGGGTTTGCATTTGGGGTGGAGGGAGTGCGTGCGTCAGCAAGCAACAGGGTGGGGACAGGGTGTGGACCGGGAAAGGGCAGTTGTTAGCCGTAGTTACCCTAGACATACTAGTTTCTTCTTTTCTTCCATTTATTCACACATTGACTCCTTTCACTTATTTAATTCTGGTTGGGGTTGGGGGAGTGCGGTGTTGGGGTGGGCGGGGGAGGTGAGTGGGGGGGGGGGTGTTGGATTCGGTGCACTGGAGTGGGGAGGATATTGTTCGATGGGGGGGGGGCTTGTGTTGTTTGGTGTTCTTCTTAACACATGCTATTATCCTTTATTTTGGTCACCCTATATTTTCGTCACTTACCCCCATTCACATGTTGGCCTTTTCTCCTCAGGATTTCAACCCATGACCTTAGGGCTCCCCATAATCAGATTTCATCGACCGGTATTGTGTGGGGGGTTTTGCGCGAGTGGGGTGGTCCTTGGGTGAGTTTCTGTTTGGGTGGGTTGTACTGGTGGGTTTTCTATGATAGTGACCTGAATTTGCCTTCTTTTTAGTTTGTGGGCATGTTTGGTGGGATGTTGGCGATGTTGGGCTGCCAGGCGGTACCAGCGGAGGGTTGTTAGCTAAGCTTGAAGGGGTATTTTGTGCTGACAGTTGGTTTGGGTCGTCCGTTGGTCACAGTGTTCATTTGGGTGCATGAGGGGGGTGCTCGTACTTTTTTTGGTACTTGACTATTTCAGACGTCGTTTCTTGTGAATTTTTAGGGTCTGCTGTTAAGAAAAGCTTGTCGCTTTTTGCATTTGGGTCCCATCCAGTATAACTGGAGATTTTCTTATTAGTTTTTTTCCCGCTTGTTGCTCCACCCATAAAGATTATCTCTTAGTGTTGTTTGTCTTTGGGAGGATTTAATTACAATCAGCATCCACCACACTATAGGTAAGTTATTTCTAACCCTCTTTAGTCTTTCATTTGGTGATGTAGTACTTGTTTGAATTTTATTTATCTTATAGTATTAATGGGGTAGGATTGGTTGTGGTGTGTGGTTGGGGGTGTGAGTTTCTTGATCTATTATTGTTCTTATGTTATACACACCCTTGGTTTGTAACAACTTTTTATTTTAGAATCCTAGTAGGATACCTATATTTATATTACTTGTAGTCCTTTGAAACCTATTACTATCCTAGGTCTATGGCTACTATCATCTATATTTATGACTTTAAGCCATCCATACACCGTGGTGTGTGGTGTGGCAGGGGGGGTTTGGGTCTGTGGGGCTCGTGTGGGTGGTTGGGGTAGTTGTTTGGTCTTATAGTTATGATCCATGGCATGGGGTGTGGTGAGAACCCAACTGAGAACCCCCCACCCCCTTTTTAACCCATCATATACCAAATATTGGGGGTTCAATGCAATTTGGGGTGCCAAATCTTTCTACATAACCCAAATAAATAACCCAAATGCACTTCTTCACAATTTTCCTTACAAGATGAACCACTTTCCATTATACTTGAGTGATGCAATATGTAGGGTAGCTTACATGATCATTACTTGGCAAGACCCAATAAGATAAATTTGAATATGGTTTGGTTGGGGGTGTCATCCAACACATAGGATTATTTTCTCACCATTATTTCCTTTCCTATTAATCATGGCAATGTTGTCAAGATTTGTTGGGTGCTTTTTTTTAGATTGTAATCAGATTTAGTGTACAGGCACTCTCCCACCCTTTACAACAAAAAGAATCCAAGGAACACAACCCAAAAAATATCCGACAAGAAACGTGTCAAATAGGTTGTAGTAGGACTAATGGATGTAGGGCGGGGGGGTGTGGTATTCAACGGTGGGTGTTGGGAGGGGGGAGGTTTGTGTGCCTAGGGCGGGTTTTCGGAAAACAAAAACACAAGCAGACCATAGTGCTGTCTAAGTTACAAGAACAACATTTGTTTGTTTACTGTGGGGGGAGAGGGGTAGCACAATAACTTTGGAGCAAATAGGTAACAAACAAACCTAAGAAGGACAAGCAGAAAAGTTTCATCCAAGGTAAGTATAATTATTCCAACCTTGCTCTGGAATTTTCTTCTGGTTTGGAGTGCTGCAAGGCCACCTCCCCCTTATTCCCCTTGCACTTGATGATGACCTTAAAGGAATTTTTCAGTGTTTCGGGTTTGGCGGCGTGTTTGTTCTGAATAAAACCTCGCCGATCTCCATGATGTCTCCCCGGTCCGTGCATGGGGGCTGCAGCACGACGGGGGGGCGGTCTTGTGGGGGGGGGTCGTAGCCACCCTTGGTGCGCTGGGGGGTCGGGTCCGGACGTGCAGGTTTGTGCATGAGGGGGTTTGGGCGTTACGAGTCTTGGGGGGAGAGGGGGATCAAAATGGCAGGGGGGGGGGCAGCCGGGGGGGTGCAGGTGATCGTCTGGTATAATTCGCTTGGACAGGGGGAGGCGAGGGGGGGGGGAGGCGGCCGGTGAGGGGCAAAAAACCAAGAGTGGCTTGTTTTGGAAGGTGGCATGTGGGGTGTGCGATGGTGGAGATGAATGGGAACTGGGGGAAGGCGGGGGGGTCGTTGAACGCAAATGTTGGTGGGGGTTCCGGGACGCACGGATGGGGGGTTGGGTGGCGCGGGTAGCGACGGGGGGGGGGGGGGGGGGGGGGGGGGGGGGGGTGGGGGGGGGGTGAGTGCGTCGCGCTCCAGGGGGGGGGGGTGGGGTGGGGAGGGTGGGGGTGGTCTTGGTTGCCGGGGGGTGTGGGGGGGGGTGGGTGTGAGGGCGGCCTCCCTCCCTCTAAGGATATGGGCTCGGTCCTGGAGTCGATCGCATTTGTGGTGCTCGTAGGTGTTCTCTGGCCACTTTACGGGGTGTGTTCCCAGGACGCCGTTGTTGCCGGGGTCGCGAGGGGGGGGGGGTCGGCCAGGTGGTGGGGGTTGTGCCCTTTGGGGGTTCATAGGGTCATAGGGAGATGAGCGGTTGATGCCGGGGAGGCGGGTGTCGGACCATCGTGTGTAGTTTCCGCGCCCCTTTTGGGATTGTTTCATGTGAGATGGTCAAGGTAGTCATTGACGAGGTGGCGGGGGGGGGGGGGGGTTGGGCTAATGCATCAGACTGTGTTTGGGTTTGTCCTGGAGGTGAGTGAGGAGAGGGGGGATAAGGATTCGTCGGGGGGGGGGGCGGGGGTCTTGCTTGGAACATGGGTGGGGGGGTGGCTGGGGGGCAAGGTATAAGTAGGAAAGATGTCAAATACATAGATCTGGTGGGGAGGGTGAGGGGGTTTTGTGGCAACGCGGGGTTATGGGTTGCTTGGGGGTAGTCGTGGGGGGTGGCGTTATGGTGGAGAGAGGGAGGGGTTGAGGTGACGCGGGTGGGGAGGTGGAAGAGGAGGAAGAAACGCTCATGCTCCTGGGGTTGGGTCGTATTGAAGATAGGGAGGGGTGCAAGATGGACAACGGGTGGGTTGAAATACGAAGGTGCTTCCTAATTTCGCGCCTCGGGGAGCGAGTGTGAGGGGTGATTGGGATCACTCACCGGGAGCTCTGGGTCGGGGGGTTGGCTCACAAGGGGGAATCGTCGGGGCCCGAGCCAGTTGGCCTGGGTTAGAAGCGATTGTTTGTGGAATATGCGAGTGCACATACTATGGCGGAATTTTTTCACCAAGGCCCAGAATAGAGGTGTGGGTGGGTGAAAATTTGCGGGATGTTGTTTTGTGCTTAGGTGGTTGGTAAGAGGTGGTGGGTGAGGGGGGGGGTTTAATTCTTTAGAACATTGTTAAGACGCATCAGTGGATATTGGGGAGGCCAGAGGGGTGGCTCATTGGGGATTCAGTGATGGTGTTCTCGGGTGGGGGGATGGGTGACTCTGGTGTGGGATATGTTGTGGCAAGGTTCCTCGTCGATGCGGACGGGATTGACGGGGCATGGGGCTCGGGTGCGCCCAGGGGGGGTGGTTGTGGGCCGCGAGCATTCAAGTGGTAGGCAAGTGTTCGGGGGTCAGTTGGCGAATTGGGCGTGTTTTGATGTGGTGTGTGGCGCAATTTGGTTTTCAATAAACGTGGGACATCCGGTCGCTTGTTCGCGCGATGTGGGTAAGGAGATGCCATAAGGTAGAATCCATTTCAGCTGCATCATTAGTGGGTTTGGGTTGTGTCACGCCGGTGGGGTGAATGTGGGGGGTGGGGGGTGGATACTGGTGTTGGTGCTAGGGGTGGCACCCTGTTTTGGGGGGTTAGTGGCGGGGGGGGTTGGGGTTGTGTTGTGGGGGGTGTGGGGTTCTGTGTGTTGGGGTGTGGGGTGGTCGCGTGGTCTCTCCACAAAAACCAGTTGTGGTATTGAACCAACAGAAGAAAAAAGGACCAAAAATAGTTGGTGGTGGTGGGGTTAAACAACATGTTGGTGTTAGAACCCTTTCTAAATTTCTATTTCACAGTCCACCAGAGGGGTGGGGTGGGGCAGGGGGGGGGGATTTTTTTCTCCTGCATATTCTATCCCTATATTGATTCCGCTATCTCAGAAAATCTTGTATTGACTGTTTGTGGAGCGGTTGGGTCTAGGGATTTTTTAATATATTCCACGGTACGCCCTCATGTTCCAACTCATGTCATGGAAGTGGGGGGGTTGGGGTGGGGTGGGTGTGGGTTTGGGTTTTGGTGTGGGGTGTCATTTTGGTCCGAGATGAGTGGGGTAAGGTTGTTTTTTGGGTGTTGGGTTTTGGTAGTTGCCTTAGTGGTGTGTGGGTCCATCCGCAGTCTTATTCCCGCTCCTACCATGTTTGTATCTGACCCTCTCAAAATGTCACATCATCTACTTTTGCCTCCCTAATCATAGTTCTTATTTTGTTGCATCTCGTGTTTCATCATTTTGCGCTTAGAGAATTAACACACCCACATGGAATCCCCTTCAATTATTAGGATTTGTATATTCATATATTTTCTTAGCTTTAATCCCCACAACATAACTATGGCTTCGGCATGGTTATTTGAATGGTGCTCAACCAGACAAGAATACACCCTTAGACATTCACCCTTGTGGTCCCGAATTATCCCACCCCTCAGCACTTCCTTCCCTTATCTTAGTTGAGCCATAAAATTTTAGTTTGCACTAACCAAATGGTGGGTGTTTCCACTTGACCTTCTTTTTCTTTTCCTCCCTCTCTTTGTTATTTCTCTCATTTGTTATCTTGAGATTTAAATTATTAAGAATATATGAATCTAAACCTGATGGAGGTTTGATAGAATTACTTTTGACATTTTGAAAATTATCTTTTAGATTCTAGATTATTAGCTTCACCACCTTCTCTGGATTAGATCCATGGTTCTTGAAAATATTTTTATTCCTTTCAATCCATATACCCCATAGAGTATGCAGAAGGGATATTTTCCATAAATCCTTGACACTATCATGGTGGAAAATAGAAGTCCATTGTTCAAGGAGATTTTAGATATCCCTAGGAAGGACCATCTGAATTTTGAATACATTAAGCACCGCTGAGAAAACTTGAAAAGCAAAGGATCATTCTAAAAAAAGATGGTTATTAGTTTCTTCTTGAACTTTGTAAAGGATACACCTGTTTATGATTATTATGCCTCTTTTTCTAAGCTTTTCTACAATGAGATTTTTCTTTTGGAAAGATTCCCAAAAGAAAATATTAATTTTTGGAATCATTTTTTTTTTCCAAACTCTCTTCTAGTATTCATTAGTAGCAATTTGTTCAAAGTTAAGGAGATAGCTAGATTTAACTTCATAAATCCCAGAATCTATGTTCCTCCATATTATCTCGTCTTGACTCTATCTTGGTGGAATGTGGTAGAACTTAAGTTCATTTTTTAGGGTCACAAAGGGGAGGAGGGAGCCATTATAAGAAGGTGGAGGGATAATATGTTTCCATTTCATGTCTTTCATCAATAGTCACACACTCTTTCACCAAACTTTGTATAAAACTATAAGTGATCTTTCCAAGGCATCTCCTCCTTTAAATATTATTTATAATCTAGGGATCCTCCCAGAATTTGATATTTATACCATTCCCCAAATTCCACTTGACCCCTTTATTCATCAATTCCCTTGTTTTTCGCTAAATTATTCCAAAAAATAGAACCTTTAGGAAGATATTTATTAGTAAAAAAACATAAAGTACCACCAACATTCCCCAAATATTTTTCTTTCAGAATGTCAACCCATATGCCTTCCTCTTTATGTAACCCCCATCCAACTTTGGAAATGAGATCTTGATTCATCATTGGCATATTTTTCAATCCGAGACCACCTCTATCTTTTGGTGTTGTCACCTTTTCCAAGGCTATCAATGGAATCTTAGTTTTAACTTCAGTCCCTGACCACAAAATATTTTTTTATGCCTTCAATAGCTTTCCTGATTTTGTGGGGCATAGTAAAAATAGACATGGTGTATGTGGCCACTCCCTACATAGAACTTTTAAGTAATTGGGATTTCCCAGCTTTTGTCAGTAAAGTGCCTTTCCAAAAAGCTATTTTTTGTGAAATTTGTCAATGATTTTATTCCAGCTCATGTCATCCATTTTGCTACCACACAAGGGCATTCTCAAATAGTTATCAAGTAGTATTTCTTTATATTACCCTTCGCAGGAAGTGGTTAGGCATGTTTATTGTATGTTGCATCCTAAGGTTTATGAAGTTAACAGAGCTCTCCTAAAATTACATTTTTGACCTAAAAAAACCCCCTCATAGTTTTTAGTGATAACTTTAAAAAAGAACCTGGCTTCCCCTGAACTATGCTTGAACCAGAAGTAGGCTATGTCCAAATCAAAAAATTGTTTGAAGACATTGGTTCATCCTCATGTACTAACCTTCATCATTCCCTCAAAGTCTCCCCTCAATTTTTTCTCTTTGAGCGAACCTACCAAATCTTCCAGCCATATGATATAGAAAAGGGTGATAAGATATCACTGCCTAAGACCCCTCCTCATCCTTGAAAAACATAGGTTGTCCATTGATAATGAATGAAAAAATTGAGGTAGTGATACATGATTGAATTAGATTGATGAGATGACTATCAAAGACTAGCTTCTGAAGAAGCTTAAAAATAAAGTTCCATGAAATCTTGTCATATGCTTTCTGCATATCCAATTTGATAATCATCACTTCTCTATTGGATTTTACAACAAAGTGGATGGTTTCATGTATGGAGATGACATTGTCTTGTATTTTTCTTCTTGACATAAAGGCTCCCTGATTGGGAGATATAATATTACTGAGCACATCCCACAAATGGAAGGCCAAAAATTTGGAGATAAATTTGTAGACAGTGTTGCAAAGACTGATGGTCTTGAAATCACCAAGGTATTTGACTCCTGGATATTTTGGAAGCAAAGCAATGAAAGTATGGTTGATTTGTCTAGGCATATATCCTGGTAGAAAGAAATCTTGAACGGCGGCTACAACCTCCTTTTTTACTATCTCCCAGTAAATTTGGAAGAAAAAATTTGGAAACCCATCAGGTCCAAGAGTTTTATCTCCCTCCATCATTAAAAAAATGGATTTAATCTCATCTTCTGAAGGTATAGTTGTTAGCTCCTTGCTAATATCTACATCAATGATAGATCCAAAGATCCCCAACATACTATTAGTGGCATTAACATCCGGTTGATTTCCTCATAAAAGAAATGTTTAAAGAAGGAAGTGATAGTGTTGATTATCTCTCTCTTCAGCAACTGCCCTCCTACCACGTCCCATGATTTCTTGTATCATCCCTTTGTTAGCTTTGATGGTGGCCGAGATGTGGAAAAATTTGGTGTTTCGGTCACCCTTTTGTAACCATTGGATATTGGATTTCTATTTCCAGTATATTTATTCCTTGCACAATAAAGAATGTGGCTCATAGAGGAGGATTTTCTATTTTTCTTTATCCTCATTGCTTCATGCTTCTTCTTCCATAATCTCCTCCATTTCCTTTAATTCCTTGGTAACTTTTCTTTTTTGTAGGAAAATGTTGCCAAAGGTCTCTTTATTCAACTTTTTGATATTTTTTTGACATTTTTGAGTTTGTTCGTCACTTGGTAAATACAGTTACCTCTCATCTCAAGGTTCTTCCATTCCTCAATCCTTTCCTCCAACTTGGGATGAGTGGTCCACATTTTTTCAAACTAGAAGGGCCTGCCTTTTAAGATTTCTAACTCTCCAGTTTTCATGTTTCCATTGAAAACTAACAAGGAACCTATCTAATCTTATCTAAATAAGTCCCTCTCCACTCCTGATTTTTCAATTTTACTTAAAGACACTTAGCTGAAGATCATACAAATCATTCCAATGAAGAAAATTGTATAAATCCTCCATGCTTTCAGATTAATAATTTATTCCCCCTTTTTTATCTCCAAGAGTCATAGGAGTATTAAAGTCTCCCCCAATAATCTAGTGTATCTCTTTTGATAAGCTTCTTAAAATAGTTAACTCATCCAAAAGAATCCTTCTACCAGAGCAATAGTTAGGAGCATAACCATTGGAAAGAATGAACTTACTTCTAGTAATTAAATGAGTGAAACAAATGACTAAGTGATGTTGGTTGTTGAATAAGGGAACCCCACTAACAAATTTTTGATTCGAGAGAAAAATAAGTCCACCTAAAGCTCCCAAAGATGGTTTTCTATGAAATCTAGCTTCCTTCCAAAAAAAACCTTCTAGAAATCCATCATTCTATCATTATTCATTTTTATTTCATGTTGGTGTTAACAAAAGGTTGTACAGATAATATATCATATCTAAACATACATGAAATGAAAGAGGATATTCTACCAAAAGAAATATACAAAACAAAAATTATAAATCAACACCAGATTTAACGTGGATCACCCAGTGTGGGCTACATCCACCAAGAAACAAGGCAACCTATTATCCAAAGCTTTCCTAAGATATACACTTGAATATTTTCAATCTTCCACACCTCTCAGATGTACATTACTTTATTTCTCTCAAGATTTTACTTCTTCTCCAAGAATTCTCTCTCTCACAATTATTCTTACAATAATCATCAACTTTTTCAAGTTCTTTTTTAATTCTTACTTCTAAACCCTAGCTCTCATGATTATATAGGCATATAAAAACTTAGGGCACTTAGCCATGCAATTACAATCAATAGATCTAATTTTATGCTAAAATTATATCTAATTCCCATGACTTAATTAAAACACTCATACACAGGTAACCGATGTTGGTTCCACCTTGCCTAACTGATGTCGGTCATAGGTGACTGATGTCGGTCCCTCCATAACCAATGTTGATTAATGTGTTTTCCTACAAGTTTATAATTGCATGCTAATTTGAAGTAATTGAGCTCCACCACTCAACATTTTGTACAAAATAATAATGTATGGCTTCTTATCCTTCCTAATATCCTTCAAAATTCTATGTTTACTTTGGTTGTTTAGACCCCTAATATTCCATGAGAGAATTACATTTGGAAAAATTGGATTTTTACCACCTCCCAAAGTGCTTTGCTTCCCTTCCATAACTTCCTTTCTAGAGGTTCGTTCTCTTTTTTCTTTCTCTGATGGTCTACCAGGAGAGGCTTTATCTTTTCCTACATCAGCTTTATTTTCATTTCCTCCTATTTTGGGAGTTGCATTCATTTTATTTGTACTTTTCTTGGGTTGTACTGTTGGGCTTTGGGTTTCTTCATTTCCTCAATCCTCGGTACTAATTGAAGAGGAGACCTGAGGCCCTTCAACTTGTAATTTCCCCTCCATAAAATTGGTTGGTTCAAGATCCTAGTTTGTTTCTGAGGTTCTCTTAAGATCCTCTTCAAATGTGGGAATATCTTCCAGGTTGATTTCAAGCACATTGAACATGTTGATGGTAATGAGTAGATCTTCTTCGGGTTGTTGGGAAAAGAATTTGGATTCTATTGTATCTTGCACAATATATCTAATAATAATGTCCTCCTGAACAACCATTTCCCCCACACTGTACCCTCTATTTTTTTAAAACTAGTTCAACGATATCCTCGCTAACCTTTTTGTGTCCTTCCTCTCCAAAAAATTCCTCTAATAATAGTGTCATCTCTTCTAATCTAATCTCTTTAGCCTCTATAGGCTTATTAACTTGCATCCACATAGGGCTTATCTTAGAAGGTCCACTAGCATTAGGATTCAAGATCCATTTTCCTTTTAAATATTCCTTTGCATGTCTATTGTTCTTTTTAAATTGGGTTTTTGTAGTCACCTCTTCTTTGGCCTTAGGACATGATTATACATTATGCCTGCTTTGAAACATGAGAAGCACATAAAGGGTGCAAACTCATAGTATATTTTCTGAGAGTGTACTCCCCATTTATCTTTAAGCTCTATACTCTTGGGAAGGGAAGTCTCATAAACCACATTAACACAGAACCATACAAAGAGAAATCGAGATATGGCACTAGTTACATGGTCGATGATAACCAAGGCACCAATGGCTTTGGAAATCCCTTATAAGACATCCAAATCCCAATATTCAAGAGGCAACCCTGGAATTCTAACTCATAGAGGGTATTCCTTGATATAATTATCAAGCAGGTTAAAACACGGCTGCCATTTTTGAACCACAACCACCACTCTACCCACAAACCATAGCCCTCCGGCTAGGATTTTAAAAAACCCCTCTTCTAGGGATAAAGAGATAAAAAAATCATTAGCATAAGCTATAATTTCAATTAATCCTTTGGGCATCCATTTCTAATTAGCCCATTTATGGAACTCATCAATATTCATCCAACTACCCAGAATCTTAGCCACAATAGTATTGTTCATTGAATCATTAATACGTTCTGCAATGAGATTGGGTATTTCCAAAGAAAATTCATTCTCATTATGAACAGGGTTGAAATTGAAGAGAGATACCCATTTTGGTTTGTTCCATGACACCATCTTTGACCACATGATAGGGGGGGCCTAGGTGGTGCCCCTTGTCTCTTTCAGCTATGAAGTTTGGGTCCTTCCTGCCATCTAATGGATTCTCTTCCATTTCCCGTATAACCTTGTCTCTACCATTTTCCCATTCGTTCCCAAATTAAAAATTCTCTCCCGCTATCCTTCTTGAATTTCACATCCTTCTTTCCATAATAATGTTTTGTTATTATTATGCAATTTTTTGCACATTTATGTCAATATTAGGGAGACCACTGACTTGACTAATTCATGTGTCATTTATTCTTAAACGTATTCATATAAAGTACATTTATTTATGGTGTACTCTTGACAAATCCCATGTCAACAAATCCTTAGGTTTCCCAAAATATGGTGAATCCCATAGTTCCAACACACTATTATCTCTTAACTTCATTGATATCGTGCCCTCCTTATTACTTCCAACCTACATGCTTAGCTCAAAATTTAACGTAGTTATGGTGTTATCCTTATAGTGATTGAAATCCTTATGAGTACAACTACCCACCACCATTTTCATCTACAATGGAGTAAGCAACCTCTTTAGATACCCTATCTCTATGACCAAGGTTTTTATCTTTTATTGATTTTGTTTCCCTAATATTATTAGTGTATTTTTTATTCCATCATATGGTTTTTCCTATACATGTATTTATCTTTCTTAGGTTTCATGGATATATATAGGAGTTAGACTTCTCCACCTTTTTAGGTGACAGTTACACTTCTCCACTCCCTATTTGTGTATCTCTTGTAAATATATTTTTAATGCATTCTAAATTATAAGATATCTTTTGGATCATGTTTCGTTCCTCTCTCTTGTAACATGACTATTTCTATACATTCATATTTTATCAATGCTTAATCTTGGCCCGCATTGTCACATGGTATCAGAGATAACTATCATAATCAAATGTCATTATTTTGTTGGAATCTTGAGTTATTTTAAGATTATTGTTTTGGTTTCATTGTCTCTAAGTATTCTATCCTCCCATATATTTGAATGATCTAGATAATTAGAAAAGAAACATGGAAAAATCCTTATATAACTAGGTCTTGCAAGTGGTCTTTATTCCCATGCATTTTATAGATAAACGGACTACGCCATTAATTAAATGGATTGTGAAAAAACCCCTAGTATTGACAATAAACTTGAGTATGTTATGAATTAGTCTCAATCTATGGTTTTTTAGGTTTTTAATGGTCATGTCTAACTACACCAAAGTTCAAGTTTTCTGGGTTTTTTAAAAATCAATAGTGGGTGATTTTTAGTTTGATAGATATATTAGATGCACTCATTATCGAGGTTGGTCATTATATCTACCTAATTTTGGTCATTGGTAGTTATACATGGGCTTGAAAATCATATCAATACACCCATTATAGATTGTACTAGTGAGTGGATGTTTTTTGCATAGCCACACTTGCGAGGATGTTGTTTTTATTATGGCTACTATGTGTACATGGAAATGTAACCTATGTAATTTTGTAAGCTCAAGGTTTGTAAATTATTTTCAAGGCACATGAGTAAGTGTTAAAATTTGGAAGTAGAAGAAACTTGAAAGAGGCATAAATTTTTGTTGGCTACTCCTTTCCAGACACCATTTTTTTAAAGTGTGCATATTTTTAATCTTTTTATATTGGTTTTTTTTTCATTTCTTTTTTTGCTTGCATGAGACAATTTTAGGCCTTGAAAATTTGTATACATACTAAATTATAAATTTCTAACCTTGGGAGTTATTTCTGGTAATTTTAGGGGGGTGTGTTATATTCTCTTTTGCACTTTCATTTTTGCAACCCCTTTTTCTGCATTATGGATCAAAATTTGGTTCCACTTCTCATCATTTAACTATCACAAGTATAAAATCAAAATTTAAATATTCTTGAGGAGAAAGGGTTATACCAGATGATAAGGGGTATTGAAACAAAACCAGCATAAAATGAAACTAAAGTTAAGTTGTTTGACTAATTTGATGAGGCCTATGGTCTATTATTTCTTTCTATTTCTCTTGATTTTCTCTTTCACATAGAATATTCTAGCACACCTAATGAAATTTGGACCATATTGGAAGGGATATTTGGGAAGAAGGATGTAATGAGGGGTCATGAATTAGAGTGATATCATTATTTTGAGTCCATGTAGATTTTACATGAGAGAGGAATTCTTCACTAAATTCAAATCACTTAGATTACAGTTTAAAAATTATGGGATAGACAAAAATAATGAGCAACTGATTCTTTGTATTCTTGCTAATTGGGTCCTAACTATTCAATTTTTGTTTCTACCTTCCATGACGGTAGGAGTTCCCTTGAAGTCACATGGAAATGCCTTCCTTAGATGATGTTACTACCTCCTTAGCTAGAGAGAAAGAAAAGCTTATTCAAATGGGTACATTGAAGTCCTCCAAGTCACATGCCCTAATTATTAGACATAAAAAATCAAAGACTTTAAATAACAAGATAAGAAACAGAACAAAGAGGATAATGAGAAAAATAAGGATCATAAACCGACTAAAAATGAGACCTCTTCTTCAGAAGTCAAACCTAAGAAATAGAGGGTAAAATGTACCTATTGTAGAAAAATTGGACATGGTGGACATAAGAGTATATAGAAACAAATTGAAAATCGGACACACATTCTAGAGAAGAATAATATCAAGGTTCCGAGTTCAGACACAAATATCACTAGTTTAGGAATTTATAAAGTAAAAAGATAACAATAAAGGGAAAGGTAAGGTAAAATCACCTGTAGCAATTACAGCTTATCCTGCCACATGGGTTCTTATCTCAAGTTATTTACAACGCATCTTCATCACAGATTACTTTCACTTCCTTAAATCCATGTTCTACATTGTCTATTTTGATGGGTGATTACACTTTTACTAAGGTAGCTAGGAGAGGGTTTGCTGACATAGGTGATAGAAAATTTCATAATCTTATTTTTGTACCCTCATTTTTAATTAATCTAATATTGGTATATAAAATCACTCACCATAGTTCAAGTAAGTGGGTTGAGTTCACTCCAAATTTTATGGTTATTATTTATTTGCACAATGGTTTTGCTATTGCAGTGGAAATAGTAGATAGTTAGTCTCGGGTTTATCTCTTGTCACACTTTTCTCCAAATGATGATTCCTCTACAGATGAGTAGAGATCTTCTAGTTCGACTTCTGACACTTCACTTCTAGTCACATTGTACTCACTAGGTATTGATGATATTTCCAAGGATTTGGATTCCAAGTACACTAATTTTGACCCTTCTTCTAGTACAAATGATGAGAGTATCAATGGTGAAGATTAATATTTTAGAGGATGATTACAATTATCTTGATTTTACTCACCTCTCTTGTAGTCGTGCATCATAGGTTGATTAATCTCCTCCATATTCTCCGTATTTAGGCCCACTTATTCTAATTTCTTAGACTTTTGACTAGTTCCTTCTAACATTCTGACTTGTATTATAATTTGGGCTCGACATTCACTAAAACATGTAGGTGATTTGGTTGGTGATCCATAAAATGAAAATCATACATCATCACAACTCCAATATGTTCCACATGTTCATTTTACCTTTTCCTTTAACCCACAATATTTTAGTGTAACATTTTGGAATCATGATTGGATTGAATATTCATTTATTCCATTTTTGACAGCATAATTCTTAATCTATAGAATCTATTGGGAGTTCATGAGGCCTCATCTTTTGGGGGGGTGCCTAGTCCTCTCTTCTTCTCTTGTTTCTCTTTATTTATGGGGAGCTTCTTTATGTTCTTATACTGGGCTTATCTACCGAGTGACATTTTCTTTATGCTTCTTTTCTCTTTTTCAGTGGGGACTTTTTCCTGTGGGTTTTTTCATTTTTCCCACTTTATCAGTGGTTTTATATGTATTTAGTTACCTCATTAATCCTTGTTTCCAAGGCCCAATTCTTATACCAACCTAAGATATGCTTAAGAGGAGTGTTATTGTAGGTTTTTAATTCCATTATATGGTTTCTCCTACACATGTATTTACCTTTCTTAGGTTTCGTTAGTATAGATGGGAGTTACACTTATCTAACTTTTAAGGTGGTAGTTACACTTATCTACTTCCTATTTATGTACCTCTTGTAAATATATTTTTAATACATTCTAAAAAAAAGCTATATTTTGGCTCATTTTGGTTCCTCTCTTGCATAACATTACTCTTTCTGTGTGTTCATATTTTATCAGTGTTTTATCTTAGCCAACATTTTCATAGATACTCTAAGTGACTACGTTCCATATTTCCTCTCTGTGGCCATTTATTTTCACTCTATTGTTAAATATTGTTCAATCTAAACATGGATCCACCACACTAGTCTCTCACCACACTCTCCCTTGACTCTACTTTATCTTATTCATTTTCTCAATTAAATCCTTTTCACTCAATTCACTCTCAAATCCACTCCTAATTAGTTAATTATTAAATCTTGAATGAGATAAATATATCACCTTAAGTTCATTAGATATCCCTTTTGTCATTTAATTCAAGTACATACTTTCACAAGCCACTTCCACCCTTTTCTTCCATCAACACATAAAAAATATATCCACTCATTCTTCCACATCATCCACATTAAAAAAAAAAACTCCCCTAAAAATATAACTCATCCAATCTCCACAAAAATGTAATATCACTTACTTATTATTTTTCCACTCTTTGCAATTCCCTGCAATTTTTTTATTCTCCATAGTTTCCTCAAAACAAATTGCCACTTCTTCATGCACAAAACTAGAGAAAACATGCTTCCAAAAAACTTATCAAAATATTATTTCTTGTGTGTGTGTGTGTGTGTGTGTGTGTGTGTGTGTGTGTGTGTGTGTGTGTGTACATACATATACATATATGCCCACATATTTGGAGTACTATCTCACTTATTTTGTGAAAAAAACAAGACAAACAAAAATTATTTATTGGTTGTTAGCCTTATCATTTCTCCAGGTTTCTATGATGCTTAATTTTAGTGAGGTTTAATCCTAAACCTATTAAAATGCCTCTGAAACATCTATCCATCTAAATTACAAAAGTTACATGATCTCATTGTCAAAATGAGATGGATGATGAAAGGCCCCATCCACCATATATATGCCTTCCTTGGGTACTACACATATCTAGAATAAAAAAATAAGTACTTTATCCCCCTCCTGCAAGATCTTAGTTTCAATATTTTTATCATGACAAGTATTTTATCTACCTCTGAATTCCACTAAGCCAACAACCTTTTCTCACTCGACTGTAAGATCTTATGTAATCTCTCATTCACTAACTACTTATCCCTAAGATTACTCATAAGGTAAATTTGTAAAGTTTGTACCAAAAACTCATCCAACATGATTTCTTCTTTCCCATACACCAACTAGAATGGGGTGTACTTGTTTAATTTCTTATATGTTTTCCTGTATGCCCATAAGACCACACAACCATGGCCATTTGAATTTATGTGGGCCCCATCACAAATATTCATCAATGTTGTCCTCTAAATATTATTAAAGGCTTATGTCATCCCATTCGCTTGCAGATGGTAAGGATTTTTCTTGTTATGCACTATCATAAACTTCTCCAATAGAATTCTTACCATCTACACGATAAAATGTGAGCCACAATCACTCATCAAACTCAAATCTCATCCAAACATTGTAATGATGTTCTCCCACAAGAATATTTTAGTAGTGGTTGCGATGTAACTTTGAGTTGATGAAGATTCTATCTAATGGGTTAAATAATTTATTTCAGTGATGATGTAATTTTCCCCAATTACCTAGAAAGGGTTCTTGTACAGTTGTAGGTATTAAGGGAATATCATCTCTATGGTTTTGTTTTCCCACCCTTTGACAAATACCACAACTCTATGTAAATTCTTAGACATATTTAAATAATTTTAGCCAAGCCCTAACAAAAATATTTTGTAGGTTGTAGCATCCACCCCATAATGGTGTTATCCTTCCACTCCCTTGTGACATTCTCATAATATATATATATATATATATATATATATATATATATATATATATATGTGTGTGTGTGTGTGTGTGTGTGAGTTTTTACTCCAACACATAGTGGAACAAATCCTCATCCCGTCACAACTAATTTAATTCCCCTTTGATCGATCGATATGGGATGTCCTTAATTGTCAAATATTTTTCTATGAATAGTCCATCCCTCAAGTGTCATTCTCAACATGAGAGATACCACAATATCTCATGTTACCTCCAACACGCATAGAAATCATAACTAAGAATCGGGAAACCCTTCCTTAATAGAACACATAGCTTCTCCCATGTTTATGTGAGAAAAATTGTTTGGTCTTGCAATCAATCTCCCCAACTTCTCCAAAACATTGTATTGAAACTCTTTGAATAACACCATCCAGTGATAAATTTGACCATGTAGTATTGACTTGTTCTCTAAGTAATTAAAATCTACATGGTCTGTGAAAAAAATTGAAGGGGTGACTAAAATACATTGTCTAAATTTATGTATAATATAAACCATCCCAAGAGCCTCACACTCTGTAGTATTATAATTCTTCTTTGTGCTAGATAAGTTTTTGCTAGTAAAATAGATAGGGTGCTCGATTTTTTCCTTTTGTGGATGCACAAGAAAATCCCCCACAATCATTCCAATTTTTTCTAAATGCATTTAAAAAGGTTTCTTCCAATCATGAAATCACAAAGTTGGCACGCTGACCCATTTTTCCTTTGGTGTGTTAAATAGACCTTGTTGAAAATATTTCCATATGAATTATTTATCCTTATCTATAAGTTTTTCTAATGGTCCAACAATACACACATGTTACCTTAAAAACTTATGATAGTATCTGCAATGTCCTAAAAATGCAAAAACATGTTTCTATGACCTTAATTCCTCTAGTTATATTATCACTTCTTTTACATTATCCACCAGCATGACTTCCTTATAGATGACATGTCCCATAAATGTCATGTATGGAACAAAAAAAGTACACTTATTTCACTTCAAAGAAATTTATAAATGTTTATACCTCTCAAACATCAAACACATTTTTACATGGTGATCTTGAAGTCACCCATTTATTATTTGTTATAAAATTTTACGCACATGAAAAAATTGGACAATGGGGTCCTATTTCAATCAAAACACGACATTGGTCTCAGGAACCCACTTCCAGTCATAAGGGAGATAAAATAATTAATTAATTGATAAGTGAGCTCACCTATCCCAACTCGGTGCGAACTGGATGCATATCCCAATGCCAACTCAGTGCAGAGCCCAATCAGGAGCTCAATTTATGGTCAGTTCAGAACAAAGCTCATAAATGAGTCAGTGTGTAAAGCTTGGGAGAGTTGAGGTCTCAACTCAGTTTATAGTTCGTTCTATGTTGTAGAGCTCTATGTGGATCTATCTTGGTGAAGGGGCCAATGCAGACGGTCGTAACCATCCACTCAAATGGAGAGATTATTTCAAGAGCTCGATATGAGTGACTCGAGGTCCAAGGATCAAGCGATTTATAGTGGGCTCAGTCCATGCATAGAGAGATCAATGCAGAGCGTTAAGAGGCCAACTCGGTGTGATATGGGCCTTAATGTTGAAAGATGAAGTCAGATGATGGACTGGTTGATCTTTCGTATAGCTCGATCGAGCCAAGTGGTTATGAAAATCAGGTGAGCTCACTCGTTTTTTGGTATGTGAGCCATTGAGGAGTTCGATGAGCTTAGCTTGCTTAGTTGAGCTAAACATCGTCAAATCAGGAACAAAGAGATGAGTCGTTGGTGGAGATCTCTTCATTATGGAACATGATAAATTTTGAGATCAGGCTCATGTTACAAGTAGGAGGATCACTTTCTCAAACTAATACGGTCACCAAAATTTGGATGGAAGCCGAGTCGCATCTAACTCGGGTCGGCGAGTAAGATTGGGTTGGGTTGAGCTAACATTCACATAAAATAGAGTGATGTGTAGGGTTGTACCGCAAGTATACCAAATCAGATCTAGGGTGGCTCATTGAAAATATTAGGAGAGGTTGGAATCGAGCTCCCTGAGCTCACGAAATTATTGTAGAAGATGCGTCAGGTTGGTCAGGAGTTAGTTGACTAGGTGTTGGGTGGCTCGAACTCGGTAGATAATAGGTCGAGTGACTCAGCTTGATTAGATCAAACCACTTTTAGGATCTCAATAGTGACACGATGTAAGAAAATGGCTCAACATTGAGCTTGGATATCGCTTTAAAAATCCAAACTAGGTCAAAGCATGTGCATCATCCCAACATGTTGGAATTAATTCAGGGAAACGTGAAGGGTTGCTCAAATCAAGATTGAATGATTCATCATGGCATAAAGGTATAAAGGCTTGGCATGGTGAGGTACTTGCAGATAGATCAAACTCGTAGAAATGGAACAACTCGGCACTAGCAAAGAAGGGTGAGCTCAGTGTCTGAGCCTGACGAGCGAGTTAGAGTTTAACCCCATTGTGGACATGCGAGAATGTCGAGGCCGAGTTCAGATTTTTAGTAATGGTAAGCTGAGGAGGAAATTTCACACTTGAGGAGTTTCGAAGGTCTTCGGCAATGGGAGATTTGAGGCAATTTGGCTAGAATGTTCAAGGCTCCAATGCTTGAAGAATCTCGGGTCCGTCAGGGAAATTTTCCAACAAACGGATAATGCAGTGGAATTCATTCAGCGAGCTGTATCATGGAGTTGAGAGGAACATAGTTGATAGAACATGGTAGACAAGCAACTTAGGCTAAGGGTGATGGTTAATCCTATGTTAAGGCATGAATAGGGAAATCTAGGTGATAATTGTAATTTAGAAATGTTGAGATAGCAAACTGATACCAACTTTCCACTTCGTAGGGATCATGAAAAGCATCACCAAGCGGGATAAAACCATGGCAAACCATAATGGTATTTCCACGAGTTGGATAAATTCAAACCGATTTCTAGGTGAGGATTTCATAATGGCAAGCCATTATAATAATTCCAAGAAGAGAAGAGGTCCAAGATGGTTGTCGAAAACCAGGCAGAGAAATGGGGAGCATGGGAGGACATCCTAGCATGACGTGTTGAACTATTCAAATGTCAAAACATGAGGTAGTTTGGTTGAAGCTTGGTGGTCAAGAGGAAGAATATAATCTTCATATAGGAATCTCAAGCTCGAGTTAGGCCGTGTTAAAACTTGAAGGAAAAATAATTACAGGTGATGCATAGAAATCTAAGATTCTGCATGCATAGCTCGGTGATGATGCATTCGAGGAGGGAGCATTTTTGAAATCGATACGATAGGATCTTGAATGTGAGCTCTTGGTGGTGAAGCTTAGTTGGCGGTAACTCCCATACAACTATGATTGAGCTTGGGTGGATGAAGCTCAAACCTGGACCAAAGATCACCGGGTCAAGTTGCAAGAAGAGCTTGGGTGGTTCACACAGGGAGATCGTGACTCAGTGACATGAGTAGACGACTCAAGGATTACCGAAGGAAGCCTATCCCAAGTGAGGGATATGGATTGAGAGTTCATATGTAAAATGATGCTCATAGGTAGATGAAATCAAGACAAATTGGGTGACCAAGTTGGAACCGTGTAAACCACTCGAAGCAAAGGAAGAAGAGTTAATGAGCCATTGAGATCTCATTGCGTAGGAATCAATCTAAAAGAAAGAATGGGATCATGAAGGTGGTGGTTTATTCAAAACATCTAGCTATACATGCATGGAGTTCTCAGATGAGTCAAAGTACCTGGCACTGAGCTCGGAAAGTGAGACAATGGGATCATCAATGCAAGAATACCGTTGAGGAGTGTGAAGAGATAAATGAGCTAAGATCAATGTGGTGAACCCTAGGGAGCTCAGATACGTCAACACGATTTAGCAGTAGCTTGTGAAGATAATAGCTCAGTCTGATTCGGGTGTATGGTGAGGAGTTCAATCAGAAGTAATACGGAGCGACTTATGGATGAATTCTAATTTGATACCACTCAAGATCCAAGCTATGTTTAAACCAAGTTAAACCATGTAGTGAGCTACATGAAGAGCCAACTCGGTGTAAAAAAAGGAGCTCCTTTGAGCTAAAAGTTAAAAATCATAAAGAAGGGATCTTGGCTGCGTGAGTCAACTAGCTTACCGAGTCACGTAAGAGTGAGGAATGCTCGAGAGGGAGCTTAATGTCATGCAGTGAGCTATACGGAGAGAGATCGTTCAATAATTGATAGAAAATGACTCGATAGAGGCCCGATGAGTTGGCTGTGAGGTTCTTTGTGGTGAAGTATTCACATGATTAAAAGACAAGTCAGAATCAAGAAGAATCATTTTAGGTGGGATGTCACCATGGAGCTATGTCGAAGCTCGGTAAAACATTACAAAGGCAAGTTAAGTCGGCATTGGTGCATAACTTGGCTAATGGAGAATCATTACAGAATCAATTAAAAAATAGAGTGTGCGAGTGAGGTGTAAGAGTTTACAGGAAATGCTTTGCATGCATACATCGTAGAAAATGAAATGGCTCGGTCATTAGGTCAGGCTCATAATGAGGGCAACGTCATAGATAACAATAGAACTCATTTAAACAACTCACCAAGAGTTGAATGATTACTCTATTGTGTTGGAGGTTGAATTCGACAACGAGTTAAAATCGATGGGTTTGTAAATTTTAGGGAGCTCGGCGCAAAAACTCGCTCGGCACATAGCTCATTGGGAACGAATCTCAGTCGGTAGGAAAGCTCTTTGGGTTCAACAATGGAGATCACACGTAACTCGGTAGAGATCTCTCAAGGTGAAGAACTAGGGTCGGCGAGTTAAAAGAAGACCAGCTTGAGGCAGGGTGAGGTAAATATCTCATGCACTGAGCGAGCCATAGAAGAAGACTTGGTTGATTCGTAAGAAAAAATGAAGATCGGGATCACCAAGGATGAATCAGTGATGAGCTTAATGATAATCTCATGAACGGCTCGCACTGAGTCATTCGAGAATGGTGGAGTTGGATGCCAATGTAAATAATCCATTGGATAGCTCTGTAATCACATAGCAAATCAGTCAAGAAAAGAATGGATGTAAGCCAACTCAAACAAGGGATAAGCTTGACTAGGTAAGCGGTAATAGAGGATGGGTCAAGAAGATTTGTGGAGATAGAGCTCGGCGATGAGCTCAAAGGAGGTTTATGGACAATGTTCACAGTGATGGAGAGCTCGTCGAATAAAAGGGGCTCAATTCTTACACTGAGCTCGGTTACATTGAGCGATGGAGGAGCTCATCTGAGGTAAGCTCATTTGGGAAACTGAGTAGCTCAATTAATGCAATGGCATGGAGCTCAAACCCAACTCGGTGAGTTGGCTCAGTGATCCAACCACCGAGTTGGGCTCTTTTTTTGGCCTTTTCCTCATTATTTTCCCCTTCAACACAAACCGGTCAACAATGGGACCCACCAAAAATAGTAATTAATTTAATATTTTTATTTTAATATTTTATTAATAATATTTATTATTATTATTACAATATTTATTTAAATATTCTTTTAATTAATTGAGAAGATTAGGTCAACCAGGCATTAATGACACATGATGGAAGCTTCTCAAGTGGTTCAACCAACTATAATAAATACATCATGTGCCTTCAATTTAGGAAGGGAATTTATGACTCTTATCCTCTCTCTTAAATTCTTCTATAAATGTAATTTGGAAGATCATTCCAAGGGGGGCCAACAGGTCAAATAGGTTGGACAGTTAAACATCTAAGGCAAGTACAAATTTTTCAAGGGTCATCTCTCTTCTACAAGTTGTCCTTATATGTTGAGGGAACTTTCAACCCTTATTTTCAAGACTGTAATGGTAACCATTTCCTCTTCTGAATGTATGATGTATTGTGCATGTTGTTGAAGTAATAAAAGTGTGTGTTTTATGACTAATCTCAGTCTTTTCATCCTTCTATACTTCTGTGAGCCTTTTCTCATGCTTGCAGGTACACTGTGCAAGTTCACGTTTCTATTGCAGGTTCTCGGAGTTCTTTGCTTATCAAGTGGTGGATCGTTTCATGCAGTTGAGTTGTGGTGCTTTTTCACCCTTCTCAAGTTCATCCTTCTTCACTGGAAAAATGATAACTTATTTTTTTGATCTATTTTAACAAAGGGAACATGTGCTTCCTAGTCTGTGGTATTTTGTACCCTCTCTAAGTTACAGTAGGTGAAGTTGAATTATGGTACACACACCCTCTTTAAATTAAACCTTCATAATTCTGGAAACACTTTTTATTCGGTGCATCACCATCCCTAGTATAGTTTCATTTCTACAAATATCTTTCCCTAAAACCCATGAAAATGTTAGCATAGGTATAGATAACCATTTTATTTCACTAGGAATAGTATAGCACTTAGTTTGAGAAGAGGAAGCCGGCCTTCACCGGAGGATTACCCCGATCCCAAGTTCCACATCTTGAGAGGTGATCCCATGTGTCCCAATCACACCAAATGTCCCATTCACATTTTTGTCATTCAGAGGGTGTAGTGATTTGGTGACAACAGTTGGTGGCAACGAATGATGGGACCAGAGTGCTTAATTCTCTTCTCCACCGTAACAGTCAAAAGTACCTAGTGATCCTGCTAATCCCTGGATTCCAAATCTTAGTGTGTTAAACTTATGCGAAGAAAGCCAAACACGAGCTCTTACAAAGAAAGAAAGAAAATTATCAGCATATCAAACTTTCATTGTCTCTCCA